>QXEO01001691.1:65619-759433 GCA_007115705.1 Dactylis glomerata
AGTGGATTATTAGTCATAGATGCAGTTGGATGGCGGTCTATGTATTTTGTTGTAATGCCCAGAGTAAATCTCATAGTGATCTTCTTGACATATCACGTTTATCTTTATTCTATCAATTGCCCAACTGTAATTTGTTTACCCAGCATGTGTTATTTTATCTATGGAGAGACACCACTAGTGAACTGTGGATCCCGGTCCTATTTCCATCATATTACTATCACCTGTTTACTTTACTCGTACTGTTTACTTTACTCGCATACTATATTGTTTTCCACTCGATACGCTCATAACCTTTGTTTCAAGCAAACCGGTGAGATTGACAACCTCATCGCAAGTTGGGAACAAAGTACTTGGTTGTGTGTGTGCAGGTTCCGCATCACCTTCAGTCGTTTGTCCCTCCTCTCCTGATCGATAAACCTTGGTTTCTTAAACTGAGGGAAAACTAGCTGCTATACTCATCATACCTTCCTCTTGGGGTTCCCAACGGGCTGGTTATTCACCACGCACAAGGACAATCTGCTTCCACGTCAACCACACGCAGCAGGCTCTTGCCCACTTTGTTCTATCTTGGATGTGCCTACTGAGAAATGCTTGACCCTTAGCATCGAGCTTTCTGTTTGAGGTCAATTTGATGTACAAGTTTGTAAAACGCCGGTCAGTGAAAGCGAGACAACAATCTTGAAGATCATCGGTCAACTCCTTGCTACCACATGCCCTATAGAAGTTTGAACAGAAATGCCTCATGCACCATCTATGGTGCAAAGGAGCATGCCCTGGAATTTCAATATTTACCGCTGCAAGAATTCCTTGATGTCGATCTGAGATGACACAAATTTCCCTTTGTGGCGGTAATACCTTGGTCCTCAAAAGGTGAAAAAACCACTGCCAGTTATTGTTGTTCTCCGCCTCAACGAAAGCAAATGCCAAAGGAACCAAACGGTTGTTGGCATCATTTGCTATTGCAACCAAGAGAGTCCCCCTATATTGCCCAGTCAAAAATGTGCCATCAACGGAGATTACCGGTCTACAATGCTCGAAAGCTTTCACGCTTTGCTGGAAAGCCCAAAATGCACGGCCAAATACTCGGATAGTTCTTCCATTGTAAATCATTGTTTCCTGTCCATAAGGCTCTACCACATGAACCATGCCCGGGTTTGCGTCGGCCATTGCTAACAACAACCGAGGAATTCGGTTGTATGCTTCTTCCCAAACACCATACAACATCCTGAATGCAGCTTGCTTCGCTTTCCATGCCTTGTCGTATTTCACATCATAGTGAAAGAGAGCTTTAACAAGCTCCATGACTGTCTTGATGCTCATTGTTGGAAGTGACGAGATTTGGTTGGAAAGTCTATATGCGATGAACTCGGAGGTGAGTTGTCGGTGATCATGCTTTCCTGCTTTGCCATCCACCCTCTTTCCGCGACACATGTGAGTTGGCACACAACTTGTTATGCGCCAATCGGGTCCTCCCTTCCATGGTCTTGCACGCACAATCCAAAGACATCCATCCTCCTCGCACTTAACAGTGTAACGCTTCTTCACGTCTGAGTGAAGCACCGTATAGGGACGATGATACTTAACCGAGAAGTCCTTGATCCATTGCTTAAATTCCACCAAGGTGTTTGACATCAAGCCTTTTGATATACCATTACTCTCATGACTGCCATCCCGGTAAGAAGTAGGCCTAGGTCCAAGCACTATACCCTCGCCGCCGTCAACCGTGGCTTCATCCGCGAGACTAAGATCACGGAACAATGGTATCCGATGATCTCGCCCCAATACCTTCTCGTGGACTTCGGCCTCCTTGGCCGTGAACCCTTCCTCATCAACTTCTTCTTCGGGACCATCGTCATCCGAGTCCGATGCATAGCATCGCGAGTATGGGATGTCATGGTCCATGTTTTCTTGCGTATAGTACATATCCAAATCTCCAACATTGTGGTCATGAAGCTCAATATCATTCTCATCATCCCTGCACTCATCATCCTCCTCTTCCAATGCTTCGTCTTCCTTTGAAATTGGCCTTCCATCCGTCATTTCTTCTTGGTGGTTAGGTGGAGAATTCCTAGCATCAACCCGGGAGGCACTCCGGTTCAAGTCCACATGCAAAGTTCCACCAATCTTTTTGGTGGCAAATAACTCAAGAGCCTTGTCGAGAGATTCGGCCACCACCTCCGTGTATGCACCCCAACGTTGCTCAGAGTTGATACGCATTATCTTCCAACGAAAGTGCATGCCAAATCCGGCGTTGTGCCTACCCTCCAACTCAACAACATCACTAGGGTCCATCCAATTCAACTCTATCCTAACTTGTTCCAACACCTCGGCGTACGTAGGAGTACGCTCGAACACCAAGTCAAGCTCATCCGGGTCGGGCTCTATATTGCCTTTCAAATATGCTTCCTTGTCAACATGATGAACATGAACAATTCTCGCCATACCTATATTTGGTATAACAACAATAAGGTAAAAAAAATTAATAAGTACCTATGCCAATATTTACTAACACATCATACTCCCAAACCTCCTACCATAACAAGAAAACCCTAACCCTAACCCTACCATAACAACAAACCCTAACCTCACAAATCCTTACCCTAACCTACCAATCTAAACTAAAATACTTCATACACATCATACAAGCCAACATTGACCAAATTAACAAGAATCAACATTGCAATTTGGGTGAATCAATATTTCTAGGGTTTCCAAGATTTGGGGATTCAAAACCAAATATGCAAATTCCAATGGGTCAAATCAATGGGAAATGATGGAGAGTACCTTAGGAGACTTGGGGAAGGAGAAATCCACGAAGAAAAGCTTCGATTTGGGTGGTTTTGGGTGGGAGGATTGAGAGGGGGAGAGAGAGCAGCCGTCTTTGCTGGAGATGAGGGAGGAAGTGAGGGAGGAGGCCAGCTCGGGGCTGGGCGGGAACCCTAAACCTAAAGTGCGGCGCCACTATCAGTGGCGCCGCAAGCACTTGTGCCGCGCCACTACCAGTGGCGCCGCACTTACCAGGGCGGGACCCGCTTACCTTACGTGGCAGCCACTGCCGCGCCACTGGCAGTGGCATTGCACCACCTTCTGCCACGCCACCGTGAATGGCGCGGCCAAAAAGGGTTAGTCATGTAAAATTGTTTCGCCGATGATTTATTATTTAAAATCGTTTCAAGTTTGGGTTAATTTTGTCTAAATTGCCACAGCAGCATACGCGACGCGGAAAACCAAACAAGCGTGATCTCACCCTGTCCGTGGAATCTCATTTTACTTTACACGCTTGGTCCTGGACGTGAAACTGATCATGTGGGTGCGCGGCGATCCATCCCAAAGACGCAAAAGGTCCTTTCGTAGACTGATCGTGTTCGGAACAAAGAAAGAAAATGATGGATATGTATGTGTAGTGTACAGGGACTAGTAGTGTAGGAGCGTCCCTTCGACCAAGGAAAGAATTCTCCGGTGGAACTGCTTTGTATAGCTCACTATAATCCACATGAATTCCTGAGGTTCAAACAACGTCCCAATTTTGCTTTGTGTCTTTCCAAAAGGTCCTACTAATAAGCCTTTGTTTTATAATTCCTGTCATGGTTTCAATTTAAATTTAAGCTAAAATTAGGGAAAGAAGGGAGTACATGTCAAGGTTGGGTCTCGGGCATCACTGTTCTAACTACTCAAAATTAGAGGCTCCAAAGTCTACGGTATAATAATTTTCTCAAAACAGTACGATTTTCAGAGAGTATTTTGAACCATAAATTTCTCACAACAATGACTTTCACACTTCTCTACTAGCAACAGTTTACATTTAACCAAAACCACCGATTGAGATCCTGATTTTTTTTTTGAACAAATACGGGTGCAAAGCACCCCGAACCCAACCAAGCTACTTCCACGTATCGTCAGTGCAACATTACAGACATGCCCAAATGAAATAGAAAATTACAACTGATCCCTGCAAATATGCAAAGAGGACCCTGCATCTAGTACAGAACACGATCAGGTCCTTAGTCTTCCATCTCCGAAATTTTGACGAACTGTGAGCACGACCGCCGCACCAGCACTAGGGACAACACCACTTGGGCCAAGGTAGCAGGAGAACGTCGAGACGGATCAAACGATGCAGAGGGGAGCGGTTGCCCTACAACCTCGGAGTCCGGATGGACGACGTAGTCTGTCGCCGTAGGCCATCGGAGAGAAGCTCCTAGAACCAGAACCAGACGCCGCCTATTCACCAACCGCAGCTATCGTTTCCTCCAACATGGCAGGCAGGTCGAGCAGTGGAAGAGAACAACACAACACCAATCTGCGATAGCGGAAGAAGAAGCGAAGTTGCACACTGCTTTTCCCCCTCGCCTTCTCGGCAGGCCAAGAAAAGGACGGAAACCCCGCAAGCACCGTCGTCCGCTAGACTCCCTTGCCACCACGGCCAGCCAAGAGAGGCAACGCAACACACTTACTAGCGCGCAGAACATGTCTCCTATGACCCTTAACCGAACGAGTCACCGGGAGAGAGCATCCGATCCTGGCAGCTCCGACCACTGGAGCGCCACCGGGAACAAGATCTCCACCCGCCGGCCTCAGATCCCGGCCAAAGATCTGGCAGGCCCCTCCCGGCATAACGCCAAACGGCGGCAATCGGCCGCGCCACCAACTACCAATACTCTACAACAATGTCGGACCTAGGCTACAGATTTCGGCACCTCCCATCCGCCTCTCTCGACCGACATCGCTGGTGAGAGGGTTTCGGTTTGGACCGACTTCTTCGGGAGAGCTCCCTATTTACTGAAGAGAAAGAGAGAAAGAAAAGGCGAGATCCCGATTAGAATCATAATAACCCAGCTGTAGCGCCCCACGTGTCCTTGCTCCGCTCTGTTCATAAACAATCGACATAGTGACTTGCAAGGTATCCTCTCCACCATACCATGCCATGCATGGCCTAGACGTCAGCCTCAGAGACCCGCTCGCTAGCCAAATGGATGTATGAACATAAGCGAGCGGGTGCCACCGAACAAACTAAGAAGAATAAGATAAGATCATATCAGGGGCACCGACAGCAGAATCCGCTGAAGGCATGTGGAAGTGGCCAATGAACTTTAATTAATACTCTTTTTCCTAAGAGTCTGCTTTCGACATCGTCTAGTCGATAGCTTGTTGCTGTCCAGATGCATGGTTGTAGGGCAGGCACTCCGGGCCCAATCGCCGTGTGAACGGCGAGAGGTTTTCTCGGTGCTTAGAGGCTTGTGGCGTTGTTCTTCTGCTGCTCCGACTGGAAAGTCTTGCTACGACACTACAAATCAACTGAACATTGTTGTCCAGACCGTCTTTGCTATATTCTTGTCGCTCGGGTGTATTCGTCGGAGACATATGAGATTATCTGCGATGTCGCTCCCCAGATTTAGTGCAGAAGATCTTTTAAAATTGAGCTTGGTGATGCTTCCTCCAGATCTTCAGCTCAATCTTCTACCTCGTTTGTCTCGACCAACTCGATTATTGGTCAAGATGCTGGCTCTACGGTAGGCGAGGTTGTTTGAGTCCCGTGAAAAAATGGTTGCAGGTTTTTTTCGTTCATGTTCACGACGGACCCCCGAGCAGGCTCTGATTGTGGTTTTTTTTTTTTTTTGCTTTGACGGCTTGTTATTCCAGTAGTTCATCTTTTTGGTGCTCTTCTAGGCTTTATAGGTTTAACTCTGCTTCCAGAGCAGTAGTTGTAAGAGCTGTGATATAACCTATTTTTGTTCTTAATATGTCAGCTCTTATCTTTAAAAAACTCTGATTAATTAATGCTCTTTCCAATACGTATTACTGGTACTCATTTTCCATTCAAAAAATAAAATAAATTCAAAAAATAAAATATATGCTCGTGGCTTCCATGTCAGTGTCCAGGAGAAGCTAACCTAACTCGCACAATGTCAAAAAAAAAGAAAAGCAAAACGGTGATGTCACTGATGCAAAATGTGGATTAGTCAAAGCGGACTACGCGTGGGCGTTTGAAAGCAGGCGAGGGAGCGTTATCCCGTTCGGTTCTATACATACCCACCCCCCTGCCAGAATGTAAAGGTCGTGAAACAGAGGAGGCACAGAAGAAGAAGCAGAGGAATATATCCATCCAATATACCACCAAGCATAACATACCATCTTCACAGAGTTCCGATTTCTCAGAAGAAGATTGCAGTCATGGGCAGATTTGGTGGATCTCAGGATCTTCCGGCGCACCAGGAAGACGAAGATCTGTTTGAGACCTCGTCTTCCATCTCCGGCGACTCGAACGACGAGGCCCGGCTCTCGGACGCTGAAGCTCCTCAAGAACACAGCCAGTTCGGGCTGCGGGTGGCGCCGAAGACGGTGCGGAGACTGAACTCCGACAGCGCATGCTTCTCATGTAATGTTCTCTGCAGGAAAGGGTTGTCCAGATACTACGACGGAAAGTCCCAGTCATTCGCGTGCATGTCCGAGGTGAGGTGCCTGGAGGATCTGCCCAAGAAGAGAGCCCCTGCAGGAAGATCAAGAGCTATGTAGATCTAGATGAGTAGGCCTGTCCTGCGCCTGGTCCGAACAGCAAGGGGGTCGGCAAGCCCGCCGGAAGCTCCTGCGCGTATCTCATGGCTCGGAACACCGCCGCCGCGAACATGCTCCTCCCGCGATTCCGGTGAACAAGAGCGCGTGCCATCAGTAGTAGGTCAGGTGGCGATTGTTTTTCCACCCAGCGCTAGCGGCTTCACCTAGATCTCTTCTCTGTTCTTCGAGGATTTTTCTTGACGGGCATATTAGCCTGTCAGCTGTAAGAGGTTTTTTATTTTCCCATTGCTTGAGCACAAAGGGCTTCATGGTCATTTCTTTAATCTTGTGCATAATTGCATGTCCTCGCCACCTTTCTCGGTGATCATTAATTGCTGATCTTTTGCAAAATTTAGCAATACTCGAGACATCACATAGGGATGTCATTTGTCTTCTTATCTTTGGTACTTAAGGACGCCCTGCAAGCCAATCATCTCATAAGATTTTACTTAGATCAAACTCGGAAATTCAATTCGGCTCCCTGGTGCGTATATTTCGAAATGTTAAAAATTTTGATCAAATATTTTGTATTTACATATATACAATCTTTGTAAAGTTTTACCGAAAACCGATACTTTTTGTGGTATATGTAAAAATGATAAAAATTGTCATGTGAAATGCCCTATTTTTAGCATCAAATTTTATCTTTTTTACACACGCCATATGTAACGTCGATTTATCGTGCAACGACTTTATGAGCATGTAACACATGAAGATGTACGTGAGATTTCTTATTTTAATTTTTTAACATTTCAAAATATGTCAAATACATATCTCAAAATATAGGGAGCATAAGCTCCCAGGAGCCAAATCATCACTCCCGGCCAAACTGTCCATCTATCCACTCTTTAATGTTTGCATACGACCTCATTATTTCTGGCAAAGCTAACGTCCAAGAAGCTTAAGTAATACCCAAACTCTTGACTATTTTTAGTCAAACTATATACTGGGGCAAATCTAAAAATCTTTTCAGCAGAAATGTTACTATGCAGGTTAAATAAGATATTAGAAGACTCTTCCTAGCTCCAGGCATAGAAAATTCATTCACTCATCGGTGACCATCCTCTTATTCTACTCTTCAAGGACAGATCGGCTGCTAATGCTTTGTTTATAATAATTTAAATCCAAGCTCTCCACCTGTCAAGTTAAGGCCTCATTTGATTAGGAGGAAATATGGAGAAAACTTACAGGGTAGGACAAATTTCCAAAGTTGATCTTATCGACTACTTTGATTCATAGGAAAGGTGTAAAGAAAAACTAGAGGAAATTTTCCTTTGAATCTCACTTTTAAGGCAAAATGTAAAGGAAATGAAAAATTCGCTCATACCACATTCTTTGATTCCTATGCACAAGGAACAAGGAAAGTTTTGCACCTGCTATTGTATTCTATTCTCATCCCTTTCCTATTTCTTTGATTTTCATATACTATTAATCAAAGAGGGTCTAATCGTCTTTCGCATGTAGTCATATTAACACTTAAAATATGTGTTTTCCTCCATTCATGTGTATTACATGTCCAACATTCTTTCCTAAAAAATCAGCTAAACTCACAATGATTATCAGAAACTTTTGGTCGATAGGTGTTCGAAAAGATTGGACAACTAGAAGTCTTTCCCTTCGGCCATGAGCTGATGTTTGTATTGACAAAAATATTGGGGGTTTTGGTATTAGAAATTTACAGGTAATCAGTCAAGGACTCATTCTATCGACAACATGGAGATCGCAAAGGAACCACACAAATGGTGCACATGCCCCCCGCGATTCCGATGAACAGAGCGCGTGCCATCAGTAGTAGGTCAGGTGGCAATTGAGATGTTTGTCCACCCAGCGCTAGCGGCTTCATCTCGATCTCTTCTATGTTCTTCGAGGTTTTTTTTTGTCTTTTTTAGATAAGGGGCACTTTATTTATTTAATTATTATTTTAAATGTTTAAGTATTACACTCGGTCTCACCATAGCAAAGATGCACACAGCCGTTCACAGTACACAAGTCTAAAAAAGACGAAATACATATCATCCGAGCAATTGTAAATCGTCTAAGGTGGAACTGGGCCAAGACGCAGGTTATGGTGCCACCCATGTTGAGAAAAAGTATCCCTCGCCGCGTCCTCCAACCGTGTATAAACCTCCGTATACAGGTCGCGATACTCCACCATTTGTATGTTAACAAGAGGTCGAAGCTCGGCGGCTCTATTTTTGGTCGTCAAAGGTTAGGAAGGGAGAGGATCGATGGACATAGCAAGTTGATGAGGAGTTGATGATCCAGTTTATCTGGAAAATTATTTTCGGTGGAGTTTCCGAATGAGCATCAAGTTGTTTGACACCATTTGTGAATGTGACATGAAGTATGATAGATTTTTCGAGCAAAGGAGGAATGTCGCTCCAGAGCTTGGACATAGCTCCATCCATGAGTTCAGTGCCGCATTGCGCATGTTGGCATACGGCACCCTGGCTGATCTTGTTGATGACCACTAGGCCATGGGTGAGAGTCAAGCCATCAAGTGCGTCAAGCGGTTTGCGGTTCAATTGTTCGGTGAAGAGTATTTGAGAGCACCCTATGCTCAAGACACGGCTAGGCTTTTGGAGCACCTTTGTGAAGCCGGTTGTCAAACCCAAAGGTAAGAAAAAGTGTGATTTTTATAATGCATATGTGGCCGCTAGGAAAGATGTGGAGGGGGGATTTGAGATTCTGCAAGCCCGGTTTGCCATTGGGGATAATAAAGTGTATGATGATCTTCAAAATGATCTCATCGAGAAGTGGATTCATTCATACCATGCCATTGGCTATCAAAACATGGAAGAAAAAACTTGAGATTTATATGTTAATTTGTATGTTGAACTATGTTTAGTTCATGTGCTATGTATTTATGTTGTAACAATAATTAAGTTGGATTTATCTTTAAATTTTATGTTGTGTTTAATTTTATTTATCGAATAAATATTGAGAAAGTGGTTTGCTGGAGCTGTATTTTTTCGCGCGTCTCCTATATAAACATGGTTCCGACGCGAGCTGTAGTTTTAGGCCTCTGAAAATGCTACGCTAAAAATTAAAACCCGACGTTCAAAATATATTCTACGGTATGACGCGTTACAGACTTGCAGTTGCTGTTAGAGATGCTCTAAACAACTAGTCTGGCCGTGCCGCGTTCCGAGCTCCAACTCCCGCCAGTCGGTCACCACCTTCCCTGGCAAATCCAAATGGTGGGGGATGCCAGATCTCAGTTGGATCGATCCCACCCGCCACACGACATCATTGGCTGGCTGCGGGACGACAGATAAGACGAGACGACTCTCACTAGCTCTTCCAAAAGGTAGAAGATGATGATGACGTATGTCTCTCCTTCCGTTTGTTCAACTGGCCACGTACCTGAACCTTCCTTCTAGTCCTCAGTCGTCAGCCCATGATGGAGTGTGACGCGAGTGATCACCGGCCGCCGGCCTCTCCGCAATATTTTCCGTATTCTGTCCACTACGAGTTGCGTACCCAGCTAATTAAGCTGATTACGTTCGTGCTTCGCCCTGATCCATGTTTGTGTTTTTTCTTCTCATTTCACAGGTCCACTGGTGTTGACTCGGATTCTACGAGAGACGAGAAGCCAAACTGCACGTCTCCCCAACCTTCCTCAGGCCGCCACCACTACGCATCCCGGCTTGAGGACGTGCGATCTGCTCCAAAGTCCAAACACAGTGCTGGACTGCTGGTTTTCCCATTGTTGTGCACCACCGCAAGCTTTTGATTAGAAAGAAATCCGATGGGACGACGCGGCGCTCCCGATTCTCACATGGGCAGATAAGGTCACGACTCTCGAGAACTCCAGATCCCAGAGGCGCCAACGCCGCGCCGCGGCCGGATCCGCGCCGATCGAGGACGCGACAGGCAGATCGGTGCCAGCAAATCTCCCATTCAAAGATAAGGTCAGACTTTTTACAAAAACCACCTTAAAACTAAACATAGAATTGCAATCAAGTCCCTTGACTTCTCTGTCACCCTTCGTCGGCGTCTTTGCAGCGGCCCGTTGAAGAGCAGGGGCCTTCTGCTCGGGAGCCCTCTTCCAACGACCATCGCGGTCCCTCAATCCAATGCAGGAAACGAGTCACATCACATCAGAAAGAGCTCGAGCACCCATGGTAGTGATGGGAGATGGCCTTCGTCATGGAGGTTGAAGTTTTGCCGCCTTGCCGGCAGGCGGCAGAGTATCGTGGAAGGCGATAAAGGCGTCCCTAATGATGAGCTGGAAAATCTGACGAAATCGACAAATTTGACCTTTGACTGAAACTTCAGCACAAAATGAACCTAGTTTGAAACTATTTCAAAATCTAACCCTTTTTTGTGGAGCCTGTCACGGTGGCGCTATCCTACATGTTGTGAAGCCTTTCTCAATGGAGCTACCCCTTTGTCAACGTGGCAGAGATGGACCCCACTTGTCATAGGTACAAGAGGGTAGCTCCATTCACAATGGCTTCACAGAACATAGGGTAGCTCCATTCATAACGGCGCTACCCTGTTAATGGGCCGGCCCAATAATGCACCACGCGGTGGCTGCTTCGGGTGGGACTTTTTAGTCCCACCTCGGAAGCTGAGGGGGGCGTATACCAGCATATAAGCCCTGGTCTGAGAGGGCTGCTGAGCTCCCCTCAGATCCGGTGCATGCATGTGTGTGCGCGTTCGCTGCCCTATGGGCCTGGGTGTCGCTTGCAGTACTGTCCCCACCGACAGTATGGACCCCGGTTGACCCTCAGGCGGGCATTTTTATTTTATTTTTAGGTAGCGCCATGCTGAAAGGAGCTACATCATGTAGGGTAGCTCCTTTGACATTGGAGCTACCTTTCAGGACTTAGTCGTTTTCGAGGCCTCGTTTGCTTTGAAGGGTAGCTCCAATGATAGTGGTGCTATCATACATGGTGTGAAGCCACTCTCAATGGCGCTACCTAAAAATAAAATAAAAAATGCCAACCTGAAGGTCAACCGGGGTCCATGACACCACCGTCGATGGGACAATACTGCCAGCGGGACCCAGGCCCCCAGGTCCACAGGGCAGCGAACGCACACACACATGCACCGGATATGAGAGGAGCTCAGGAGACCTCTCAGACCGGGGCTTATATGCTGGTCTGCACCCTCCTCAGCTTCCGAGGTGGGACTAAAAAGTCCCACTAGAGCCGCCACCGCGAGGCGCACTAATGGGCCGGCCCATTAACAGGGTAGCGCCATTATGAATGGAGCTATCCTGTGCTCTGTGAAGCCATTGTGAATGGAGCTACCCTCTTGTACCTATGACATATGGGGTCCGTCTATGCCACGTTGGCGAAAGGGTAGCTCCATTGAGAAAGGCTTCACACCATGTAGGGTAGCGCCACCGTGACAGGCTCCACAAAAAGGGTTAGATTTTGAAATAGTTTCAAACTAGGTTCATTTTGTGCTGAAGTTTCAGTCAAAGGTCAAATTTGTCGATTTCGTCGGAAAATCTCACCGAGCCAACTCACCCGCGTCTCTCACGATTCTCCCTCATCTCATCATCCGCGCGAATCGACGGCGATGGATTTTCACGTGATCCCGCTCGTCGCCGTCCGCGGCACATGATTTTCTGGCGCGCCGCGCCGAGGCGTGCGGCGATCGTGGCCGGTCTCTTTCATCGGATTTTCGCATGATTCGGCCCGGGCCGGCTCCCAGGAATATGCCGCACCTCGGCTCGCCCTTATCGCTCCGATCGATATTTTTATAAGACGACGGCGTGTTTGTGGCGATTTAGACAAAATTAACCCAAACTTGAAACTATTTTAAATAATAAACCATCGGCAAAACTATTTCAAAAAAATAACCCTTTTTTGCGTCGCCATCCACGTTGGCACGGCAGAATGGTGTGCGTCGCCAGGAGGAGTGGCGAGGCGGTAGCTGCCACGTCGGTATGGTGGGGCCCGAAGCCGATAGTGCGTCGCCACCCCGGGTGGCGCGGCACAAGGGCCTGCGTCGCCAGGGGGAGTGGCGAGGCACGTTAGGGTTAGTTGATGTCCCCCGGCCCGCGCCCGACCTCCCCCACCCCTCACTCTCCCTCCCTCACCTCTCCCTCCCTCATCCCTGGCGGCGTCGGCGGCGGGTGGTCTTCTTCTCCCCCCTCTCTAATCCTCCAACAAGAAGGCTAGGTGGTGCCCTCTTGATCTTCACTAAGGTATGTTCCTCCAATCCCCCTTCTCTAATCCCCTCCCCTAGGTAGAATTCGAAATCAATTTGTATGGTGGTATTTTAGCAAGATTGATAGATGGATTTGTAGGATAGTGTCCTCAAGATGGATTGATTTGTATGGTTGATTGAAATGAATGATTCCAATGGATTGATGGATGATTCCAATGGATTGATAGGTAGTGATGGATGATTCCAATGGATTGATTTGTGTGATTGATTTATGTTTCTTGTTATTGAACTAGCAATTTTAGATTACTTGTGTGATTGATTTGTGCTTCATCATATGTATGAAATTAGTAGAATTATTATTTGCATATTATATGGATTTTGTGCATATATGCTCACATAAATGCTCACCAAGTTTGATTATGTCCATATATGCTCACATATATGTTAATAGGATGAGTTGTAGATGAATTTTATAGTTGAAGTTAATTTTAGATGAATTGTATAGTTGTAGATGAAATATTGGAGATATATTGTTATAGAAGAATTGTATGAATTATGTGCATATATGCTCACATTATAGTCGGATTGTTTAGGATGGAGGAGTTAAATAATGAAAGCATTCTCGAGGGTGAAGTTGATGTTCGTCACCGTGCCTATATGATGACCGAGAAGAAGAAGGTAATTAAAAAACCAAGTACTCAAATGTAATATTGGTAAGCGTGAATTGGTATGTGACACCATGCATGTATGTTCGTGACCGTGCAGATTGTTGGACCATTGCGACTTAGGTACAACCAGATGATGTCAACGCCGATGAACTACGATGAGCGGTACACCCCCTACATCTGCAATCTAGGGCTTCTACCGTTCATCCATATGGTCACCCGGACGACACTCAACGTCAATCCTGCCGCGACCACCACGCTTGTGGACCGGTGGAGGCCGGAGACCCACACCTTTCACCTCTGGACCGGCGAGATGACGATCACGCTAGAGGACATGGCGATGATACTTGCGCTCCCCATCGAGGGGGCTCCTCTTTGTATCGATACAGCCTCTGATGATTGGCGTGGGAAGATGTTAGATCTTATTGGGAAGTGCCCCGGGGATACTCTCAACAGGCAAGGAGTAAAGTTGAGGGTCTCCGCCGGGGCTACTTTCAAATGGATCTCAGATAACTTCGGTACGTGCCCTGAGGATGCCGATGAGGATCTCGTCAAGATCTACGCCCGCGTGTACGTGTGGTATGTTATCACACGGACTCTGTTCAATGACACTAGTGGGAAGACCGCGCACTGGCATTGGTTTAAGGCGCTCACCGTCATGGATAAGAAGTGGAGCTGGGGCACTGCTGCTTTGGCTTGGTTGTATCGTCAGGTAATGAGTTGTTTTGTCCACTCCGTACATTTGCTCTCCATTTTGGCTACATTCTTGTTATTGATGTTTGCTTTCATACCATGTGCAGCTTGACGATGCTTGTTGTAGGACAGATCAACAAGCTTGTATTGGCGGTTCGCTGCTTCTTATTTCGGTGTGGAGTTGGGAACGCTTCCCTGTTGGACGGCCGAAAATTGGTCCTCGTAAAGACTGGGACGATGGTAACGACCGCCACCGGTATCCCACATTTGCTTACTATTGGGACCGGCATTCTGAGTTTACTTCTGACCCAGAACAAGCATATCGACAATACACCAACGAGTTTGACAACCTAACCCCTGAGCAGGTAAAAAACTCTATTCCCTCACTCTCTCGTCTCGGGTATTTAGGATCTTCATTATTGGGCATGTTGTAGGTGATATGGCAACCATATGGCAAAGGATATTCTTACGGTGACGCTGCCTGGGAGCTTAACCCTGCTTGCATGGCTGAAAGAGTTCTGTGGCATATGCGTTGCCCGTTGATATGCATGTGGGATGTTGAGTATCACTTGACGCAGCGGGTTATGCGGCAGTTTGATCTATATCAAGAGTACCCGCCGATGTATGAGGACACGGATCGTATGCTTCACCGGTATGAATCCTATTTCTGCCGTTCCGCCATTGTGTAATGCAATTCTTGTTTGTTGACAGTGTGCTATTTTATTATGCAGCTATGACAGGAGGAAACATCGAAAGACAGATTGGCCCAATATTCACAAGATGCATATCAAGACGTTTCAACAACGTGTGGCGGAGACTAAGCGGGCAAAAGGAATAAATGCATGTGACCATTCTGATGAGGGTTTCAACAACTATCTCCGTTGGTTTCAACCTCGGACTCGTTTGCTGCTTCTTCCGGATGCCTACACGGATGTCATTTTGGAAGAATTTTTGCCGTTCGACCAGCTTGGCAATCTTGCTTACAATAAGCTTGTCAGAGAGGGGCGCCAAGTCCCTTTTGCTTCATCGATTAACTTTGTGGTAAGCTTGTTCTTCTTTTTGGAATATCACTACTATCTCCACTTGCCACATGTGTCTTTACATATTCATATACATGCTAGCGCTCGGAGATCCAGAAGCAAGCTGCTGAATTCGAGGTGGCTTTGGAATTGCCAGAGAGCAAAGATGGCTATTCAAGATTGCGAGAATTTGTGAAGGTATGAACATATTTTGACCTTTTTTGACTAGTAGCTGATTTAGGTTGTTAAAACGTCTTCTATTCATGAATGGAGAAAGTAGTTGTTATGCGATCTAGAATAAGTTTGTGAAATGCTGGATAATCGCCTACTTGTAGGTTGGTTCACCGCCGTGCTTTTGAGTTCTCATAAATTTGTGATATTCCTTCATAAATTTACATCCTTATTCATCCTACTTTATTGCCTAGCCATTGCTAAATGCCAAGTACTACATGTTGCTAGTTTCTTTTGAAACTTTAAGACCATGAGACCATTACAATGCATATGACTACTTGCGGTGCTTTTCCTTTTTACCCTATTCCACTTTCAATGTTTTATACTTTTGACAATTATTTTCTTCTTATAGCGTCAGGGCCAGAAGTTACGGAGATTAGGAAACCTTCTTGGTTGCCGTGATCCTGAGATTGCATCAACGCCATCGCCGTCCCAGTCTCAAGCCATATCTGCCTCCGCGGATGAGGAATCCACGTCGGAACAACAGGATGAAGAGGAACAAGAGGATCCCCTACCATCGAAGAGAAAGAACAAAGGTGTGCATAGGGACAAGTACACACCACATGATTTCAAGGAGAAGACAAAGAAGAAGGTGGTCACGGAAGAAGTCTCCGATTCCGACGATGATAATTTCGTGTTGGAGGCACGGAGGAAGATTGCTCCGCGTAGGGGAGGAGGGAAGCGTGGAAGAAAGTAGATGTTTAGTTATGCTATCTAGCTATATGAACTTGCCATGTTTAGTAATCTCGCTTTGAACTTGTGCTTGTTATGACGGACACTATGTTTGGCTATGTAATATTTGAACTATGAGCATGATGTTTGGATATGATCATGTGCTCAAATTTGATATATGATCTTCTTTTAGAATTTCTGATGTTTTGATATATGATATTGTGTTCTGATGTTTTCATATATGATATTGTGTCCTGATATTTTGATATATGATATTGTGAGCTTGATGCTTGGATATATGATCTTGTCCAATATGATATTGTGTTTTGATATATTGCTAGGATATGAGTTTGATATATTGCTAGGATATGAGTTTGATATATTGCTAGGATATGAGGTTGATCTTGTCCAATAGAGCTTGTATATTGATTTTGAACTGGATTTCAAGATTATTTCAACCTCCAGGACTGCGTCGCCACAGGGAGTGGCGTGGCAGGTGTGCGTCGCCACAGGGAGTGGCGAGGCAGGTCTGTGTCGCCACAACGAGTGGCGCGGCAGGAGCAGCAGCTGCGCCCGCTGTAGCGCGGCAGGCACTGCTGCGTCGCCACGGCCAGTGGCGAGGCAGGAGTGTGTCGCCACCACCAGCGGCGAGGCCCTGCTGCGTCGCCACCGAGAGTGGCGAGGCACGTCTGCGTCGCCTCCAGCAGTGGCGAGGCAAGCCTGGAGCTCGAAAAAATGATCAAAACTATGAAAAAAAAGAAGCAACTTGTGTCAAATTTTTCGAAATGGAACAACTTGTGTCAAAAATGATCAAATTCAGTAGCAATGATGTCTACGCACTTCTATTCTTGTAGAAACTTGTTGGGCCTCCAAGTGCAGAGGTTTGTAGAACAGCAGCAAGTTTCCCTTAAGTGGATCACCCAAGGTTTATCGAACTCATGGAGGTTAGAGGTCAAAGCTATCCCTCTCAAACAACCCTGCAATTACGATACAGAAAGTCTCTTGTGTCCCCAACACACCCAATACACTTGTCAGATGTATAGGTGCACTAGTTCGGCGAAGAGATAGTGAAATACAAGTAGTAGTGATGATTATAAGTAGCAAACGTGATGTGAAATAAATATCGCTGTGAGCAAACAAGTAACAAAACAGCAAGTAAACGGTATGCAAAGCTTGGAAACAAGGCCTAGGGATCATACTTTCACTAGTGGACACACTCCCAACAATATAACATGATTGAACAAATAAACAACTTCTCTCCACTATGGTACTCTGAATTACTCTCCTATTGAATAACACTAATCATTGTGTAGTGGCTACAGAAGCACCCCTTAAAGTTCATCAAGTACTTGACAAACACCACTCATAGAGATATCCAAATCAGATCACAACTCAAGATAGAAATCATTGCAACTTAGACCAAGTACTAACACGGTGCACACACTGTCAACATTACACCATGAAAGGAGGAATAGATCACTCAATACTATCATAGTAATAATTACTCTCATAATCCACAAGAGATCACGATCATAGCCTAAACCAAGTACCACCACGATGCACGCACTGTCACCGTTACACCATGGCAGGAGGAATAGATTACTTTAATAACATCACTAGAGTACACTATAATAATTAAGCATAGGAGTAGCATAATATCTGAATAATAACATCTACTTGTTCAACATGATACAAAGCTCACGATCACATAAAGATCACATCATGGGAGAGAGAGGTGAACCACATAGCTACCGGTAGAGCCCTCGGCCCCGGGGATGAACTACTCCCTCCTCATCATAGGAGACAGCAAGGTTGATGGAGATGACGGTGAGGTCGATGGAGACGGCGGAGATGGCGATGGAGACCGATGGAGATGGCTCCGGGGGCACTTCCCCGTCCCGGCAGGGTGCCGGAACAGAGACTTCTGTCCCCCGAAATTCGTCGGTGGCGGCGGCGGAGCTACGGAACTGTTTCTGGAAAATTGCCGAATCCCTTAGGGTTTTCCGTCCCGAGGCTTTATATAGGCGAAGGGGCGTCGCGAGAGGGCAGCCAGGGGCTCCTCACACATGGGTGGCGCGGCCAGGGGCCTGGCCGCGCCAGCCCTATGTGTGGGGCCCTGGTGGCCCCACTCCGACACTTCTTCGGATCTCTGGAAGCTTCCGGGAAAAATAAGACTTCAGGAACTTGTTTCGTCCAATTCCGAGAATATTTCCTGTGTATCACTTCTGAAACACAAAAACAGCAGAAAACAGGAAACTGGCACTGTGGCGCTTGTTAATAGGTTAGTTCCGGAAAATGCATAAAAGTGCCACTAAGTGTAACGAAACAATAGGCAAATGGTGTAAAAACAAGCATGGAGCATCAAAAATTATAGATACGTTTGAGACGTATCAAGCATCCCCAAGCTTAACTCCTGCTCGTCCTCGAGTAGGTAAGTGATAACAAAAGAATAATTTTTGAGGTGACATGCACCTACACAATGTTGATCATATATGTAAGCATTTGTGAGCTGGGATCATAAGAACTTAAAACATGGGCATGAAAGATATAATCTTGACAATAAGAAACTTAGCAACCATGTTGCAAACATGTAAATGAACACAAACAAAAGATCATGTTAATGAAACAATGAAAGTCAAACGTGTGTTCAAATCATAAGGAAAAACATACAAATGGTTTTCAGCTTGTCCTTCAAAGAGAGCAAAACATAAATGCATAGGACACCTTAAAGTTTAAGAGGGCGACTAGATACAAATAATTTAAGAACAAGTGAAACCAATCATCATGAATCAATCAATGAACTTTGGGACAATGCATATCACACTAAGAATGACAACTATGCTCTCTTAATGGTGCATAAAGAAAGAAGGTGGTGACTCAACATAAAAGTAGAAGAAAGGCCCTTCGCAGAGGGAAGCAGTGATTAAACATGTGCTAGAGCTTTTCATTTGTAAAACAGAGGGATAAAACTTGAGTTTTGAGAGGTGGTTGTCTTTGTCAACGACTGGCAATGGGGTTCTTACTATCTTGCATACAAAAATGAAGCAAGTTTTTGAGAGAGATTGACACTTTTGTGCTCTTTTATAAACTTGGCACTCCTCCCCACCTTTTTCCTTTCTCAAACCATGGCTAACCGATTCCATCGGGTGCCCACCAACATTCACATTCCTTGGAGGAGTGCCTTTTTTCTTTCTTTTTTCCTTTTTTTTTCTTTTTGGAATAAGCAATATGGAAGATAGCAAATCCGACCACTACGTCCCCATGAGCTGAAAACAGTGTCACAAAATGAGAAGTGTTTTGAAGGTTTTTGAAAGGTAGCACATGAAAATTTACTTTGGAATGGCTTACAAATACCATGCATAGGAGTTTATAGTGGACACAATGGCAAACTTTGGCTTTTTTAGGAGTTGGATGCACGAGTAGAGCTCATACTCAGTACAAGGCGAGGGCTAGCAAAAGACTGGGAGCGACCAACTAAGAGAGCAATAATGGCCATAATCATGCAAACGACAAAGCGACATTAAAAGAAGCATAAGATGGCATCAAAAGTCAAAAACTAAATGATCATATAGGCTATTGGCGACTTTGTAAGAGTCAAAACATGTGTGAGCGTGCGCCAAGTCAACCCAAATAAAGCATCAAGGAGAAAACCAAAATAATGCTTCCAAATAATTAAAACAACGCATGATTTTTTCAAAGGCTCATTAAGCAATCTCAGTTATTTGAGACAAGTCATGCTACAGCAAAATCACTAAGCATACTATCAAAAAGACATCAAGCATGACATGCAAAAGCCTAGACCGCAGTCTACACAAGCTCCTTTTTGTACCACTTTTTTGCATAAAGCTTTTTCTCTTTTCCAACACCATTTGAAATTTTTTTAAGACACCTCTTTTGATGAAAACCAATAAAGATCAGAGGCAAAAATACACCTTGATGAAAAGATATGACAAGATCTGAACGCAAATCAAGGCAAAAACGAAAACCAAAAGCAGTAGCAGAAAAAGAAGAACACTCGTTGAGACGATAAGAGTAAAAACTAGAGTGTTATTGGCAAATGAAAAGCGAGTTCATCTCCTCCAAAAGACACATGATGTGATCTAACCATTTAGTACAGCAAACAAAACAAAACTAACTAAGAAAACTAAAACAACTGACACTCCAAGAAAAACACATAGTGCATGAAGCAATAAAAATATAGTGTCTTGAAAGGTGACCTGATTTTTGCCGATGAAGAAGGGGTGCCTCGGGGGCATCCCCAAGCTTTGACGCTTGTACTTCTTGGATATTTCTTGGGGTGATGCATGGGAATCCCCAAGCTTGAGCTTTTGTCCATTCTTCAACTCATCTCATCATTCTCCAATCCCTACACTTGAAAACTTCCTTCATACAAAACTAAACACAATTCTATTAGCAACATTAGTGCAAGCATAATATTGAATCAACCCTTTTTGCTTCAGGTTTCAACTCAAAACCACCACATATATAGCAAATACTACCGTAGCAACTTCCCCAAAAGTTCCATAATCAAAAGAACTCAAAAGAACGCGATAAAGCGGCAAACACAAATTTTGGCAGAAATCTGTCAAAACAGAACAGCTGACAAAGGTCGAATTTTTGAGGGATTTTCTGTTGCTCAAATCAAAAAGTGTTCAACTAAAAAAAGTTTGGATATAACCTGGGGCATATGCACAAGAAATCGCAGGTCCAAAAGATAAACAGAGAATTTTCACGAATTTTTACGGTGCAGCACCGAAAACTATTTCAGGACAACAACATCCCCAAATCTTACCTCACTCAAATTAGAGGCTTCTCTTGGCACAACAACGAAATAAAAAGGATAAGGAGCAGTTATTACAGTAGTAATAACTTACAAGACTCAAATAAAAGAAAAAAAAGTACTGAAAATAAACAATGGGTTATCTCCCAAGAGTGCTTTTCTTTAACGCCTTTGAGCCAGGCGCAGTAATTTGCAAAGATGCTCATGTGGGCGCCATATGTGAGCTTGAGGCAAAGGCGCCATATAGGAACTTAAAGCAATAGAGAGCATCAAAAAGCAAATGTGAAAGACATTTATATCTGAACCACTTCCTATGCATAGGAATCTTGTAAGAAAATAAATTAACGAGGCACATAGTAGCAAGCATGGATAGATAAAACAAGTGCCACTTCAAGATTTGCAACATAAAGAGGGGAAACTTAATATTGTTGAGATCCATCAAACCATGTTTCCCTCTCTCATAATAACTTTCAGTAGCATCATGAATAGAACTAACAATATAACTATCACATAAAACATCCCTATCATGAGCCACATGCATAAAAGAATTACTACTTACCACAGGAACAATAGTAGTAGGAACAGAATAATTATTCTCATCACCATAATCATCATAAATAGGAGGCATATTGTAATTATAACTAATTTTATCCTCAATAGTAGGTGAACTGAAAATATTATACTCATCATCATAACCATCATAAACTAGAGGTTTAGTATCAACACAAGCTAGAGAACAGCTATTTCGCAAAGCATATTCTTCAAACATATCATCATAAGAAGGAGCATCACATATGGGAGATAAAATATCATCAGAACAAACTTTCTCCACTAAAGCTGGGGAACTAAAAATATCATGCTTAACAAAACCAGCTTCCCCAAGCTTAGACTTTTCTATAGCATTAGCAATAACGGTGTTCAAAGCATTCATACTAACAACACTATTAGCATGCAAATTAAGCTCCAAAGGTTTTTCAATTTTCTCTTCAAACACTTCATATCTAAACTCAGGAAAAAGACTACAGAACTCTTTGTTTTCCATTAAGCCTAACTAGTGAAAATAAAAACAAGAAACAAAAAGATGTAATTGCAGAATCTAAAGGAAATAACTTTGAGCACTCACACAGGAGGATGCGAGTACCTTTTACCTTACCTCCCCGGCAACGGCGCCAGAAAAGAGCTTGATGTCTACGCACTTCTATTCTTGTAGACACTTGTTGGGCCTCCAAGTGCAGAGGTTTGTAGAACAGCAGCAAGTTTCCCTTAAGTGGATCACCCAAGGTTTATCGAACTCAGGGAGGTTAGAGGTCAAAGCTATCCCTCTCAAACAACCCTGCAATTACGATACAGAAAGTCTCTTGTGTCCCCAACACACCCAATACACTTGTCAGATGTATAGGTGCACTAGTTCGGCGAAGAGATAGTGAAATACAAGTAGTAGTGATGATTATAAGTAGCAAACGTGATGTGAAATAAATATCGCTGTGAGCAAACAAGTAACAAAACAGCAAGTAAACGGTATGCAAAGCTTGGAAACAAGGCCTAGGGATCATACTTTCACTAGTGGACACACTCCCAACAATATAACATGATTGAACAAATAAACAACTTCTCTCCACTATGGTACTCTGAATTACTCTCCTATTGAATAACACTAATCATTGTGTAGTGGCTACAGAAGCACCCCTTAAAGTTCATCAAGTACTTGACAAACACCACTCATAGAGATATCCAAATCAGATCACAACTCAAGATAGAAATCATTGCAACTTAGACCAAGTACTAACACGGTGCACACACTATCAACATTACACCATGAAAGGAGGAATAGATCACTCAATACTATCATAGTAATAATTACTCTCATAATCCACAAGAGATCACGATCATAGCCTAAACCAAGTACCACCACGATGCACGCACTGTCACCGTTACACCATGGCAGGAGGAATAGATTACTTTAATAACATCACTAGAGTACACTATAATAATTAAGCATAGGAGTAGCATAATATCTGAATAATAACATCTACTTGTTCAACATGATACAAAGCTCACGATCACATAAAGATCACATCATGGGAGAGAGAGGTGAACCACATAGCTACCGGTAGAGCCCTCGGCCCCGGGGATGAACTACTCCCTCCTCATCATAGGAGACAGCAAGGTTGATGGAGATGACGGTGAGGTCGATGGAGACGGCGGAGATGGCGATGGAGACCGATGGAGATGGCTCCGGGGGCACTTCCCCGTCCCGGCAGGGTGCCGGAACAGAGACTTCTGTCCCCCGAAATTCGTCGGTGGCGGCGGCGGAGCTACGGAACTGTTTCTGGAAAATTGCCGAATCCCTTAGGGTTTTCCGTCCCGAGGCTTTATATAGGCGAAGGGGCGTCGCGAGAGAGCAGCCAGGGGCTCCTCACACATGGGTGGCGCGGCCAGGGGCCTGGCCGCGCCAGCCCTATGTGTGGGGCCCTGGTGGCCCCACTCCGACACTTCTTCGGATCTCTGGAAGCTTCCGGGAAAAATAAGACTTCAGGAACTTGTTTCGTCCAATTCCGAGAATATTTCCTGTGTATCACTTCTGAAACACAAAAACAGCAGAAAACAGGAAACTGGCACTGTGGCGCTTGTTAATAGGTTAGTTCCGGAAAATGCATAAAAGTGCCACTAAGTGTAACGAAACAATAGGCAAATGGTGTAAAAACAAGCATGGAGCATCAAAAATTATAGATACGTTTGAGACGTATCAAGCAACAACTAGTTCACAAGCATAACACATAGTTCGAAATGAGAGGGATCACACAAGGTTCACACAACATTTCAAAATGGAAGCAAATAGTTCTAAATGACAAGGTTCACACAAGGTTCACATGCAATAGTTCAATACATGCCCAAATACACGAATGCTCTACTCGCTCAAACATGGTCCCTTTGCCTTCGCCTTCGCCTTCGCCATGGCCTTCCTCTTCTTCTCTTCTTCTTCCTTCTCCTCCCTTATGGCACGCGCCTCGGCAGCCACCCTCTCAAATAGTTCCTTCTTCTCCCTCTTTATCCTTGCGTCCTCCCTTGCTAGGTGCGCCGCCCAAACAGCCTGGCGCTGTTTCAACTCACGTGCTTCTCGTTCTCTCTTCTCTTTAAGTGCTTTGGCGCGCTGCTTGTCCTGCCACATCATATGATCCCACCGCATTCTCTTTTCATCCGCCCACCTCGCTTCCTCTTTCTCAGCTTCCTCTTTCAGCTTCCTCTTTCTTTCTTCCACTTTCTTGGCCGCATCTTGTTCCTTCACTCTCCTCAAAGCCTCATTTTGAACATCATCATCCTCCTTGTGACCTTGAGTTGAGATATGTCCCGTCCCACTCACCTTTCTCTCCCTCTCCATCTCTACTTCCATGTTGCTTATCTTATCATAGGCTCTCTTCATTATCTCGTCGTACTCATGAATGCTCTTTATTACCCCCTCCGCAAGCTCCTTCTGACGTTGCTCTTCTCTTTCTCTCCTCATTCTTTCCTCACGAACCCTCAATTGTTGATCTTCTTCCATCCTCATTTGTGTTGCCTCTTTCTTCTTCCTCTCGGCCGCATCCATCTCCATCACCTTCCTCCATGACTCATTGAAGGTCTGATCCCCCTCCTTATTGGCTTGACTCCCCGCCATATCTACAATAAGAGTGGAGATAAAAGTTAGTAAACACAATATGTAAAATGTTATCTCAAATTTAGAAATTGTAGAGCACAAAATAAAAATACATACGGAAATGGTCCTTGTAGATATCCTATCATACTAGTTCGATTTACACCACGGACTCCTCTAAGACCTAGTTGTCTTCCTCTTTGTTGCCTAGGATTACGATAGCTTGGACCACCTCCGTGGCTTCGACCACCTCGGTGACTAGGACCACTTTGTTGGCTTGCAACACTATGTTGGCTACTCCTTTGTTGGCTTGGGCTTGGACCACTTTGTTGGGTACTTTGTTGGCTTGGGCTTGGAACATCTCGGTGGCTTGGACCACTTTGTTGGGTACTCCTTTGTTGGCTTGGAACATCTTGGTGGCTTGAACCACCTTGTTGACTACTCATGGGTTGGCTTGCGTTCGGGTCATTTCTCTTGGTTCTTTTTCCTTTGGGTACATGTCCTAGCATTGTGTCCATGACCATTACACTTGCCACAACGAGCTCTATCACATGGCTCTTGAAATTGGTCATTTCCTGATTCTCTCGCACCACCACGACCCCATCCATCCATGTCACTCCTAAAACGCTTTGTCTGGCGTCTTCCACGTTTAACAACCTTCCATGACGGATGGGGCCAGAGTTGGATTCCATGATACTCGGGCCACTGTGATTGGTCTAGGTATGGGTTAAATCTAGGAGCCCATGTTTTCTTGGTCGTCGTGATGGAGAACTCTGACTCTCTCACGGTGAGAGGGTGATTGTACTCCAAATGACGCACCCGAGCCGCCGTTAGCAAATGCGAGCAAGCAAGATGGACCAAAGATGGCCTCGCACATGTGCACTCGCAAGTCCTTAGCGAGACCTTGAAAGCTCGGCCTCCGTGTTGGACACCGTCGGCCGTGGTTCCTCCGGGCTCGTTCACTTGATAAATGAGCTATTCGTTATCATAAACGGTGGCAACTTCAGAATCCGCCTTACGAGACTGAAATGTCCTCCACTCGTCAACTTTGGGTGGGTACTCGTATTTGTGGTTTTGTGTATTGTCTCCCGCAATCTGCCTTTCCATTTCATCTGAGTACTCCAAAAAATACTCATTCAACTTGTCGAATGTGTATCGCACAATTGCCGTCACGGGCAATGCACGGACACCCTTGAGCACCTTGTTGAAGCACTCTGCCATATTGCTTATCATTTGACCGTACCTCCGACCATTTTCATGGTAGGCTCTTGCCCACTTTGTTCTATCTTGGATGTGCCTAGTGAGAAATGCTTGACCCTTAGCATCGAGCTTTCTGTTTGAGGTCAATTTGATGTACAAGTTTGCGAAACGCCGGTCAGTGAAAGCGAGACAACAATCTTGAAGATCATCAGTCAACTCCTTGCTACCACATGCCCTATAGAAGTTTGAACAGAAATGCCTCATGCACCATCTATGGTGCAAAGTAGCATGCCCTGGAATTTCAATATTTACCGCTGCGAGAATTCCTTGATGTCGATCTGAGATGACACAAATTTCCCTTTGTGGCGGTAATACCTTGGTCCTCAAAAGGTGAAAAAACCACTTCCAGTTATTGTTGTTCTCCGCCTCAACGAAAGCAAATGCCAGAGGAACCAAACGGTTGTTGGCATCATTTGCTATTGCAACCAAGAGAGTCCCCCCATATTGCCCAGTCAGAAATGTGCCATCAACGGAGATTACCGGTCTACAATGCTCGAAAGCTTTCAT
This sequence comes from Dactylis glomerata, assembly GCA_007115705.1. Lineage (NCBI taxonomy): Eukaryota > Viridiplantae > Streptophyta > Magnoliopsida > Poales > Poaceae > Dactylis > Dactylis glomerata. Next base: position 91,759 of record QXEO01001691.1, read on the forward strand.
GCATTGCTGGAAAGCCCAAAATGCACGACCAAATACTCGGACAGTTCTTCCATTGTAAATCCTTGTTTCCTGTCCAAAAGGCTCTACCACATGAACCATGCCCGGGTTTGCATCGGCCATTGCTAACAACAACCGAGGAATTCGGTTGTATGCTTCTTCCCAATCACCATACAACATCCTGAATGCAGCTTGCTTCGCTTTCCATGCCTTGCCGTATTTCACATCATAGTGAAAGAGAGCTTTCACAAGCTCCATGACTGTTTTGATGCTCATTGTTGGAAGTGACGAGATTTGGTTGGAAAGTCTATATGCGATGAACTCGGAGGTAAGTTGTCGGTGATCGTGCTTTACTGCTTTTCCATCCACTCTCTTTCCGCGACACATGTGAGTTGGCACACAACTTGTTATGCGCCACTCGGGTCCTCCCTTCCATGGTCTTGCACGCACAATCCAAGGACATCGATCCTCCTCGCACTTAACAGTGTAAAGCTTCTTCACGTCTGAGTGCAGCACCGTATAGGGACGATGATACTTAACCGATAAGTCCTTGATCCATTGTTTAAATTCCAGCAAGGTTTTGAACATCAAGCCTTTTGATATACCATTACTCTCGTGATTGCCATCCCGGTAAGAAGTAGGCCTTGGTCCAAGCACTATACCCTCGCCGCCATCAACCGTGGCTTCATCCGCAAGACTAAGATCACGAAACAATGGTATCCGATGATCTCGCCCCAATACCTTCTCGTGGACTTCGGCCTCATTGGCCGTGAACCCTTCCTCATCAACTTCTTCTTCGGGACCATCGTCATCCGAGTCCGATGCATAGCATCGCGAGTACGGGATGTCATGGTCCATGTTTTTTTCTTGCGTATAATACATATCCAAATCTCCAACATTGTGGTCATGAAGCTCAATATCATTGTCATCATCCCCGCACTCATCATCCTCCTCTTCCAATGATAGTGCCTCCTTTGAAATTGGCCTTCCATCCGTCATTTCTTCTTGGTGGTTCGGTGGAGAATTACTACCATCAACCCGGGAGGCACTCCGGTTCAAGTCCACATGCAAAGTACCACCAACCTTTTTGGTGGCAAATAACTCAAGAGCCTTGTCGAGAGATTCGGCCACCACCTCCTTGTATGCACCCCAACGTTGCTCGGAGTTGATACGCATTATCTTTCAATGGAAATGCATGCCAAATCCGGCGTTGTGCCTACCCTCCAACTCAACAACATCACTAGGGTCCATCCATTTCAACTCTATCCTAACTTGTTCCAAGACCTCGGCGTACGTAGGAGTACGCTCGAACACCAAGTCAAGCTCATCCGGGTCGGGCTCTAAATTGCCTTTAAATATGCTTCCTTGTCAACATGATGAACATGAACAATTCTCGCCATACCTATTTTTGTATAACAACAATAAGGTAAAAAAATTAATAAGTACCTATGCCAATATTTACTAACACATCATACTTCATAACAAGAAAACCCTAACCCTAACCCTAACCCTAACATAACAAGAAAACCCTAACCCTAACCCTAACATAACAACAAACCCTTACCCTAACCTACCAATCTACACTAAAATACTTCATACACATCATACAAGCCAACATTGACCAAATTAACAAGAATCAACATTGCAATTTGGGTGAATCAATTTTTCTAGGGTTTCCAAGATTTGGGGATTCAAAACCAAATATGCAAATTTCAATGGGTCAAATGAATGGCAAATGAGGGAGAGTACCTTAGGAGACTTGGGGAAGGAGAAATCCACAGAGAAAAGCTTCGATTTGAGTGGTTTTGGGTGGGAAGATTGAGAGGGGGAGAGAGAGCAGCCGCCTTTGCTGGAGATGAGGGAGGAAGTGAGGGAGGAGGCCAGCTCGGGGCTGGGCGGGAAACCCTAAACCTAAAGTGTGTCGCCACCCTCAGTGGCGCGGCAGGCACTTGTGCGTCGCCACTACCGCGCCACTGGCAGTGGCGTTGCACCACCTTCTGCGTCGCCACCGTGAATGGCGATGCAAAAAGGGGTTAGTCGTGTAAAATAGTTTCGTCGATGGTTTATTATTTGAAATCGTTTCAAGTTTGGGTTAATTTTGTCTAAATCGCCCGTATTTGTCTGCCGTGTGGATAGAATCCCGTGGATGTTCCGCGCACGAGCCGGCAACCGTGGACGCGTTCCCCGGTGAGGCGCCAGCCTAATTTTGACTTCCGACGGCAGAAAGAGGCAGCTGGAGCCTCCAAGGGTCGTTTTCTGGTAGACTTTGGAAGTTGGAACCATGGAACGTGTCCGAGAGTTTTCCAACAAACACGACTCGTAGATTTCGTTCGATCGCCCTGAAGTGAGACACGATCGATACGTCACTCGTATAGACCGCAGCCACTCACAGGCTCACAGCGGGAAGAATTCTGGAAATTTGCGGAGATAGTCCGGCACAATAGGCTTGAACAAGTCCGCCTATGGATAAGGAATCAGGGGGCATCACGATGTCGTGTACACAGATTCTAATTTCAAAGCTCAGGGATTGCCGTTTTTGAATTTTTTAAAAATCGACATTTTTAAGTTTCAAAAAATTCTGAACTAAAATTCTAGATGTTGAATATAACTTATTCTACAACCCTGCGAAATTTCAGCGCGAAAGAGTTTGTATTCCGGCCTACACAAAAATGACAAATTCTGACAAATCTGAAAATTTTCGAATTCTGTACTGTTCACAGTCTCAGATCTAGAAATTTGTCATTTTTACACAGCCCAAAATACGAAATATTTCGCGTTGATTTTTTGCACACAGCTAGAAGTCATCATTGCCCACATCTAAGAATTTTTTTCAGAATTTTTCCGAAACTTTAAAATGTCGATTTTTGTTGAATTCGAAAAACAGGCTCCATGGAGCCCGGCCACCATATCGACGCACTCCACGTAATTGCCTCTACTAGACAAAAAAGAATAATGAAATGGGTAAAGTAAAGACAGGCGCATCTGGGTGTCTGCGTCGGTGGAGCTCGCAATCCACGAGCCATGGGAACACGGAGACATCAGCCATCGTGCTGAGCAACACACGGACACGAGGAAGAAGCCTGTCGCCGGTTTCTGTTGGTCCAGCAAACCGGCTGCCGTGTCCCCGGCAGCGCTGCCCGTGCCATGGCAGACGTATGTGGATCTTAGGCATCTCCGACGTCCGAGGCAAACAGACCGTGGCTGTCCGAATCGTTCCGTTTGATCGGGCTGGAGAAAAAGTGATCTCAGCGGGCCGACGCATTTCGTCGGTCAGTCCGCGGGGATGCAAACGAGATCTAAATTTGGGCGCAGTTTGCATCGCTGCGGACTGACAGCGCAGTTCGCGCGTGCTCTCCTCCTTTTGCACGGAGGCCCACCTGCCAGCGACCGCTTCGTCTACTGCGTCCATGTCGATTCAGCGTTCTTGCTCAGGGAAAGGCTGCATCGCCGCCCCCAGTATGCCCCACCATCAATGGCGCTGCATCACTGGCCACCGCCGCTTCCAGTTCTGCGCCGCCATCAATGGCCTTTGGAGACATCGTCCTCTTCCCTTTATGAGGGGTGCTCCCCGTGGCCGCGCCCATAGCAGAACCACCTTCTCCCCTCTCTCATGGCCACCATGAGTGGGAGCTGGCCATTTCGGAAGACCGACGCCGGTGCCTCGTCGTCCAAGGCCAAGGCCAAAGCATCGCCGCCAAAGAAAGAGAGAAACCGGCCATATATGTCGGTTGAGATCGTGCATGCCATGTACAACCAGAACTCGTCGGTCAACCTGCACGACGTCCACCTTCCCGATGGCTGGCACCTCAACGCCAAGAGGGTGCCGATCCCTCCGGTGCCTCGTCGCGGGCAGGCGCGACACGATGAGATCCGGCGCCGGCGGGCCATTCTTCTGCCGGACCTGCGGGATGACCCCGCTTTCGACATGGACTCGGAGTGGTGGGATCGCCCCGCCTACGAGCCATGCCCGAGGCATCGGTCGGGTCTACTCGGCGATGCCGAGTACGACTAAGACGCGGATCCATACCTGGCGCAGCAGGTGCCCCACTGGGTGTCGCCGCCGCCGGAGGAAGACGAGGAGGAGGAGCAAGTCGTGGAGGCGCCGGTGCTGCCGGTGGAGCTGTACCAGCCGTCGTACCTGTCGGAGGAGGAGGCCCTCTAACGGGCCATCGAGGAGAGCGAGCTCGCCGAGCTCGGGAACTGGGAGGGCCTCAGGGCGCAGCTGGCCGCCTCAGCGTCCACATGTCGTGGCGGCGCGTCTAGAAGCCGCGCCGCCCCACCACCACCACCGCCACCGCCCAGCTGCCGAGCCCTATCCCTGGGGCTACACCGTCTGGGAGTCGCCGCCTCGCGTGCCTCCCATTCAGGTGAACTGGGGCCTGGGGCTATGCCGAGCCCGAGACTCCTCCGCACACACCTCCCCAACAGCCTCCACAGGCTCTGATGTCGGCGCCTCCAGCCCCAGGGATGCCGATGGTGTCTTGGCCGTTCCCCTGGGAACCACCGCCGATGGTCGACCTCACCGGGGATGACAACAAGCAGGCGCGACGGCACACCAAGCCCTAGTTTTCTAGGGCTTTTTAAATTTATGTTTTAATTTTCATATTTTAATTTTGAATTCTGTGTAATGTTTCCTAGCAATAATATAAAATTAAAAAAATACGTTGGACAGCTGGGCGGAGTGCCGACGCAAACGGCAAAGAGGGAAGGACAAGTTTCTTTTCGTGTCCACAGCCCGACGCAAACAGTCCAAGTCAACCACGATTTGAGACCAAAATGCGTCGGACCGTTGGAGATGCCCTTACCCACCGGGTGAACATGCGCCTGGCGCCAAGCCTGGTCGCGCGTTGGAACTGTTAATTTTCCAGTTATGTAGAATCTCGCCAAACTTTTACTCCGTATTACTCCATCAATCAGAAAAACATTTCAGATTATAAACGATGCCTTGTTGGTGCGCGGGTGAGATTGATGATGTACATTAATTCCTTTTGTTCCAATAATGCATCATGATATACAGGTGATGCTTTCCAATCGATGTTGAAACGCACCATTTTTCTCGAGCGCCTTCTAAACCACAAATGTGTTTTTAGCTGAACCATAAACGGTTTGTTTATCACGAACGGACGATAATGTGACGACATCACTTTTCATCCGAGACGTTGCCTGTCCCTTTTTATCCCGTGCAACTGACTGAAGCCAAGGAACACGAAACTAGCGCGCGACAGCAGCAGACGCGACGCGGAAAACCAAACAAGCTTGATCTCACCCTGTCCGTGGAATCTCGTTTTACACACTTGGTCCTGGACGTGAAACTGATCGTGTGGGTGTGCCGTGATCCATCGCCAAAGACGCAAAAGGGCCTTTTGTAGGCTGATCGTGTTCGGAACAAAGAAGGAAAATGATGGATATGTATGTGTATGTGTAGGAGTGTCCCTTCAACCAAGGGAAGAGTTCTCCGGTGGAACTGCTTTGTATAGCACACTATAATCCACATGAATTCCTGAGGTTATAACAACGTCCCAATTTTACATTGTGTCTTTCCAAAAGGTCCTACTAATAAGCCACTGATTTATAATTCCTGTCATGGTTTCAGTTTAAATTTAAACTAAAATTAGGGAAAGTGTTAGAGATCACCCCACGACTCTTCCGGCATGCACCTCTCGCAGGTCAAGTACGCGGAGGAGATTCTAGACAACACCGGCATAACTGCCTGTAAGTCAACCATGACACCGATTGACACGTCGCCGAAGCTCTCCGCCTCCGCCAGCCCTCCATATCTTTAGCTCATTCTCTTACCTCGTTTGTCTCGGCCAACTCGATTGCTTGTTGAGCCGCTGGCTCTAGGCTTGGCGAAGCTGATTGAGTCCCGCGAGGAACACAATTGCATGTTCCTTTCATTTGTATTCTCGACGGATTCCTGGCAGGTTCCAATTATGTTCTTTTGCTTCGACAGGTTGTTATTTCAGTAGTTCATCTCTTTTTGCTCTTCTACGCTTTAGGTTTAACTAGCAGTAGTTGTAAGAGCTTTGTTGTATCCTATTTTCTGTCTTAATATATGTTCTTCCGTTAAAAAAACTTTAATTAATACTCTTTCCAATACGTAGTACTAGAACTCATTTTCCATTCGCAAAATAAAATAAATGCTCGTGGGTTCCATGTCAGTGTCCAGGAGAACCTAACTCGCGCATTGTCAAAACAAAATACGGAGTAGAGAAAAACGGTGATGTCACAGATGCAAATTGCGTTGAGTATATGGATTAGTCAAAGCGCACTACGCGGGGCGATCGAAAGCAGGCACGCACCCGGGGAGGGGACTGGATCCCCTGACGGTGAGAAGGAAAGTTAGCTAAGCTACAGTACCCTAACTTTCCTTCTTCAAATTCATACTATTTTGTCTCTAATTTAATTCAAATTAATTTATATAATGCAAATTTAGGATATGAATTGACTGTTATTACCTGCAATCAAAATTAGGGTGCAAAAAAATTATTTAGACAATTTATGCTACAGTAATCATCTACAGTAACTGAGCTTAGGCTGGTGCCAACGCAGGCGGCAGCGCGGGCGGTATCGCCCGCGTCGGGGCGAGAGGGAGGCGGGAGTCCAGCGGCGGGCGCCGGCTCCGTCGCCCGGCGGGAGCGGGCGATACCGCCCGGCCGGCGCCCGCGCTGGCGGGGCGAGAGCAGGCGAGAGCGGGGCGACGCGCTGGCGGGGCGGGAGCGGGCGAGAGGGGGGGCGAGAGCGGGGCGGGAGCGGGCGAGAGCGGGGGCGAGAGCGGGGCGGGAGCGGGCGAGAGCGGGGCGAGAGCGGGGCGGGAGCGAGACGAGAGGGGTAACAATTTTAGTTGAATAAAATAATTTTCTTGCATTATTTTGAATGTTGTAAAAGAGAGGAGAGAGAAAAGCTGATGTGGAGGAGAGAGAAGTGAGAGCTCGCACTATAGCCCGTGCACTGGCACCGTGGGGTGAGAGTGGGGTAAAAGCTGACGTGGCGAGGCTATAGTGGGGTGATACACTGGCACCAGCCTTAGTACATAATTAGAAACTTAATACCAATATACCATGACTTTGCTTCCTACTTCTCCCTGCACGCTCTATCCTGCAGAGCCAATGGAATTGAGACACCTGTTCCTGTAGGCTCCACCTCTCAAATAACTCATTTTTTTTCGCTAAAAGACTAGTATTCTATAGGAGGTAGCCATTGCTACATCCAATCGATTTCCGTTGGATGATTACACCAAGGCCCAAGCTGAGCTCGAAATACGATAGCGACAGAGGCCTCGGGGTCGAGCTCGCAGACGCGGCATTGGCGGCAGAGCTCGCGACGGACGGCGGCGTTGGCGGCTGAGCACGGACGGACGGCGGCATCGGCGGCTAAACACGGATGGACGGCGGCATCGGCGGATGAGCACGCGACGGACGGCGGCGTCGGCGGCGGCTGCACTCGCGACGGACGACGGCGTCAGCGGCTGAGCGCGGGACGGGCGTTGGCGTCGTCGGCTGGGCGCGCGACGGATGGCGGCTGAGCATGCGATGGCGGCGGCCCCGGCTGAGTTCGCGACGGCGGCCGCCCGGCGGTTCAGGCGTTCAGCTTGCGACGGCAACCTCAGCGATTGAGCTCGCACACGGAAAGGAGGAGGGAGCGCTAGCAGCCTCGTAGAGAACGATTTCTCAGCTGATTTCCTGGAAATTAACTAGATACGGTAGTTATTTGAGAGGTGGGGCCTACAGGAACAGGTGTCTCAATTCCATTGGCCCTGCAGGATAGAGTGTGCAGGGCACCCTGCAGGAGAGCCGAACCCCTTATCCCGTTTCGGTTCGGGTTCCCTCTATATATACCCACCCCCCTGCCAGATTGTAAAGGTCGTGAAACAGAGCAAGCAAAGACGAAGCAGAACCAGAAGATCCATTCTCAGATATCCATCCATACACCACCACCAAGCATACCATACCATCTTCTCAGAGATCCATCTTTGTTCCGGAAAGAAGAAGATTGATCGCAGCCATGGGCAGATTCTGTGGAGCTCAGGATCTTCCGGCGCACCAGGAAGACGAAGATCTGTGAGACCTCGTCTTCCATCTCCGGCGACTCGGACGACGAGGCCCGGCTCTCAGACGCTGAAGCTCCTCAAGAACACAGCCAGTTCGGGCTGCAGGTGGTGCCGAAGACGGTGCGGAGACTGAACTCCCATAATGTTCTCCGCGGGAAAGGGTTGTCCAGATACTACGACGGAAAGTCCCAGTCATTCGCGTGCATGTCCGAGGTGAGGTTCCTGGAGGATCTGCCCAAGAAGTGCCCCTACAAGAAGATCAAGAGCTATGTAGATCTAGATGAGGAGGCCTGTCCTGCGCCTGGTCCGAACAGCAAGGGGATCGGCAAGGCCGCCGGAAGCTCCTGCGCGAATCTTATGGCTCGGAACACCGCCGCCGCGAACATGCTCTACAGGCCTGCCGCGATTCCGGTGAGCAAGAGCGCGTGCCATCAGTAGTAGGTCAGGTGGCGATTGAGATGTTTGTCCGCCAAGCGCTAGCGGCTTCACCTCGATCTCTTCTTCCAGGATTTTTTATGACGGGCATATTATTAGAGCACCCTCAAATTATTAACAAATAAAATAACCGACTTGCTATTTCTCAGTAAATTGAGAAATAACTTATTGCTCAGTAGACTCTTAAACTATTAGATTTATATCGTGATTTGTGCAATTGAGTTGCAAGTTGAGTTGTAACTGAGATTTTTTCAATTGCAAGTAATATTGCAACTAGGAACTACATTCGGACCGTTAAATTGCTTCGTGATTCATGCTAATATTGAGTTGCAACTAAGATGTAATAATGTCATTTTACTGAGCACTAAGTTATTTCTCAGTAGACTGAATCCTAGGCACACCCATAAAATAATATCTCAAAATAAAGGGCATCGTTTCTGCGAGAAGCGGAACCCCTATAATCAAACTATAAATTTTAAAAAACTTCATGCGAGAATTTTGCAACAATTTTTCATCATTCATCACATAGATCGGTCGATATTTACAAAATCATGCTACAATTATCCTATTCCAGCCTACCCAGGGGAAACCAAACCCTGACGCGCCGATTTTGATCAAAATTTGGCTTTGGAATAAACTTATCGGGACCTACGAGCGCGGTGGAGGGCGACAACGGCGGCGGCCTACTCGTCGTTGAGGCCGATGATTTCCTTCTTGATGCGGCGAGTGGCCGTCTCCGCCTGCCACTGTCCGTACTCGCGGATGAGGACGACGTCGACGCGTGCCTTCAGCGCCGCGCGCTACCGAGCCGCCTCACGAGCTCGAAGGCGCGCCGCTCGGCCTCGTCGTCGACGACGATGAAGTCCTCCGAACCAAGGACCCGTTGCACCGCCTCCCTCTCCTTCACCTCCTCCATCCCCTCCTAGTCGACGTCCTCCTCAAAGGAGGGAGATAAAGCTCGCTGCAAGGACGAGCCCGCCTCACAGCCGCCACATAGCGAAGCAGCGACGGTGGCGAATAGAGCCCTTGGTTCGTCCCTTCCGGGCGGCGCGTTTCTTCGCACCCACGGAGTGGACAAGTTTCTTACGCTCCTCCTCCGACTCGGAGCCACGGCCGGAGGACGATCCAAAATGTGTACGTTTTACAGCGCGGCACGTTAGAGAATTACATTTGATGTTGGAGATGCTCTAGAGAAAGGGCCAGCCTGCCGTGCCGCGTTCCAAGCTCCAACTCCCTCCGGCGCGTCGTTCACCACCTTCCCTGGCCGCCAAATTCAAATGGTGGGGGATGCCAGGTATAGGTTCGTTCGATCCCACCCACCAGACCACCACGCGACATCATTGGTTCCGGAACGACCGCTAAGGGCATGTACATTGGTTTAGACAGGTGGTGTACTCCATGTCATATATAGACAATGCTATAGACAGTCTATACAATAGTCTGTCTGTAAATTGTCTATTTTTAGCCATAGTTGTTTGTGAGTATAAGTTACAGACATCATTCATACAATAGTAAAATCACTGTCTATAAGCTGTCTGTAATAGTCCTACAGACTGTCTCTAACTTTACAGACAGCCTCAATCTCTCTTCTCATTCTCTTTTCTCCATATCACTAAAATTGTCTATAACCACCCCTTACAGACAGCTGACTCATCACAGACGACTCTCACTCTTCCAAAAGGTAGAAGACGATGATTACGTACGCCTCTCCTTCCGTTAGTTCAGATGGCCACGTACGTGAACCTTCCTTCTAGTCGTCAGTCGTCGGCCCATGACGGAGGTCGACGCGAGTGGTAGCCGGCCGGCGGCCGCTCCGCAATATTTTCCGTGCAGGACTGCAGAAGCAGGCGAAGCCGCGAAGGAGGAAGTGCGAACATTTCGATGTACTATATAGTATCATGACATCAGTCATGGAGTTTTATACGTTGCTCCAGTTTTTCGTCCACTACGAGTTACGTACCCAGCTGAGCTGGACATCGGTTTTCTTCTCTTCCTGCTCGCGCACCACCGCAAGCTCTCGATCAGCAACGCGATCGGATGACGCGGGCGGCGTTCACACGTTCGCGCCCGATCTATTTGTAACATGGGGGCAGATAAGGTCACGCGTCCCGAGAATTCCAGATCTCAGAGACGCCACCAGACACCCGGCCGCGGCCGGATCCTCGCCGATCGAGCGACGCGACAGGCAGATCGGGTGCTGGCCGGAACAGCGACCCGCATCCCTCACGATTCTCCCTCATCTCATCATCCGCGCGAATCTTCACGTGCTCTCGCTCGTCGCCGTCCGCGCAGACCACGTTCCCTCCACCGCGTAGTCCCGCCGTGGTCCACCCAAAACTGGGAAAATTCAATTCCCGCTCGCGGCACATGATTTCTGGCGCGCCGCGCCGGCCCGATGCCCGATGCCATCGTACGTGGCTGGCCGGTCGCTCTCGTTGGATTTTCGCGGCTCCCAGGAATATGCCTCGCCTCGGCCTTATCGCTCCGATCGATATTTCTATAAGACGACGGCGTGCCTTTTGGGCGATGTCTCTGGCCATGGCGGTTCCGATCGAGCGAGCGGACTGCCGTGTGGTGTGGATAGAATCCCGTGGATCGACCCATGGTCTACGCACGAGCCAGCGGCCGGCTCCTTCCGTGGACGCGTTCGCCAAAATTTGACTTCCCACGGCGGAAAGAGGCAGCTGGAGCCTGGCAGGAAGGGTCGTGTTTCGTCGACCCCACAGTGCAAGTGTGGAACCATGGAACGTGTCCGAGAGTTTCCCAACACACACGAGTCGTGGATTTCGTTAGATCGCAGCCACTCACGGCGGGAACAACTTTGGAAAATTGTGGAGGTAGTCCAGCACGATAGTAGGCTTGAACAAGTCCGCCCGTGGATAAGGATCAGGGGGCATCACGATGTCGGGAGCACAGATTCTACGCAGCCACCATTTGTCTCAACTCGGAGGTTAGTGCCGCGGATGATTAATTATGACACGGTATTGTCTCCACTGGACAAAAAGAATACGAAAATATAGTATAAGGCTAAAAAATATCTAAAGACGGCAGCATCAGGGTGTGTGCGTCGGTGGAGCTCGAAAACCACGAGCCATGGGAACACGGAGGCACCATTTTACACCAAGCACCACGCGGACACGAGGAAGAAGCATGTCGCCGGTTTCTGTTGGTCCAGCAAACCTGCGGCCGTGTCCCCGGCAGCGCTGCCATGGGTGTGTGTTTTTTACCAGCTCGGTGAACATGCGCTTGGCGCTGAGCCTGGTCAAATTACCTCGTATTCCGGCTTTACTTAAAATTAAATTTTGTAAAATTTGAAAAAATATTTATAAAATCGAGTACATATATAATATGATATTTATTGCATTATAATTGTTAGATTTTTCCGAGAGTACATCCTGAGAGGTGTATTTATCATGTAGAAGAAAGGTCTAGACGGTCAATACAACGCTAAGAATGGCTACAACTCAACGCAATACCACACACGATACACGGCTTACAATAGCAACCCATGCATGGCACATGATAACGAAGGCCCACCTTGCACCGCCACCAACCATAAATGGCGAGGGGCGAGGCACAGAGCCTAAGGATCGCGTCACGCCCGAAGAAGGAGATCACGGAAGCCGACCCCGACTCCAGGAGCCAACGGATCAACGTACTCCAAACTCATAAGCGCCTAGAAGTCGGTGAGTAGGAAGCAGGACCCAACTAGTCCGGGGAGGCATCAGCGAAGGATCTACACCACGGTGTACATTGCGCCTCGGAGGCTCACGCTCTGAGCAGGTGCCCAACATCGACTCCATGCACCGTTCGAGGGACTACATGAGCAACCAAGGGGACACCCTTCAAGAAGGGAGAGACGCCATGATGCCACCGCCGCCAGATCCGACCGCTGTATCTAGGGTTTCCCCCGGTGCTCAAGGTGGGGAAGACTAGTCAGAGCCATGATGACACCTCCAAGGAGGAAGACGGCACCCGCAGGTGTCGCCATCGCCGGCAAAAGCAGGGATTTCTCCTGGCCTGACGTCAACCCCAAAGTCTCGCAGAACCGTGCAGATGGACACGACGAAATGACCACACCACTATCAAGATGCATGCCATAGACGTTGCCGGAGTAGAGGAAGGCGTCGACCACCACCGACCAAGACCACCATCGAGGACTGGAAGGTGGGATCCAGCCCACCGCTACCTAGCCGACTACCGGCATCGCCACGGTGCCCAGCATCCGACGTTGTTGGCATCACCATGCCCGGGCCAACCTAGCACCACCGAGATGCCTAGCAACTTGCGCCAATGCGCTACCGCGCTCGCCTTCCGCCGCAGCCCAACCGCCGGCCCGCACGGGCCCTAGATGGGCCGAGTGGGCCCGAAGGCCACTGCTGCAGCAGGAGGGGCGCCTCCACCGCGGGGAGGTCATGCACCTACCGCTGACGCCACACCGTGCTCATCGAGCCCCACGACACCACGCGACCGGACCGTCGCCGAAGACCACGTCGCTGCCGCCAAGGCGATGTGTCATCGTCGCACGAGGGAGAGGGATCTGCCGCCATCTTTGTCCTAACGGGTCCTCTGGCAGCGGTGGTCATCGTTGAGCCCCGCGACACCACGCCACCGTACTGCCGCCAAAGACCGCGTTGTCGCTGCCAAGGTCGATGCGCCGCTGTCGCGCGAAGGAGAGAGACCCGCCGCCATCGCTGTCCTAACGGGTCCTCTGGCGGCGGCGGTCATCATCAAGCCTCGCGACACCACGCCACCGGACCGCCGCCAAAGACCGCGCCGCCGCCGCCAAGGTCGATGCGCCACCGTCGCGCGAAGGAGAGGGACCCGTCGCCGTCGCTATCGTAACGGGTCCTCTTGCGACGGCGGCTGGGGAGCCCCCCGTGTCACCTAGGGTGAGGCGACGCGGGGGCGGGTCGGGCCGCTTTCTTTAGCACTCCTATCTCGATTTGTAGTGTTGTTGTTATTGTTCCATCAGTTAGAATAAAAGTTAGATTTTAACTATATCTAAAACGTGAGGTAAATAAAATCGGAGTAAGTATTACTCCATCAGTCAGAATAAATTCCAGGTTATGTCTTCAGGCCGGTACCGAAGAAAAAAAAATCATGATGCCGTGTGGGCGGGTGAGATTAGTGACATGCAGTCCTTTTGCTCCAATAATGCCTCATCATGATATATACAGGTGATGCTTTCCGAGTGATGTCGAAACGCACCATTTTTCTCGTGCGTGTTGTAAACCATAAATGTGTTCTTAGCTGAACCATAAACGGTTTGTTTATCACGAACGAACGATAATGTGACGACATCACTTTTCATCCGAGACGTTGCTTCTCCCTTTTTATCCCGTGAAACCGAAGCCAAGGAACAGGAAAATAGTGCGCGACACTACAGACGCGATGCGGAAAACCAAACACGTGTGATCGCCTGCTTCTTAAAAAACGAGACCAACCCAGGCACTAGCACCCGTTGGCATTTATTTATAGAAGAAAACTCCTGAGCACCACTGCCGAGCACAAGGCTCGAACCCGGGTGGGCTGGCTGCGCTCCCGCAAGCCTAGCCACCAGACCGACGGTCTGTTCTCTGATCGCCTGCTTCTCAATCTCACCCTGTCCGTGGAATCTCATTTTACACACTTGGTTCCGAGACGTGAAGCTAATCATGTGGGTGCGCGGCGCGGTGATCCAACAGCAAAGATGGAAAAGGGCCTTTTAATTTGTAGGGTGGTCTGCTTGGAGCAAAGAAGGAAAATGATGGATATGTATGTGTAGGAGCAAATCCACCGCACGTGTCCCTTCGACAGAGGGAGGAGTGTCCCTTCAACCAAGGGAGGAGTTCAATGGTGGAACTGCTTTGTGTAGCTCACTGTAATCCACATGAATTTCCGAGTTCAAAACAGCGTCACAATTTTACCTAGCGTCCCTCCTAAAGCTCGGGGGGGCGAGCGACGTGGCGGCGGCGGTGGTCTCTCTCCTCGGTCATGTGGATGGCACGGAGTGGACAGTGGGGGTTTTTGATTTTGGCGGCGCTTCGGCTTTGACAACTCCCAGATCGCATTTCGGAGGCCTAACTTGGAGACAGCGGGCGGCTAGGCTCTGGCTAGGCTCTTAGGAGCGGTACGAGAATTTTTCTAGGCAAAAGCTCAGTGCCTCAGCGTCAATAACGACGATGCATGTGGGTGTCGTTACCCTCTTGGGGGCGTCGTTGTAGTTATCCTCTCCGCGCTACGGCTCTGGGTGAAGACCCTTGACCTCATGGTCTCGACGACAGCGGTGCTATGTGTCGCTACCCTCTTGGAGGCGTCGTCGTGGAGCCCCGATTTCATGGTTTGTCTTCGATGGCAAGTTTTGATTTTCCGTGTTCTTTTTTATCTGCTTTGTAAAAGGCTCTCCTCACCACCTTGTATCAGTTCGCCCATTGTGGTTTTATTTATAAAGCGGGGCAAAAATCTATTTCATGAAAGCTCCTACTAATAACTTTTGCACCCAAGCTTGTTTGAAATTTAGACTACAAACACTAGATGTCAAGTTCAGGTTTAGGGCATGAGTGTCCTAACTAGTCAAACTTAAACGCTCCAAAGTCTACTTTATTATAATTTTCTAAAAACAGTAATCCCTCCATACCGGATTACTGGGCAATTATGCATTTTGAGAAAAAATTGACCATTAATTTTGTCAACAACGTATGAGGTCTATATATGCTATAAAAATTATACCACTGAAAAGTTCTTTGGAATATGAAAATGCAATGGTATAATTTTATATCATATTTCTTATATTTTCTTGACTAAAATTAATGCTCATTTTTTTAAAAGTACGTAATTATCCAGTAATCCTGTATGGAGGGAGTACGATTTTCAGCGAGTATTTTGAACCATAAATTTCTCGGAGCAATGCCTTTGACACTTCTCTAGCAGCAACAGTTTAGGTATAACCAGGGCCACCGACTGAGATCCCGATTAGAACTATCACCCAGCAGCAGCGAGCCGCGTGTCCTGGCTCCGCTCCGTTCATAAACGATCGACATGGTGACTTGCAAGGCATCCTCTCCACCACAACATGCCATCCACGGCCACGATGTCAGCCTCAGAGACCAGCTACGCCAGCCAGCCAAATGGATGTGTGAACCGAACCTGGCGGGTCCCACCGAACAAACTAGGAAGAAGGAGATAAGATCAGATCAGATCGGGGCACCGGCAGCAGAATCCGCCGAAGGCATGTGGAAGTGGCCAACAAACTCTAATACTCTTTCGTACTGCATATTTTTCCATTGCGAAAATAAAATAAATAAATGCTCGTGGGTTCCATGCCAGTGTCCAGGAGAACCTAACTCGCGCATTGTCAAAAAAAAAATAGAGAAAAACGGTGATGTCACAGATGCAAACTGCGTTGAGTATGTGGATTAGTCAAAGCGCACTACGCGGGGCGATCGAAAGCTAGCGGGCACGCACCCGGCGAAGGGAGCCTTATCCCGTTTCGGTTCGGGGTTCCCTCTATATATACCCACCCCCGTGCCAGATTGTGAAGGTCGTGAAACAGAGCAAGCAAAAACGAAGCAAGAAGAGGGAGAATATATATCCATCCAGCACACCACCACCAAGCAGCACACAATTTCCTTCCTTGAGGTCCATTTTGTGTTCCGGAAACAAGAAAATCGCAGCCATGGGCAGATTCGGCGGAGCTCTGGACCTTCCGGCGCACCGGGAAGACGACGAAGATCTGTTCGAGACCTCGTCTTCCATCTCCGGCGACTCGGACGACGAAGGCGTCGAAGCTCAAGAACAAATCAACCAGTTTGGGCTGCAGGTGGCGCCCAAGACGGTGCGGAGGCTGAACTCGGATAGCCTCTACAACATGTCATCCATGAAGGCGGAACTCCCTGCCAAGTAAGTTTCTGGAAGAATTCTTCTGTACATCAACATATGTACTACTCCATCGGAGGGAAAGTTTTCTCACAGCCGCCGTGCTGTTCTCTGCAGGAAAGGGCTGTCGAGGTACTACGACGGCAAGTCCCAGTCGTACGCGTGCATGTCCGAGGTGAGGTGCCTGGAGGATCTGCCCAAGAAGAGCCCCTACAAGAAGATCAAATCATGCAAGAGCTCTGTAGATCTAGATGATGGGAAGCAGGAAGCCTGTCCTGCGCCTGCTCCTAACAGCAAGCCCTCCGGAAGTTCCTGCGCAAATCTGATGGCTCGGAACACCGCCGCCACCAACATGCTCTACAGGCCTCCCGCGATTCCCGTGAACAAGACCGCGTGCCATCAGTAGATCAGGTCGGGCTTGATGTTTGTCCAACCAGCGCCGGCGGCTTCACCTCTCTTCTCTGATCTTTGAGGATTTTTCTTGGCGGGCGTATTAGCCTGTCAGCTGTAAGAGGTTTTTTCGTTTCTCTGAGAACAGAGCCATATTGGTCAGGAAGACGTTGATTTGATATGTAAATAGATTGAGCAATTGTATACCCAACATTTGTTTTGACTGCCAGTGGCATATTAACATCATTCCCTGTAAATACCATGGTACATGATCTCTAATTAGCCGGCTTATTTCTCAGCATAACAAGGAGGAAAAAGTTGCTTCGCTAGAAGAGAAACGAGTCCTTCGTTATCAGAGATAGAACAGAGATAAGTCCTTGGTTATCAGAGAGAGAGAGAACAATGTTTTACAAACACCCCGTACAGAAGGATGGCGGGTCATCACTGATAGCCAACCAAAAAATAGCTCTGCCTAACAGTTAAAATCTTCCGACTCTTAGCAGGTGCTGTTGCAACAACCCTGCATAGTCTCGTCGATAGATGTTTGAATGAAAACTTGTTATTTGGTAAACCCACAACACAGTGAGGAGCCAAAAAGAAGATAATCCTATCCCAATGCCCTTGTCAGCGGCTGTTAGAAAGCATAGTCATAGATAGCCTGTGCGACGCCATCTTCGTCGTTGGTAGCACCGATTACATTTGCAACTGCTTTGGTCTTCTCAGCCCCATTCGCCAGAGCAACACCCAATGATGCTAGTTGTAGCATTTCTATGTCATTTTCTCCATCTCCGATTGCCATTACCTTGCAGAGTAAAAGTTACAAGTCAGAAATAATGCAACTGAATTAATACCTTATGGTATTGGCAGCAAAACAAATTCTAAGATTCATAGGATTCAACAGAAGATTAGGGGACTATTATCCATTTGAAAAGTGTTCACTTTTGTATCATGTTAATTTGTTGAAGAACAGAAATGATCAAGATTAGATGGTGATCTGTAAAATAGAAGGAACCGAGAGAAGAAATGCAGCAACATTTGGCTTGAACCATGGAAGGTATAGTGGGGAACAAGAATGCCTATACCTCATCCGGACTAATGCAAAGATGGTCCAACAAAATCTTCACCCCGCTGCCCTTCGAAGTTGCAGGTGGTACAAGCTCAAGCATGTCAGGCTGTGCCTGAACAATACCCGCCCTTTCTTCTATTGCGTTTGTCCAGTATGGCCTCAACGTGGAAGACATTCCCTCAGCAGTTCCAATGAACACTAGTTTCTGCACATGAGAACAATAGCATAGTCAAGCTATAACAGATCTTAACAACCTCAAACTGTGAAAACTTTTTCTTCAGAAGATCCAGTTATTTGTTTATAAACTGATGACTATGTCTATATATAAATGCCAGTGTAATCAAAGCAGCAGCTTGTTTATTCCACGTGGTAAATGTTGTGAATGTGTCCAGATTTGTTTTCTCAACAAAGTAAGCCGTATCAAATCTTTGGCTGGACACATGTAGTTAGTTGTATTTGTTACTATCTCAGAAACGTAATTGATACCAAAGATATTATTTAAGTAAACACAGCACCTGTATCTCAGCTTTTCCTAAAAGCTGATCAATAGATGACACTATTTCAGCCTGCAAGAAGAATCCAATGAACAGTCAGATCAATAGGAATAGAAACAAACTGGGATTTCCCTAAGAATGGATTTGTAAACCCCATTATACCTTAGGTTCATGGTATACGTCATGGAGCGAATCAACCAATGGGTCCTCAAACATAGAGAAACATCGATCCTGGCTAAATCCAACTAATGGTATCTTGTGCTCCAAAGAATATAAAAATGCCTGCAGCATGACAAGGTGTCTAATGTTGCAAATGTAGAAGCATTTGCTGGAGATATACAATACCAGATACACATGGATGATCTGCACTGCATCATAACAAAACAAAATTTGTTGCTTACCTCTCGGCATACTTCTTGGTCCAAAGTTCTTTTATAAAGCTCTCTCCCTCCCAAACCATAAACCAGCAACCCCTACAATTGGAAGATTTGACCTGGTGAAAATGAGGACAATGCTCATGGGAATAATCAGTTATGATCTCATTTATAAATGAGAACTTACAGTTTCGGAAAACTATACTACATGAAACAATTGTAACTGACTGTTTATACAGCATGTGAGTGAACATCAAATTTACACATTACAGGACTGAGCAGAAGCACAAAACCTCATGGCCTCGTGAAATTATGCCATCAGCTTTTATGTTTCATATTTGATACTCCCTCCGATCGGAAATAAGTGTCGGTGACTTAGAACAAACTTTGTACCAAGTTAGTACAAAATTACCGACACTTATTTTCGATCGGAGGGAGTATCATTTTTTAAAAGCAAGCTCTTAGTAAACATATTTTGAACAGGATAGCAAGAGGGATATCAAAAGCACACATTTTGTCCCAGGACACATGCATAGCCAGTTTTCAGTGCAGATATGTAAGAATGGTCATGATGAATAGTTTATCAATCAATGATTTTGAGCTTCAATCTCTGAAATTGAAATTAGCCTTCTGTTCCTATCTTCTCACAGCTCTGTTGCTCTTTAGGCATATCTCTAAACTCCAAACAGATTATTTAGGGTGTCAACTTGGTTATGTGGCAAGCAGAATGCATTACGCAATGAAAAGATATGAGACCATGCTAATATGCGCCTCATTGTCATACCTCTAACCTAGCAGAATGCTTATCGCAACTCAACATAACCAGGATGGGTAAAGATGCTGCAATTTTTGCAATGCGTCAAGATAATTTATTCCTTACAAGATTTAAGTGTTTCCATGAAAACATATGCTTTCCACCTACCTGAAGAAATATACCAGGCGAAGATTCTGAAGCAATGCCATTTCTTCCAGATAAATCGACCATATTAAGAGCATCAATGACAGCTGGGCGCGTCTGTTTCCGAAATGAACGTGAATAGAAAACAATTATCAGCATTGAGACATATTCCATTCAAGATAATAGAAATAATTTAAATGTGAAGATTCATCCAAATACTAACAACTCGGAGCCTTTGGTAAGTTCCTTAGTTAAGCCTTAGATGTTTTTGTCACGGCCCAGAAAAAAGATGTGGTATCGGTGGCAATAGCTGGTCCTGACCCCTGAGAGCATTGTAATATAGCATGGTGGCAATGGGATGGGAAGGGGGAATTGATTATAACCCCCTCTATTCATCTGCCTTTGATCATACACCCCCATCTTCATCTGCCTCATTTATAAGCCCCCTTGTTGATTCACCTCTTTTACCATAAGCCCCTTTTGCACGTTTAAGCATTAATTTTACCGTCTAATGACAAATTAGTTGTTACATAGATGAACAAAAGAGTAGAATATCCTCCCTTGTCTTCTCTTCACGGGACTTGGCCTACGGGTCCTCGGGTCAGTGGGCAACGGAAGCCACAAGGGGAGGGAATGTGAGCCGGGCGGCGCGCGGAGAGACTGGCCGCCAGCCGACACCGCACGACGGTTGAGGGAGAAGCGGCTGCCGCGCTGGAGCGAGTGGTACCCCACTCATCCGCTGCATACGCGGATACGCCAAGCTGGTGTGCCGGTGTGAATGCCTGCGAGAGGAGCTTGGACTGGGGCTGGGGCTGTCGGTAGGAGAAGCACAGGCTGGACGTGAAGGTCCCTCGAGCCTCGCGGGAGGCAGGGCAGAGGTGTGGTGATGACTTGGAGGCGGTATAGTCCGGCGGCTGATGGACAGCCCCTTCGGTGAGATGAGGCGTTTCTACAGGCAGAGGGGTGAGAACTCTGAGGGTCGTTGTTAGACTCCTAATGATCTAGCTAATCATGAAAAGGGGGCCATGGTCAATAATAAGGGCAAGAAGGGGGCTTATCAGTGAGGCAGATGAAGAAGGGGTTGTATGAGCAAAGGCAGATGAACAGAGGGGGTTATAATCAATTCCCCCTTTTAAATGACCCGCCTAATACAGTCCACTGACCTGTCTGATCCTGCAAGACTCATCTACCGTAAGGGTCTTTGCTGACCTGTCTAGTCTGGCAATTCTCAACTCCATCTCCAATGAGCCACTTATCAGCAAGTGTATAATCCCTAATAAACCATATGCCCTGGAGAATCAGTTCTACAGTGACCCACTTCTAGGACATTACCATCTATTAGAAAAATATTCTTTCTGTGAAATAATTTCTCACAATGCGTAAGCGTTAAATGCAATGTCAAATATCGGTTCCAAATTATCAAAACAGTCAAACAGGATTTGAAATTAGGGCGAAATTCCTTCTATTACATAAGATTTAGTATACTTAGCTTCAACACTGGTACAGTTCAGGTTCAGAAAATAAAGTAATAAATGGATACCCAAACTGGGCATCCGTATCCCCAATCTCGAAAAAGATCAATCAATGTTAGCATCTTGATAATCTAACATAGATATCTAGGCATCTGATGGCATAAAATGATATCTAATACTTATGTTCCTGGAACAGTAAGTCATTGGTCAAGCAGCAAGTGAAAACTTGTGATACCTTTCCTGTGGCGATAATTATGTTTACTCCTCTTGACCTAGCTTCCCTTAGAGCTTCTGCATTCCTTGCTGTAACTTGACTTTTACTGTTGAGCAGCGTACCTAGTCAAAAAGAAGAACACAATTAAAAAGCAACAGTAAATATAATTATAATCTAAGAGTGAAAATGTCAAATATGGGCAACAAGCAACGGGATTAGGGATGTACCATCCATATCACAGAAGATATATTTGAACTTTGGTCTATAAAATCTTAGGCTTCCAGCTCTCTTTAGACTATTTGGCACTTGTCCTGTAAACATTCTTATACAGCAAGAGCTAGATTACATCATCATATGAGCATGATAAGCATTTCAAGACACAGATAATGGAAGGACAGTGATTACATAAATGACAAAAGAACGTACCATCCAAATTTTCTGTGTGGGTCTTGCTCAAATCAACAGCAGTCTTAGCATGACTTCTCCCTTTCCACCTTAGACTTTTTAAAATGAGCAGCTCCTCCTTCTCCATTTCCATTGCAGCCTCATCACTAGTCTGACGATCGAAACCCAGAAGACGTAACAGGCCACGAACCTAGTACAGAATATAATGAAATCAATAATCAATTCGTGCATAAAGTATGTCATCTGCAGAAACCTAAGCACGACATCATATGAAGTGGTTTGGTAAACAATTGCTCAGTTGAAATGTGTGTGGATACTGGATATTCAACTAAAGGATGTTGCAACTCCACCAGGAAAAGTACGCAGGGCAGAGAGGGATAGCAATCAGTAAGCAGGTTTTAAAAAGGGAAGAACATACCACTAGAGCCCGCAGTTCATCAAGAAGTGTATGACCTCTCTCCTCAGCTTGCCTTGCAGCTGTTTCAACTGATATTACTATATCACCCAACATAAGCTGCAGCCAAAAAAAAGTGTGTGATAGAGAACAAGATGGCAGGGTTAATGGTAAAAACTGAAAATAAATCAAATGCTGCTTTGTTCTTACAGTAGGAACATCAAGATCAGATATGTACTGTGACACTGAGAGCATATCAGTAGCGCAGTCCTCGCCTCTCCATTCTTTGTTAAGGTTCTGGATGAAATTATCATTGCATAGCAACACAGAAACCTCAACCTTTTCATACTTCCCGATGTCACTTATTGAGGTGTCTCGTGTTTTGTAGTTGTAGTCCAGAAGTCCATCTAGTGCAATTTTCATCGCCATAGGAACATTTAATTTCAGAATTTCTATAATGTTCTGCATGAAAATGAAGGGAAGCAAAGATTAACAAACACCCACGGAACAAATTGAAAAGTTGAACAACTGAACATAATTAACATGACCTTGATGGGAAATAAATTACCGGGTTATGACTCCCTGAACTACGCAGCCTGTGCCTACTTCCTATTGATTAATGGAGATCATGACCAGTTTGAAACAATAATACATGACTCATAGTTTGAAAATCACAAGCATGAACTGTCGGGATACTAACAACTCAGAGTTTATATTCAGAAATATCAGAACAATGCTTCATGATACATTATCCAGTTAATGCTGCGCAAGATGACACTTTTAAATGTATCTCCTATGACACTTGCAATAGCTACCCACAATACAGAGAAGTTTGACTAGGTGAAATGTTTACCAGCACTTCGATATCGTCGGGCATGTCCTCCTCAACACCGATGCGGGCGCAGAGCTCGATCTCGCTCTCCTTGGGCGGGGGCGGCGGCGAGGGCGGGGGCGCAGGGTCCTGGGGCTCCTCCCGCTTCGCCGCCGCCTGCCCGCGCCGCCCCCTTCGTAAGCCGCGTATGCCGGCGAGGAATCCTGCGAAAGGCGGAACGGAGCGCAAGGGCTCGGGGGTGGGTGTGAACCCCCGCCGGGAGAGCACCGAGGCCGTGGACGACGCCGCGGGGAGGTGCGGGAGGAGCGGCGCCGAGCTGAGCAGCGCCGCGCCGCGGAGGGGCGGCGGGAGATGGAGGTGCGAGCGCGAGGCGAACGGAAGGGCGCGCGACACGATGCGCGCCATGGTCGCGCTCGCGCGGCGGCCGGCGGCGGCGGCGGAGAGAGGGAGGACGAGCGAGTCGAATAGGGAGGTTTTGTGGTTTTGCTTCTCTGGTTTTAGTTTTCCTTTGCCTCGTCCGCTTTGTAGCATTTCCTCGCCGTTGTGAGGTGTGATGGCATCTCTAATATTCACCACATAAGAAAGAAACAGTATATTCCTATTATATATTCTTCACCTTATTGCAAAAACCATGATTCTATAAACTATTAACACATGTGTGCTTCATGTTGATTGGATCACAATTTTGTGGAAGGCAACAAGTGTGTAACAAAAAATTGCTTGTTTCTCAAGGTTATTTACTACTCCCTCCGATCGGAAATAAGTGTCAGCAATTTTGTACTAGCTTAGTACAAAGCTTGTACTAAATCTCTGACAGTTTTTTCCAATCGGAGAGAGTACTAACTTAAGGGAGGATGTGTTTTTGCTCAGAGGACTAGATAAACCAATTCTGAAAAAAAGTAGTCTGAATGCATTTTAAAATATAAAAACTGAATAAAAAACTTTCGGTGCACATCTGTACGTTCTATGTTCACCCACAAAGTTATGCGGAGAAAATAAATTTTTTGTGACCTCTGTAAAAAGAACAAAAAAGTTATGTAAACATCAATTTTGGAACACCAAAATTTGTCTTTTTACACGGGCCATGAACAATGTCTTTCTCTCGCGAAAGTTTGTGAGTGAACATAGAATATGTAGATGTGTACCAAGATTTTTTTTTGTAATTTTAGACATTTTAAAATATGTTTTTTGAATGGTGGGAGCATCTACACCTGTGAGCCAAAATTGATTTCCATAACTTAAGAAACAATTTTCTGCTCCCTATTCATGTTCTCTCCACAAGATCATCAAATAAATTATGTGGAACCAAGTCAGTAAATTGATGTTGTGTACAAATATGCCGTCATACGCTTAGACACATATCGAGCGAGATTTCCTGCTTTCTACCACTTAGTTTTCATATTCTTTAGTTAGTTATTCTTAGTGTGGCTTTCCTCACAACATCTATAATGATTATTTGTTATGGAACAAGATGCAAAAAAAATAGGCTCATAGAAAATAAAATGACATCTCCAATTTATGGACAAGATCTAGCGACGAGTGATCTGGTTGTTCAATATCATTTACAAGAGATCTACTTAACTAAAAAAGGTTATCATTTCACCCAGAATATGTGTGTACATGACTCTCATCCAACTTACAAGAAAAAACTAGTTTGATGATACTCCTGATAAATTTGAAAATTTCACGATTAGAACTTCAACTCATCCTCAAGAGACCTGAGGGTATGTTTGGATCGCATAATTGAATTTGGGAATTGAAATTCAACTACCAATTTCAATTCAGTGAGAATTATAATTCGATGTCAATTTCAGTTTAGGTGTTTGGAGGGCAAAAGAATTGCACACTAGAATTAGTAGTAAAGTCAACTATATATTCTGTTTGATTCAACACTATGAAGAATTTGATATATATTAACGCATTCATGTAATTGTGGACGTATTTTTACAAAAATAAAATAAAAGTATTTTAAATGTAAGTGTTGTATACATGCATAGAAAACCTATTGCATATACATATAATTAATTATGATGTGTATAAATTGAATATAAATTATTTGTGAGGTTACACTTATACATTTTATATTTACTAATATAGGATTTGCATAAAAATTGTATTGCTTGTTAATTTTTTTATCATTTGTACTTTCCTATATGAAATATTTATTGGATAATATATTTAAATAGTTTACTTGTATATATAGCAACTACACATGATTAAGAAATTTTAGTTTTCAATACCTGTTGTTAATTAAATATCTTTTTTGTTTTACATAATAGTATGATTTAGTTGTTTGCAACATATACTTAATATTTCAATAATTTTTTTTGTAATGTCCATACTTTTATTATCTATAATGTAGAAATTGTTTATTTATAGCTTTCACTACTATTAGATATTGTGTTTATGCATATTTGTATGTGTGTATATATGGTAAGAGAGGCAAAGAGGTCATTATTATCCATACGTTTTTCTTTATACTAAGTTGTACTAAATTAACCGACAATTATTATGAATCTGAGGGAGTAGATATTATGAGTAGTTGATAAGAGGAACCGAATTTGTCATGTAAAAAAAACCATCATAATATAAACAACTTCCTTTGAAGTGTAAGGATTAATATTATCTATTGTATATGCAATTTTTTTGGATAATTAGAGAAGGGTTTGGTTCCCATCCTTGCACCCCCTGGTTAGGCAAGCAAATGTAAGCTGTTGCACGGATATGACAGTCATTGCCAACCGAAAGATATTTCTACTCCGAAATAAATCAACTAATACAAAAATATGAAGATGCCAGAGTAAAATTTATTGATTTAAAAAAGGCTATAATGTAGAAACAAAACCACAATTACACAAAGGCACAACTGGTCCAGAAATTACTCAGTTGCTAATTGAAAGTACTCTGTAACAAACACTCGGAATTGGTATTCCATCTTCAAGAAAGTGATTATATCACCTTTCTCATAGTTCAAATAGATATCGAGTCATTTGCCATAACAAAAATTCTGAAAGACATTAACACAACTAATTAGTGTTTTCCATCTTCAGGCACACCACATAAAATAAAGAATCTTGATTATGGGAACAGAATTTATATTTTCATAGAGATTACTTCAGTATTACTTCTAGGCAAGAAGAGTCGAACCGTGAATAAAATCTTTTTATATTCCAAAGAAAGAAATGAGTAGAATGCTGACCCAAACACAAGCAGCCTTTTATTCCAAAGAAATAACGGTGAAATGGAACCACATGTTTTCGAGTAAAAACAACTGACAATTGGCACATTTCACATCCCTCTACACTCAGCTATGCACACAAAAGCTTCTTCCGGGGGCATTTGCCATGGCTATAGAAACCTCATTGATTGATGTTTCTACAGTGCCAGATTTGGCTGACTGCCTATCTACTACTGTATCATGTATCTTGGCTCAAGACATGGAGAAAATTGCGGAAAGCGAGCAGGCCTACCTAGCAGGCCCGAACCTCGGTAAACCGGCGTGGAGCTGGTTCACAGTTACTGGTGAGCTTCAAAGACCCAAAGAGGCAGGATAGTCTCCTCATGATGGGTTTTCGACTGGCTACTACTTCCAACGACACAACATCCTTCCCAGTATCAATGTGCATATCATAGCCCTCCAGATCTTCTTCTGTTATGAACACCGCATCAATACACCCAGTCGGACTGCTTGGCCTGGGTAGCATAACTTGACAAAGGGGTAAACCGCCATCTTCGTAATCAAACTCGATAGAATAATCATCTATTTCTCTGTCGGGGATGGAGGCTTTGCTGCCTTCTACATAACAGCTCAGGTTTTTGCTCTGTACTGGAAGACGACCAGTAGAGAGAGTGCTAAATACGATAACAGCCTGCAAAATCGTGTTATTGGCATTAAGCAGCTTAGCAGATGTATACTTAAACAACAATAGTGTTCACTTGTACAGAGCTCAATGACAACAATCCTTGTACCTGCCACTGTGATGGTGCCAAAAGGACTCGGGGCCTAATGGATCGGACATGATCCAAAGCTGCTTCAGGAGTCATGCTCCTATATTTAATCTGAAGACAAGGAAGATAATAAGCTGTCATCAGCAACTGATGGGGATGTACAACATTCAGTTTGAAATTTAACTATGCGGCCTATATATTACCAAATAGCACAAAACAACAGTGGTGCTTCGTCCTCTTCCAGCTTTACAGTGTACATAAGTAGTTCCACCCTGTGATGCATTACCTGAAAAAGAAGGTAATGTATTAAATTCCGCTGATTTGCAGCCTAGGTTAAATTCTGAAAACAAAAGGTATCTCTTTATTTGTTTGATTGTTTCACATTAAAAACAAAGCAAATGGATATTTCTTGTCACTATAGTTTGATTGTTAATGTTTGCTTAACAAGTACCTTCACAAACCACACTTGTAAGCGTAGTAAATAGCTACAAATTCACAAAGCGCTCGATTCACGATACCTTATACAAATCGACGTCGATATCAAGGGGTTCTAAATCTCTTATTCGCAAATCGAGAAAGTGCCAAAAAATATTTGCTTGACCCACATGTCAGTACAGTGCAGCAGGTCCCCACAGCAATCCACCAATCCAATCACCACAACCATCACCCTTCCAAAGAAGGCTCAACAGCAACTCTCCTCCAAAACTCCCCACAGCTCATGCTCTTACAAAACCAAATCCGACAGATTCATAACGGTAGCCATGATTTTGGTAGGGCACTGTCCCCATCTGCATGAATATAGGTCTCGTTTTCTTTTCAATTAGCATTTATATTGCCCTTTTCACTTATTATATCATGCATGATGTCATATACAACGACAGCAAACAAATCCTTTATTGTGCAGTTGGGAAGGGGGTTTTGCATTAAAAGATGGTGTTGCAACTTGTATGAAGTTAAACCTATACCTACTCCATCAAATACTAACGACCTAACAGAATACTTAATTCCGTATAGGGTTGACCGCAAGCTATCATCTGCATCGCTTGTGAGCTGACTGCTACATTCTTTGCTTCCCTAAGTATGGCTACCTACTACTAGCTATGCATCCTAAATCTCACTTGATGTTCACTTTCTGGAGAAAAATATTCCATAGCACCCGTTACTGAAGACACCCAAGAAAATTAGAAAACTGAAATAGATTTACCACTTGTATCTAGGAAATAACATGGACTTACGGTGAATAAATTCAATGGCCCGGCAGATATCGTCAAGAGAAGGTGCAAAACAGTAGTCTCTTGTGGCAATCACAAGGTGATCAATCCCATAGGCCTGGAAAAGGAAGGCATGTTACTCACCAGCAACTGGAAATGTATATTTAGAGTAACAGAGCATGGCTCTGAACCCGGAAATCAAATAAGGCAAAATTTACCTGGTACAAAGACATTGGGACCAGAGTCTCATACGGCTCATTCAATGTTACGACTCCCTGGACTCCAAGTTCCTTCAAACGTGGAACATCACTTGGGAAAGGAACAGCTCCAAGCAAAATACACTGCAGATCGGGGTAGGATAAAATTAGATGATGGGGCCTTTATAGCAGGGACACTTATTGATATACACATCGAAATACTAAAATGTGCAAGGCAACAATGCAACAACTTAAAACAGCAGCCGAAGGCGCGCTATATAGGAACGCAATCGTTCTTTCACTACCGATACAGCAGAAGGCTTCTCTTGCCCTATTCATGTACACATATTCACCCACCAGCGCCAAATGGAAGACAACAAGAACAAGCAAGGGTAACATAGATGATAGATGCTGACGAAAAAGTGCTCAAGTTTTTCCGCACTTTGGACAAAATGGAGCCTGAAATGACCAGACACAGCAACAATCACTGGTCACAAGCATCGTAGCTTTCCCGACGGGTGAACAAATCAAAGGCAAATCGTCAGAAAACTAACCAAAGGCAATTCTTCAGAAAACTAACCAAAGGCAATTCTTCAGAAAACTAACCAAAGGCAATTCTTCAGAAAACTAACCAAAGGCAATTCTTCAGAAAACTAACCAAATGAATTCTTCAAAAAACTAACAGTAGGGACTCACTATGTCATAGCCAAGCGTGGAAACCAGATTCAACCCTCTTCTAGAGCCCCAATTAGAAGGCACGGCAAAATCCTAGAGTTAAAACTGATGCTTAAATCGCACCCGTCGCCATGGTCACCCTACTATCCAAGCTTATCTAATCAACGCCAAGCAAACTAATCGAACATAGAAAAAAAAGTCAATACTCTGGGAATAGGGCAAACTACGAGCGAGCGCATAGTCCTAGACGAACAAATCACGCAATCCGCTTCAAGGCAGGGGGTGACTACCTGGTCGACGCGATCCCACCAGCGGAACTCGGCCTCAAATTGGTTGCGCAGCACGTTGTAGAGCAGCGTGGGGTAGAAGAGCACCCTGGCGCCGGCGCCAACGAGCGCGCGCTTGGCCCTCAGCCGCACGACCTCGCCGCCTACCAGGGCCTCCTCCCGCTCCTGCTGCTCCTCCCCATCTGCCGGCCTCCCGTCACCGTCGCCAAGCTCGCAAATCCTCATCCGCCTCCCCGCCTCTCACCCGTAACCCTAGACGGCGAGACGCCTCCAGGCTCCAGCCCCCTTCCGGAAGAGAACCAGCAGATCCGCGGGGGCGCTCGCCGGAGGGGGGAATCGCAGATCGAGAGGCGTGCGCCTTCGCTCGACCGTGGCGGCCAGGGGTGGGGGGACGCGAGAAATGGGAGCAGTGTGGGCAAAACCTCAGGAGAAGACTGCGGAGGGGAAAACAGGTGGCGGAGTTTGCTGAATCAGATCGAGGGCAGGGCTGGGCGGATGGTCCGGTTTTTGGGTGGGGTGTTTGTTGGCTGGTACGATTATTATTGGTCGAGAAAACGTGGGTGCGTTTTTCGCCTCGGGGTCCTTTGAGAGTTGAGTAATTACGAGCTTTCATGATCTTTATTTTCTGCGTGAGCTCCCTTTCATGGCTTTGGTAGCAGGTGCAACAAATCTTCAACGTTTTACACGACTCCATGCACTCCAAAAAAATCTAGAGAAAAAAGTGATATAAAAAAGAAAAATTGGAAAAATTCCCATAAACATGCTATTTGCAAAGCTAATCAATTGTAACCCATATATAAATGATGAATCCAAAAGGATCGAACTCTACCTAAAAGTTAGTACCATTAAATTTTTTAGATGGAAAATGTTTGCCTGGGAAAAATAATAGCATAGAAGCACTATGCATGATGGATATATGAAGGTGAAATCATCTTGTGATAGATTCTTGCGAGTTGGTGGCTAATTGAATTACAGTCTCTTTATATAAGTTGACGCTGTTAGCAAATATTATAGAATCATATTGAGTAAAGATAATCCATTGAAGTTGGATGGACCAAGTTAAGAAGAATAGTATTCCCTCTTCTTTACTCAAACATGGAACTGAGGAAGTAGTATAAGTAGAACAATATTAGTACATTTGTTCATAAACACCTTGTACGGTGCAAACGGCATCGCACACTCGTCTCACATAGCATCTATATGAACACCGTTTCCCAAAAGAAAACTAGTTTACGTGACGCTAAAGATCAAACCGACGCACCAAACCATGGGCGGATCCAAGTTCAAACTTGAGAGGGGGCAAAAATATGCTAGCAAAGGGGGAAAATTGCTAAGAGGGGGAGGGGGCAAATCACTAATTTAAGCTTGCAATTACAAGGGGCTAAAAAAATTGAGTGGTGGCAGGTCCCCACCATAGCTAGTACTCTCGATCCGTTCATGCACCAAGCATCAAAACCAGTTGTTATTCTTAAAAGTCTACTGTGGTATATTCCTAACGTTGCTGCATAAACAGGTCGTAGATGCCATACAAATTTTTCCATAGTTATGTTAACTTTGAAGCTTATCATGTGCAAAAAAATGATAGTGACCGGATGATAATATTGGATAAAGATTGATTAAGCTAGCATGTAAATGAGACGTTCCATGGCCACATCAAGCGGGCCAGTACTGCCGTGGCATATGTCAATTCTGCTTGGGCCAAAAGCACAAGACAAAGTTGTTGGTGACAAAGACTTATATTTGACTTAGTATGTATTCGTTTCCTATACATCAGAACTATATAAAAATAGTCTCCCAAGAATAAAATACATATATGAGAACATTCAAGAGGGTGTAAAGTTCACAAATCACACCAAACAATATTGTACGAGCTGAACAGGTCGGTGACAGAACCTCACAACCAACCCAGAGTGTGCGCATGAAGACTGCACCCGCTTCTAGCACGAACGGGCAGAAGAAGAAGCAAGAAACCACCAAAGTTGGGTTCGAAAGCTACCTCACCAAATACCAACGTCGGAGCACGTGGACATCATTACAGGTAACTGAGAGGGTGCGGACGAAAAATCCGCCTAATTAATCGCGCACCAGTTCCAGGCGTACCGCCCGCTCACCCGAAGCGCCTGGGCTCGCCTATTCTCGGCCGCTCGCCAGATTTTCCCGCGCCCGGCGAGACGAACCTGGCGTGGAACGAGTGGTGGAGGCTGGACCGCGGCGAGCTGGCGTCGTCAGTGGTGTCAGTCGCGCGGCCCCGTACGCACGCGGCTGACCTGCCCCTGGCCCCTCGTGGCGGCGACGGCCAATCGGGCTGGTCTTTCGCGGGTCCGGGGTACGGTGTGGGGTCCACGTGGGCGGTGCCGGATGGACGTATCCTACTGTTGGATCGTGTTTGTGGGGCCATGGCGGCTGAGGTCCTCGGGAGCGATGATGCGGTTTCTGGATCCGGTGGCTGCGGTGGGCCCGAGACACTGCGCACGCTCTTTGACTCGGGTGGGCAGGATGGATGCTAGATCCGGTCCGATGGAAATGGAGTGTATTTTAATTATTTTCCATTTTTCAGTTACGAAGTTAAGTACTAGTACTACTTCCAAAATTCTACATGGACTACAGTAATCATGGATATTAACACATCGCATAGACGTAGGGAGATGATCGTGCCCCAAATATGTGATGCGCACCTCACCTTCATGTTGTCGTAATCAAATCTCTCCACACAAATCTATTGATTCAGTGTTTTTTTTTTGCTCGGTCCGCATGCTCTCTCACTCTCTTCCTCCACCCCCACACTCCTTTGTCTTCATATAATTTAAAATTTAGAACAAACTCTACCTCGAGACTTCCATGCAAAGGTGAATTCAATTACTAAAACGAGAAATGGCACCCAAAATCTAGAACCAGAGCACGGTGACAATTCTCTTTTATTACACACCATCGAGCAAAGTCAGGCACCACGGAGAGGGCGCCACCAATGGTGTCATTGAGCAAGGTGGCATGTTTTTATCGAGCGAGTCCTATCCAGACGTCCAGTATATTATGGGAACTTGCGTGGCGCATGGTACATTTATGGTAATACCACGGTAAGATTGGCACCGACATAGCCAAGTGCAGCACGGGAATAGCATTGAGCAACATAAGTTATTAATTTATTAAAAAAATTAGTCGGACTTTTTTTAAAACATTTGGAGATTCTTCATTTTTTACAATTTATAAAATATCACTTTTATTATTTTCAGTTTTTTTAGGGGTATTAATTTTCAGATAGAAAATTGCAGATTGTCATTTTTAGCAGACATTGCGGATCAACGGGACAGTAACTGGCCTAGCATAATGGGCCGATAACAGGCAGGGCCGAGATAGCCAGGCCATCCTCAAACCTACAGCCTACGAACAGTTCCATCGGAGCGCACCCGACCAATCTCGGCGCCGCACGCACGCGCCCAGCACACCGCACGGCCGCCCGCGCGTCGTACACAGCCTCCCACCTCCTCGGCGGCTCCCCCCTCTGATCTCCCTTCCGATCGCCGCTCCCCGCCATCCGAGCCCGCGGGCCGCGGCAGCCATGTACCGCATCGCCGGCAGCCACCTCCGCGCTCTCAAGGTACCCCTCCCTCCCTATGCTTCCCGCGGCTAACCCTCAGCGTTCGCCGGACGAACAGGCTGATTCGTCTAGATACCGAGTGTGCTTGTGGAGTGGCTGCCGATCCATGTCTCGTTGCTTGTAATGTTTGATTGGTCTAGCTTCATCATTTAAAAACGGGCCATAGAGAGTTCGCATGGTGTTTGCTTCTCTTTTTTGTGGCGATGCACGCATGGTGTTTGATGTGGGTGCTTTGTTGGTGGTTCCTCGATTAGATAAGAAGAGATGCTTGAGTAACTTATACTATCATCCTACCAGTTGATTTCTGGCCAACATTGATTTAAACAACTTCGTGAGGTGATGTAGGTACCGGTTTACTACTTCACTTATAATCCACAACCGAATCAACACTGATTTTTGGTGTTGGAGATATGATTTGTGTAGGGCTAGGTTTCCCTGATACGTGCTATGGGTCCAGTCGAAATGCAAAAATGTGATTTGGTTTTGATATTTTGAATACGTGATAAGCAAACGCAAAAATAAAACTGGTGCATTCGATTTAACGAATTTGTGATACCATATAAAATGCCTGAAACGTTGTCAATGATAAAACCTCCTATTATTTAATTTATACAGTTTAGTTTTTTTTTTTGGTTATATATTTGCCTCGTCATTGATTGATAGCCTAAGGTTAGTCTGGTCAAGATATCTGACCAGGTATCCCTCTTACACGAAGCTCTGACTAATTTGGTGCACCTCACGCCTAATTGAATCCAACAGATTGGCATAATCAATTCCTCCATCCGCCTGTCATAGAATCGCGAATGCCTAACCATCTCACATGACCAATTGTCAGAAGTCCTAACCACACATGAATGTGCATAGACACTGACAAAGACTTGCCACACCCTCTTCAGTGACTATATATAATTAGTACCAGGAGATGAAAGGCAATTCCCATCTCATCTCATTTCATATTCAATTCGACATTACACAGCTGTTCACGTTGTTCGCTCCAACTAGGGAAACATGACCGTTTTGTAACACATCCAATATAAGAACACATGAGTAGATTTACTCCTTAACAAGGCCTGAACCCTGTCTAAACATTGTGGCCCTGTGTCTTCTTCTTCTTTAGTGTACTTCCTCACACATCGCACTGTGAGATCGATACTTAGAAAGATCAACAACTATACTTTAGTATAAAATCAAGGGAAATACATATGTTACTGGCCACATTTTGTTCTTGTAAATTTACATATGGTGGATTTTGGTTTGGAATTTGGTCTTCAGTTTTAGTGTATTTTGCACACAAGTTTGTTTCATGTTACCTGATGTTATTGCCATCACACAATTTATTTAATCATTCCATTTTTGTGCTTGCAGCAACATGGTTCTAGCAGGTTTGCTAGTACAAGTGTTGTAAAGCAGTCTTCTGGTGGTTTATTTAGTTGGCTTCTTGGGGGGAAGCAAACCCAGCTTCCAACTCTTGATGTCCCTCTCCCTGGCATCACCCTTCCTCCATCACTTCCAGATTTTGTAGAGCCAGCTAAGACAAAAGTTACCACTCTCCCTAATGGCATCAAAATTGCTTCAGAAACATCAATGGTATTACTATTGGCCTGCAGATGTTTCGCCATGTTCCATTTTTTTCCATTTGCATGGAAGTAACCTGTATGGACTTAACTGCAGAGTCCAGCTGCAACAGTGGGATTGTATATTGATTGTGGTTCTATGTATGAAACACCCGATTCATCTGGAGCATCACATTTACTTGAGAGAATGGCATTCAAGAGCACCACAAACAGGAGTCATTTGCGGCTAGTACGTGAAGTAGAATCCATTGGAGGGAATGTCTCTGCGTCAGCTTGTCGCGAACAAATGTGCTATACCTATGATGCATTCAAGGCCTATGTACCTGAAATGGTTGAAGTGCTTATTGATAGTGTGAGGAATCCTGCATTTCTTGATTGGGAGATTAAAGAGCAGGTATGCCGTCATCTAAAGCTAACTGCTCCAGGTTTACCTTTCATTGTAATAATAATGTCTTGTTCTCTTACAGCTGCAGAAGATCAACGCTGAAATAGCTGAGGTTTCTAATAATCCTGAAGGTTTACTTTTAGAGGCACTTCATTCTGCTGGCTATTCTGGGGCACTGGCAAAGCCTCTGATGGCACCAGAATCTGCTATACATAGATTGGACAGTAGCATTCTTAAGGAATTCATTTTTGTAAGAATTATCAACCCATCACTTATAATTTTATTTAGTTCGAAAGGCAATTCTTGACATTTGCATGCATTGAGTTATTTAGGAAAACTACACAGCTCCCAGGATGATCCTTGCGGCATCAGGAGTTGAGCATGACGTGTTAGTCTCAGTTGCTGAGCCACTTTTGTCTGATCTTCCTGGTGTGAATCGTCCAGAAGAGCCAAAATCAATTTATGTGGGAGGAGACTATCGATGTCA
This sequence comes from Dactylis glomerata, assembly GCA_007115705.1. NCBI lineage: Eukaryota > Viridiplantae > Streptophyta > Magnoliopsida > Poales > Poaceae > Dactylis > Dactylis glomerata. The sequence goes on from QXEO01001691.1 coordinate 126,996, forward strand.
AGCAGACTCTCAAGTGAGCTATTTCTGTTTTTCTTTATTCTGCGCCATTTGTTCACGATGATGTATATATTATTGATTTACTCCGATAGTTCTAACTTATTTTCTCTCGTGGATAGAACACACATTTTGCTCTTGCTTTTGAAGTGCCAGGTGGATGGTATGAAGAGAAAACAGCTATAATTGTTACTGTCCTTCAGGTATTGTTGCCGTTGTCAAACATTTAAGTGATTTGTTATTACACACAAAATTCTAGAATAGAGCAGTTTCCTTTCTTTATGGTTCTCTGGTTTACTGATTAGCATGCTTGCACATTAGATGTGAACGTTTGTCCAGTTTCCATTGTAATAACAAGTTAATAACTACTGCACTACATGGAAATTTTGATGTTTCTCCAGATGCTCATGGGGGGAGGTGGTTCTTTCTCTGCTGGTGGTCCTGGAAAGGGCATGCACTCTCGACTATGTATGTTCACCCTTACAATTATGCATCCCCACCAATGACTCGAAATTGGTTGTACTCATGCTGCTTTACCTACAGATCTCAGGATATTGAACCACTACCATCAGATTGAATCATTCTCTGCGCTCAACAGTATATACAACCATTCTGGTCTTTTTGGAATTCTTGCAACAACCGTAAGCATCTTCAGATATACAATCCCTTTGATTTTTTATTTATGAAATTTAAGATGTAAATAAAACTCCATGTTGTCTTGTATCTCTTAGAAATAGTTAATTTGTGTGCATAGCTAAGTGGTCTCTTTTATTGGGCTAACTGACATGGTGGTAATTAATCTTACATGAAAAGCACAAGGCAAAGAAACTTATTACCCATAGAGATTTTTTTTTGGTTCCAATCAGCTAAAGCCCTTTCTAGCCAACATAGAGGCAAAAGTAGCTTCAGTATGGAAAGAGTGGAAACTCTTAATGCTTTAGTAGCAATAATCAAAGCAAACTGGCTGTTTTTTTTTGGGGGGGGGGGGGGGGGGGCATCCAGTTGGAATAGTGATATATTTTCTGCATACCAAAGAGGCATGCAATCTGCCCTAATTTCAGCGTTTTGGCATGTTTCTGTCCATCATACCTCCATTCCACCATATCACTATTTCATCCAGCATTTCGTACCGCTATTTTTACTTTCTACTTTCGCTAGGGCACAAACCATGTAAAAAATGTGTAAATGTTCAGTAACCATTTTATATCCCTTCTTTATTTTCTGTTTGTTGTTTGCTTTCCTCACAGTGCTGCGAAATGGACAAATGATTGCATAAACGCGATCTAGTTTCACACTTACGCGTGGATTCCAACATTTTTTGTTATATAGTTGTATGACTGTATCTAACATGCTTTTATGTCCTGCGATCACTGTTAGAGCCCAGATTTTGCCTCAAAGGCTGTGGACTTGGCAGTAGGAGAACTTATTGAAATTGCTACTCCTGGAAAAGGTTTGCATCTTATTTGGCATTATGAGCCTTGAGGAATCATCCGTCTAGAACTATAAATTAATGACTCATTGATCTTTCCACTTGGCTTTGGTTGTACTTAGTTACACAAGAAGAGCTTGATCGAGCTAAACAGGCGACGAAGTCTGCAGTTTTGATGAACTTGGAATCAAGAGTATGCGTTCCTAACTGAATCTTTCAGGCTTAGTTTTAATTCTATATCCACCTTTGTTCCTAAAGAGGCATTTAACTCCAGTAAACCCATTTGACCATTACTTTTTTTCTAACTATATGGAAATTATATAAAATGGCATGTTAAGGGTCTGTTGATGATCTGCTAATATCATTTTCAGGTTTCAAATCTTAATTTTTTTTGTGTTAATTAGCGACCAAAGCCTAAAATTTTGAATGCACATTCTAAAATATGTCTAGTGGTGTCGGAAGAAGTATTATATTTATGATAAGTAGTCTTATTCATCTCAGGCTGTAGCATGTGAAGACATCGGGAGGCAAATTTTGACTTATGGTGAAAGGTATGGCTAAACAAGGATTGGCAACTTAGCTATAGCTGTCATTCCCCACTGTTGATCTTCCCCATGCACTAGCCATGTACCTATTCAGTATCATTTTATTATATGGGAAATCATATACTCCCTCCGACCACTAAAACCTGTCTCTAACATGATGTATCTAGACATATTTTAGTGTCTAGATACATCATGTTAAAGACGGGTATTAGTGGTCGGAGGGAGTACTAAGTTTCTCTAGACCAAACTAGGTAATTAGTACTACTTGTTACTGTGTACCTGGTCTTCTGCTTTAGCTTTTAAATGTATTTCACAACATCTGTGTGCTTGTAAATTGCAGTCCCATTTAGGGGGAAAGTGTTTACCAATTTATATGTTTTTTTCTGAGAAGAATAGACATGCTTACTAACTTTTTGGAACTCGGGTATATTTGTGTACTTTGGTCCATGAAATATATGTGAATTTTGAAAAATTGAATTTGTAATTTTCCTATATATAGGCTCAATAGTTGATTGATTAGGCTCTCGGCTGAATTGTAACTGAACAGTCATGTAGTGCATAATTGGGTGCGCCCTTACGGAAAATAGACCATGAGTTGGTAACAGGACTTGTTATCCCGATTTGTTTGAAATTTAGTCCCGAATTGGGTGAAATTGGCTTGGTGTACCAAGTTTGAGGTGTCTGTAGAGGCTGAATGAGTTTGCAATTTTCTTTTGCAGAGTTGGGATAAGTGGCCATCTGGAACGTTATTAGATTTTTCATGCTGTTATTTCCTTTATTTTATCTTGTGGAGTTGCTATGTAATGTATACTGAGCTAAATGAACCTCACATCAGAATATTGAAATCATAATATAATATCAGTCCTTGGGTTGTTGGTAAGGTAGTCTAGCTAGAAAATCAAACGACATTATTTATGCATGCTACAGATCATTTTTTCATTTTTTTACATATAAACATGTCTACCATATTCTAATTGCTACATATCGACTTTATTGTGATATTTTTTATTTGTTAATAATCTGTGAATTTATATTTCACCATATGGTCATAGGAAATAAAATTTCGGAGTACTAAATCTGATTAGGAAAAAAAGAAGGAATATCAAGCATTATAGTATGATTTTGAATACTCTAAAAGTAAGCCATTATTTACATATACGATTAAATATCACTGTCGTGGTATGGTAATTTTGATGCAGAAAACATTGCATGCGAGCACGGTCCACACTTTCTATTATCTAGTCAGCACTTGATCACTACCGTGCGACAACAAAGTACATTTTCAGCTTCTTTCCTTAGTTCTGAATCCTGGTGATTCTGCTTTCATGACATTACAGGAAACCCATTGAGCACTTCTTGAAGGATCTTGAAGCAATCACTTTGAATGACATTGCTTCAACCGCCAAGAATATTATGTCTTCACCACTGACAATGGCATCGTGGGGCGATGGTATGTTGTTACTAAGCATAGTGTTTTTAAATTATTTTCTCGATAAGATCTTGCAACATTGTTTCAATTGCAGCCCCGTGGCTTACTAAAATGCTTGTTTTGCAGTTATTCATGTCCCAAGCTATGAGTCTGTTAGTCGGAAGTTTCATTCAAAGTGAGCAAATTCTATCGCGCAGTTTCTGCATGACATTTTCCGGACTTCTGGCTGTATTAGGTCTGCAGAAATGTGTATATGTGTAATTCTTCTGGCAATAGCTCTAACTATAGAATCTAGCGAATAAATCTTCTTTCACTCAAATTTTCTTGGATATTTATGGGGATAGCATTTTCACCGCTTCAAGTTTTAGTAGTTACCGGATTCAACTATGAAGCTGAAAGTACATCTACTAAAAGATGGTGCAACAAAAGTTGGCACATCAGCTCTTAATCAGTCTTTTTTGTTGTTGCCTTGAACCATATACAACAAGATCTAGAATATATCTAGACATTTGTGTCTATTTATTGAAATTCTATATTTTTAAATAATTTCTTCTTTTCTTTAAAAAATCCTTATGAAAAGGCTCGTCCGCTCATCTCAGTCCGGAAGACAAAAAATTAAATCCCCGCTTCACTACCCTGTACATCTGGAAGGATGCTTCCGTGTCGTGTCTGCTTCTGTTTTTGAGTTCTTTCACGCCTCAGTTAATTCCTGATTCCAGAAGCTTGACTCGTCCACGAATCTTTTCGTTTCTGACCCTATGAACTAGACTTTGCGGTCTGAATGTTCAGTTCGGAAACACATTGCACGGGAACGAGCTACCTGTTGCGCCAGGTAAAACGAATGGAGGCATGGAGCCATATGACGGAATCTAGTCTAGCTATTTGCTATCGTTTCGCTACCTGTGCAACATAAACATTCATGTTTTAGTGCGTCAACAGTGCACGCGAAGAAGCTGTCGACTTGCAAAATTCGTCCTTACATAAGCGATTGGTAGTGGTAGCTACTAGCCACTATAACGGTTCCTTGTTACACGTGCCAAGTACATGGTTTAGGTTTTTTTCTTCTACTAATACTTTGTCTTTTTTCATGACATTTCATTGTCTCGTTTGTTTGGCGGCTTGGCGCGCTACAAATCGATAAATGCGAGAGTAGAGTATTTTCACACTTTCCCTCCATCAACGGTATCATGCAAACATCGCATCAACCCTCCGTACCATTGTATAAGATGTTATTACGACAAATATACTCTATATTTACGAGTACAATAATAACATCTTATATTATGGGACCTTCAAATTTCAATTCAAGGCTTCAATTTAATTGTTCAACAACAAGAGCAAATACCCAGTTAATCGTTTTTGAAGGAATCGGCTGGAAATGCTCAACGATGAATAAAAGAGGTGGTGCACATGTGCTCGCTTTATTCCACGAGCAACGGAAAGTAACTTTTCTACATATGCCAGACATTATTTGGCTAAACTAAACCCACTGTCAACCAATGGTTGAACACAACCCATCAACTAGTAGTAATATTCCAAAAAGATTATTCCATAGATCGTACATGCACATTTCCACCACAGCTATGCACATAGAGTACACATATTTTTGTAGAGATCTAATCCAGACATAATTGCACGCAAAAATATATGTAGGTGTAATAATAATCCAGACATAAATAATTGTGGCATAAGCAAAAGCAAAGCCATTTTCATCATCTCGAATTCACAGCCCCCAGAGCCGGAGCCTTCTCCTCTTTGCCCAGTCTCTTTCCCCTCTCCACGCTTCGCTTCTCTTCGCCCCTCGCCGACTATTTTAAACTTCCATTTGACCACCTCCTTCGTCGGCTTCTACCTCCGGTCCCCCATCCGGCCAGCGGAGACGCGCGAGAACCAGACCGGGAGCTCTCTGATGGCGTCCCACATCATCCTGCCCAAGGAGGAGGAGGAGGAGGAGCAGCAGCAGGAGGCGGGGCAGGGGGCGGCGGCGGCGGCGGCGGAGACGGGCCTCGGTTTGCCGGAGCCGCAGGGCTACCGCCACATGGAGACGGCCCCGAAGCCGCTCCCGTTCTCGGCCACGTGCGTGCGGATCTCCCGCGACTCCTACCCCAACCTCCGCGCCCTCCGCAACGCCTCCGCGGCCAGCCTCCCCGACGACGACGCCGCCTTCGCCAAGCTCGACGAGGGCGACTTCGGCTACGTCCTCGACGACGTCCAGCACCTCACCGACTACCTCCCCGAACTCCCCGTGAGCGCCGCCCACCTCCCTGCTCTCTCGGTTGCTCCACTGCCGGATTCCGCGGAAAATTCTACAACTGCTTGTGTTGGGCAGAAGGGGGGTGATTTTGGTTCTGGATGCGCGAATCTCGAATCTCGACTGTCCTTTTGCTTTGGTTCTGACATTTATGCTGAGCATCACCATACGTTGCGTAGATTTAGGTGCTTCCTTTTATTTTCCAAGTTTTTTGCATAATATTTTGTCGATTGCTTATGTTGTCAGTTGTGGCTGCTTGAGATCTATTTTGTCGATTGCGTATGTGTGAGTTGTTACTGCGTGAGATCCATTTCCGGACACTCGCAAAATGGATTATAGCTCTATTTTTATAGGGGAAAATGGAGTATAGCTTCAGTTTAGTAGGTTCCTTAGAAATATTCGATTGCCCTTTCCCCTCCTCCTGTAGAACAGCCGTGGATATCCAGCAATTTATTCATCTATTTTTGGCTTCAATGACATGTTAAAATGGAGTGGCTGGTTGACTACCCTGACGGTCTCATTGTTTAATTTTCCTGCAGACTTTTCCTAACCCATTGCAAGATCACCCTGCCTATTCAACCGTGAAGTAAGGATTTTCCATCAGTTTTCCTTTGTTATCATCTATGCTAAGCCTCTATGTCATGCTCATTGAAAAATCTGTTAACCTGAATAAATGCTCTGTTCACCTATTTCCCAGGCAGTATTTTGTCAATGCCGATGATACTGTACCTGAGAAGGTAAGGAAAATCAAAAGTGCTGTTTCGGTACGATGATGTTTTCACCCTGGTAATTGGTGAAATGACATGTTATTTGTGTCACACCAGGTGGTTGTTCAGAAGGACAGCCCACGTGGGGTTCATTTCCGTCGCGCTGGGCCTCGTCAGAGGGTATGATGCCTTAGATATGCGCCTATTTCATTGAAGGGAATGCATAATCGACATATATCTGATATAGATTTCATACCTTTTCAGGTCTACTTCGAGCCAGAAGATGTGAAAGCATGCATTGTAACATGTGGAGGTCTTTGCCCTGGGCTTAATACTGTCATTAGGGAGTTGGTGTGCGGCTTATCACATATGTACAATGTCAATGATATCTTCGCAATTCAGGTTTGTGCTGTTCTAGATTGTGTAAAGTTGTTAACTGCAAGTGTACGTTGATTTCACTTCATCTGGTCCATGTCATATTCTGTGTGTTAGAATGGCCACTTTTTTCTTGATCTTGACCCTTTAAACTCTTCCTGGAACTTAATAGACACTTTGATTTGAATTTCATGCCACAGTAGAAGGAAAGAAAACCCTGTCATTTATTTCACATTTGTGAAGAAATCATTTTCCACTGTACAACAATTATTATAAATGTACGTTCTGAGATTTGTGGATGTCATCGTGTGATATGAGTCCAGATTTTGTACAATTGCACTAATAAGTAATAACTAGTGGGAAACTGGGAACTTTGGGAGTGGTTTTGCCATGACTTGAAGTAAGAACTCTAGTGCATTGTTAAAACCAAGTTTTCAATTTACCTATCAAACCTATGCATGGTTCTATAGATTTAAAAAAGTTCTATAAATGGTTCATTTCTATTGTTTATAACATGTCATGAACGGTCTTTTAGAATGGATACAAAGGCTTCTACTCGAGCAATTATCTTCCCATGACACCGAAAAGTGTTAATGATATCCACAAAAGGGGTGGTACAGTTCTTGGAAGTTCACGTGGTGGTCATGATACCCACAAGATTGTAGACAACATTCAAGATCGTGGAATTAATCAGGTATTTTATTGTTGTAAAGTATTTCTTATAAGATCCTCCATATTTTTTGAACTTAAGCAAAATATGCATGTGCAACTTATCTAGGTTTACATTATTGGAGGAGATGGAACTCAGAAGGGAGCATACGAGATATTCAAGGTAATCACTTCATGAGTATGTCCACTTCATGAGTATGTCCACTACATCACTCTATATCGGCACATTCAGCACTCTTTGTTCAACTGCATTTTACCAGCAGGGACTCATGCAATACTGCCTCATTTTATTTAAAAGATCAGTTATATATCGTTAGAGTATATTTTAGGGAAAATATCATCATTTTGACTAGGATGTTTAAAATTTTGATTCGGTTTTGTAACTTCTGGATTTGTTGACAGGAAATTCGGAGACGTGGTCTAAAAGTCGCCGTTGCTGGTATCCCCAAGACAATTGACAATGATATAGCGGTAATCTATCATTACTTGCTTTCTACTACAAAGATGCTTTTATTGTACATTGACTTATTTGGCAGATGAATTGATACTGATTATTTTCATACATTAATTCTTAGGTTATAGACAAGTCCTTTGGTTTCGATACTGCCGTGGAAGAGGCCCAACGCGCCATTGATGCCGCTCATGTGGAAGCATCAAGTGCTGAGAACGGAATAGGCTTGGTGAAGCTGATGGGTCGCTACAGTGGTAAGTTCCTAGCTCAACCAATATGGATACTTTCTGCTACTGACTGCTGAGTTCTCGAGTCCTTTGCCCCCTTGTCCTCGTTCATTTATTCGGGGTTAAAGGGCATGCCAAAAAGGAGTCACCCTTTCTTCCACCGATCTGCTCTGATTAATTGAAATATTTCTATCAATTGTTCATTTCTTGTGTATAAACTGAAACTCACTTACCCCTTGTGCTAAATCATAATGAATTTGTCCCATCGCAAAAATAATAATAATGAATTTATCCTGTTCTTCCTTTTTCGTGGGGGAAAATTTCCTCCTTTTACTTTTTAGCTATTGTGTTATGCAGTCCTTAGTCCTCACTGTGGTGATTCCTTGCTATGCAGGGTTTATTGCAATGTATGCTACTCTGGCGAGCAGAGATGTGGTAAGTTAGTGCCTTCTATGCATGTCTGAGCTATTTCAATCAGCATTCAGTAGTTTCTTTAAGCCTTATTTTCTCCTACTACTGAGTTACATGCATCACCAATGTCTGGATCTGTCATTCTTTTTCTCCATAATTAATGTGATTATATGTTGGATAATGTGGATCATTTCTATCTTCTGTAGGACTGCTGCTTAATTCCTGAATCCCCATTTTATCTGGAAGGGAAGGGTGGACTTTTCGAGTATATAGAAAGGAGGCTGAAGGAGAACAACCACATGGTCATTGTTGTGGCTGAGGGAGCAGGACAGGATCTCATTGCCAAAAGTATACCTGTAGCAGACCAGATAGATGCATCTGGAAATAAGCTGCTTCTTGATGTTGGACTTTGGTTGACTCACAAGATTAAGGTGCCCATCAATTTTTTGCTAATGAGATAGTTAAACTTCAGTTTTGCCTTTAGTTGATAGGCTACTTTGCCTGTACTTTGCGCATTCATATTTTTGGAAGATACTGAAACTGCTAGAATGTGCACTAATGGATGTGTCATTCAAAATGGCTACTTCGAAATATGAAGTATTTTTTTTTCGAATGGAAATATGAAGTATTTTGTGAGGTTATGCAAAACCTACAGTTGTAGAAGCTGTGCTGTATGCTTGAACTTCATTAGTTAAGTAACATAACTTAGTGCATCCAAATATGTCTCTCTGATTTCAATTTAACATGGTGTTAATATCTTGGCAGACCTTTTTGCTTATCATTGCTGTTCTCATTCATATGATTACTTGGATGCTGCGAACAAAACTAGTATCTCAGTGAACTTGAATATTTGTCATTGTTGGTCTCAGTCTATATTACTAGGATAGTGATATCAATATAGACAATTTTCAGGATCTCACTTGGCAATTCTGTAATGTGTCATTCATTTCGTTGTAGGATTATTGCAAGAACAAAAAGATGGAGATGACTATTAAATACATAGGTAACAATCTTATGTCCTTTCTATTCATCGGATTGTACTCCTCTATATTGTTTTGTGCAATGTGACAACAGCAGCCGCCTGTTATTTGTACTGACAGATCCAACCTACATGATCCGTGCCATTCCAAGCAATGCTTCGGACAATGTCTACTGCACGCTGCTGGCACACAGTGCCATTCATGGTGCAATGGCAGGATATAGCTTCACAGTGGGAATGGTCAACGGCAGGCATGCATACATACCATTTCATGTAAGTGTAACTTCTGTATACTTCTGAGGATGGGAGTAGTTTGAGACTTCCTCTTCACAGTGGAAAATGGGGCTTCAGAGCCACCAGTATTTGCCATGGATGAGTGAATTTTTCTATTCCACTTTGTTAGCGACTTCACCGAAGTGGTAGTTTACATCATGGTTTCATGATTCTTCACGTCTGATACACACTGAATATTACCTTGACATTATAATGACTTCAAATTTATTTGGACAACAGAGAGTAACATCAACACGGAACAAGGTCAAGATAACCGACAGGATGTGGGCGAGGTTGCTGTCGTCAACAAACCAGCCGAGCTTCCTGAGCGAGGAGGAAATCAACGAGGCTAGAGAGGCCGATAGGTTGGCCAACAGGCCACCTGTGCCAGCGGGCACCAGCGAGCACACGAAGAAGCACTCCACGTCGCTATTGGCAAATGGTGAGAAATAGTACGATCTTAATCTGGGCAGTTTTCCGATGGTTCTTGTTGTGTACAGTGGTAACTGTGGTCTGAGCCCTTCTTTTACTCAGTTTTGTTCCCCTTAGCATCTCCAGTGTGTTGATACGAATACGGGTGATGTAGAACGAGTAATAAACAACCACTACTATTGTATTTGCACCAGGCGTGTGTAGTGTCAAGTTGCTTGTGGTTGACATTATCTGCCCCAGTTGTCTCTTTCTTAAAGCAAAGTTTCTGCCATCTTTTTTTTCAAATACAGTCGTACTGAGAGATGGTGCAGGCGAAATGCTCATCGTCCCAGGTCTGAGGCGAAACGCCCGCATGTGGTGTGGCAGCTACATGTCTTTTGCATATATGAAACTTTGTGGGTATCTTTTGCATCTCTGATCTGTGATGGCGATGTCACGGAACGTAGCTCGATCGTGTCCTGTTTTTTCTTGTTCAAACTTAGGCGCGGGAGTCTGAGACCAGCCTCGAGCTTGAGAACACCAATCTGCAGCCTCCTATCTTTGTATTCTATCTAAGATCGGGCGAGTTCACGTCATTGTTGGCTGTCAACGGTTTCTGCCATCTGATACCTCTACGTTTTGCATGCAAGAAGGCTCCGGCGAAGTCCCCGCGTCGCCACCACTACACCAGCCTGCCACCGTCTTCGCTGCCGTTACGCTTCCTGCACCATCGTCGTCATCCGCGACAAATTCCATGGAGAGCGCGACAACACCCGACTCTGACGACGATAGCGACGCGACTGGACCTCCGGAGGAAACGGCGGAACGGGAGACCGAAACACGGCAGGAAGCCGACGCAACTGACCTGACACGGGAGGAGAAGCCTGAGCAACCACAGCGCAGCACACCTGCAGACGAGACGGCAGCACAGGACGTCGACGCGTTCAAGCCTGATGACGGCTGCGCCACGCCGCTGCCACCGCCGGCGAACGACTCGGAGGTCTCTGATGATAACGGGAGCAGTCCACACAGGGAGAAGCCGAAGCCGGTGGCCGGCGCGAGCGGCAAGCGGCCGGATATGGGCGCTGTTAAGTCGAGGCTGCTCGCGTTCCGGTCGTTTTCGTGGGACAAGAAGGGCGGAAAGTCGGAGGCGCCACCGGATGGATGCGTGCCGTCGACAGGAGAGCACCGCCGGCCGGCGGACGGGAAGGCGTGGGAGGAGGCTGGTGCGGAGCACAAGGAGAAGGGCAAGGCAAGGTGGAAAAGGTTATGGAAGTGAACGTGCGGTGCTGTCTGCCGTCGTGCGGTGCGACCGGTGCGGTTTCATTGATTTTTTTTCTCCGATGTAAATAATGGTTTATGGGGGTATTCTTCCTCGAACCTTTTCAACTGGTGATGTGGTTGGTGTAATAAACAATACTTACTCCTATAGAATGTCTTTGGTGTGCCCAAATCTTAAAGACAACTCTAGCGGGGCTGATCGAAACAGCGCGCGTTCGAACATATTCTCATAGATAGGGGCACGGTCTAGAGGCGCATCAAAAAACGGGCCAAGACGCTTAGATTGGTCCGTACGTATCCATTCCCGGTTTAGATTTGGGTCAGAAATATCGTCGCCCGGACAGAGAGTGCGTTCCCTCTTGTCTTCCCCGGACCCCCGCGTTAGGATGAGTGCCATTTTTTCCATAGCTCATGCCGCTCATTCTTTTCTTCTCTCCTGCCCAATCCCCTAGCTAGAGATGGATGCCCCTGCCACCACCCCTAGGCAACCCCCGTTGCTGCCAACGCCACTCCCCTAAGCGACCCCCCACCGGCGCCGACGTTGCCCTGGTTAAGCCGAAGAAAAATCTCACACCGAAGCTGTGAGCCGTGGAGACAAATAAGTGCGGGCCATGTAGGGAAGCGGCCAAGCTACGGGCAACTGAAGTTAAAGCCGCCCCCGCCGTCCCAAGGGCAAAGGAGGCCAAGATATACCAGCTGCTGCAGGCCAATGCCAACACCGAAGCCTTGGCCACTCAGCCTGCCTTCTAGGCAATCACAATGTTGAAGGAAGAGGCGTCCACCTAGTTTACCATTGGGCCAGTGGGTGCCATCAGCGGGGCATCTCCGACAAGCTCGGTGGCATCCGTGAACACGCGGGCACCACGGCAATGGTCCCGCTCGCTAGCTGTGGTGACCCAGCATACCACTGCATGTGTAGTATGCAAATCGTTGACATAACACCAATGAAACACCGTCTCACTAGTATTACATCGATCAGAGTGGTACAACAGAAACATCGCAGGTCCAAGGTAGGTGCATAGGATTACAATTTACATCATACAGAAGATCTTCAGAACCTCCTCAACAGGTAGGGGTTTAGTTCTGGTGATTACAAGCGAGAAAGAACCATGAGAAGACTAAACTAAACTACAACTAATGCAGTTGGTCTTCTACCGAGAATACAGAATTATCCTAACTATTTAGATTCTAGGATTAGGGAATTGGGTCCCTTCTACTCCTGTTCTAGTTTTCCACCAAGCTTGGCATAGTCGTTGACTCCATTGACAGATCTGACATTGATAGAAGGCTTCATCTTCGTCTTCAGTGTCTCGGGATTGTCTCCTTGTGTTGCCTCTGATCTAAGCAAGGGTTACGAGGGAGTGGGGTGAGTAACGAGCGTTACCCACCAAGTTCATAAAAGGAATAAGGTGTTTTATGCACTAGCTACAGCCTTAGACTCAAGAGTCGTTTGGCAATGCAGGTTTTCGTAAACATTTTTTCAAGAGGTTGCTTTTATTCAGAAGAACTATGTCCGTCAGCCTTCACAGGTTGATTAGAGCTTCGATGGGCTCCTTTCCTGCCGTGTTCGTAGCTCCTTCCTGGAACAGGGAGTATCCAGATACTTTCTTACACTCTGCAGAGGTGGTCACTTGTACCCATAAGAGATCAAAGCCTTGTTGCACATCCGAGTTGCATGCTCGTCCACACTTCTTGTGTGTGGGGCCCAACCAATGATCCAAGCCAATCACTGTTCCTTCCCGCGACCTTGCATACCCACCCTTTTGCGGCTCCAACTTCGGTTCGCTACCCTCGCCGGTCTACACTTTGGTAGTTGCCGACCTCGGCATACTTGTCCTTGACAATGAGTTACCCCCACCGGTTTGATTACGCATTGTGGTAATACCGGCCTCGGTACTCTACCCCCGTTGTTGCCGCAATCCATCATAGACCGCCAGAACCGTGGAATCATTAGGGGGATTCCACCCATCCCGAAGCTCCTCACAGGGAGACAACTGCTCCAGAACGGCGCGTCCGTTGATATGCAAGAGGGAAAAGATACAACTGACTCTTCCATCCCATTCCAGATCCTATGGTTGACCGTATTTTACGGCACAAGAATCACTGGCGACATTGGTTATTAGTCATAGGTGAACATTCCAGTTGCAGTGGGACCTCCACCATACTCATACCATGGTCCCACTGCCCACCATCCTAGGGCAACAACCATTCCGGTCGAAACCACTACTTCATATTGATTATGAAAAGAGAACCTTTTGCTTTTTAATGCAGTAGTAATACCACAGGTATATATTTGTAAGTAATTTGATAAAAATACACAAGAGGTATGAGCAAGAGTAAAATTGCCTTTTTGACCGCAAGATTATGTGAGTCAGGGTCTTCGATACGATAGAAATCCCAATTCTAAAATAGCAATCATCATCTGGTAGGGATGATGTTAGAAATCTGCAGCATGATATGCATAAGATATGATATGCATCACTCTAAGCGTAACCTAACCCCGATGATTTGTTAATAATCAATTATGGTGATTTCTTTATGTTGTGTTGCACTTTTAAGATCAATTGCACACACAAGGTTGTTAAGGATTTTAGGTTAACTGACAATCCTATAAAAGTAAAAGAATCAAGTATAACAAGAACAAGGTTATTGTTTTTAGCAGTTATCATCATTCCGACCTACAGGAGGATGATGATGAATAGTGAAGACAGGAAAGTAGCAATTTTAAGTTGCATCAATGATTAACAATCAATTAGTTGATCATGAGCAAGCAGTGTTGAAGTAATTCATATCATTATAACAATACCCAAGTAGTTATCGGATTGACAACAATCTTAATCTATCTAGGCACTTGTCATCAGAAAGCATATGGTTTGATAAAATGCTTATTTGATATGTTCTTAAAAGAATAACTTTTGAAGAACATATTATTTAAAGAGTAAGTATTATTTGAACTTATTTTAAGTGATCTTATTCTATTATGATAGAATAGGGTTCTTATTAACACTGTTATCTAGGGTTTGGATTATTACCTCATAAATTGAGTTAACAACTACTAATGATTAAATATGAGTCTTAAGGACCAATTGTGGAACAACACTTTAGAGTTTGACAAGAATTACTGAATATAGGTTAGCACTTATTTATATTCTTTCTTAATATTAGCACTTCAGAATTATTTAGGAAAAAATAGTTTTAGGTTTTTAAGATGCTAATAGCAAAGTTTAAGTCAAGACCCTAAAATATTGAAATAGTAACTACAATAAAGTTGTTTAAGTGTAACAATATCTACTACATAATTAGAGAAATTATTTGATTCCTAAATTTGATTTAAATTCATATTGCAAAATAGTTGAAAGGACGAGATGTCGCCTAGAGGGGGGGGGGAGTGAATAGGCGTTTTAAAAACAATTACGGAATTGGCTTGAAGGAATGCAGAATTAAACTAACGTTTATTTTCTTCAAGCACAAGACCTAAATATGCTAGGCTCAACTAAGTGCAACAACAACAACTAGAGATAAGCAAGATAGCACACGATATAATTCACAAGTGATAAACAAGATATAAGTACTTCAAGCACGATGGCTATCACAAGGAAATAAACTCGGGTATAGAGATAACCGAGGCACGCGAAGACAAAGATGTATCCTGATGTTCACTTACATAAAGTAAGCTAATCACCGTTGGAGAGATGCGGGTAACCACGAAGGCTCCCGAACGCCACGAAGGCTCACCTTCTTCTCCGAGTCCCCCACGAAGCTAGGGACCCCTTCTTATGGTTAGCTTTTCCTCCACTCCGGAGATGGCAAGCTCCACAACCACTTCACAACTCCCACGAAGGGGAAGCCCGGGCCTCTTCACAATCTTCCATGAAGAGATCACCGAGACACCAACCGCCAAGCCAACTAGGAGGTCACCCTCCAAGAGTAACAAGCTCACGGTCTCTCACTCGAAAAATCGTAATGGAGAGCTCAAGACTATGCAACGATGCAAAGCAAGAACACAAGGGGAAGTGCTCAAATCCTTCTCTCTCAAATCCCACCAAGGCAACAAATGCTATGGAGGAGTTAGAGAGGAAGAACAAGGGTGGAGGTCAACCAATAACTCCAAGATCTAGATTCAAAGGATTCCCCTCACTTAGAGGAGGAATGATCTGGTGGAGATTGTAGATCAAGATCTCCTCTCTCAAATCCCTCAAAAAGATGCAAGAATCATTGGAGGGAAGAGGGAGGAGGAAAGCTCAAGAGGGTCAACAATGAAGGTGTATTTCGTGCTCAAGAACCCTAAAATATTTGGGGGAAGAAGACCCCTTTTATAGTCCTCAAAGAAACTAGCCGTTTGGGGCGAAACTGGATTTCTGGTTGAATTCCCGGTTGGACCGGAAATTTCTGGTAGAATTCTCGGTTGGACCGAAAATTCTTGGTTGAATTTCCGGTTTAAACCGAGCCAAAACCAAAAATATAAGAAAACAGTTTTGCAACTTTTCGGTTGATTTTCGGTTGAATTTCCAGTCCAAACCGAGCTCGGAACCGGCAGAAAATAGTCTCACGAAAAATGCGATAACTTTCACATCCGGACTCGGATTTTAGCAAACTTGGGCTTTTTGAAAAGCTAAGAAAAATATCTATCCAATGGAGACCATAAAACCCAAGAAGTAGTAAGAGATAAAATACCAAATAAGAAGAGGTGAAAACCTCTTTTAAGAAAGAACCGGTAAAACCTCCAAACTCGAAAACGCGATAAAAGATGCATACTGATTCCGTTTTCGATGAACTTGGACTTGTTGGAAAGCTCGCAACAAGCACAAGAACCTCACATGGAGAAACACCAAGAAGCAACAAACTAGGAAGATGCAAAGTATGCAAAGGATTGAGCTCCCTAAGACGATGTGATCAAGTTACCCAACCGAATGCCCCTCTTGATAGTGCGGCTATCTATCCTATAACCCGGTCACTCAACAAACACCTTGAGACTGGTAAAAGGAATACCTAGCAAGGACAAACCTTTGCCTTGTGCACCCCGCTTGATCTTGATGATGATGCTTCATGCTTCCGTCAAGCCGGAATGCTTCACTTGATCATTGTTGCTTCGTGAAGACTTTCAATATGCTCCCCCATACACCACTATGGGATACCTTCACTAAGGCATGTCTTCACAATTTCATTATCACCAAATGGATGACAAGCTTCAAGCATATGATCTTCTCAAGATGCTTATCTTGAAACTTGCACTTCACAACCTTGATGACAACCACCACTTGATGTCATCCTTTCATGGGATATATGAAATCTCACTAGTGATGCATATCCATGACACAATACCTAACCCACATAGACAACACAAACACACATATATAATTTGTTAGTTCACAAAGCATAATTGACAAACCATACCATACCACAAGACCGATTGGTCCCATGTGGCACATTCCTTATGCTTCATGTGTTGACCAAACTAGAATCCAATCTTTGATCTTTGCCTTGGTCAACCTTGAATCTTCTCATGCTCTATCACAATATCTTGAGCCACATAAAGAATTCTTCATTTGATTGCATGCTCTAGGTATTAGTCAATCATATCTCAACTCATGAGACCATCATGACCTCAACATAGAGCCATATCTTGAATTCTTCTCATGTAACCAAACTCTCAAGATCTTGAGACTCCTTGGCTTAGCACATAAGCTAGAGCATGGATTACTTGAGTTCTACACAAGAACTACATCTTTATTTCTTCTTCTTGATCATATTGGATTCATCTCTTCTATTCAATGATCTTGATGCTAATACTTAAGATATATCTTTATCTTCATGGCATCCAAGCCTTGAATCCAACACATGGACTTCAAGCAATTCCTATGAACAATTCCTTCATAAAAATCTCAATGAAAACATTAGTCCATAAGGATTGTCATTAATTACCAAAAACACACTTAGGGGTAATTTACCCTTACAATCTCCCCCATTTTGGTAATTGATGACAATCTCAACAAGAGGGTTTATATAATGAATAATAGGAACTAATATGCAACTTATCCGGGAATAAATTGCATACAAGAGGTTGTATTTGATATGGTCAAGTAACACGAAGCTACTACCGCATATCAAACTCAATTATACTCACATAAACTACAACAAATATGGTTGATGTGAGTACAACCAAAATATATAGAGAAAACTTCCCCACAATATTTGCACGTGTGATGAACTTGAATTTCATTGCATATATTGTCAAGGTAAACCTTTGATGGAGTTTACACTATATATTCAACCATGCAAAATATCTAACAAAGAAGAGATGCATGAAAGGCAAATTCTTAAGCACAAACCAAACTTAAGTATAAAAACCATTTCCCTTAAACCCTCTAAACTTCTCCCCCATTGGCAACGATTGCCAAAATGGATGAAGGAATTTAGAAGGACAATATAGTATGAGTTCCTCCCCAAGATGTGCATTTCTCATAAAATGAGTGAAATCATATGCACTTATCCAATTAACAATATTTGAAGGAAGTCAAACCATATTGAGAATCAAAGATTGCAAAAAGATGACATGGTGAAGGAAGCTTCAACTAATGAAGAAAGCAAGTAATCAAGAGATCCAAAGAACCAATTAGACACAAGAAGATGTGATGATAAGAGCTACTAGGTGCTTTAAATGAAATAAGGAAGCTCCCCAAGGTTTATGCATAAATTTGAATTTTTGTTGCATTTGAATACAATATGCACAAACATGGAATCCTCACTCCCTCTATATCATTTAAAATACAATCATGAGCATGAGAGAATACAAAAGAATCAATACGCTTATCAAAGTGAACTTTAGTCCAAAAAGATTCACGAGATATGAGTGCGATAAGAAGCAATAAAGAATAAACAAGCACTCATAAATCAATTTCTTACCAACACCATCAAGAACAAAATGGATAAGAAAGATGGTCGGCAAAGAACGAGGATATCAAGGGAAGAAATTAACACTCTTATGCATATACATTTCTAAGTGGACAAAAAATCATGATGAACAATCCACAAAGGAACATGTATACACAAGAGGTTAGTTGAAATTAAGGAAGACATGATATCCAAGAGAGAGTCAAAGAATATACCAAATCACTTTTCTAGAAAGCATATATAGCTCAAGGCTCCATTTTCCATTATGGTATATTAATAAACTCCCCACGCAAAATCATCAAAGCCATCACAACTAGCAATAAGGGATCAAAAGATAGTCGGGATGCTTTGAAAGGCAACAAGCATAATAGAGAAGGAACAACTTGCAACATTATCTATATTGCACATGAGAGAGCATTGAGGAATTAATATGCAATAAATTGCTAAAGGGCATATTGGGATTGGTGAATCATAAACATGATTTTATATACTCCCCATCATATGCAATCATCTCAACATGCTCACATATACAATAAAGAGATTTCTTTATAAGACCTTTGCAAGAACCACAACATTTGCAAATAAATATTATCATGCCAAGAACCAACCTACAAGAGTTGGGATGCTAGAAAAGTATGCATGAATGTTATACTTGTTACCGAGATAGCAATGGTGTGATGTAGTAGATAAGAGTTCGCCGGTCATCCTAGCTTGGCTCCAATAATCATATGGTGATAACACCTTCCTTATAAATGAGACAAGCATCCATTGCATATCCAATGTACCTAAAACATCATTAAAGTACATCTTGGTCCCCAAACTTATTGGGTCCAAAGTGGTTAGACTAACCATAATACATATGATAGACTCCATATAAATATATGCATAGTTAGAGATGAAATTTGAATTTCATGCACATCTTAGCCATTTAGGATTTGATGGAGTATAACATATATATTGGATCAAAGAAAGCAACTAAGATACAAAATTAAGCATAAAGAGAATATTCATGCACCTAGCTTTCAAGAACCAAAGAAGATACAATTTAGACAAAATCACCAAGAGTACAAGGAGGTAAAAAAGGTGTGGTAAAACACATTATTTGTCCAAATGATATCAAGGGAACAAATCAACAAATGATTTATTCATAAAATTCAAAAAATGAACCTAACAACTTATTGAGCATGAAAGAATAAATAAATAAATAAAAGCATGCTCAAAGATTTATCTCATTCTAGCAAATAAATCATAGAAGAAGGAATGAGATAACTAACTCCAAAAATAGCAAGGTTCCAACAAATAAACCAAACCCTCTACACTTTTCACAATGGCACAAGTACCAAAAAAATGGTTTGCCTTACATCAACACACACTTGATGGGGATCAAGAGATGAGACAAAGTCAAGCAAAAAGATCCTCAAGAAGGCAATAAGACAACGGGAGAAAAAAAAATCTTGGCAAGAAATATGGGCAATAAGAGGCAAATTCCAAGGTGAAGATGATCTAGAGGAATTACCACGCATATATATACGAATACCAATTGTCAAAGACAAGAAGTTCATATTGGAATTATTTTTCCGGTGGTGTTTTGCAAAGATATTCAAGATCAACTTCACAATAAAAGGCATATGGTTAAATATTCAAATTAAGCACCATGCATGAAAAAGGATTCTTGGTAGCTCCAAAAATAATCAAACAATCATGCAAAGCAATGATTAGAGTAACTAGAAGCAAACGGCTTCCTACTTATGATATATATATAAATATATTTGAGTGAAACTGCACCAAGAATTCTTACTCAAACCAAGACAAAAGAAATGAGCTATAAAATCTTTTAAGAGAGAGCGAAGCTTGTTTGAGCAAACATGCCACCTAGGAACAAGATAATTAACAATATCAACACTAAGTGGCAATACCTCAAAAGTTCACATTTCCTAGGATTGTGATATGCACAAGGCATATTACTCCCCCATAATGTGATATTCAATTCTTTACTACAAGAGGCAAATAAAATCCAACTAGAGATAATTGATGGAGATATAGAATTTGAATTTCTCATGAGCATGTCATACCACATAGAGACTAGGTAATCTTGCAATATCAATACTAAGTGGTATTACTCATATGCACGCATTTATAGGATTGTGAGGTGCCCATGGCAAATCACTCCCCCAAAATGGGATGTTTCATTAATCACTCAATAAGAGCCAAATAAGATACCAACAAGATGCATTAGAGGATCAAAGCAAACACACAAGTATATGATGTGCCAAACAACCAACACCTACTTAAATACAGAAGATAAGTAGGTATAAGGAACAACATATACAAACACATACTTGGTACAAAACCAAAACATGCAAAGGGGCAAGTAACTTACAATATAAAGAGGTTAAGTACAAGTTACCGCAAATAGGCACATTGGATATAAAATGATAGTGTCAATGACTTAGCTTGATGAAATAAAATTAATGAAGATCCCTTAATTCTTCATGAGGTAGCCAAGTCTCCAATGCCCTCCACAAACACCTATTGATCAAGTTTTAGCTTGTTGGTCTCCAACCAAGTTGGGTCCTAAGAGGTTAGTAACAATAGGCTTGGCAACCCAAATGGTCCTTTTCTTGGCACCACTTTGAGTTCCAACAAACTTGGCAAAGACATTGCCATCCTTATCTTTCCTAAGAGAATAATCATCAACAACAATGATAGGATTAGATAAGGTACCGCTTAAGCATGAAGAAGCAAAGTGCCCCTTCTCACGGCAAATATAGCAACAAGTGCTTCCCTTTCTCTTCTTCGTTGATTTCTTAATTTGGGAAGCTTCATCTTGTTTCTTCTTGGGAAGTGGCCTATCTTCAACTTGAGGTCGTGCTTGAGCTTGACCTTGTGGCCGCTTCCCTTGTTGCTTCTCACTCAAATGCTTCTTCTTCAATGGGCAAGATCTCACATGATGCCCTTCAATCTTGCACTTGAAGCAAACAATCTTGGCCAAATTCTTGACTTGGTCTTGACCCTTCTTCTTCTTGTTGCTCTTGGACTTGTTCTTGTCATTGGAGTTGAATCCAAGTCCACTCTTGTCATTAGGGGATTTTTGCACACTCAAAATATTATCGAGTGTGGATTTCCCTTCATGACGCTTCTCCAAGTCCTTCTCCAAACTAGTGACTTGGGCCTTGAGCTCTTAGATTTACTCTACAAGGTTAGTAGTAATACAAGTACTAGAGGAAGTAGAAGCTTCATTGTTAGAGCAACAAGGCATAACAAGTAATTCATCACAAGATGTAGCAATATTATGCCTAGACAAATTACTAGGACAACCACATGGTAATATAGCATTTTGGTTCAAAGTAGTGCTAATGTCCAAATGAGGCTCACAAGATATTTCCTTGGTGATACTTGCCTCATGAGCTAACTTTAGCCCATTATAAGAGATTAGGAGATCCCCATGAGAGCCCGAGAGCTTTTCATGGCTTTCCTCCAATTTCTTATAATTGCTTGTTAGCAACTCAAGTTGAGCCCTTAGCTCAACATTCTCCTTTAATATAGATGCTTCACAAGAAGTAGAGTTAGTAGCACAAGCATCATTCATAGATTTAGCACTAGCAAGCTCACAAGATTTAATAGATTGAGATAGGAAAGAATTAGTATGCTTCTCTTCGGATAGTTCTTGCTTGAGGAGATTGAATCTCCGTTTCCCCTCATTAACAAGGGAGTTAAATTCCTTAATGGTCTCCTTGTGTTCAAACAAGGTTTCCATTAAGTGTTCGACTTTAGCACGAGCATCATTGTTACCATGAAGAGAGGCATACACAATTCCCATCTCATGCAAGAAAGCTTCATTATCATCATCATCATCATCATCACTCTCATCATAAGGAGATGTGTCGGGATTCAAAGTAGGAGTTACCTTTGAACCGCTTGCCATAAGGCACATGTGAACTTGCGTAGATGATGATGGAACATCAATAGAAGCACATTCTTCATTTTCGAGTGTAGTACAAGCTCTTGCGAGATGTCCATACTCGTGGCATTCATAGCATTGCCTTCTCTTGATAGAAACCTTCTTGGTTCTTCTATTGATTTCTTCTTTGATTATGTGACCCAATTTTTCTTTAATTTCCTCTACATGGTTAGTAATATAACAACTAGAGGAAATAGAATTATTTTGAGTATGGTCACAACTAGAAACAAGCATATCATCACAAAATTTAATCAAGCAAATTCTAGGAGATATGCAAGGACCTTTAACATAAGAATGAGTAAAGAATTTCTTGCAAGAAGTGTTTAGGTCCAAACTTTCTACACCATTAGGATTTATAGAAATATAATCATTGGTGCAAAGAACAAAGCTACCATCATCACATACGATTTCTTCACTCACCATATCATTACCTTGTGAAGCGTCACTTGTTAGTGAAGTGGAAGAGATTGAACGATAATCACGACCGGATGTGGAAGCAACTTGGAGCTCTTCATGATGTGAAGGTGAAGAGAGCTCCTTGGGTTCACTTTCAACCTCAAGAGAAATGGACTCACCAAATGACTCTTCTAGCTTGGTCCATATCTCATGAGACGTCTTGCACTTTGAACCCATCAAGCAAACATAAACTATGGAGCTCACAGACAATACAATTTCATTAGATACTTGAGCTTCAAGATGTAAATTTTTCTCATCCTCAATAGATAGATTTTGAAGATCCATCGGAGGAGAAAAACGTACATCTAGAAATCGCTCTATATTTGGACATAAAGTCTGAAGATTAGGAAGCATGCGATTTCTCCATAGCATATAATTTGTGCCATCAAAAATAATTGTGTCATTGTGCACTAAATAACTAGCCGACATCTTTACTCTCAAGGCGGTGAAGCCTAAACAAGGAGAGACCTTGCTCTGATACCAATTGAAAGGACGAGTTGTCGCCTAGAGGGGGGATGAATAGGCATTTTAAAAACAATTACGGAATTGGCTTGAAGTAATGCGGAATTAAACTAACGTTTATTTTCTTCAAGCACAAGACCTAAATATGCTAGGCTCAACTAAGTGCAACAACAACAACTAGAGATACGCAAGATAGCACACGATATAATTCACAAGTGATAAACAAGATATAAGTACTTCAAGCACGATGGCTATCACAAGGAAATAAACTCGGGTATAGAGATAACCGAGGCACACGGAGACGAAGATGTATCCCGATGTTCACTTACATAAAGTAAGCTAATCACCGTTGGAGAGATGCGGGTAACCACGAAGGCCCCCGAATGCCACGAAGGCTCACCTTCTTCTCCGAGTCCCCCACGAAGCTAGGGACCCCTTCTTATGGTTAGCTTTTCCTCCACTCCGGAGATGGCAAGCTCCACAACCACTTCACAACTCCCATGAAGGGGAAGCCCGGGCCTCTTCACAATCTTCCATGAAGAGGTCACCGAGGCACCAACTGCCAAGCCAACTAGGAGGTCACCCTCCAAGAGTAACAAGATCACGGTCTCTCACTCGAACAAATCGTAATGGAGAGCTCAATACTATGCAAGGATGCAAAACAAGAACACAAGGGGAAGTGCTCAAATCCTTCTCTCTCAAATCCCACCAAGGCAACAAATGCTATGGAGGAGTTAGAGAGGAAGAACAAGGGTGGAGGTCAACCAATGACTCCAAGATCTAGATTCAAAGGATTCCCCTCACTTAGAGGAGGAATGATTTGGTGGAGATTGTAGATCAAGATCTCCTCTCTCAAATCCCTTAAAAAGATGCAAGAATCATTGGAGGGAAGAGAGAGGAGGAAAGCTCAAGAGGGTCAACAATGAAGGTATATTTCGTGCTCAAGAACCCTAAAATATTTGGGGAAGAATACCCCTTTTATAGTCCTCAAAGAAATTAGCCGTTTGGGGCGAAACTGGATTTCTGGTTGAATTCCCGGTTGGACCGGAAATTTCCGGTTGAATTCCCGATTGAATTCTCGGTTGGACCGGAAATTCTCGGTTGAATTCTCGGTTGAATTTCCGGTTTAAACCGAGCCAAAACCGAAAATATAAGAAAACAGTTCTGCAACTTTTCGGTTGATTTTTGGTTGAATTTTCGGTCCAAACCGAGCTCAGAACCGACAAAAAATAGTCTCACGAAAAATGTGATAACTTTCACATCCGGACTCGGATTTTAGCAAACTTGGGCTTTTTGAAAAGCTAAGAAAAATATCTATCTAATAGAGACAATAAGACCCAAGAAGTAGTAAGAGATAAAATACCAAATAAGAAGAGGTGAAAACCTCTTTTAAGAAAGAACCGGTAAAACCTCCAAACTCGAAAACGCGATAAAAGATGCATACGGATTCCGTTTTTGATGAACTTGGACTTGTTGGAAAGCTAGCAACAAGCACAAGAACCTCACATGGAGAAACACCAAGAAGCAACAAACTAGGAAGATGCAAAGTATGCAAAGGATTGAGCTCCCTAAAACGATGTGATCAAGTTACCCAACCGAAGGCCCCTCTTGATAGTGCGGCTATCTATCCTATAACCCGGTCTCTCAACAAACACCTTGAGACCGGTAAAAGGAAAACCTATCAAGGACAAACCTTTGCCTTGCGCACCCCGCTTGATCTTGATGATGATGCTTCATGCTTCCGTCAAGCCGGAATGCTTCACTTGATCATTGTTGCTTCGTGAAGACTTCCAATATGCTCCCCCATATACCACTATGGGATACCTTCACTAAGGCATGTCTTCACAATTTCATTATCACCAAATGGATGACAAGCTTCAAGCATATGATCTTCTCGAGATGCTTATCTTGAAACTTGCACTTCACAACCTTGATGACAACCACCACTTGATGTCATCCTTTCATGGGATATATGAAATCTCACTAGTGATGCATATCCATGACACAATACCTAACCCACATAGACAACACAAACACACATATATAATGGGTTAGTTCACGAAGCATAATTGACAAACCATACCATACCACAAGACCGATTGGTCCCATGTGGCACATTTCTTATGCTTCATGTGTTGACCAAACTAGAATCCAATCTGTGATCTTTGCCTTGGTCAACCTTGAATCTTCTCATGCTCTATCACAATATCTTGAGCCACATAAAGAATTCTTCATTTGATTGCATGCTCTAGGTATTAGTCAATCATATCTCAACTCATGAGACCATCATGACCTCAACATAGAGCCATATCTTGAATTCTTCTCATGTAACCAAACTCTCAAGATCTTGAGACTCCTTGGCTTAGCACATAAGCTAGAGCATGGATTACTTGAGTTCTACACAAGAACTACATCTTTATTTCTTCTTCTTGATCATATTGGATTCATCTCTTCTATTCAATAATCTTGATGCCAATACTTAAGATATATCTTTATCTTCATGGCATCCAAGCCTTGAATCCAACACATAGACTTCAAGCAATTCCTATGAACAATTCCTTCATAAAAATCTCAATGAAAACATTAGTCCATAGGGATTGTCATTAATTACCAAAAACACACTTAGGGGTAATTTACCCTTACAATAGTACTTAGACATGTTTTTAAATTGCACTCAAAATTATTCCACACAAGTATATAATATTACAGTATAAACAGATAGGTATTAGTTTTGTGATCATTTTGGTATATTACATGCATTTTTATGATTAAAAATGAAATAGTTATGGATTTTCTAAGTTTTCAACATTTTCTGGAATTTCTAAATAAGACCAGAACCTTTCTGTACCGAACCGGTACCTAGCCCAAGACACTGACATGTGGGGTCAAGGCTGAGTCAATAGCCACGCAGGCAGAAGACCTGGTCAAATATGTTGACGTGGCAATTGATGAGATCATCACCGGGGCCTGCACGCCGGCGATCACCGGAGACGACGATTTCAGTCTACCCAGATGATTTAATTAGCGCTCCCGGACAAGGACTCGATGGGGAACCTATTGGTACTGTCGCCACCAGGGTATGGTCACCGGAGACGGCTCCGGCGAGCTCATCTACGGCGGCGCACAACGGTGATCTCCGATTACACGATACAGACGTCTAAATGATACAACAGGATGCCCTAGAGGTGCGCATAATTACCCTGAACACGAAGAGATGCTCGATGAGCCTGATTGATGACGGTGGTGATCGGAGCTTCGCGGATTCCGGCGAGCTTCTGTGGAGAGGAACGGTAAAATACTCTCGGCTCCGACCTCTTTTGGATGCAAAACTCCTCCCAGATGATTAAGAAGGCGAGGCGATCCTCCCAGTATACCCCTCTGAGCTTGGGGTGGTCGGAATCGATGGCATGCTGGAGAGAGCTCCGGCGAGGGCTTTGGTTACTGCGGCCGATAGAGAGAGAATGAGAGAGATTGAGAGGACGAGGAAGAACAAAGGCTTCACAGCGGTGCTCGGGATAGTTTTATAGAGCAAGGTGAGGCTTCGGTGCTCATCTCGCCGTCGACGATGGCCGAGATGCGTCAGGGATGGGCACACACATGAATCTCTTCGCGGTGGCTGCCAGTAGGCTTGGAGTGGATCAAGACGAAGTCGTGGCGGTCAACTCCGCCCAGCGGTGGTCATCGATGGTGGCCGGGATGTGGCTTCGCCGGCGTCGTGTCGCCGGGAGAGAGGAAGAAGAAGAAGACTTCTTCTTTTCTCCTTGGCCGAAGCGGTATGGCAGACCAGGCCAGTTACTGGGCCAGGCAAGGTGGGCTGCGGCCAGGTAGGCTTCCCTCTTTTTTCGGTTTTGTTTTCTTTTTCTTTTTCCGAATTCTTTTTGTTGATTTGAATTCTAATTTAACTTCATGTTCGTTTTGCAGGTTTGAACTTGGAACTTTACTGGGGTAAATCTAGGACAATAAGTATACTTTGATAGTTAGTAGAGAACATTTATATGTGCATTTGCACATATAATTATTTAATCATTACTAGGATTTTAATTAGGATTATGATAGGAATAGATTCAAACACTTTTATTAGAGTGTTCAAAACTTTAATCAAGTCTTGTACAATTACTGATGATATGTAGAAGCATTTGCTTGCAGTTATATGGTAGGATAATACTAGTAGTAATGTTGGATTTCATATAGAGGTGTATACCCTATATACTTGGTCTTATGTTAGCCATATACTTCATGTTGGCTCGGGAATGCCAATAGGACTAACCCAAATTCATTAGTGGTTTCCTTGGCTATTTACTTAGGTATATTAATGATGAGTCATATCTCTCTCTTATAAAGACTAGAGATTTAAGATATGGATGCACACATTTGTTTATGATTGATTATTAAGTACAGTGTTAGATTAAAATTAGAGAAATTGTTTCGTAGGCATAACCCTTGGATTGGGAGTAAGAACATTAAGATAGGCATTACTTATGATCTCTGAAATGCTGTACAAGTAAAATAGGATTTTATAGAATAAGGTTCCAAATGAGTAGATGATGGTATGCTAAGATTGCATTACTCCTATTAGAAGATAGTGATCACACCAAGATATGGTTAGTGTGATATAGGCTCTACCTAAATATGAATTTAGGGTCTAGGCTTGAGTTACCTCCTCCCATATCTAGTTTCTTTGCCTAAGTAAAACATGACTTGTACCAAGGGTCTCTATTGGATCTTCATAAGAATGTTCCCCCCTAAACAAGGATAGGTTTTCTTAACTCCTCTACCCTCTCCTGATGATGGATGATATCTGCTTATCAAACTAGGTTCCATAAATAGCATAACCACCCTCCTAAATAAGTATAATCATATGCTTGACAAGATCATCTATTTCTTTCATAATCTCTCATAATATATATTCTTATTTCCTTCATCTACTGCTCCTCCTAAATCCATGATTTGAGCTTGACACTAAAGCTCTTACATAATATTATTAGAGATAACATTCATATCTCTATATACTCTCCATGATCACATTATCCAGAGGTTTTCTCATCTCAACTTCCTTCATACTCCTTCTCAAGGTTTATGATCAAGACCATCATCAATACTTGCCCTTGAGATCTAGTTAATCCAATCCAATGCATTACCCTAGATGTTGACTTCTAGGGGTAGGATACTATACTACTTCTAATCCATACTCCACCTTGTCGTTAATCCTTGTCTTACCTCCTACTTCTCTCAGTATCAATACTTGGTTGGATCTACCTTCAGAGATTAAGAATATAATCTCCACCATTGTGGTATCCATATAGGATCTATCTCCCACCACATGAGTGCTACTTCTCTTGTATCAATCTTATTTAATCACCTTTGATCCATTGACTTAACCCATGTCACTCTCCCACTTCATGTGACATGGTAATGATCATTTTGATCCATTGATCATATAGCTTAGGGTTCTACTTGGTTAATCATGTATTCCACAATCAATGTGATATCATGATGATCATTACAATCCTTTGATCATATGGCTTAGGTTCCATTTGGCTAATCAAGGTCCATAGTTAACTTGTACTAAGATATTCTCTTAGAACATTCATATAGCTAAAAGAATTTAATATCACTTCTTAATTCCAAGATACTACACACTTGATATCTTCCTAGATAATATCTCCTAGTAATGGCTCTAGTCTCCTTGTGGTATACACCACACCTATGGTTGACACAACTCCTCTAATCAACTTGGCATTAAGTTAGTCTCCCCAATTGCTGAGTTTTTAATTTATACCCAAAGGTTCTGTCTCAAAAGGTAAGAGTAACACTAGCATAGCTATGGACTCTCCCTTCTTGTTCTTAAGATAAATGGATTTAGATATAAAAGAATAGGATAGATCAAGATTTAAGAGTAAGATAGATCAAGATTCAAGGGTAAGACTTGTGTTGTCTTCCTATGTGCTGGATTTGGTTTTAAGAATTTAGGATTATGAACTACCATGATACTCATGGTAGGATTGGATATGAGATTCTAAAGTAATGTGTTAACATATTAATTCTACCTCACAATCCCCTCTTTTTGTTATTATAATTATCTCTACCCAAAACAAGTTTGTTAACAAAGGTCCTATTGAAGTTTATCGCACTTCAGTTGATGAGCCACTTCAATTCCATCAACTCAAGAGAAGCTTCAATCACTTTGGCAAGTTTTGTTTAAAAGCGCGAAAATTTCCTAGATTTTCTATGCATGAATGCAATGCACACTTCTGTGTTCTCTCTATTTCTAGCCTCACATCCTGGGATGTTACAGACTCTCCCCCTTAAAATCAACTCCGTCCTTGAAGTTCAAACTCTCTTACATTTGGGCTGAGCTTATCACCGATAACATCTAGCTAGCAACTCCTTCCCCAACTGATTGGATATTGATGATATCCTTTGTTCAGAGTATCTCTCAAATCCTCTTTCTCCGGCTCTGAACAATTGTTACTTGAATGGGCCCTATGTTGTCTTCCAACATTCTTGGGGAATCCAATAGTCTTCCGCACCTTAGTTTACTTAGTTTTACAAACTGTTTTTGGTTAGGTTTCTGCACTCGAGTATCAACTTTCTATCAATAGACTAGTTACTGTCTATAAAATAAGGTTTCATGGAGATCAAGATAATACTTAAGAGGTTCGTTAAGATATAGGCATACCTAAAGATTCAATTTCAAGGAATGGATTAGACTCATTTAGCCTATCCAATCTAGGGTTTTGGTTCACCTTCAAAAATTTGATCTTGGTCCTCTATGCTTGAAAAGTTCAACTGTGGTTATACTAATGGTCGTTCATGGTCCATAATTGTCTAACTCCTTCACTGCTCTCCCAGTGGAGCTACGGTGAATCTTAGGGAAGTGTCATTTAAATATACTTCATCCACTTCCATCATCTTGGGTTCCTCCCCAATTCCTACTTCTTAAAAGTATCAATTACTCCTTTAGGACAAGTTTAAGGTCTAATTTTTTTCTCCCATGAGGTATAAATCTCAACTTCCATTCTGATGAACTTCCGAGGCAAGTATCAATACAGTACCTCGACATCACCTTATGGAAATAAGGTTAATCTTATCTTAGTCTAGACCTTCTTCTTACTCCAACTGATTTGGTCTAGTTCCATCAACTTGTTGGTACACTCTCCCCCTTAGACTTTTCTAATGGTCTCTTGAAGAAATCTGCGGAATACCCACACATTTGTGGATATCTGGTATGAATTCTTTGATTATGTGCCTAGGTAGGGTTTCCATTCTACTTTTGGAAGTATGAACTTACCCAAAAGTTCTAAAGGTTGATGAGAATTGGGCTTTCCCATCGTTATCTATCCACATACAAATGGTAGGGTATACAAAGCCACGGGAGAAATCCGGCAGAGTTTCTCTTATACCGGAGGACATTCACGACAGGCAATTGTATAAGTTGAACAACATAAGAACTAACAGGAACATAAATGAACTAATGGCTTCAACAGATCATCATTAACATGAGAACCTATGAAAATCTCACAAGTCTTGGTCCATAGACAAAGACTACAACTCGAAGATAAGAAAAGATATTGCTAACGTCTTGACCACCAATCTACAATTCAAGATTTCAGGACTAGGGATCAAAGTTATACAGAAATGTTATGTGTCTTAGTCATGCTAGCAACGAGGGTTACTGGGGTTACCACTCCCAGGCTGAGTAAAGCAGCAGGCAATACCGGAATGGATCATCGGTACTACAACACCTCAATCGACCCGTGATGTACCAAGCATAACCAAGGCTGCATAACAACAAGCTCAAATACCTCAAAATTAATTGTAGCTAACCTAATTAGTGGTTCTACTCCATGATCTGGTGTTCGGATCTAGTATTTATGAACTTAGAGTCCCACTAAATTCCAATACTTCATACTTCTACCACTTCATGATACTTCCATGAATGGGTCGTACTACTTTTCTCCACCTTTTTGCTACCAACTGTGGTATCTCTTAATCAATTTTTCTTCCACTGTGGTATCTCTTAATCAATTTTTCTTCTTCTAGGGTCTGTATTGCAAGAAATACACCATCTACATGTGTCTTCTCATGCATTCCCTTCTTATTTGGCTTCTTCTCCGTGTGATTCCTTCATATTTGTCTTGACTGCCTTAGGAATTTGTCTCTCCCTCACACGAATCCTTTAATCCTCTAGATCAATTCCATGAAGTAAGAACTTGATAGTGCAACATGCATTTGTGTATCAGAGTTAAACTTCATGTATGGATCTAGTCAATCAATAAAAATCCAAGAAAAATCCAGATATGTGCTGGCAACATACATCATGATAAGCCCGTTGAGTAAAACATCTCAATAGTTCAGGCTCAGATGTGTACTTTATAGCACCAAGTAATATAGGCTTATAACGTGCTATATTGCACATAGTGGTGGACTACTATTTTGTATCAACATTTACTTTAACTGCTCAATTGCAATCAAATAAATTTGTACAAAAGGGTTTGTAGGTTTCTATGGCTAACCAATACGTGTCTTCCTATCATCCTATAGCTTACCTTCCGCTCTAATGAAGACTATCCTCACATGATCTCTCGAAACTTCTAGCATAGCTGCTCTAAACACCCACTTCACTAAGTATGGTTCACACAACTCCATGATATTCATGGGGTTCTTCATTGTGCTTTGATCAATCTACTCTAACTAGGGCTATGGTTCTTTCATATTTAGCCTAGTTACCATAGTTTGGAACACTTCATTCATCCTTCTTCTTAAGCATCTTCCTCCTTAGTAGAGAATTGTTGGTTTACTACAAAGTTCATCTCCATCACATAGAGATGCTCAGGTGAATCTAACATGATTAAGTATTTCTACTATCGATACTTTTACTTGTATGTGGCATTCTTGAGTATCCACATGCCTGATTTAACCTGAGGTCCTACTACCTCCTATAGCTTCATTTCCTTACTCAATATCATCCTACTACAGTTTTAGATGACTCAAGTTTAACACGACGATCTTGGTATACATCTTCCAATAGGATAGTTCCCATTCCGGTTGTATCCTCTCTTTGGACTACCATGTATTGTATACCAATTGTAATAAACTTTCATCTTTTGTATAAGGCTTAATAATGTCATAACTACTTGGTATTGAACAAGATATCTAACTTCACTTAAGAATAACAGGTAAGAACATTTGACTTGAGTGTGTCAGGAGTATCCTTTTGTTGAATATCTATCTCAAGTCATAAGAAGAATCGGTTTAGATAAGATGGCTTCCTATAGTCACTACCAAACCTATAGGTCTCCTATTAAAGGGTTTTAATCCTAGGGTCGAAGCGTTTGCTCTGATACCAACTGTGGTGACCCAACATACCACTGCATGTGTAGTATGCAAGTCGTTGACATAACACCAATGAAACACCGTCTCACTAGTATTACATCGATCAGAGTGGTACAACAGAAACATCGCAGGTCCAAGGTAGGTGCATAGGATTACAATTTACATCATACAGAAGATCTTCAGAACCTCCTCAATAGGTAGAGGTTTAGTTCTGGCGATTACAAGCGAGAAAGAACCATGAGAAGACTAAACTAGGCTACAACTAATGCAGTTGGTCTGCTACCGAGACTACAAAATTATCCTAACTATTTAGGTTCTAGGATTAGGGAATTGGGTCCCTTCTACTCGTGTTCTAGTTTTCCACCAAGCTTGGCGTAGTCGTTGACTCCATTGATAGATCTGACATTGATAGAAGGCTTCATCTTCGTGTTCAGTGTCTCGGGATTGTCTCCTTGTGTTGCCTCCGATCTAAGCAAGGGTTACGAGGGAGTGGGGTGAGTAACGAGCGTTACCCAGCAAGTTCATATAAGGAATAAGGTGTTTTATGCACTAGCTACAGCCTTAGACTCAAGAGTCGTTTGGCAATGCAGGTTTTCGTAAACATTTCTTCAAGAGGTTGCTTTTATTCAGAAGAACTATGTCCGTCAGGCTTCACAGGTTGATTAGAGCTTTGATGGGCTCCTTTCATGCCGTGTTCGCAGCTCCTTCCCGGAACAGGGAGTATCCAGATACTTTCTTACACTCTGCAGAGGTGGTCACTTGTACCCATAAGAGATCAAAGCCTTGTTGCACATCCGAGTTGCATGCTTGTCCACACTTGTTGTGTGTGGGGCCTAGCCAATGATCCAAGCCAATCACTGTTCCTTCCCGCGACCTTGCATACCCACCCTTTTGCGGCTCCAACTTCAGTTCGCTACGCTCCCCGGTCTACACTTTGGTAGTTGACGACCTCAGCATACTTGTCCTTGACAATGAGTTACCCCCACCGGTTTGATTACGCACTGTGGTAATACCGGCCTCCGTACTCTACCCCCATTGTTGCCGCAATCCATCATAGACCGCCAAGACCATAGAATCATTAGGGAGATTCCACCCATCCCGAAGCTCCTCGCAGGGAGACAACTGCTCTAGAACGGCGCATCCGTTGATATGCAAGAGGCAAATGATACAGCTGACTCTTCTGTCCCATTCCAGATCCTATGGTTGACCGTATTTTACGGCACAAGAATCACTGGCGACATTGGTTATTAGTCCTAGGTGAACATTCCAGTTGCAGTGGGACCTCCACCATACTCATACCATGGTCCCACTGCCCACCATCCTAGGGCAACAACCATTCCGATCGAAACCACTACTTCATATTGATTATGAAAAGAGAACCTTTTGCTTTTTAATGCAGTAGTAATACCACAGGTATATATTTGCAAGTAATTTGATAAAAAATACTCAAGAGGTATGAGCAAGAGTGAACTTGCCTTTTTGACCGCAAGATTATGCGAGTCAGGGTCTTCGATACGATAGAAATCCCAATTCTAAAATAGCAATCATCATCCGGTAGGGATGATGTTAGAAATCTGCAGCATGATATGCATAAGATATGATATGCATCACTCTAAGCGTAAGCTAACCCCGATGATTTGTTAATAATCAATTATGGTAATTTCTTTATGTTGTGTTGCACTTTTAAGATCAATTGCACACACAAGGTTGTTAAGGATTTTAGGTTAACTGACAATCCTATAAAAGTAAAAGAATCAAGTGTAACAAGAACAAGGTTATTGTTTTTAGGAGTTATCATCATTCCGACCTACAGGAGGAGGATGATGAATAGTGAAGACATGAAAGTAGCAATTTTAAGTTGCATTAATGATTAAGAATCAATTAGTTGATCATGAGCAAGCAGTGTTGAAGTAATTCATATCATTATAACAATACCCAAGTAGTTATCGGATTGACAACAATCTTAATCTATCTAGGCACTTGTCATCAGAAAGCATATGGTTTGATGAAATGCTTATTTGATATGTTCTTAAAAGAATAACTTTTGAAGAACATATTATTTAAAGAGTAAGTATTATTTGAACTTATTTTAAGTGATCTTATTCTATTATGATAGAATAGGGTTCTTATTAACACTATTATCTAGGGTTTGGATTATTACCTCATAAATTGAGTTAACAACTACTAATGATCAAATATGAGTCTTAAGGACCAATTGTGGAACAACACATTAGAGTTTGACAAGAATTACTGAATATAGGTTAGCACTTATTTATATTCTTTCTTAATATTAGCACTTCAGAATTATTTAGGAAAAAATAGTTTTAGGTTTTTAAGATGCTAATAGCAAAGTTTAAGTCAAGACCCTAAAATATTGAAATAGTGACTACAATAAAGTTGTTTAAGTGTAACAATATCTACTACATAATTAGAGAAATTATTTGATTCCTAAATTTGATTTAAATTCATATTGCAAAATAGTACTTAGACATGTTTTTAAATTGCACTCAAAATTATGCCACACAAGTATATAATATTACAGTATAAACAGATATGTATTAGTTTTGTGATCATTTTGGTATATTACATGCATTTTTATGATTAAAAATGAAATTTTTATGGATTTTCTAAGTTTTCAACATTTTTTGGAATTTCTAAATAAGACCAAAACCTTTCTGTACCGAACCGGTACCTAGCTCAAGACTTTGACATGTGGGGTCAAGGCTGAGTCAATAGCCACGCAGGCAGAAGACCTGGTCAAATATGCTGACATGGCAATTGATGACATCATCACCAGGGCCTGCAAGCCGGCGATCGCCGGAGATGGCGATTTCGGTCTTCCCCAGATGATTTAATTAGCGCTCCCGGACAAGGACTCGATGGGGAACCTATTGGTACTGTCGCCACTAGGGTATGGTCATTGGAGATGGCTCCGGCGAGCTCATCTGCGGCGGTGCACAACGGTGATCTCCGATTACATGATACAAACGTCTAAATGATACAACAGGATGCCCTAGAGGTGCGCATAATTACCCTGAACACAAAGAGATGCTCGGTGAGGCTGATTGATGATGGTGGTGATCGAAGCTTTGCGGATTCCGGTGAACTTCTGCGGAGAGGAACGGTAAAATACTCTCGGCTCCGACCTCTTCTGGATGCAAAACTCATCCCAGATGATTAAGAAGGCTAGGCGATCCTCCCAGTATACCCCTCTGAGCTTGGGGTGGTCGGAATCGATGGCATGCCAGAGAGAGCTCGGGCGAGGGCTTCGGTTACTGCGGCCGATAGAGAGAGAATGAGAGAGATTGAGAGGACGAGGAAGAACAACGGCTTCACTGCGATGCTCGGGATGGTTTTATAGAGCAAGGTGAGGCTTCGGTGCTCATCTCGCAGTCGACGATGGCCGAGATGCGTCGGGGATGGGCACACACATATTGGGCACAAATCTCTTCGCGGTGGCTGCCAGTAGGCTTGGAGTGGATCAAGACGAAGTCGTGGCTATCAACTCCGCCCAGTGGTGGTCATCGATGGCGGCCAGGACGTGGCTTCGCCAGCGTCGTGTCGCCGGGACAGAGGAAGAAGAAGACTTCTTCTTTTCTCCCTGGCCGAAGCGGTATGGCAGACCGGGCCGGTTACTGGGCCAGGCAAGGTGGGCTGCGACCAGGTAGGCTTCCCTCTTTTTTCGGTTTTGTTTTCTTTTTCTTTTTCTGAATTCTTTTTGTTGATTTGAATTCTAATTCAACTTCATGTTGTTTTGCAGGTTTGAACTTGGAACTTTACTGGGGTAAATCTACGACAATAAGTATACTTTGATAGTTAGCAGAGAACATTTATATGTGCATTTGCACATATAATTATTTAATCATTACTAGGATTTTAATTAGGATTTTGATAGGAATAGATTCAAACACTTTTACTAGAGTGTTCAAAACTTTAATCAAGTCTTGTACAATTACTGATTATATGTAGAAGCATTTACTTGCAGTTATATGGTAGGATAATACTAGTAGTAATGTTGGATTTCATATAGAGGTGTATACCCTATATACTTGGTCTTATGTTAGCCATATACTTCATGTTGGCTTGGGAATGTCAATAGGACTAACCCAAATTCATTAGTGGTTTCCTTGGCTATTTACTTAGGTATATTAATGATGAGTCATATCTCTCTCTTATAAAGACTAGAGATTTAAGATATGGATGCACACATTTGTTTATGATTGATTATTAAGTACAGCGTTAGATTAAAATTAGAGAAATTGTTTCGTAGGCATAACCCTTGGATTGGGAGTAAGAACATTAAGATAGGTATTACTTATGATCTCTGAAATGTTGTACAAGTAAAATAGGATTTTATAGAATAAGGTTCCAAATGAGTAGATGATGGTATGCTAAGATTGCATTACTCCTATTAGAAGACAGTGATCACACCAAGATATGGTTAGTGTGATATAGGCTCTACCTAAATATGAATTTAGGGTCTAGGCTTGAGTTACCTCCTCCCATATCTAGTTTCTTTGCCTAAGTAAAACATGACTTGTACCAAGGGTCTCTATTGGATCTTGATGACCCACAAGTATAGGGGGTGTATCGTAGTACTTTCGATAAATAAGAGTGTCGAACCCAACGAGGAGCAGAAGGTGTTGACAAGTGGTTTTGATCAAGGATTCACTGTAAATACTAGCAAACGGGTTTTCAGGGGTATTTGGTAATGCAAGTAAATAAAGTACGAGTAAATAAAAGACAATAACAATAATTGCTGCAAGTGGCCCAATCCTTCCTAGACCAAAGGACAAGCCGATTGTGTAACTTATGATGACCAAACGTTCCCGAGGACACACGGGAGTTTCTGTCAAGTGCTTTCGCTTCATACCGCTAAATAATCTTTACTGGTTTGATAAGTGTTATGTGGATGAACCTGTGCTAGCGCACTACCCTTACTAGGATAAATACACACTTGTGATTATACCCCTTGCAAGCATCCGCAAATACAAGAAAGTAATTAAGATAAATCTAACCACAGCCTTAAACTCTAAGATCCTATGCTCCCTGGTGTAATGGTTTCCCAACGGAGGTTTAGGTTTCTGTCACTCCAGCAACCCCACAATTGGTAGCCAAATACACAATGCATCTCACTAGGCCCATAAATAGTGAAGTATCATGTAGTCGACGTTCACATGACACCACTAGTGAAATGGCACCACAACAAATAAATATCAAACCACTAAATATTACTCAACATAATTCCACTACTAACGACTTGACTTCTCCCATGTCCTCAAGGACTAAACGAACTACTCACAAGAAATCATATGGATCATGATCAGAGGTGAAATAATGGTAAATAACAATCTAAACATAAACCTTAATTCAACGGTTCCACTCAATAGCATCAACCACAAAAGTAATCAACACCGGGAAAGTTTCCCCTAAGAATTTAACAAGATTCAACTCAAGATGTTACAGCGGGATGGCGAGGTGATGGTGGAGATGAAGGTGCTGGTGATGGAGATGATGATGATGATCCCGATGAAGTCCGGTGCGATGGTGATGATGATGGCGACGATCTCCCCTCTCCGGGAAGGAATTTCCCCAGCAGATTTCTGCCTGCTGGAGAGCTTTTCTCTCTCTGGTGTTTTCCGCCCCGTGGAGGCGGCGGTGTCTGATACGTCTCAAACGTATCTATAATTTTTGATGCTCCATGCTTGTTTTTACACCATTTGCCTTGTGTTTCGTTACACTTCGTGGCACTTTTATGCGATTTTCGAAACTAACCTATTGACAAGATGCCACAGTGCCAGTTCCCTGTTTTCTGCTGTTTTTCTGTATCAGAAAAGCTACAGAGGAAATATTCTCGGAATTGGACAAAACAAGTTCCAAAAGTCTTCTTTTTCCCGGAAGCTTCCCGAAGACCAAAAGAGAGCCGGAGGGAGGCCAGAGGCCGCCCTCACACATAGGTGGCGCGGCCCAGGCCCTGGCCGCGCCACCCTGGTGTGAGGAGCCCCTGGCTGCCCCCTCACGACGCCCCTTCGCCTATATAAAGCCTCGGGACGGAAAACCCTAAGGGAGTCGGCAATTTTCCAGAAAGAGTTCCGCAGTTCCGCCGCCGCCACCGACAAATTTCGGGGGACAGCAGTCTCTGTTCCGGCACCCTGCCGGGACGGAGAAGTGCCCCCGGAGCCATCTCCATCGGTCTCCATCGCCGTCTCCGCCGTCTCCATCGACCTCACCGCCATCTCCATCAACCTTGTTGTCTCCTATGATGAGGAGGGAGTAGTTCATCCTCGGGGCTGAGGGCTCTACCGGTAGCTATGTGGTTCACCTCTCTCTCCCATGATGTGATCTTTATGTGATCATGAGCTTTGTATCATGTTGAATAAGTAGATATTACTCTTCTTCATTATGTGTACTCTAGTGTGTTATTAAAGTAATTTATTCCTCCTGCCATGGTGTAACGGTGACAGTGCGTGCATCATGGTGGTACTTGGTCTAGGCTACGATTGTGATCTCTTATGGATTATGAGAATAATTATCACTATGATAGTATTGAAGTGATCTATTCCTCCTTTCATGGTGTAATGTTGACAGTGTGTGCACCGTGTTAGTACTTATTCTAAGTTGCAATAATATCTATCTTGAGTTGTGATTTGATTTGGATATCTCTATGAGTGGTGTTTGTCAAGTACTTGATGAACTTTGAGGAGTGCTTTGTAGCCCTACGCAATGATTAGTGTTATTCAATAGGAGAGTAATTCAGAGTACCATAGTGAAGAGAAGTTATTTATTTGTTCAATTATGTTATATTTGTCGGGAGTGTGTCCACTAGTGAAAGTATGATCCCTAGGCCTTGTTTCCAAGCTTTGCACACAGTTTACTTGCTGTTTTGTTACATGTTTGCTTGCTGCCATTTTTATTCCAGATTGCATTTGCTACTTATAATCATCTATACCACTTGTATTTCACTATCTCTTCGCCGAACTAGTGCACCTATACATCTGACAAGTGTACTGGGTGTGTTGGGGACACAAGAGACTTTCTGTATCATAATTGCAGGGTTGCTTGAGAGGGATAGCTTTGACCTCTTCCTCCCTGAGTTCGATAAACCTTGGGTGATCCACTTAAGGGAAACTTGCTGCTGTTCTACAAACCTCTGCACTTGGAGGCCCAACACTATCTACAAGAACAGAAGCGTGTGTAGACATAAAGGTCTTTTCTGGCGCCGTTGCCGGGGAGGTAAGGTAAAAGGTACTCGCATCCTCCTGTGTGAGTGCTCGAAGTTATTTCCTTTAGATTCTGCAATTACATCTTTTTGTTTCTTGTTTTTATTTTCACTAGTTAGGCTTAATGGAAAACAAAGAGTTCTTTAGTCTTTTTCCTGAGTTTAGATTTGATGATAAAATTTAAAAACCTTTGGAGCTTAATTTGCTAGCTAATAGTGTTGTTAGTATGAATGCTTTGAACACCGTTGTTGCTAATGTTGTAGAAAAGTCTAAGCTTGGGGAAGCTGGTTTTGTTAAGCATGATATTTTTAGTCCCCCAGATTTAGTGGAGAAAGTTTGTTCTGATAATATTTTATCTCCCATATGTGATGTTCCTTCTTATGATGATATGTTTGAAGAATATGCTTTGCAAAATAGCTGTTCTCTAGCTTGTGATGATACTAAACCTCTAGTTTATGATAGTTATGATGATGGGTATAATATTTTCAGTTCACCTACTATTGAGGATAAAATTAGTTATGATTACAATATGCCTCCTATTTATGATGATTATGGTGATGAGAATAATTATTCTATTGAATTTGCTCCTACTACTATTGTTCCTGTGGTGAGTATTAATTCTTTTATGCATGTGGCTCATGATAGGGATGTTTTATGTGATAGTTATATTGTTAGTTCTATTCATGATGCTACTGAAAGTTATTATGAGAGAGGGAAACATGGTTTGATGGATCTCAACAATATTGAGTTTCCCCTCTTTATGTTGCAATTCTTGAAGTTGAACTTGTTTTGCCTTCCTATGCTTTTTGCTTTGCGCTTTCATGACTTGTCTCTTTACAAGACTATTTTTCATAGGAAGTGGTTTAGATTTAAATGTGTTCCATACTTGCTTTTTGATGCTCTCTATTGCTTTAAGTTCCTATATGGCGCCTTTGCCTCAAGCTCTTATATGGCGCCCACATGAGCATCTTTGCAAATTACTGCGCCTAGCTCAAAGGCGTTAAAGAAAAGCACTCTTGGGAGATAACCCATTGTTTATTTTTCATTACTTTTTCTTTTATTTGAGTCTTGGAAGTTATTACTACTGTAATGACCTGTCCTTATCTTTTTTATTTCGTTTTTGTGCCAAGAGAAGCCTCTAATTTGAGTGAGGTAAGATTTGGGGATGTTGCTGTCCTGAAACAGTTTTCGGTGCTGCACCGTAGAAATTCGTGAAAATTCTCTGTATATCTTTTGGACCTGCGATTTCTTGTGCATATGCCCCAGGTTATATCCAAACTTTCATTAGTTTAACACTTTTTGATTTGAGCAACAGAAAACCCCTCAAAAATTCGACCTTTATCAGCTGTTCTGTTTTGACAGATTTCTGCCAATATTTGTGTTTGCCGCTTTATCGCTTTCTTTTGAGTTCTTTTGATCACGGAACTTTTGGGGAAGTTGCTACAGTAGTATATGCTATATATGTGTTGGTTTTAGGTTGAAACCTGAAGCAAAAAGAGGTTGATTATATGTTATGCTACACTAATGTTGCTAATAGATTTGTGTTTAGTTTTGTATGAAGGAAGTTTTCAAGTGTAGGGATTGGAGAATGATGAGATGAGTTGAAGAATGGACAAAAGCTCAAGCTTGGGGATGCCCATGCATCACCCCAAGAAATATCCAAGAAGTACAAGCGTCAAAGCTTGGGGATGCCCTCGAGGCACCCCTTCTTCATCGGCAAAAATCAGGTCACCTTTCAAGACACTATATTTTTATTGCTTCATGCATTATGCGTTTTTCTTAGAGCGTCAGTTGTTTTTGTTTTCAGTATTAGTTTAGTTTAGTTTGCTGCAATAAATGGTTAGATCACATCATGTTTCTTTTGGAGGAGATGAACTCGTTTTCATTTGCCAAGAACACTCAGTTTTTCACTCTTATCGTTCACCGAGTGTTCTTCTTTTTCTGCTACTGCTTTTGGTTTTCATTTTCGCCTTGATTTGCGTTCAGACCTTGTCATATCTCTTCATCAAGGTGTATTTTTGCCTCTGATCTTTATTGATTTTCATCAAAAGAGGTGTCTTTAAAAATTTCAAATGGTGTTGGAAAAGAGAAAAAGCTTTATGCAAAAAAGTGGTACAAGAAGGAGCTTGTGTAGACTGCGGTTTAGGCTTTTGCATGTCGTGCTTGATGTCTTTTTGATAGTATGCTTAGTGGTTTTGCTGTAGCATGACTTGTCT
Source organism: Dactylis glomerata (assembly GCA_007115705.1). Classification (NCBI taxonomy): domain Eukaryota; kingdom Viridiplantae; phylum Streptophyta; class Magnoliopsida; order Poales; family Poaceae; genus Dactylis; species Dactylis glomerata. Next base: position 168,970 of record QXEO01001691.1, read on the forward strand.
CAAATGACTGAGATTGCTTAATGAGCCTTTGAAAAAATCATGCGTTGTTTTTATTATATGGAAGCATTTATTTGGTTTTCTCCTTTGATGCTTTATTTGGGTTGACTTGGCGCATGCTAACACATGTTAGACTCATACAAAGTCGCCTATAGCCTCTATGATCATTTAGTTTTTGACTTTTGATGCCATCTTATGCTTCTTTTAATGTTGCTTTGTCGCTTTGCATGATTATGGCCGTTATTGCTCTCTTAGTTGGTTGCTCCCAGTCTTTTGCTAGCCCTCATTTTGTACTGAGTATGAGCTCTACTCGTGCATCCAACTACCAAAAACCAAGTTTGCCATTGTGTCCACTATAAATTCCTATGCATGGTATTTGTAAGCCATTCCAAGTAAATTTTCATGTGCTACCTTTCAAAAAACCTTCAAAATACTTCTCATTTTGTGACACTGTTTTCAGCTCATGGGGACGTAGTGGTCGGATTTGCTATCTTCCATATTGCTTATTCCAGAAAAAAAAGAAAAAAGGCACTCCTCCATGGTATGTGAATGTTGGTGGGCACCCGATGGAATTGGTTAGCCATGGTTTGAGAAAGGAAAAAAGGTGGGGAGGAGTGCCAAGCTTTATAAAAGAGCACAAAAGTGCCAATCTCTCTCTCAAAAACTTGCTTCATTTTTGTATGGAAGATAGTAAGAACCCCATTGCCAGTCGTTGACAAAGACAACCACCTCTCAAAACCAATTTTTATCTCTCTGTTTTACAAATGAAAAGCTCTAGCACTTGTTTAATCACTGCTTCCCTCTACGAAGGGCCTTTCTTTTACTTTTATGTTGAGTCACCACCTTCTACCTTTATGCACCATTAAGAGAGCATAGTTGTCATTCTTAGTATAATGTGCATTGCCCCAAAGTTTTCATTGATTGATTCATGATCATGGTTTCACTTGTTCTTAAATTACTTGTATCTAGTCACCCTCTTAAACTTGAAGGTGTCCTATGCATTTATGTTTTGCTACTCCATGAGAGACAAGATGAAAACCATTTACTATGTTTTTCCATATGATTTGAACACACGTTTGACTTTCATTATTTCATTTTCATGATCTTTTGTTTGTGTTCATTTTCATGTTATAACATGGTTGCTAAGTTCTTATTGTCAAGATTATATCTTCATGCCCATGTTTTAAGTTCTTATGATCCCAGCTCACAAATGCTTACATACATGATCAAGATTGTGTAGGTGCATGCCACCTCAAAAATTATTCTTTTGTTATCACTTACCTACTCGAGGACGAGCAGGAGTTAAGCTTGGGGATGCTGATACGTCTCAAACGTATCTATAATTTTTGATGCTCCATGCTTGTTTTTACACCATTTGCCTTGTGTTTCGTTACACTTCACGACACTTTTATGCAATTTCCGGAACTAACCTATTGACAAGATGCCACAGTGCCAGTTCCCTGTTTTCTGCTATTTTTGTGTTTCAGAAAAGCTACATAGGAAATATTCTCAGAATTGGACGAAACAAGTTCCAGAAGTCTTATTTTTCCCGGAAGCTTCCCGAAGACCGAAAGAGAGCCGGAGGGGGGCCAGAGGCCACCCTCACACATAGGTGGCGTGGCCCAGGCCCTGGCCGTGCCACCCTGGTGTGAGGAGCCCCTGGCTGCCCCCTGACGATGCCCCTTCGCCTATATAAAGCCTCGGGACGGAAAACCCTAAGGGAGTCGGCAATTTTCCAGAAAGAGTTCCACAGTTCTGCCGCCGCCACCGATGAATTTCGGGGGACAGAAGTCTCTATTCCGGCACCCTGCTAGGACATGGAAGTGCCCCCGGAGCCATCTCCATCAGTCTCCATCGCCGTCTTCGCCGTCTCCATCGACCTCACCGCCATCTCCATCAACCTTGCTGTCTCCTATGATGAGGAGGGAGTAGTTCATCCCCGGGGCTGAGGGCTCTACCGGTAGCTATGTGGTTCACCTCTCTCTCCCATGATGTGATCTTTATGTGATCGTGAGCTTTGTATCATGTTGAATAAGTAGATGTTACTCTTCTTCATTATGTGTACTCTAGTGTGTTATTAAAGTAATTTATTCATCCTGCCATGGTGTAACGGTGACAGTGCGTGCATCATGGTGGTACTTGGTCTAGGCTACGATTGTGATCTCTTATGGATTATGAGAATAATTATCACTATGATAGTATTGAAGTGATCTATTCCTCCTTTCATGGTGTAATGTTGACAGTGTGTGCACCGTGTTAGTACTTGGTCTAAGTTGCAATAATATCTATCTTGAGTTGTGATTTGATTTGGATATCTCTATGAGTGGTGTTTGTCAAGTACTTGATGAACTTTGAGGAGTGCTTCGTAGCCCTACGCAATGATTAGTGTTATTCAATAGGAGAGTAATTCAGAGTACCATAGTGAAGAGAAGTTATTTATTTGTTCAATTATGTTATATTTGTCGGGAGTGTGTCCACTAGTGAAAGTATGATCCCTAGGCCTTGTTTGCAAGCTTTGCACACCGTTTACTTGCTATTTTGTTACATGTTTGCTTGCTGCCATTTTTATTCCAGATTGCATTTACTACTTATAATCATCTATACCACTTTTATTCACTATCTCTTCGCCGAACTAGTGCACCTATACATCTGACAAGTGTATTGGGTGTGTTGGGGACACAAGAGACTTTCTGTATCGTAATTGCAGGGTTGCTTGAGAGGGATAGCTTTGACCTCTTCCTCCCTGAGTTCGATAAACCTTGGGTGATCCACTTAAGGGAAACTTGCTGCTGTTCTACAAACCTCTGCACTTGGAGGCCCAACACTGTCTACAAGAACAGAAGCGTGTGTAGACATCAGTGTCTATCTCTGAGCCCCCCCTTGACTTAGGTTTTCGGGGACAATGAAATACGCGAAGGGGCGATGGCAGAAGTGGGCCAGGGGGCTCTCACCACAGGTGGGCGCGGCCAGGGGCTAGGCCGCGCCCCCTGGTGGTGAGGCTGCCCTGTGGCCCCTCTCGCTTCCTCCTTCTGGCTTCTTCAGTCTGCTGGTAAAATAGAATTTTCTGGTATTTTTCTAGAATTTTCCTGATCTTCAAAATATGGTGCCTTGATGGTCCTTTTTCCAGCAGAATCCTGACTCCGGCAGCAAATCCTCCAATGATCATCAAACATGTAAAAACATAGGAAATAACATAAATATCATCTCTAAATGTGAAATATATCAATGAATAACAGTAAATTATGATACAAAATAGTGATGCAAAATGGACGTATCAACCCCCCCAAGCTTAGACCTCGCTTGTCCCCAAGCAAAAACTAAACTCGGTAAACATGACCACAGGTTTATGGAGTGAAGTGTCGATAATCAAAATACGGACAAGAAGCATCACATTCACCAAGGCACAATTTATAATAGTCAGCAACTTCCCTTTATATGATATAGTCTTGCAATAAGTAAAAGGGAATCACAAATAAAGATGCACATGGTAAACTATAATTGGTAATGGCAAACCTTAGTTCTTGGTCAGAGAACAATGAACAAACTACACTAGCTTTTGAATGTAGCCTTTTTTTAAAACAGAGCTAATATAGCAAAAATCATATGCTCAACGAAACAAACTTTTTGCGTTCATAGAAAGCTTTCAAAGATATATTCCTTCAGACAAAAGCATTGTACTAACAAAAGAAGTTAATAAGCATGATTAAACGGATCAACATATGAATGAGTGAAACATAACAACTCAAATGCTTGCTTGAGATAGAAGGGAATAGGTTGACTCAACATGAAAGTAAAAGACATGCCCTTTGCAGAGGGAAGCAGGGATTAAACATGTGCTAGAGATTTTCATTTGTAAAACAGAGATAAAAGTTATTTTGAGAGGTGGTTGCTTTTGTCAACGACTAGCAACGGAGTTCTTGATATCTTCCATACTAAACAAGTGAGAGCAGTTCTGAGATATTTAATTAATTGGCACATTGCTGCTCTTTTATAGCTTGGCACTCCTCCCCACCTTTTCCTTTCTCAAACCATGGCTAACCGATTCCATCGGGTGCCAACCAACTTTCACATACCATGGAGGAGTGCCTTTTTCTTTTCTTTTTGAGATTATAATGGTCTAACCAGCTCCCTTGCAAAATTAATGACGAGCAGATGAAGCTGCCTAGTTGAGGGGTACTCAATTTAGTATGGAAGATAACAAACCCATCCACTACGTCCTCATGAGCTAAAAATAGTGGCACAAAATAAGAAGTATTTGAAGGTTTTTGAAAGGTAGCACATGAAAATTTACTTGGAATGGCTTGAAATACCATGCATAGGAATTTATAGTGGACTCTTTGGAAGTAACTTGGTTTTTGGGAGTTGGATGCACGAGAAGTATTTCCTCTCAGTACAGGTTTTTGGCTAGCAAGGCTGGGTAGCAAGCATAAGAATTGCATGAAACAAACAAACATACATACATACATACATATAATAAGAACAATCATGCAAACTTCCTCGAAGGTACAACGATTTTAACTTTGAGAATAATAATACTTATAAGCCAAACATGAAGGAAAACTGAAGTGATGCAACTACAAGCACTTCTTTCTTCTTTTCTACTCAAACCTCAAGGTAAAGTTGCTACTGACCCAGCTAAGTTTGCCAAAACCAACTAAATTTACTCATGCTCCCAAAGTGATACCAATACTAATCAACAAGACTAATCATATAAGAAACATTGCAACCTAAAATAAAGTGTGCGGAAAGTAAACGATAAAACTTCTCATTAATATTTCATTACCGCAACTCACACCAAGGGATACATAGATAACCAACTAAGGAGGATACTTCCACACTGCAAACTATTCTATAAGATAACTTCTCTATTCATGATATGACTCTACTTGAAAAGTAAGTGAGTAAAAGGTGATGATATGATACCGCGACACTCCCCCAAGCTTGGAACAAGCCAAGGGGATGCCAATACTGATGATGAATTACTCCTTTGGCGGTGGTGGGACCACCCTTGGGTTAATGAAATATTTAATCATCCTGCGAAGCCTGAGATTCTCTTCTTGAAGTATCTGTATCTCCCTCTCCAGAATTCGGAATAGGGCACAAAGCTCGTCAGTGACCAGCATACCCTCCTTTATTATAGGCATGAAATTTAAATCCAAAACTGGAAACGTTGGTCCCCGCATATCATGAGAAAAGGCACGTCCGGCGTTCATTAACCCTACAAAAGTAGAGCTTCTCGCCCTTGATTTTCCAGCCTCCTATTCCTGCTTCAGCTTGGGGTCTTCTTCCCTAGGCCTCTTTCCCTTGTTGTCGCTTGAAGAAGCCATGGCGCTCTCAAAACTTAAGATCAACTCCTGATAGAAACAGCTCGAAACAAAACACGACGAGAAAATGATATACAGACCTCGGGGACTCCGGGGGTTTATATAGGCGAAAATTATACATCGAGACAAAATCACAGGAGGAAACCGGGACGGAAACGAGATCCGGGGTGGACTCACCACAGGGTGGCGCGGCCTAGGGTGGGCCCACGCCCCCTGGTGGTGAGGAGCCACCGGACTCCCTCTCCTGCCCGTTTTCATCTCGTGATTTTTAATATTTAGTAAAAACAATAAAAATATTAATGGAAGAGTTTTTCGCAAACCTTTTCTAACTAGAACTGTTACCTATTCGAAAACGAACTCTATAGGTTCCTGCAAATTGTCCTGGATGAATTCTTCTGGAGAAACTGTTTCAATTACATCAACATCTTCATTATAAGAATCTCCAGCAATATAATGTTTGAGTCTTTTCCCATTCACCACTTGTGTAGTGTCATCTTTCAACGAAGCAATCTTTATCGCACCTGAGCGGTACACTTCCATAATAACATATGGTCCTTCCCATTTAGAGAGTAATTTTCCTGCGAAAGATCTGAGACGAGACCTATATAATAGAACTTTGTCACCAACATGAAACTCTCTTTTAAGAATTCTCTTATCATGTCATTGCTTGACTTTCTCTTTGAAAAGTCTGGCATTCTCATAGGCTTCGTTTCTCCACTCATTTAGAGAACTCAAATCTAACAACCTTTTCTTACCGGCAAGTTTAAAATCCCTATTAAGCTCTTTCACTGCCCAAAAAGCTTTGTGTTCTAATTCTAAAGGCAAGTGACATGCTTTTCTGTGAACCATTTTGTAAGGAGACATGCCCATGGGGTTCTTATAAGCAGTTCTATAAGCCCATAAAGCATCGTTTAACTTGCTAGCCTAGTTTTTCCTAGATCTATTGACAGTCTTCTGCAAGATAGACTTGATCTCTCTATTTGAAAGCTCTACCTGCCCACTAGTTTGGGGATGATAAGCAGAAGCAATTCTATGATTAACATCATATCTAGCAAGAGTTTTTCTAAAACAACCGTGAATAAAATGAGAACCTCCGTCAGTCATAAGATATCTAGGCACACCAAACCTAGGAAAAATAACATCCTTAAGCATTTTTAATGAGGTCTCACCATCAGCACTCTTTGTAGGTATGGCTTCTACCCACTTGGTAACATAATCAACAACAACAAGTATATGAGTATAGCCTTTTGAAGGAGGAAAAGGACCCATAAAGTCAAATCCCCAACAATCAAATGGTTCAATAACAAGAGTGTAACTCATAGGCATTTCATTACGTCTAGAAATATTACCAACTCTTTGACATTCATCGCAAGATAAAACATACCTTCTAGCATCTTTAAAGAGGGTTGGCCAATAAAAACCTGATTGTAGAACCTTTTGTGCGGTTCTATCTCCAGCATGATGTCCTCCATAAGTGCTTCCATGGCATTTTCTCAATATTTCTTGTTGCTCATATTCTGGTATGCATCTTCGCATAATACCATCAACTCCTTCTTTATATAAGTGTGGGTCATCCCAAAAGTAATGCCTCAAATCATAAAAGAATTTTCTTCTTTGCTGAGCTGTAAAGGTTGGAGGCAAATACTTGGAAACAATAAAGTTAGCATAATCAGCATACCAAGGAAGGTCTCGCGAAGTTACATTTATTGAAGCCAACTGTTCATTTGGAAAACTATCATTAATAGGAATAGGATCAAAAGAAATGTTTTCCAATCTAGACAAGTTGTCAGCCACATGATTTTCAGCACCTTTCCTATCTACGATATGCAAATCAAACTCTTGTAAAAGCAACACCCATCTAATAAGCCTAGGCTTAGCATCCTTCTTCGTCATAAGATATCTAATAGCAGTGTGACCAGTATGAATAGTAACTTTAGAATCAACAATGTAAGGTCTAAATTTATCACATGCAAAAACAACAGCAAGAAACTCTTTCTCAGTAGTAGCATAATTCTTCTGAGCAGCATCAAGAGTCTTACTAGCATAATGAATAACATTCAACTTATTATCTACGCGCTGTCCAAGAACAGCACCAACAGTAAAATCACTAGCATCACACATAATTTCAAAGGGTAAATTCCAATCAGGTGGTTGAACAATAGGAGCAGTAGTTAAAGCCTTCTTAAGAGTTTCAAAAGCTTTCTTACAATCATCATTAAAGACAAATGGTACATCTTTTTGAGGAAGATTAGTAAGAGGCTTTGAAATCTTAGAGAAATCTTTAATAAACCTCCTGTAGAAACCAGCATGACCAAGAATACTACGAATACCTTTAACATCTCCGGGACAGGGCATTTTCTCAATTACTTCAACTTTTGCTCTGTCAACTTCAATACCTCTTTCAGAAATTTTATGTCCAAGGACAATTCCTTCATTTACTATAAAGTGGCATTTCTCCCAATTAAGAACAAGATTAGTTTCTTCTCACCTCTGCAAAACTTTATCAAGATTGTGCAAACAATTATCAAATGAAGTTCCATAGACGGAGAAATCGTCCATGAAAACCTCCACAATTTCTTCACAAAAATCATAAAAAATAGCAGACATGCATCTTTGAAAAGTAGCAGGAGCATTGCATAAACCAAACGGCATACGTCTATAAGCATAAGTTCCATAAGGACAAGTAAAAGTGGTTTTCTCCTGATCTTCCTTTTTAACAGCAATCTGAGAGAAACCGGAATAACCATCAAGAAAACAAAAGTGCGTCTTCTTAGACAACCTCTCTAACATTTGATCTATAAATGGTAAAGGATAATGATCTTTCTTGGTAACCTTGTTAATTTTTCTATAGTCAATGCACATCCTATAACCAACTACTACCCTTTGAGGAATAAGCTCATTATTCTCATTAGGCACGACAGTCATACCTCCTTTCTTAGGAACACAATGAACAGGGCTAACCCATCTACTATCAGCAATAGGATAAATAATACCAGCATCAAGGAGCTTCAATACCTCATTTCTTACCACATCCTTCATCTTGGGAATTAAGGGGCGTTGATGTTCCACAACTGGCTTCACGTCTTCCTCCATATTAATAGCATGTTGACATAAAGTGGGGCAAATCCCTTTTAAATCATCAAGAGTATATCCCATAGCTCCTCGATGTTTCCTCAATATCTCCAATAACCTTTCTTCTTATTTTCCTGAAAGCTTAGAACTAATAATAATAGGATATATTTTCTTATCATCTATATAGGCATATTTAAGATCATCAGGTAAAGGCTTTAATTCAAAAACAGGATCTTCCTTAGGTGGCAAAGTGGTACCAAGATCCTCCACAGGTAAATTGTGCTTGATCAATGGTTGTTGACGAAGGAAAATATCGTCAATCTCTTCTCTTTCCTTCCTGTAAACATCACTTTCATGGTCCTCCATGAATTGCTGCAAAGCATTATTAGGGGCAAGAGAAATAGAAGCAAGCTGTTCAACTCGAAAATTTTCATCAGGCATGACATTTTCATAAGAAGTCTTAGCAAACTTGAAAAAATTGAACTCATAAGACCCTCCATTAAACTTAGTGAAAATTTTCTCCTTCTTACAGTCTATCACAGCACCACAAGTATTTAAAAAGGGTCTACCAAAAATAATAGGACAAGTTTTACTAGCCTCCTTACCAAGTACTAGGAAATTAGTGGGATATTTGGTCTTACCACAAAGAACTTCCACATCTCGAATAATACCAAGAGGCCAAACAGTCTCTCTGTTAGCAAGCTGAACAACCACATCAATATCTTCAAGTTCACAAGCGCCAATCTCATGCATAATTTCTTTGTAAAGCTCTAAAGGAATGGCACTTGCACTAGCACCAATGTCACATAAACCATAATAGCAATGATCGCCAATCCTGACAGAAATAACAGGAACACTTGTTTTCCTATGCCTTTTAGGATGTGAGATAATGTTAGAAGCATCTTCACAAAAGAGAATATATTCATCCCCTACATCTTTAGTAACAAGGTCCTTCAATATAGCCACAGGAGACTTAATAGTAATTTGCTCATCAGGCTCTATAGCTCTCTTAGTACTTTTATTAGACACACTTACCAAAGTAGAATACTCTTTTACCTTAGAAGGGAAAGGTGTCTTCTCAAAATAAGGTTCAGGCACAATGCTATCAACAGTACAAACTTCAGTAGCTGCAGCAGGAATATGACTAATAGAATCTTTATAAGGCGCATGATATTTGTTCCAATCTTTCTTTGGAACATCAAGATAAGAGGCAAAAGCCTTAAGACAATTAGCAAGTATTTGAGAATCAAGACCATAAGAAATGCTAACATTATGAAAGTCATCGGTTCCCATAAAAGTTTTAATGCATTCATAACCATAATTTATACCTGACTTCCTACCTTTGTCATTTTCCCATCCTTCAGCATTCTCTTGAATACGGTCAAGGAGATTCTACTTAGCATCTTCCTTCATATGAGTAAATGATCCAAAACAAGAAGCATCCAAATAATCCTTATCATGAAGAGCAAGCCGCGCATAAAAATTATCAATAACAATATTATTGGGGAGCTCATGAATGGGACATTTGAGCATTAGTAACTTCAATCTCCCCCACGCTTGGGCAATACTCTCTCCATCATGAGGCCAAAATTTATATATTCGATTACGATCTTTATGAATTTCACTTGGAGGATAAAACTTGGAATAAAAGAGAGGTACAATTTCCTCCCATGCAATAGATGGACTATCTTTAAGCAGTCGATACCACTCCTCAGCTCTGCCTTTCAATGATAAAGAGAATAGCTTCCTCTTGACCTGGCTCGGTGAAATACCTGCACACTTGAACAACTTGCATAATTCATATATAAAAAGTAAGTGATCACCCGGATGGACAGTTCCATCTCCAGAATAGCAGTTATCCATAACACGCTCAACAATTTTCATAGGTATTTTAAAAGGATCTAATTGAGCAGGTGGTGGTGGTGGTTCATCCACATGTGCAGCTGTGGTAGTAGTGTTCCCAAATAGGAAACCAAATGGAGAATTCTCCATGGCAAAATAAAATAAAAGTAAAAGACAAAAATAAAAACAATACTCACAGCGACGGTTACCTTTACCAATTCCACTCTTCAATAGCGCTTCACTCCCCGGCAACGGCGCCAGAAAATAGTCTTGATGACCCACAAGTATAGGGGGTGTATCGTAGTACTTTCGATAAATAAGAGTGTCGAATCCAATGAGGAGCAGAAGGTGTTGACAAGTGGTTTTGATCAAGGATTCACCGTAAATACTAGCAAACGGGTTTTCAGGGGTATTTGGTAATGCAAGTAAATAAAGTACGAGTAAATAAAAGACAATAACAATAATTGCTGCAAGTGGCCCAATCCTTCCTAGAGCAAAGGACAAGCCGGTTGTGTAACTTATGATGACCAAACGTTCTCGAGGACACACGGGAGTTTCTGTCAAGTGCTTTCGCTTCATACCGCTAAATAATCTTTACTGGTTTGATAAGAGTTATGGGGGTGAACCTGTGCTAGCGCACTACCCTTACTAGGATAAATACACAATTGTGATTATACCCCTTGCAAGCATCCGCAAATACAAGAAAGTAATTAAGATAAATCTAACCACAGTCTTAAACTCTAAGATCCTACGCTCCCTGGTGCAATGGTTTCCCAACGGAGGTTTAGGTTTCTGTCACTCCAGCAACCCCACAATTGGTAGCTGATACGTCTCCAACGTATCTATAATTTTTGATGCTCCATGCTTGTTTTTACACCATTTACCCGATGTTTCGTTACACGTCGTGGCACTTTTATGCATTTTCCGGAACTAACCTATTGACAAGATGCCACAGTGCCAGTTCCCTGTTTTCTGCTGTTTTTGTGTTTCAGAAAAGCTACACAGGAAATATTCTCAGAATTGGATGAAACAAGTTCCAGAAGTCTTATTTTCCCCGGAAGCTTCCCGAAGACCGAAAGAGAGCCGGAGGGGGGCCAGAGGCCGCCCTCACACATAGGTGGCGCGGCCTAGGCCCTGGCCGCGCCACCCTAGTGTGAGGAGCCCCTGGCTGCCCCCTGACGACGCCCCTTCGCCTATAAGAAGCCTCGGGATGGAAAACCCTAGGGGAGTCGGTGAAATTTCCAGAATAGTTCCGCAGCGCCGCCGCCGTCGAAGCCAAATTTTGGGGGACAGAAGTCGCTATTCCGGCACCCTGCCGGGACGGGGAAGTGCCCCCGGAGCCATCTCCATCGGTCTCCATCGCCGTCTCCGCCGTCTCCATCGACCTCACAGCCATCTCCATCAACCTTGCTGTCTCCTATGATGAGGAGGGAGTAGTTCTCCCCCGGGGCTGAGGGCTCTACCGGTAGCTATGTGGTTCACCTCTCTCTCCCATGATGTGATCTTTATGTGATCGTGAGCTTTGTATCATGTTGAATAAGTAGATGTTACTCTTCTTCATTATGTGTACTCTAGTGTGTTATTAAAGTAATCTATTCCTCCTGCCATGGTGTAACGGTGACAGTGCGTGCATCATGGTGGTACTTGGTCTAGGCTACGATTGTGATCTCTTATGGATTATGAGAATAATTATCACTATGATAGTATTGAAGTGATCTATTCCTCCTTTCATGGTGTAATGTTGACAGTGTGTGCACCGTGTTAGTACTTGGTCTAAGTTGCAATAATATCTATCTTGAGTTGTGATTTGATTTGGATATCTCTATGAGTGGTGTTTGTCAAGTACTTGATGAACTTTGAGGAGTGCTTCGTAGCCCTACGCAATGATTAGTGTTATTCAATAGGAGAGTAATTCAGAGTACCATAGTGAAGAGAAGTTATTTATTTGTTCAATTATGTTATATTTGTTGGGAGTGTGTCCACTAGTGAAAGTATGATCCCTAGGCCTTGTTTCCAAGCTTTGCACACCGTTTACTTGCTGTTTTATTACTTGTTTGCTTGCTGCCATTTTTATTCCAGATTGCATTTACTACTTATAATCATCTATACCACTTGTATTTCACTATCTCTTCGCCGAACTAGTGCACCTATACATCTGACAAGTGTATTGGGTGTGTTGGGGACACAAGAGACTTTCTATATCATAATTGCAGGGTTGTTTGAGAGGGATAGCTTTGACCTCTTCCTCCCTGAGTTCGATAAACCTTGGGTGATCCAGTTAAGGGAAACTTGCTGCTGTTCTACAAACCTCTGCACTTGGAGGCCCAACACTGTCTACAAGAACAGAAGCGTGTGTAGACATCAAGCTCTTTTCTGGCGCCGTTGCCGGGGATTGAAGGAGAATAAGCTCCCACGTCAACTAGGCACCAGCTCTTTTCTGGCGCCGTTGCCGGGGAGGTAAGGTAAAAGGTACTCACATCCTCCTGTGTGAGTGCTCGAAGTTATTTCATTTAGATTCTGCAATTGCATCTTTTTGTTTCTTGTTTTTATTTTCACTAGTTAGGCTTAATGGAAAATAAAGAGTTCTTTAGTCTTTTTCCTGAGTTTAGATATGAAGTGTTTGAAGAGAAAATTGAAAATCCTTTGGAGCTTATTTCGCATAGCAATGTTATTAGTACCAATGCTTTGAATACCGTTAATGCTAATGCTATAGAAAAGTCTAAGCTTGGGGAAGCTGGCTTTGTTAAACATGATATTTTTAGTTCCCCAGCTTTAGGGGAGAAAGTTTGCTCTGATGATATTTTATCTCCCATATGTGATGTTCCTTCTTATGATGATATATTTGAAGAATATGCTTTGCGAAATAGCTGTCCTCTAGTTTATGATGGTTATGATGATGAGTATAATATTTTCAGTTCACCTACTATTGAGGATAAAATTAGTTATGATTACAATATGCCTCCTGTTTATGATGATTATGGTGATGAGAATAATTATTCTGTTGAATCTGCTCCTATTACTATTGTTCCTGTGGTGAGTATTAATTCTTTTATGCATGTGGCTCATGATAGGGATGTTTTATGTGATAGTTATATTGTTAGTTCTATTCATGATGCTACTGAAAGTTATTATGAGAGAGGGAAACATGGTTTGATGGATCTCAATAATATTAAGTTTCCCCTCTTTATGTTGCAAATCTTGAAGTGGCACTTGTTTTATCTATCCATGCTTGCTACTATGTGCCTCGTTGATTTATTTTCTTACAAGATTCCTATGCATAGGAAGTGGTTCAGATATAAATGTCTTTCACACTTGATTTTTGATGCTCTCTATTGCTTTAAGTTCCTATATGGCGCATTTGCCTCAAGCTCCTATATGGCGCCCACATGAGCATCTTTGCAAATTACTGCGCCTAGCTCAAAGGCGTTAAAGAAAAGCACTCTTGGGAGATAACCCAATGTTTTATTTTTAGTACTTTTTATTTTATTTGAGTCTTGGAAGATTTTACTACTGTAATAACCGCTCCTTATCCTTTTTATTTCATTGTTGTGCCAAGAGAAGCCTCTAATTTGAGTGAGGTAAAGATTTGGGGATGTTGCTGTCCTAAAACTGTTTTCGGTGCTGCACCGTAAAAATTTGTATAAATTCTCTGTATATCTTTTGGACCTGCGATTTCTTTTGCATATGCCCCAGGTTATATCCAAACTTTCATTAGTTGAACACTTTTTGATTTGAGCAACAAAAAACCCCTCAAAAATTCGACCTTTGTCAGCTGTTCTGTTTTGACAGATTTCTGCCAATATTTGTGTTTGCTGCTTTATCGCTTTCTTTTTGAGTTCTTTTGATCACGAAACTTTTGGGGAAGTTGCTACAGTAGTATATGCTTAATATTTGGTGGTTTTGGGTTGAAACCTGAAGCAAAAATAGGTTGATTATATGATATGCTTACACTAATGTTGCTAATAGAATTGTGTTTAGTTTTGTATGAAGGAAGTTTTCAAGTGTAGGGATTGGAGAATGATGAGATGAGATGAAGAATGGACAAAAGCTCAAGCTTGGGGATGCCCATGCATCACCCCAAGAAATATCCAAGATGTAAAAGCGTCAAAGCTTGGGGATGCCCCCGAGGCACCCCTTCTTCATCGGCAAAAATCAGGTCACCTTTCAAAACACTATATTTTTATTGCTTCATGCACTATGCGTTTTTCTTGGAGCGTCAGTTATTTTTGTTTTCAGTTTTCTTTTGTTTTGTTTGCTCAATAAATGGTTAGATCACATCAAATTTATTTTGGAGGAGATGTACTCATTTTCATTTGCCAGGAACACTCATTTTTTCACTCTTATCGTTCACCGAGTGTTCTCTTTTTCTGCTACTGGGTTTAGCTTGCATTTTTCGCCTTGATTTGCATTCAGATCTTCTTATATTTATTCATCAAGGTGTATTTTTGCCTCTGGACCATGTTGGTTTTCCTCAAAAGAGTTGGATTAAAAAAGGTTTGAATGGTGTTGGAAAAGAGAAAAAGCTTTATGCAAAAAAGTGGTACAAAAAGGAGCTTGTTTAGACTGCGGCCTAGGCTTTTGCATGCCATGCTTGATTGCGTTTTGATAGTATGCTTAGTGATTTTTGCTGTAGCATGACTTGTCTCAAATGACTGAGATTGCTTAATGAGCCTTTGAAAAAATCATGCGTTGTTTTTATTATATGGAAGCATTTATTTGGTTTTCTCCTTGATGCTTTATTTGGGTTGACTTGGCGCATGCTCACACATGTTAGACTCTTACAAAGTCGCCAATAGCCTCTATGATCATTTAGTTTTTGACTTTTGATGCCATCTTATGCTTCTTTTAATGTCGCTTTGTCGCTATGCATGATTATGGCCGTTATTGCTCTCTTAGTTGGTCGCTCCCAGTCTTTTGCTAGCCCTCATTTTGTACTGAGTATGAGCTCTACTCGTGCATCCAACTCCCTAAAACCAGGTTTGCCAAAGTGTCCACTATAAATTCCTATGCATGGTATTTGTAAGCCATTCCAAAGTAAATTTTCATGTGCTACCTTTCAAAACCTTCAAAATACTTCTCGTTTTGTGACACTGTTTTTAGCTCATGGGGACGTAGTGGTCGGATTTGTTATCTTCCATATTGCTTATTCCAAAAAGAAAAAAAAAGAGAAAAAAAGAAAGAAAAAAGGCACTTCTCCATTGTATGTGAATGTTGGTGGGCACCCGATGGAATCGGTTAGCCATGGTTTGAGAAAGGAAAAAAGGTGGGGAGGAGTGCCAAGCTTTATAAAAGAGCACAAAAGTGCCAATCTCTCTCTCTCAAAAACTTGCTTCATTTTTGTATGGAAGATAGTAAGAACCCCATTGCTAGTCGTTGACAAAAGCAACCACCTCTCAAAACTCAAGTTTTATCTCTCTGTTTTACAAATGAAAGGCTCTAGCACATATTTAATCACTGCTTCCCTCCGCGAAGGGCCTTTCTTTTACTTTTATGTTGAGTCACCACCTTCTACCTTTATGCACCCATTAAGAGAGCATAGTTGTCATTCTGAGTATAATGTGCATTGTCCCAAAGTTTTCATTGATTGATTTATGATCATGGTTTCACTTGTTCTTAAATTATTTGTATCTAGTCGCCCTCTTAAACTTGAAGGTGTCCTATGCATTTATGTTTTGCTCTCTTTGAAGGACAAGCTGAAAACCATTTGTATGTTTTTCCTTATGATTTGAACACACGTTTGACTTTCATTGTTTCATTTTCATGATCTTTTGTTTGTGTTCATTTTCATGTTATAACATGGTTGCTAAGTTTTTATTGTCAAAGATTATATCTTTCATGCCCATGTTTTAAGTTCTTATGATCCCAGTTCACAATGCTTACATATATGATCAAGATTGTGTAGGTGCATGTCACCTCAAAAATTATTTCTTTTGTTATCACTTACCTACTCGAGGACGAGCAGGAGTTAAGCTTGGGGATGCTGATACGTCTCCAACGTATCTATAATTTTTGATGCTCCATGCTTGTTTTTACACCATTTACCCGATGTTTCGTTACACTTCGTGGCACTTTTATGCATTTTCCGGAACTAACCTATTGACAAGATGCCACAGTGCCAGTTCCCTGTTTTCTGCTGTTTTTGTGTTTTAGAAAAGCTACACAGGAAATATTCTCGGAATTGGACGAAACAAGTTCCAGAAGTCTTATTTTTCCTGGAAGCTTCCCGAAGACCGAAAGAGAGCCGGAGGGGGGCCAGAGGCCGCCCTCACACATAGGTGGCGTGGCCCAGGCCCTGGCCGCGCCACCCTGGTGTGAGGAGCCCCTGGCTGCCCCCTGACGACGCCCCTTCGCCTATAAGAAGCCTCGGGATGGAAAACCCTAGGGGAGTCGGCGAAATTTCCAGAACAGTTCTGCAGCGCCGCCGCCGTCGAAGCCAAATTTTGGGGGACAGAAGTCTCTGTTCCAGCATCCTGTCGGGACGGGGAAGTGCCCCCGGAGCCATCTCCATCGGTCTCCATCACCGTCTCCGCCGTCTCCATCGACCTCACCGCCATCTCCATCAACCTTGCTGTCTCCTATGATGAGGAGGGAGTAGTTCTCCCCCGGGGCTGAGGGCTCTACCGGTAGCTATGTGGTTCACCTCTCTTTCCCATGATGTGATCTTTATGTGATCGTGAGCTTTGTATCATGTTGAATAAGTAGATGTTACTCTTCTTCATTATGTGTACTCTAGTGTGTTATTAAAGTAATCTATTCCTCCTGCCATGGTGTAACGGTGATAGTGCGTGCATCATGGTGGTACTTGGTCTAGGCTACGATTGTGATCTCTTATGGATTATGAGAATAATTATCACTATGATTGACGAGGGTTCGGGGGAATAGGGCGTCGGATGAACTCGAAGGTAAAGGTTAGTCGAAATAAGCGTATATTGAAAGTAAACTTGGGTGTTCAACCTGGCTTGCGTTCAATCTCCCCTACACCGTCCCCTCTTGGCCCCTATATATAGGTGGCCAGGCCTCGAGGATCGGGTAGGATCCGATACAGATTACAATATTGATATACGGTAAGAACTCGTATTCGACTTATCATTACAATTAGGCCTAGCTTAACGGGCCTCAGGGGTACTCAACTAACGAGATCTATTAACTATACCCTTGTCAGTAGCCCCTGAGATTCTGCCAGAATTGCAGATTTGGGTTGAATCTCTAATCTTCAAATCTTCGACTTGGTCTTTCGACTTACTTTCATAATATATTTTTTCTCGCAAGGGGTTTTGATGAACAAGCCTGACAACTCTGACGGATCAAGAAGTCAGTTAACTGCCAGAACAGATACTTGTCCCCTACTTCAAATTCAATCCCCTTGGATTTGAATTCGGGATACTGGTCAAACCCATTCTTTTGCCGCATTTAGGACTTACAAAGAATGAATCCCAGTGATTCTCAAGGTACCCAGTGCGTCCACCAGGATTTTCTTCGCGTCGTAGACACGGATACATACCAACAGAGCGCATCCATGTGCGTATACTAGGCCACACAGGATGGATCCCGGGGTCTTACCTTCGTGATAAATCACGGCATTCAAGTTTCGTTGCGATAACGCAACTCGAGAATCTTATATCGCAGCCAAGTTTTGACTGATAAAATCAAAGAACTCCGAACTTAAATTAACTTCCTCCAATTCCCTCCCGATGGGAGTAGTCTCTTCGCATTTTGTCGACTATATAGTCGAAGTTTGTATGATATACTTTCTTCATCCTCGATACTGACTATCTCATCCTCTATCGGGTGCACGCTCAGCGCTCCCGATGGGAGTAGCCCCCGAGGCTATGTTTGAATACTTGTAGTCAAGCATAGGCTCAAAATTCACTTCATCTTCTTTCTTGTAATTTCTCCTGTTTACCAGCCCCCGAGCCCAAGGCGAGGTCTTTTATATCGTGCAACAACACTCTCCCCTTCTTATTTTTTCTCCTTTTGGTATTTATTGTCTGCTACATGCAGAATTTAACTCCTTTGTAGAATACGTTTATGGGCCTTGCTTATCACGGGGGCCCGATAATACGTGCTTATAAATAAAGCACCTTTTGGCAAGGGAAAAAACCCTAATCAGATTCCTCCTCCGCCGCATCATCTTCTCGCTCCATCTAGGGTTTCTAGCCTTCTCCCTTTTCCACATGGCTAACGCAGATGGTTCTTGTTTGAACCTTGGCTCTCCGGTGGCACCGCGAGGTCAGGGCTGCCCTCGTGGAAGCAAGAACAAGAACAACACAACTCCGGCCGCCGCAGGATCGTCATCGGCCGCTCCTGTCAAGCGTCATCCCGGCCGCCCACCTGGTAGCAAGAACAAGCCTAAGGTGACTGGCGCTGCCCCAGGTCCAAGCGCTCCATCTCCTGCTGCGCCCGCTGCTCCTGCTGCTCCTCCCAGAATCTTTTCTTTTTTCTGCATTGCCATGGCGCAGTGCCGCGAGATTCAGCGTCTGCCGCTGAATTTCACCAAGTTCATGGATGGGCGAGAGCTGCGAGAAGCGGTTCTGCGCGAACAATCTGGCAGTGGGACTCCATACGAAGTGGAGGTTTGGTATAATGGCAACGACGAGCAGTACTTTAAGGGTGGCTAGTCGCGGTTTGCAGAAGACCATGACATCCATCAAGGCTTCTTCATGACCTTCGACTTCCATATCGGCACGTCAAAGTTCGACGTGAAGATCTATGACGGCACTCAGTGCCAGAAGGAGTATGAAGCTGAAATCCACTTTCATTAGGATATGCTTTATATGTAATTTCTTTTGATAATATCCTTGCTGTCGTGCCATATGTAATGAATATTCATACTTCGTTTTGATGTTTTTATTAGTACCATGAAAACAAATCATTGTTCTGAGGTATGCTTTCTATATATCGGGTTCTTTGCGAACCAATTGGTATGAAGAATACCAGGTTCTTTTGTGAACCAAATTGTTTGAAGAATATCGGGTTGTCTGCACAACCTTATAGTGAAAAAAGATCTCCATGTCGTGATAAAAGTTTCTTTCGTACGACCCGAGGGTTGAAGCCTCCGAGCGGAGAAGTAGAAATACTTGTACAATTTTGTCGAGTTCAACCTAAGAAACCCGACCTATGGCCTCATGTTCTGGGTTCAGAAGGTTAACTCGAGTTTAATGATACCACTAGATTTATTCTACGCGTAAAAACGTCGTAGCTGCTCCGCATTCCACGGGTTGCCCTCGTCTTTTCCTGTCTTCTTGTCTTGTAGTCGATAAGCTCCTCCTGGTATGACTTCTGTAACGATGTAAGGTCCCACCCAAGGGGACTCTAATTTCTCGTGGCTGTCTTGCCTGAGTCGCAAAACTAGATCTCCCACCACAAAGGATCGTGGACAAACTCGACTACTGTGGTAATTTCTTAGACTCTGTTGGTACTGCCTGGCCCTTTCTAATGCCTTATCTCTTGCTTCATCTAGTGCATCGACATCATCTTGCAATACTTCTGTTGATGTTGTTTCGTCGTATGCCGTCACCCTTGGAGCCTCGTGCGTAACTTCGACTGGAAGCACGGCTTCTGCGCCATGGACCAGGAAGAAAGGAGTTTCTTGAGTTGCTGCGTTGGGCGTGGTTCTTAGACTCCAAAGAACGGAGGGCAATTCATCTTCCCAAGCGCTCTTGTCTTTCTCGAGAGGTGCTAAGAGCCTCTTTTTATCCCACTACATATCAGGCCATTTGCTTTTTTGACTTGCCCATTTGTCTTTGGGTGCGCCACAGATGCAAATTTGAGTTTGATTCCTAGTCCTTCGCAGTAACTCTTGAATTCCTTGGAAGTGAAGTTTGTCCCATTGTCCATGATGATGCTATATGGTACGCCGAAACGGAACACTATTGACTTGATGAAGTTGATCGCTGCTGTTGAATCTTGAGTTGTTACCGGGGCCGCTTCCACCCACTTGGTAAATTTATCGACTGCTACTAGCATGTAAACATGTCCTCCTGGCCAAGATTTGTGCAACTTTCCCACCATATCGAGGCCCCATTGTGCAAAGGGCCAGGATAATGGTATTGGTTGTAGCTCTGCTGCTGGTTCATGTGGTCGAGATGCGAATCTTTGGCATGCTTCACACTTCCGGACTATGTCTTTTGCGTCTTCGATGGCTGTTAACCAATAGAATCCTGCACAGAACGCTTTTGCCGCTATTGCCCTGCTACTTGCATGATGGCCGCACACTCCACCATGTATATCTTTTAGTATTACTTGTCCTTCCTGAGGTGTTACACAACGCTGCAAAACGCCGGTAATACTTTTCTTGTATAATTTCCCCTGCAACACGACAAACGCTTTTGATCGTCGAGTTATCCTCTTGGCTTCTACTGCATCTTCTGGTAACTGTTTATTTATTATATACGCGAGATACGGCTGCATCCAGGTTTCTTCTATCATCATGACTTCCTCGGGTTCCGGCGCAACCCCCGAGCCTACTGCAGTAGTCGAACTTTTGATATTTTTTATTGACCTTTCTACTATTTCCTCCCAGAATACTCCAGATGGCACAGGTAGACACTGGGACCCGATATTTGCTAAGTTGTCGGCTTCGTCATTGTTGTTTCTGCTGATGTGCGAGACTTCGCATCCATCAAATGTTCCTTCGAGATAGTGATATAAGTTCTTGTAGGCCATCATGTTGTCATTGATTGTGTCGCATCTATTCATAACTTGTTGGACGACAAGATTTGAATCCCCAAATATTTTTAGTCGAGTTGCTCCACATGCTTTGGCCATCTTTATTCCATGTAGCAGAGCCTCGTATTCTGCTTCATTGTTAGAAGCCTGCGGAAAACTCATCCTTAAGACGTATTTTAGTTTGTCGCCATGCGGCGATATCAAGATTACTCCCGCTCCTGCGCCTTGTACTCTTTTAGAACCGTCGAAGTACATTGTCCAGATACTCGATAGATCCGGCGGTCCCGTGCTCTGCAGCTCCAACCATTCTGCTGTGAAATCTGGCAAGATTTGCAACTTGATTGCCTTCCTTTTTTCATACGTGATGTCCATGGGAGATAATTCGATTCCCCACAAAGAGACACGTCCTGTTGTTGAAGGATTGCTCAATATGTTTGATAGTGGCGCTTCATTGACCACTATAATTGGGTGCACCGCAAAGTACTGTCGCAATTTTTGTGCTGTTGTAAAGACACTATATGCGAGCTTTTGATAATGCGGGTACCTCTGTTTTGTCGGGGATAACACTTCACTGATGAAATATACCAGCCTCTGGACGCCGTGGGCTTTTCTTTCTTCACTTCTTTCGACTACCAATACTGTACTCACCTCCTGATGGGTTGCGGCGATGTAGAGTAGTAGTGGTTCTTTTTCTTTTGGTGCGACCAGCACTGGTGGCGTGGAAAGCACTTTTTTCAACTGTGCAAAAGCCGCGTCTGCTTCTTCTGTCCATTCAAATTTATCATCTGATTTCTTCATGAGTGCATAGAAAGGAAGCGCCTTTTCTCCCAATCGAGCAACGAAACAACTTAATGCCGCGACGCGTCCTGTGAGTTTCTGGACGTCGTGTAGTTTCGTGGGTTTTCCCATTGTTAAAATTGCTTGAATCTTCTCTGGGTTCGCCTCTATTCCTCGTGCTGATACCAGGAACCCCAAAAGTTGTCCTGCTGATACGCCGAAGGAACATTTTGTCGGGTTAAGCTTAAGCTTATACCTGTTCAGGTTGTCGAAGGTTTCTGCCAAGTCGCCGATTAAAGATTGCTCATCTCTTGTAGTGATGACCACATCATCAATGTAGACTTGGATGTTGCGTCCTATTTGGCTCCCGAGGCAGTTTTGCATCATCCGTTGATAAGTTGCTCCTGCATTTTTTAGGACAAACGACATTACTTGGTAGCAAAACACTCCATACGGTGTGATGAAGGCCATCTTTTCTTCGTCTTCCTTCTTCAATTTGATCTGATTGTAACCAGAATACGCGTCCAAAAAGGAAAGCCTCGCGCATCCCGCTGTTGAATCAATTATCTGATCGATGCGGGGTAGAGGGAAGGGATCCTTTGGACAATGCTTATTGAGAGATGTGTAGTCGACACATACTCTTTGTACGTCTGTGTTCTTTTTGGGTACGATAACTGGGTTCGATACCCAACTCGAAGTTTTGATTTCTCTGATAAATCCGGCATTTTCCAGCCTGTGCAATTCTGATGCTATCGCCTTCCTTTTAGGTTCATCAAATCATCGTAATGGTTGCTTGACTGGCTTTTCCTTGGGATCTACATTTAAGGCATGCTCGACGAGTTCCCTGGGAACCCCTGGCATGTCTGATGGACACCAGGTGAAGATTTCTCAGCGCTCACGGAGGAACTCGACGAGCGCGCTTTCCTATGCGGGATCCAAGTTCACCGCAATTGATGTCGTCTTGTTTGGATCTGTAGGGTGTACCTGGATCTTCTTCGAGTCCCGAGTTGTGTCGAAAGCCTGATCTGGCAGGGATTGTCCAACGTCGGGTAGCACATTATGATCTGTTTCTCCTTTTAGCCTCTCATATTCTGCTGTCATACCAAAGGTTTGCGCCATCCTATTGAATTCTCTGTCACATGTGTTGGCTACTTCAAAGCTCCCTTGCACTGTAATTGTTCCTTTGGGTCCTGGGATTTTTAGCGTAAGATATGCGTAATGAGGCACTGCCATGAATTTTGCAAATGCTGGGCGCCCCAGGATTGCATGGTACTGTGACGGCCAGTCCATGACTTCAAATTCTAGCTTTTCTCTGCGGTAGTTGCTGCTACTGCCAAAGCAGACGTCGAGTTCTATTCTTCCCAAAGGGTAGTTTGCGGCTCCTGGTACTATTCCATGAAAGGAACAGTCTGTTGGCTTTAAACTCGACAGCGAGATACACATTGCCTTCAGTGTTCTAGCATATATCAGGTTGATGCCACTCCCTGTGTCCATAAATACTCTTCTGATGTCGTACCCTCCTATTTATGCCTTTAAAACCATAGGCGAGTGGCCTGGCCTGGAAACTTTCCTTGGGTGGTCTGCTCTACTGAACTTAACTGGTTGATCTGACCACCGCAGGTACTCTGTAGTAGCTGGTGGTGACGATATTGCTAGGTTTACTTGCCTGGATATGCTCTTCCGCTCTTTCTTTGACTTAGGCACTGGTTGAATCATAGCTGATATGTAAACTTTTGACTCTAGGTGCCTTGCTAGCCTTTGCATTTGATATCCTTGAGTTGTGTGCTTCTCTTTTTGCCATCCTCCTTGGTTTGAACCCATGGCGCTTTGTAGCCTTAGGAACGTTCTACAATCCTTCATCTGGTGATTTGAAACTCTTTTCCCATCAAGATATGCATAGTGGATTTGACAAGGCCCGTATAACATATCCTCGGCCGAAGGACCGGAATATCTCGATTTTTCTACTCCTTTTGCCTGAAACCTCCTGTTTACATATCCTTCCTCTTCTTCTGCTGCATAGCCCGCGGCTACCTGATTTGCCTTCCTTGGTTATCCCTGCTGCGGTGTCGTCTCCTCTGTCTGCTTATTCTGTCGACTTCTGGTGAACGTCCTCTTTTGTTATTATATGTGTCCTCTCCATCAGCAAATTTGTTGGCTTCTTCCATTAGCTCGGCTACTGTCGTAGGTCTTGTTCTTCCTATTTCTTCCACGAGATCTGCGCGACGAAGCCCGGTCGAAAAAGCGTCTATTGCTCGTTCATCGGAGACGTCCTCTGCTGAGTTTTTGATTACACTCCATCGTTGTATATAAGAACGTAGAGTTTTGCCTTTCCTTTGCACACACGCCTTAACTTCCTCCAGTGATGCTGGGCGCTTGTATGTTGAACGAAAATTTCTTGTGAATTGGTTTTCGAGCTCTCCCCAACTTCCAATGGATTCGTTGGGTAGGGTATTCAACCAGGACCGTGCTGCGCCGGTGAGGTGTAGCTGCAAACTTTGCATTGCAGTCACTTTTGTTCCCCCTAATATCTGCACTGCCTGCAAATAGTCCGATAACCACAGGGTAGGCTCTTGCGACCCGTCATATTTATGTTGATCGTGTGGTAATTTGAACCCTTTGGGTACTCGTGTTTTGCGAACCCTGCGGGTAAAGCATAATGCGCCCATCTCTTTATCATCGTCTTCATAATTTTCTTCCCTCCAGGCGTGGCGTGCTTTATTTACTCGAGCCTGCGCTATTATATTTCTTGCGTCCTCCTTCCTCTTTTGTCGCCTTTCCTCTTCTGATGACTCACTATACTCGTTATCTGCGAAGTTGTATCTGAGCTTCTCCTTTTGCTTTTCCTTGTAGATTGTCGACTTTGTGTCTAGACCTTTTTCCCTGATCTTGCTCTCCACTATTCCAAGGCTTCGTATCGCGGCTCGGTGCATATCTTCTCGCGGATCTCCGGGTTCTGGCCTGGTGGTTAGTAAATACGCCTGTGTTGCTATCAACGCTACTTTTGGTGTTTCTTGCATGAAGTCATCTTTCTCCTCTTCTATCTGCGGGGTAGGGCTCCTTGAGTACCTTTCCTCTCTGCTGCGTGCTGTTGCCCCCCTGTTATGTTTTGGGTCTCCGCGTCTTTCTCTGCTGTACTCGGAATCCTCACTATGGTCATCCCAGTATTCCTCCCTTGATATACTGTTATTATTTTGAAGGACCGTGTCTCTTTCCTCCCGTAGTTTCTTCCTATGTTGGTATAATGCATACTGATATCCCATTAGAACTTCTTTTCTTGATCCTTCGGGTACTTCTGTACCATGATTGATAGCCGACTTGATCATTCTCCATTCGCCGGCCGAAACGTGGACTTTCTCCTTATCCTTTTTGTTGTGTTCTTTTATTTTGTCGACTTGCCTGTCGACCTTCTTACTTCCTTCATTTTTGTTCTCTTCTTCCGCCTCAGTGATAATGACGCATAGCTGATGTACTTTAGAGATGCCACTGCTTCCAACGGCGAAGTCCCTTGTGCTGTTGTTTGTTTGACGCGCTCTTTCTTCTGAGTCGAAATTTCCAAATTTTGTCGCCTTCTGTGATTGGCGTTTTTCCCAAGCTGACCGGCGAGTTTACCTCGCTGGAAGAGCCTTCTGATGATTCCAACATTACCTTTGTTACGGGCTTGCTCACCGATGGATCTGGTTTCACTGAATCCGAGAGGCGAGATGAACCTGATGGCCCGACAAAGATGCTCAAACTTCCAATTGTTAACTCCATCCCTTGACTTCCGTCGAGTTCTGAACTGCTATTGGCTAAAAGTGAAAAAGCCGTCGAATTCATGATTCCAACGCCCAGTTCCCCACGGTCGGCGCCAATTGACGAGGGTTAACTCGACAAATGTCCTAGATAAAGGACTTAGGATCGGGGGAATAGGGCGTCGGATGAACTCGAAGGTAAAGGTTAGTCGAAATAAGCGTATATTGAAAGTAAACTTGGGTGTTCAACCTGGCTTGCCTTCAATCTCCCCTACACCGTCCCCTCTTGGCCCCTATATATAGGTGGCCAGGCCTCGAGGATCGGATAGGATCCGATACAGATTACAATATCGATATACGGTAAGAACTCGTATTCGACTTATCATTACAATTGGGCCTAGCTTAACGGGCCTCAGGGGTACTCAACTAACGAGATCTATTAACTATACCCTTGTCAATGATAGTATTGAAGTGATCTATTCCTCCTTTCATGGTGTAATGTTGACAGTGTGTTCACCGTGTTAGTACTTGGTCTAAGTTGCAATAATATCTATCTTGAGTTGTGATTTGATTTGGATATCTCTATGAGTGGTGTTTGTCAAGTACTTGATGAACTTTGAGGAGTGCTTCGTAGCCCTATGCAATGATTAGTGTTATTCAATAGGAGAGTAATTCAGAGTACCATAGTGAAGAGAAGTTATTTATTTGTTCAATTATGTTATATTTGTTGGGAGTGTGTCCACTAGTGAAAGTATGATCCCTAGGCCTTGTTTCCAAGCTTTGCACACCGTTTACTTGCTGTTTTGTTACGTGTTTGCTTGCTGCCATTTTTATTCCAGATTGCATTTACTACTTATAATCATCTATACCACTTGTATTTCACTATCTCTTCGCCGAACTAGTGCACCTATACATCTGACAAGTGTATTGGGTGTGTTGGGGACACAAGAGACTTTTTGTATCGTAATTGCAGGGTTGTTTGAGAGGGATAGCTTTGACCTCTTCCTCCCTAAGTTCGATAAACCTTGGGTGATCCACTTAAGGGAAACTTGCTGCTGCTCTACAAACCTCTGCACTTGGAGGCCCAACACTGTCTACAAGAACAGAAGCGTGTGTAGACATCAGTAGCCAAATACACAATGCATCTCACTAGGCCCATAAATGGTGAAGTATCATGTAGTCGACGTTCACATGACACCACTAGTGAAATGGCACCACAACAAATAAATATCAAACCACTAAATATTACTCAACATAATTCCACTACTAATGACTTGACTTCTCCCATGTCCCCAAGAACTAAACGAACTACTCACAAGACATCATATGGATCATGATCAGAGGTGAAATAATGGTAAATAACAATCTGAACATAAACCTTAATTCAACGGTTCCACTCAATAGCATCAACCACAAAAGTAATCAACACCGAGAAAGTTCCCCCTAAGAATTTAACAAGATTCAACTCAAGATGTTACAGCGGGATGGCGAGGTGATGGTGCAGATGAAGGTGCTGGTGATGGAGATGATGATGATCCCGATGAAGTCCGGTGCGATGGTGATGACGATGGCGATGATCTCCCCTCTCCGGGAAGGAATTTCCCCGACAGATTTCTGCCTGCCGGAGAGCTTTTCTCTCTCTGGTGTTTTCCGCCCCGCGGAGGTGGCGGTGTCTATCTCTGAGCCCCCCCTTGACTTAGGTTTTCGGGGATGATGAAATACGCGAAGGGGCTATGGCAGAAGTGGGCCAGGGGGCTCTCACCACAGGTGGGCGCGGCCAAGGGCTGGGCCGCGCCCCCTGGTGGTGAGGCTGCCCTGTGGCCCCTCTGGCTTCTTCCTTCTGGCTTCTTCAGTCTTCTGGTAAAATAGAATTTTCTAGTATTTTTCTGGAATTTTCCCGATCTTCAAAATATGGTGCCTTGATGGTCCTTTTTCCAGCAGAATCCTGACTCCGGCAGCAAATCCTCCAATGATCATCAAACATATAAAAATAGAGGAAATAACATAAGTATCATATCTAAATGTGAAATATATAAATGAATAACAGTAAATTATGATACAAAATAGTGATGCAAAATGGACGTATCAGATCTTCATAAGAATGTCCCCCCTAAACAAGGATAGGTTTTCTTAACTCCTGTACCCTCTCCTGATGATGGATGATATCTGCTTATCAAACTAGGTTCCATAAATAGCATAACCACCCTCCTAAATAAGTATAATCATATGCTTGACAAGATCATCTATTTCTTTCATAAACTCTCATAATATATCTTCTTATTTCCTTCATCTACTGCTCCTCCTAAATCCATGATTTGAGCTTGACACTAAAGCTCTTACATAATATTATTAGAGATAACATTCATATCTCTATATACTCTCCATGATCACATTATCCAGAGGTTTTCTCATCTCAACTTCCTTCATACTCCTTCTCAAGGTTTATGATCAAGACCATCATCAATACTTGCCCGTGAGATCTAGTTAATCCAATCCAATGCATTACCCTAGATGTTGACTTCTAGGGGTAGGATACTATACTACTTCTAATCCATACTCCACCTTGTGGTTAATCCTTGTCTTACCTCCTACTTCTCTCAGTATCAATACTTGGTTGGATCTACCTTCAGAGATTAAGAATATAATCTCCACCATTGTGGTATCCATATAGGATCTATCTCCCACCACATGAGTGCTACTTCTCTTGTATCAATCTTATTTAATCACCTTTGATCCATTTACTTAACTCATGTCACTCTCCCACTTCATGTGACATGGTAATGATCATTTTGATCTATTGATCATATAGCTTAGGGTTCTACTTGGTTAATCATGTATTCCACAATCAATGTGATATCATGATGATCATTACAATCCTTTGATCATATGGCTTAGGTTCCATTTGGCTAATTAAGGTCCATAGTAAACTTGTACTAAGATATTCTCTTAGAACATTCATATAGCTAAAAGAATTTAATATCACTTCTTAATTCCAAGATACTACACACTTGATATCTTCCTAGATAATATCTCCTAGTAATGGTTCTAGTCTCCTTTTGGTATACACCACACCTATGGTTGAGACAACTCCTCTAATCAACTTGGCATTAAGTTAGTCTCCCCAATTGCTGAGTTTTTAATTTATACCCAAAGGTTCTGTCTCAAAAGGTAAGAGTAACACTAGCATAGCTATGGACTCTCCCTTCTTGTTCTTAAGACGAATGGATTTAGATATAAAAGAATAGGATAGATCAAGATTTAAGAGTAAGATAGATCAAGATTCAAGGGTAAGACTTGTGTTGTCTTCCTATGTGCTGGATTTGGTTTTAAGAATTTAGGTTTATGAACTACCATGATACTCATGGTAGGATTGGATATGAGATTCTAAAGTAATGTGTTAACATATTAATTCTACCTCACAATCCCCTCTTTTTGTTATTATAATTATCTCTACCCAAAACATGTTTGTTAACAAAGGTCCTGTTGAAGTTTATCGCACTTCAGTTGATGAGCTACTTCAATTCCATCAACTCAAGAGAAGCTTCAATCACTGTGGCAAGTTTTGTTTAAAAGCGCGAAAATTTCCCAGATTTTCTATGCATGAATGCAATGCACACTTCTGTGTTCTCTCTATTTCTAGCCTTACATCCTGGGATGTTACAATAGCCCTCTCACCCTCGACACCTCAGCCACATCTATGCGTCAAGGCATCGTCGTTGCTCGGCATGTCCCTCTCAACGTCATTGGAAATCACCTCCATGCCACCGGATCACATGGTCATGTCTGTCCCCAACCTGAACCCACCCTATGGCCGGCGAATCATCAGTGGATCATAGAAAAGGGCCACAGGTGCTAGGCGACACCTCTCTTTCGGTGCACGACCAACGATTCGTAGAAATGCCAACCCCGACGCCGGCCACAAAGGTATGACCCAATCTCGTTTCTTTGTCCATTTCACACATCTCAAATGCCGATATGCATTATGTGATTGCACATAGGAGTGTGGCAATGGAGATGAGGACGGTTTCATGATTGGCATGCGCCATGACAACCAGGATAAGACCGAGCACATGGTGACTCCAGAAGGACCATCAGTCAAAACTGATGGAGATCCATTGTTCAGGGAAGCTTTGCTAGCCGCAACACAAAGACAATGACATAGCCATAGAACCGGCGCATACACGAACAAGGACGACCAAATGCTTTGTGAAGCTTGGTTGCATATTGGACAAAATCCAATTTGTGGTGCTGAGAAAAAGGGAGGGGTGTTTTGGAGGAGGATCGGGTGGTATTTCCATGAGCATAGGAAATTCATGTCTGATGATTTTGAGAGTGATCCGAATGACGAGCCTCTAAAAAAGCGGTGGTCATATATCCAATAAGAGTGCAACAAATTTTTGTGGTGCCCTCGAACATGTGACCAACCGCAAATCAAGTGGACGTAGCGTTGGCGATGGTAAGAATTCGTCCTTTAAGTGGCATTCGGTTGGCCGATGGGGTGTAGTGGCATATATGGCTAATGAATTTTGGACATGTGCATATCAGCATATGTGACCCAAGATTTGGAGTTCTTCAAGGAGGTTGAGAAAAAAATTCACAATGAGCCATTCTTGGGTGGAGCTCAAGGATTATCCCGAGTGGAAAAAAGGATTTTCTCAATAGCAAAAAGATTGCGGCAAGAAGCGTGCCATGACTCGACGTTCATCGATCCTGAAGATGGTGGGCAAAGCAATGATGGCCGGGCGCCTCGGCTAAGTGGAAACAAAGCTAGCAAGTAGCAAGCAAGATTTCCGGCATGGAGCCTCGCTTTGAAAACACGTTGAAGGAGGTGATGGCCGACAAGGAAGAAGCATATGCGAAGAGGGAAGAAAGGAGACATGAGGAGAAAGAGGAGAAAATTAACAACTTCGCCGATATACAAAGAAAGACCCTTGAGGTACAAGAAAGGACACTTCAACTTTAAGAGGTCAATGCATGGTCAAGAGCAAAGAAAACTCAGGTCAAAGAAAAAGAAGTTGAGGCCACATTGCTCGCCCAGGAGAACCGGATCATGGCGGCCGACTTGACCCTCATGGAGCCAGAGACAAGGGCTTGGTTAGAGAAGAAGTAAGCCATGATTCGATTTCGTGATGTATGACCTCTCACTATTTTGTTCGCAATTTATGAACTTGTGTTATGTATAATTTCCATTCATAAATGGCCAAGGAGGCCAAAACGGCTAGAACGACTGCCAGATCGGGCGTGCAGAAATGCGTCCCAAGTGGACGATATCCAGGGTCGAAAATGGCTCGGCCCGCTGGAGTTGCCATATAAAGGTAAATAAGAAATTTCAACATTGGACGGCTCATATGCTTGGTGAGGTGTGTCTGAACAGCAGGTTAGAAACTACTGTATAAATTAAAGTTCCAAAGTCAGGACACAGTATAGGAGGTTATGAATGGAACGCTCCTCCAGCAACTCCAAGCCAGAGCGAGGGTGACAAACCAATTTCTAACAAACAGAGCCTTGCACGATTATGATTATCCCGTCAGTCCATCCACTCACTCAGCACAAAATATACTTAGTTGATAATATATGCAAAAATACAGCACCTCATGTTGTGACAAACCGAATTTCCACTGATCATCGCATAGGACAGTCGGTTCACATGTGAAGAACATGAGCAGGTGCAATCACTATCGCAGGAACCATGGTCACAAGACATGGCCATTCAAGGCAAAGGGTAATATTACCCTGAACAAGATCACCTCAAATTTCCAAAATGCTGCTGCTGGAAAAAGTCGGTTCCACCAGCTGTTCCTGTCAATGGCGGAAAATCAGGCCTGACAAGATCAGATCCGGTGCCCGTTGTCGCCTCCATGTACCATGGAACAGCTTGGCCTTTCTCCTCAGAGCTGCCACTCAGCCTCCCAACAACCCCAGCACCTGAAAGATCTGCCTTCGTGGCTGCACATCGGAAAAGTAGAGCGATCATAAGCTATTAAGCTAGAATCAAGATTCCTGTGGCTAATCTAGAAGATTCAGCAGATGAAATTCAGCATCTTTCCTACATGATGTAAAAGCAAAAACGCTCTTGTTTTGAACTATCTTACATTGTTATCTACAAATCAAGGGTGGTGATACTACAACACATTTTTTATGCATGTACTGAATTGCTATCAGGACTCAAGTTGTGGAATTGTTAATAATTTTGCAACAGGGACGCACAAATTTGGGGCACGGGCAACCATGGGGTATGAAAAGGTCAAAAGGACAAATTAATCACCATAGCAAAGCGAAGATACTTACGTGCAGTTATATTCAAATCAATTAACCCACGGCTCAAAGAGTCTGCCCATATGCCAGATTTGACCTGAAAAGTCTCTTTCTTCGCAGCTGGTTTGGATGCTGACATGGAGGCTTGCTTCAGCTCTGTGAGTGACTTGCTCATGGATTCGGTGGCACTAGCTGCGTGTGAATTCTTGTGTGACGTAAACGCACCAATATTCAGCACCTCCAAGGGACTAGAATCATAATTCTTTTTGGTCCCAGGAGAATCATGTGTTATTTCAGTAACAGCTGATCCTGTGCTTGAAGAGAATGCACCAGAAGAGTGTGATCCATCAAAACTCCTCAGTGCAATAGCAGCGAAAGGATCCGTGTCACTTGAATTTTCAGGTGCGGGAGGCTTCCCTTGTAAAGATTTTCTTGGGGTATCACGCACTGAAAACTCTGTGTTTGAAGGAAATAATGTGGAAACGGATGGCTGGAAGGGATCAAAAGCAGAGGCAAAAGGATGTGCAGGGGAAGAACTTTTTTGTTCTGCATAGTTTTTGGGAGTACCAAGTACTGAAAACTCCGTGTCTGAAGTAGCGGAGCCACCAAAAGATGACTTGCCAGCAAATAGATCAATCTTATCCTGCAATGACATTTGAATAGAGATAATGAGTTAGAATATATATAAAATTATGCACCCGTAGAAACTTATCCAGTGTTTATCATAAAATTTGTGGATATAAATGTAGAATAATGAAGTGTTAGTGTCAACTATACAGGACAAGAGTCCATCTAGATTATGAATCTTCAGAATTGTTGTATTCTATTATTATGAGAAAGTATTATACCACTTTTTATGAAATTAATACTCCCTCTGATCTTAAATAAGTGTCGGCAATTTTGTACTAGCTTAGTATAAAGTTTGTACTAAGTCCCCGGCAGTTATTTCCGATCGGAGGAAGTATATCATATTTATGCAGGATCTTATCACAAACAACTGTAAGAAATAGAAAATGACTTGTGTTAAGAATATATTGCTAGGTCAGGAAACAAACCCTAGCGTGAGAACCACTTGCTGCTGCTGTTTGGAAATCTGCATCTGCAAATAAATCAATTTCTGACACAGCAGCACTGCCAACATTTAGCATTGCTGTTGAAGTAGATTCAGCTGTGTCAACAAGGTCATCCATTAAGTTCGGCGCAAAGATATCCAAATGGTTAGAGCTCACATTAGCTGTTCCAGCTGCATTCCAAGAATAAAGCAAAGTGAGAAAAATAATGGAGACCACTATGGTGAATATGTCAAACAAAAGAAAATACACAGAAAAACTTCGCGCCCTAGCTAACTAGTCTGATATGGTGAGTATATATCAGTGGAGATTTGGTGCACATGGGCAATAGTGATACCGCTTTTATATATCAGTATGGGCAATAGGGATCACTGGAGCTCGGGAGTCAAAAACACTTTGCCGAGTACGTATGTTATATCTAAGTAAGAAAAACAGCAAAACAGCCAACAGAACTATGGTGAGTATGCCAAACAAACGATTCAAAGAAGGCTCAGTGCATAACATGTTAAACAGAGTGTATAACAATGGCTACAAAGACAGAAAAAGCATGGTAACCGTACAATCAAACCAATTGTTAGAGATGAAGTAAGGAAATACTGACCAGATGTGGAAGATCCTCGTGGATTGAAGTCGTCGCCCTCATCCTCATTCTTTGGTTTCTCTGAACTTGGAACTCCAGATGTGGCACGTGGATTCGACAACGATTTGGAGCCTCCTTTTTCCGATTTAGAGCGACTTGTTCTCTTAGTAGTTTCCTTTGACCTGTGTCTAGTGCTTCCGTAACTTGACACTGTGTCTTTACTGCTCTTGCTCCTTTCTGTGCCAGTGTAGCTATCCCTGAATGAGGCAGTTCCCCTTGAACCACCACCTGTACGATTACCAGAGGAGTAGCTGCCATTTCCAAATGACGCCGCGCTTGATTTGTATGACATTCCAGTCGATGATACACCCAAGTACCTGAACATACGATACATGTGCGTAGCTAAGCATCACATGTACAAACAATGGAAAGAGTTTTTGTTCACGGAATGCACGATACGTCAGTCCATGAACGCCTTACTTGTCCCTAGTAGCAGCAGCCTTCTCCCTGACCTGTTGAAGCTTCTCCCTGTCATCCACAATTGCTAGAACAGTTTCGGCCTTCTTGCGCACATTGAGCCCAACATCTTTTCCATTAGGCTCCACAAATTCGAATCTTGCGAGTTTCTAGCCAAACAAATAAAATCATCATCAGGCAATGGTAAATCTTATAGCCGATCAAATATCCACTAAAATGAGCCACAATGACACATACCGCGATCTCTGAGCTGTTCTCGATAATTTCCTCGGCTGCACGCTCAGTGCCATTAGCCAGAAGGTACTCAGCCACAGCCAATGCCTGTTAAGTGAAACAAACAGCCTGTCACTAAGAAACAATCCAAACAGTGGACTCACCACACTTTTGATTCGAGTGTATTATCACCTTATACAGGTGACGCCAGTTCGCTTCAGTGTTCCCCAATCGTTGCCATAACACAGTCATGATTATTTGACATTCCCCGCTGCAAGCAGAACGATAAACCAAGCGAACAATGACCATCAAAATTGCGCACACAACTGAATACCCTGAATTTACAGGGGAAAATGAGGAATTTTTTTCGAGGTTGTGCACTCACAGTTTGTTTGTGGCCCGGGCGATGTCCGCCAAATCTGAACCGTGAGGCCCCCATGGCTCATCGCTGGTCGCGTCGAGAACCTGCCGTACAGACAATTCAGGAAGCTGGTAAACACCATGGATCGACACAATAAATAAGATCACTTTAAAAAACATAATCAGACCTTCTGTTCGATTTCTGGCACCTTGAGGACCCTGAGATTGACCTCCCTCTTTCTGCACAAAGGGGGAACCGAAGGTTTTCGAGGTCAGCGAGAACGGTGGGGAAACCGAAACAAGAAAAGGGAAATTCCGTTCTTACATCTCCCGGACGGTGTGATCGAGCACCTTCATGATCTCGTCCATGGCCGGGTGGAAACGAAACCGAAGGACGAGAGAGAGCTGCTCCCTGAATAGTAATGGAGCTGCAGTCTGCGGAGACTTACTCGGGTGGAGTTTTCTCCAATTCCCGCTAGGGTTCCGTGGAGGACGACGAGAGCGGGTGTTGAAAACCTGGCGTGGCGACACACCGATTCGGAACGGAAGAAAGAGTCTTGGTCTCATCTGCCTTCGCGGGAGTCAGAAACCGGACCGGCTGCCATGTGGGGTGTGGCTACGCCACGTGTCTGCTGGGCTCCGGATTTGTCGTCGCCACAACAACGTCTTGCGCTTTTCTAAAAAAACAAAGTCTTGGGCTTTTGCGGTATGAAAGCCCAGTATCTTTCCTCGTTAATTCGTACAGTACGAAATCCCACTTTTTTTTTGAGATCTACGAAATCCCACTTTGGGCAGCCACTTTTACCTTGTCTTCGACGGGCAACACCTCAAGTCGCCATCCAGGACGCGCGTGCCAGCCTGGAGCTCGTCGGCGACGGCCCGGACACCCACATGGAGCCGACCTGGAGCTGGGTGCTGTTTCATCAAAGCACTGCTGGGCCAAATTTTCTACAGCAAGTAGAAAGCATACATACATCGTCAGTTCGTCAGCACAAGCTGTTACTCTAACGTGCAAGGACCTTCAGTTTTTCCTCTATATACACTAGCTAGTACATAGAATCAACCTGTGATGTATATTACCAAGGGATATGCAAGCTACAACATTACTAATAACTAGTAATAAAACCTGGGTGTCGCTTGGAAATGATAATCATGGCACCCACCACGAATCAGGCTGCATAACAAACCCAATAAAATCTGCAATGGTTATCACATGGAACCTGCAAAAAAATTGGCACCTAAATTCAGACCACTACATACATGACACCTAAATTGGATCGGTGCCATCCGCCTCATTTGCATACGGACCAACTAAGGGTTGGACGAAGAAACACCATTACAGTTCTTTCTACTGTTGTTTTCCACATCCGTCCACCCTTGCTACATCTCCATTTTCCAGTTTGACACTGCGACCTGGCTCGGCACCTTGGCTGCCCGAGTCCACATTTTCCATTGCCGAGTCGCACGTTGCTGCCAGTGCTGGAGATGAAGGTCCAGGAGAGGGCGACGCGTCAAACCCGTTGTTTTCCTCACACGCAGACATAGGTTCCAGCAGCACTACACTATGCTCCATATCGGCAGGATGTCCAGCCTGATCAACATCCTCATTGTGCCGTGGAATAACATAATCCTCTGTCCCACAGTCCTCATCAATGGCTAATGAAGCTGCACAATCTTCCTCCACTGTCAGTAGCAAATTGCTGCAACCATTGTTTTCCTCGTCCACACATTCCGGGGACAGCGTAGCCTGCTCCACCGTGTGAAGGTCCTCGTCTTCCTGGTACTGAACTCCTTGATCCTCACTTATAATGTTTTGTTCAGCTTCAGGCAGAAGTAGAGGATCGTGATGGGTGGCAGCTGAGTCAACATATGAGCAAGTAGCAGAACCAAAAGGTGGAGCCTCTGGGCCACTCTTTTCTGTCATCTCACCAAGATCATGGAGGACATCTTCAAACCCGTGCAGGAATTCAAAAACTAAGGCTTGTGTGGCCGTATCAGCTGTGGATGACATGGCTGTCTTGGCCTTCTTCATCATACCATGAAGCTTATCAACCTACAGGAAAGAAATTCATATTCAGTACTGATTTGGTATGCATGAACTACTTGGACAAGCTTCAATTGAAATTTTATATATCTCAGGAATATATTAGTTCAGTCAATGGAAGAATCTAATCATATAATGTAATGCATATTTTAGGTTTACCGCTTTGCGGATCATAGGAGACTTGGCTTCGTATTGAAGATCAGAGGAATCATCAGGTGGAGATAAAAGTCCTGCTTCAGCATCATCACTGGTTGATGGCACAAGATACCGCCGTGTAGCTCCGGAGTACCACTGCAGATACTCGTCATAAGATGACAAATCATACTGCTCAGACTCCCGAAATATGCGATGCCGCCGTGCTTCCCATTCCTGAATATATTCATGATGCGTCTCTTCCCAATCTTCACGCTCTCTACCGCGTCGACTAATTCTATGTAAAGTTTGCAGTGTAGGTCGAAAAGGTGGTGGAATGCATTGCCGGAGCCCAAATTGCCGCATCACTCGCTCAGGCAGATACATCTCAACTATAGGAAAATTTATTAATGGTGCTTGAGTAATCCACAGGTCAGCATCTTTTGTGCAGAGTGGTGGTAAGCTCGACGACTCAATGAGCATGTATGGTTCCCATTTCAACTGATCTGCTCGCTGCAGGTTTAGCTCATCTCTGTACTGCTTAAGACAGCGAGTAGCATTCTCACTTTGTGCGCGAGCACCCACCCAACGAAAGCCAATTGGGGGCAAGTCTTGTGGGATGTCTGTCTGAACACATAGCTGAGACCGAGCCAATGGTCTCCCAACATGGGAGTGCTCCCAGCTCCAAAGCTGCAAGAGAAGCAACGAACCACCTATGTTCTTGATATTATGGGAGGAGGAAACAGAGCAAAGAGCTCGGTATAGGAAGGCGATGGCTGCAGAGCCCCAGCTGTATGTTCCAACAAGAGAAAGATCAGCAATCAGTGGAAGATATATCAGACTCATCCTTCCTGTCCCGTCTGGAAAGAGCACCCCACATAAGAGGCTCAGGATATATGCTCGAACATGCCTCTGTACTGTCTGCTCATCAGCCTCTTCTGGTAACTCGTAGAAGTGCTTCTTCAGCCATTTGTAATGCAAGAAGGACTTCCCAGGCATTGATGGACCTCTTGGATCATGACCCAGACAATCAACGACCATCTGTCCATAATCATGATCCGTCGTAGAACAAACCGGGCGGCCGTCAATAGGAAGAGCAAACAACATTGCAACATCTTGAAGTGTAACCGTCATCTCCCCAGAAGCCAAGTGGAAGCTGTGGGTCTCTGGCCTCCAACGCTCAACAAGAGCAGTAATCAAGGCTTTATCCAACTGAGGCATTTTCTGGCAAATTTGTGAGAGCCCAAGAAGTCCAGCATCCCTCAAATAAGGACGATATCTCTCATGAAATTTTAATGGCTTGTGGTGACGCAGCTTCAACTGTTCCACGGCCTGCAGTAATATAGAATTCAGTACTTCTACTGAAAAAAAGTCTCATTCTACTAACTTGTTGTCCATGAAATAAGACACAATTATTGTGCTTAGATTAACCTGATCACCAAAAATTGCATCGGAACGGTGGTTAATCTTAGGATTGAGTAGTGTGCTGAATGCAGGTTCCGCATGTCTTGCATAGCAAGCCACAGGGTATTCTTCTGGAGTGAACTCGACATTGTCCTCTCTATCAGAAGTGGTACTCGGCGAAGAAGGTACAGATGTTTCATGGTGTTCCACAACTCTCCCTCGGCTTTTGCCTCGGCCACGACGCACACCTCCTCTTGCCCTTGAAGACATGATCTACTCTTCCCTGTGTCAACAAACCTCCTGAAATTAGTTGAGAAAATGCCATAGATGATCGCATAAAAAGAGGGATGCACGGCATGAACGCTCCCCATTTTATTAGAAGAAGAAAATCATAACTTCCTCATGTAAAGAAGTCTACAAAATGAACCGATGCATATATATACTACTCCAGATATAGGACATTTGTCTGTTTTTAGAAATTCTTGACACAGACTAATCTGTCAGTTGTGAATCAATTTCTCTCCAAATGTTGCTCCACGGAGCTAATTGTGCTTGTTAATTGCTATGACCAACTGAAAACTGAACTCTTACTTAATATAATGTCTCTACCTTGGAAAGAGTTACTCCTAAACAGGTATCTCGTCTCACTGAAAACAATTGTCTTCATCCCTATACAAGGAATCAGCAAGCAGTTGAAACGCTGAGTAGTGTCCCATTGGATAGCAATTCTCAGAACCAATTAACCACTCCTTGCTACAATTTTGCACAATAGCCAATATAGGGCCACAATACTGTACACCAAGATCCAAGCGAGGCGAGATAAATCCACCCATGATCTGCGAGAGCTGGCTTACCAAATCGGGCTGGCGGAGAGTGTGGCGCCGCAGGAGGCGGGGAGAAGCGCCTTGATTCCTCTGAGATTTTTGCTTCCCGTGAGAGGAGAAGGGAACCCTAGAAATTTGCTTTCCAGGGGCGGAGGCGGCGATGAGGAAACCGTGACCGGACGTGGAGGTACGCACGGCGCACGCACGGACGCACCCGTGACCTATCCGGGTTTCCACTTGTGTGCTTTGACAAATTTACCCCTACCTCGCTGCAAACTTTGGGTTCAGAGTAAAATCAGTTCAGAAAGAAGGAAAGGAGGCGTTTCGATACTCTGACGATTCTCACCTGTTGGAGGCTGTGGAAACACGAAATCCCTTTCTCGCAATCGATCGCCCCAGCGATCACTTTCTTCTGGCGCGGAGCTCTCGCGCCCGGGGCGCGTGTGAATTCCCTTTCCGCTCGGAGCCAAAAACGGAAACCGGTCACTTTCCTTTTCTGGCCTTCCCCCTTTCAATTCCCTTTTTCAAATTATTTTGAAATCGCCTCGCCCCCGTCGTCTTTCTCTGTCTTCCTCCTCTGGTTCCTCGGAAAATCCCCGCCGTAGCGCTCGCATCTGAACTCCGGCGGGTTTCAGCCGGATTCTCGAGTTCATCTGCAATTCCCTTTTCTTCAAATTATTTTGAATTCGCCTCGCCCCCGTCGTCCCCTTCGTCTTCCTCCTCTGGTTCCTCGCGTCGCCTCTGTTCCCCTTCTCGGAAAATCCCCGCCGTAGCGCTCGCATCTGAACTCCGGCGGGTTTCAGCCGGATTCTCGAGTACATCTACAGCTTTCTGATTCGAGGGATCCAGCGTTGGCGAGTTCCCTTTAAATTTTTCCATTCCGTTTGCCGGCTTCATCCGGTTCTGTTGGCTCTTCCGGCGGGTGGTGGTGCTGGACAAATTGGGTGGGGTTTTGCTCCTGCAAGACCGAATCGAGGAAGGGGAAGGTAAAATCCATCCTTGTTCATCTTATTTTAGTGCGTTCGTCCTCTTTGTCTCTGTTCATGTTGATTGAGATCGGCGCTGTTCTGCTTTCTGCAGATCTGTTTTTGGTGGTGCTGGACGAATTGGGTGGGGTTTTGCTCCTGCAAGACCGAATCGAGGAAGGGGAAGGTAAAATCCATCATTGTTCATCTTATTTTTAGTGCGTTCATCCTCTTTGTCTCTCGTCCTGTTGATTGAAATCGGCGCTGGTCTGCTTCTGCAGATCTGTTTTTGGTGGCGAGAGTGTTTAGGGAGGTCTGAATCCGGTGAGCTAGCTGTTTTTCCACGGTATGTTTTCTTAGCTCGTAGATGATTCAATGTGGCTGTCATCTAATTTAGATGTTCTAGGGTTTTTTACTAGCATCTACTGTGGGGAGGGTGCGATTTTGTTTACTGTTTTCGTAGATCATACCAGTAGCATGATTTCTTAAATTAGTTTCAGTTCCCTTTTTAAGGGATGTTTTTCAGTCATGTTTGGCTGATTTTTTTGTTGGTGTTTTTAATTTTTGTTTTTGTTTAAAATCTATAGTGTTTTGTTATCTGACTAGTGTGTTTTGCTGATTTTTATATATTGTGTAGATGGCTGGGAAGAAAAAGCTTGCTGGTGGGCTACGTGCGGCGCGCGGTTTGCCAAATGCTACAGAGCGTTTCCGAAACAGGGCTTCCCCTCAACCTGTAGTGAAGCTTTATGAACACCTGACTGCTGGACAGAAGGATGCTATTGTTTCGATGGAGTTGGGTTCAATGTTGAACATTAAGTGCCATTTGTTGCATAATCCATTAATCAACTGGATTGCTGGGATGTATGACAAGCATACTCGGGAGTTTGTCATTCATGGACGAGGCAGAATTCCCCTCACCCCTGAATCAGTTTATCGCACACTTGGTCTCCCGCGAGGACAGTTGATTGTGCCGTACTGTAATGATCCTGATATCGAGGCTCGTCTTGGACCTATGCTCTTCCCTGGGCAATCAAGCACTCCTAAAACAAGTTTGGTGGGCACAATATTGGAGAAGATGACTGGAGATGGTGTAGAGTTCAAGCAAGTTTATCTCATGCATTTGGTCTCTACGTTGCTGAACCCTAATACTTGCAATAAAGTCAGCAACAGGTGCTATCCACTTCTGGTATGTGTATGTCTTTTTTGCTGGATGGTATATCACGTTTTCATTTGTACCGAATCTTAATTTAAGTAGTTACCAATATTAACTTGTTATGTTTACCAATGGTCTTTGCAATTATATATACTTATCAATAGTCTTCTTCTAATTTATGAAGTATTGTAATACGTAGTCATCAAGTATTGAAAAGCTATGTGTTTACCAAGCTACTGACTACCTGGTTACCTACGTATAGAAGTTGTGTTTAGGAAGCGTTTTGTTTTTTCAGTCCCGAATGTGTAGATGTTATTTTTAACCAAAGTACTTGTTAGTCATCTCTAGTTATGTTCCTGTATGTATTTGTCACCCCAAAATAACTATATTCTATAATTATTTGTGAGTTCATCTCTCTATTTGTTTTTAATGTTATTGCTTGTTTTTTTATGCAGGATATGATATCTGATGTGCCAAATATGAATTTGTGTAAGTTTGTATGTGATATGCTCCATGATGAATTGGCATCTGGGAAGCCTTCAGGGGGCTGTTTGTTTCATGTGCAGCTTCTGTACGTCGACTCATTGGACATAACTCAGCTTAATATTGAACTTCCTGAGGGACCATTTGTTGCTAATAGATGGTCCAAGGCTGACATCGATGCTGTGCTTGATGCTGATTTGAAGATAGATGGATCAGGTTTTGGCAATTTGGAGGCAAGTTATTTGTTTACTTTTTTATTTGTTTCTGATGTGTTCGTCATTATAGTCACATTTTTCATATCAGCATTAACCCTATTTTTTAAAAATATGTATTCATCTATTTTGTCTAAACTATCTCTTATTTGTTTCTGTTTTATGTTTGCTTGAAATATTTTTATCAGTTGAAGCCACATCTTGCTATGAATAATGATTTATTTGGAGGACCCGGTGGTTATGACAAATGGTTCAACACAAGCTGCCATCCTGAATGTCCGAGCTCTGTACGTTCTATCCAATCCTATTGGTCTACTACTATCTTGCTTCTTTTTTATTTTATATATATGTTTTTGTCTTTTATTTATAATGGCTTTGTTAACTTATTCTTTTGTTTTTTTGTTCCATTGTTCTGTTATCTGAACTTTTTTATCTTGTATTTTTTGTAGCGCAAAGCAAAGGTTGGCAGATTAATGGGTGATTTTGCATCAGGAATTACTAGTCTAATGTGTAAACTCATTCAAGGATGGACAGAGCCTGATGACATTGATGATACTCAGATGGAACAGGCTTTTCGTAATGTTGCAAGTGTTTCAGGCGTTGAGCTGCCCAAGGATGCTGACACAGCTAAGAGCAGTCACTTGTCTCTGCCGGTAAAGCAACATCCAAGTAATTTTTCCAAAAAAGGTTGTCCTGTGAAGAAGGCAGCGGCTGATGATGATAATAATGAGAAACATTGTGGTTCAAGCATGCGTGGAATTTTATCCCCGTCTGAACCACTTGTTTCTTTATCGCCACCTGTTGGAAGTATCAAAGCTGCTGGTGATGCTGCAAGCTCTCCTATTCAGTTGACTCGTGTTACCAGATCTGCTTCAAAGGTATTGCAGTTCGGCGAGGGTTCAACGTTTGCGCAGAGCCCGGCAGATCCATGTTTTTCTGATGGTGATACATATGCAGATGAGGATGAAAGTGATTTTGATGACCCAGATGCCAGTGATAGGTATGTTGTGATGAGTAGGGATCGCTCTGATCTTCATCGCGAAGAAACTGTTGTTATCGCTGCATCGGATTGTAACTATGTTACACCCCAAAATGTTATAATCGATTCTGCAGCTCCTGATATCGTTTGTGATGTTGCTTCGGATGATCCAGTGAGGCTCTCTGTGGAATTCAGTGATTTAGATTTAATAGCTTCAACAGCTGTTGGGGAGGTTGAAAATATTACTGGAAACTCAGCCCATGAGAAGGAAAAGGTGGAGGATTGTGAAAAAAACGGAGAACGTTCAGGGAATCTTACCCTTGTCGATGTTGCAGTTCTAAAGGGGAAAATTGGTGAACCTGTTTTGAAAAATGATGACTACTATGCATCTCAGTCAGAAGCTGATAGTATTATTCAAGGTGTTATTGGAGATGTCCAGCGTGTTTCTGAGGAAGATTTAATGCTGAATGATAATGCCCTGAGCTCAGATGGTTTGTTATCAAATCTTCCAGGTATGACAATCCAGCCGGCCGATGCGGCAAGCATGCTAATTGCGGCCGCATCTTGTACT
This sequence comes from Dactylis glomerata, assembly GCA_007115705.1. NCBI lineage: Eukaryota > Viridiplantae > Streptophyta > Magnoliopsida > Poales > Poaceae > Dactylis > Dactylis glomerata. The sequence goes on from QXEO01001691.1 coordinate 212,103, forward strand.
GTTGCTAGCGATCATGCTTTAGAGCAGACAAGGAAGAGGAGACTACATAGTGGGAGCAGTGAGGTGGAAGCGAATGTTTTGAAAGGTGTTGACAATCCTGTTAACCAGGAAAAATCTATAGTTACTACTCCTCCTAAGAAGCTGAGCAAGGTCTACGTGAAAAAGTAAGAATACTCATCGTTAGATATAGATATTATTTGCGTCTATATTTTTTACATTTTTTTATTTTATAACTTTTGTATGTCTTACTTTTTTCGTATGTTGATTTTTTAGGTTGAAGGGTGCTACAACTTCTCAACCTACCAGATCATCTCCTCGTCGGAGGAATAAAGATAGTGTTTCTGCCGTTTATAGAAATGCTGAAGTTAGTTATCAGGTAATTAGAAACTAAGTAAACAAACAACTTCTTTTCATCGTAATTTTGCCTTTTTGTTTGGCTTCTTTTCCGTTTTTACTGTACACTGGAGTAACTGTCATCAATTTTTGTTGTTCAGGCTATGAAGAGCACTCTGAATAATATTGGTTCTCTTTCTGAAGAAGTACCAATCTCTGATCATGTATCTCCGAACGAATACATAGTTCGAGAGCAAGATTCAATTTTTGATCAGAAGGACAATGACAACATCCGATTGTCATCTTTTGATGTTGAGTTTAATTCTGCTGGAATGGTTGCTGAAAAAGGTTTGCTATGTAGTCATTGTTTTCACCCAGTTAATTAGGATATTAGATGATTTGTTACCATTTTGTGTTTTTCTTGGTGTGACATGCATTCTCATTTTTTTATAAGATTAGGGGTGTGGTTTTCTTTTTATTTTTATTTTTTTGTCGTTTACCAATATGTTATATCAGCTTTTACCAAATGCTTAGCTGACTAGTTACCAACCCTATTTATTTAGCATTTTTCCTTTTTTCACTCTTTATTCTTTTTTATATGCAGTTAATGATATTGCTAATGTAAAGCATGTTGATCTTCAAGTCACATGTTTATCTGATTCAGAAGGCACTAAATGTCAGAAAGGTTTGTTTTTCAAATCTTTTTTTGTGTGCTTTTTCAATAAGTGAGATGTCTTGAGTATCTGTTAGTTATGTTTATCTTACTATAGATTTTTGTTGTTGCTTGTCATCCTAATTTTTTGTATATTTTTTGTTTACCTTTTAAGATTGAAGTTGTATTTTCTCTTTATTACATACGTATATGGGACTTACTAATTGTTTCTTATTTTTTGTTTTCCATCCCTTTACTTCTTTGGGTCCCCTTCTTTCCATTTTCCTTCCTCTCTTTGTGTGTTCCTTGGTGGACATCGTTTGCAGATTTAGTTCAAAGCGTTAAAGTGGATGCGCCTATCATTTGTAAAACGGCAAGTAAGAAGCGTGGGAGAAAGAGCAAGAAACATTAAGGACTATCGTTTTGGATTTTTTCATTTATCAGTAGGTGTATGACGATGCGGACCTGTTATTTTGTTTCGAGATTTTTCAAGGGGATGGAGTACTACGTTGGGGGGATTATGTAATAGCAAGTAATGTGTTGAATGTTGGACATCCGCGTGAACTATGTAGCTGTTACTTTATTTTTGTGGAACTCTGATAATTAATATATGTTACTTGTTTTGTGTAATATGTGGAATAGTTCTTCGGTGAATAGCCAGTCTTGTTTTGATGGCTCATATGTAATATGTATGTGATGTTTTTTTAGTTGTTGTATTTTGTTTATGTCCTTTTTTTCACTTTTTTGTGATGGTTTTTTGGTAACAAAAGTTGAAGCTAGAAATAGATGTGAAGATGATGTGACTCTTGTTATCAAAGATGATATCCCTATCGTTATGAAGACTTCAGATCAACTTGAAACAGGTACTTTTTCTTTCCGTGTTTTTTTCTTTTTTATTCTTGTTTGATATTGCACTGTCTTTCATTATTTTTATAATGTGATATCTTAGCTTTTGTTTGAACCATCTGTCATATTTTGTGATAATGTAGCCTTTTTTATAACACGTGGCAGAGTTTATTTATGCTACTCCTGCTATCCCTGCTCCACATCCAGTAATTTCAATTGGCAGTAATACGCCGTTGACCAAGCTCCGAATGGAAAGGCTTGTTATGCCTTCCAAGTATCTCCTTCCTCCTTACAGCCGGATTGTAAGCACGCAAGACCAGGATCTGCTCTATGAGCAAGTGATTAAACATCATATGAAATCTAAGGAGTCTAAAATCAAAGAGTATGTTTAACTTCCTGCATCATTCAATCATGTTTTTTTAGTTAAACATGTTAATTTTTTTTAAAAAAATCTGATATGTGTTTTGTGTTTATCCTCTTTTTGTCCTGCTTGGTTGCTTATTTATTTTTTATTGGCATCTCTTTTCTTTGTACTCTTGTTTGCTATTTCATCCTTTATATGGTGTCTTTTATGTAGTTCAAGGTTTTTGCACATTGAGCCAATGTGGGTACACACTGGTGATCTAGCCAGTAGTGTAATGCCAACAGGAGAGCTGTCTGGAACAGTTGCAGAAGTTGGCATCTCTGTTTTACAGCATGAATGCGGAAGTAGGAAGATCATTTTCCCGTGGATAGTTACTGTCTATCTTCTCGAGAGGAAGTTTGACTCAAATGTCCTTCGTAAACACTTCAGGAGGGATGATAAGTATAAGCTTAGCCACCAAAATATGGTATTGCTTTTTTTCTATTTGTTTTACTGCATGGAAACTTTTCTTTTTTATCTTCATCGTACTTGTTCTGTATTGTTTACCAGATTTTAATGTGTTTTTTTTGTGAGTTAATATTCTTTTTTTTCATATGAGTCGTCATATTATTTTTTATTGATTTATTCTTCTGTTTTGCAGTTGTCTTTTGTTGTATTACAGAATCTCGGCACACAAGATAAACCTGCTGGACATTGGTATGCATTGTTTCTGAATTTTGAAAAGAAAAGATTTGAAGTCATTGACTCTGCTCGTGATCATGACGACGAGACTTTGGTCTCACATGCCACATATTTGGTTGATTCAATCAAGGATATGTATCGCATAAATTACTCGCAGTCTTCCAAGCAAATACAAGATTATGAGTTGGTTTTCATTGAGGGTCCTAAACAAGATAACATGTAAGTTTCTGTTCACATAGCATTTTTGGTTTGTATGATTCTGGATTCTTTCATTCTGAAGTTTATACCATTTTATATCCTCCCCTGCAGCTTTGATTGTGGATACTTCATGCTGAAGTTTATAGAACTATGGAATGGTCGAGCAGTTCCGGCCATTACATGCGATCAGATACCTGTGTTGAGGAAGGTGCTAACATGGAAGTGGCTGCACCACCCATTAAACAAGTTACGTAACTGGAATTACTTGTTGGATAGTAATCCTTTATAAGGTATTCTTACTAAATTCTTTATTTTTTTTTGAAACTATTTTTTTTTGCAGACTAATATCTTTATTGTCAAAAAAATATAAAATGTAACAGATATAATATTTATTCATCTGCTTCCATCAAGTCATAAATATGAAATCAATAAGGTTTACATATGCTGGAACATCTCAACACTGCTTTTAGCATTTTATCTCCTCTGATATATTTTAATGTACTTTGTCCCTTCTTCATTTCTGATTGCTCCTCTGTATGCGCGTCCTCCATGTTTACGTATAGGTTCTCAGCTCATTGTTTGTAGCCCGACCTGAGTGCAAAATAGGTAGTCAATTATAAAGTATACATTTTCATTGTAGTATCATTTGTTCTCTCTAATAAAATTTGTTTTTCTTACTAAGTAATTTTTTAATGTTTTACCTTGTCTCTGTCTGGGCAAAATGGTCTTGTATGCCCCGCCTGTCTGCACAATCCGCATAACCTTGGTGCTTTCTTTTTCTGCAGCTTTCTTGCACTCTTCTCGTACATACTTTTTGGTCTTTCTCCCAAGTTGAATCCCGGTTTTGTTGATATTGGGGGATCTTTGAAGCTTCCAGCTGCATCTTCAGTTCTGTCCATTGTTGGCTCGATGTTATCAGGCGGTGCTAGGTGATTCAGGTCAGCATCAAACTTGTTTGAGCTTTGGTCATCTTGTGTACTGTCAGCATATACCTGTACTGGGTCATCTACTTTTCTTCTCTTCTGTGTTGCTTGCGTTTTCTGTTGCATGTGGTCCATTGTATCTTTGATTACTACCTTTTTTAGTTCATCGATGCCCTTAGCAAACAAGTCGTATGACCTGTCATCTGTGCACACAGTTGACAAGATGTGTGATATCTTGCTCATCTCTATTGCATGTCTTACAGCTATGTGTGTCTTATCAGAACTTTGGCCGGTGTTCTTCTCTGTTAGCCTTGCAACCTCTTCCCCGGCAGTTGTTGTCCACCTTGGGTTAATGAAACTGATTGGTAGTTCTGTTAGACCTAGCTGTGTTGCCAACCTCAGGACATGGCAGCATTGGATACCGTCGCGCTGCATCTTACAGCATGAGCACTTGTACACATCCCCTTGCGGTGTGATTGTTACTTGGTATGTAGTTCTAGGAAATTCAGCATTGCGGTATGCTGCAATTCGTATAAGCCGGTAAACTCTGTTTTGTTCAATCACTTCGACATTATACGCTGTTGATTTGCGCATCTCTTCGGCAAATTTCCCGTGGATTGGGTCAGTGTATATCTTCATAGCTTCTCTTTCAATTGGGTTGTATCCCCAGTTTACAGATTCTTTGAATGCAGTCTTCTCTCTCAGGCGATCCAAATCAGACTGTTTCTTCTCTTGTATGATTAGGTACTCCTTGAAAAATGTGCTGATAGAGTCTTTACGCTTTACATAACTTTTGAACAGTGAGTTAGTGCTCTCACTTCTACCTGTAGATGATGAAAATGGGAAAAAGTTGTCCATGAAGTACGCGGGCACCCATTGTGCTCTTATATCAAATATTCTTTCAAGGTGTGTTTCTCCCTCTGCATTGTGTTTCTATAAAAGCGCATGCCAATCAGTCTCAAATTCTTCGGGTGTAAAAGAGTTTCTGATAACTGCTCGCAGTTCATCTTTTAGAGTACCCCGTATTGCCATGAATGGTGATAGCTTCTCATTTATATTCTTCCCAATGTGGAAGTTGCAGTAGCGGTGGATAGTGAACGGCAGCGCGTCACCTATAGCTTGGCTCATTGCAACGTCCTGGTCTGTAATGATTGTTTGCGGATGGTTGTTACCCATGGCTGCGGTAAATTCATTGAACAGCCACCTGAATGTCTTTCTTGACTCATCCTCCAGCAAACCTGCACCAAATATTACTGTCTTTCCAAAGTTGTCAACCCCTATAATTGGTGCAAAAGGCATGCTGTATTGATTTGTTGAAAATGTAGTATCAAATGAAACGAATTGGCCAAACTTCGAGTAGTTTGCCTTTCCTATTTGGTCTGTCCAGAACACGCTTTGAACTGTGTTGTCGCTGTCAATATCAAAAGAGTGTGTGAATCCAGGCATTTTTTTTTGCATCTTTGATCAGGATTAGCAGCTCTTCTATGTCTCGGTTCTTTATCTTTTTCTTCTCCTTTGCAAGTTCATTTTCTAAGTTCTTTGCATCGAATGGCATGCTGCGGAAACTTCCTCTTGTTTTGCGGAAGATCTTCATTATATTCCTTGGCGGCACCCTGGTTTCCTGCAGTATCTGAATCAATGTTTTGTCTGAGGTAGACATTGATCTGTGGCATTTCATGAATCGTACAATCCACTCTGATGGAGCTAGAGGGTGATTATGTTCGAGCCGTAGAATAGTTATGGTCCACTTGCCCCATTCCTCTCTCACATACATGCGCACTTTGCATTTTGTTTGTACGATTCTTGCTGTTCTTCTCTGTCTCAGGGCAGTGTCAACCTGCGTGTCGTCACGACACCTGTTACAAGAGAACGCCTGTCTTGATATCTCGTGTGTCTTTTTAGACTCATAGCTACTGTCTTTTTTTATAGCAAATCCCATTTTTCTAGCATAGACTGCGAAGAAATAGAACGCCTCCTCCTTTGAATCGAATTCCATTCCAATTGCTGGTGTATCTGCTTCTGTAATCTCTTGCATAGTGGGGTAGTTTTCATTGGTAAACATCTTGTCCATTTCGATTTCTTTAGGAGTAGGCGGTTCTGGGTTTAGAATGGTGTTAAGGTTCTCCTTGTATTGGTCAGCTCCTGCTGTTTCAACTTCATCAGTAGGATTCTCTTCAGCCCCATGTCCTGTACTTTTATTTTCTTCAGCATTACGCCTTGTACTTGCATTTTCTGCAGCATTCTGACCGGTGTTTGTTGTCTGTGGAGCATGTGATGAACCTCCCTGGTTCAAATTTGTAATGTTACTGTCACCATACCCTTCTAGGTTATCTTGTTCAATATTGATGTCCTGCAAACATTGCAATTTTTTTTACTGCAAATAAATCAAATATATGTTTTCTTTTTTAATTTTTCTATTAGCTGGTATTTTCATATATATTTACCTGGTTTAGATCAATAGAGATGCCTGCACCTCAATTGTCATGTGTCATGTGTGACATATCATTTGAAGCTATTGCTGATTTTCGATTAGATGCAGTCATACTTGCTTCAACTGCTGTTAGTTCTGCGAGGCTCTCTCTCTGCTCTTTCCCTTTGTTTCTGGATGAATGCCTGCAAATATGTTTATATTTATCAAAATTTGGGTCAAAAAGTGCTATGTGTTCTTACTGTATCATTCATAATATGTCAACATTTCTTTATTTTTATACAGACAAATAGCATGGAACTGAACTCTAATGAACTGTTAAATATGGATGCACAAAAGGAAGTTTAGAATTGTGCAAATTCTTTTTGCAATTACATGCGTGAATCTATCGAGAAAACGTCTTGTGTCTGTTATCCCACTGGTTGCCATTGTATGTAGTATCCCTGTCTCTTCTGTACATTCCATATTGGTTCCTGTAGTACTTGAGACATTTCTTCCAGGCGTCTCCATCTGAGAATAAATAAATCACCGTAAAATTGTCTTTATATTATAATATCCTTGGTAAATAAATAAGTTGTTCTTTTTCTATATTTTTTTTGCAGTTCATAAATCATGGATGTGCTTTTCCTAGTTGAAATTCATCAATTGAAGTTCATAAACAGAATCAACTACAATGTGCTATCAACAGGAATTTTTGTGATGCAGTCAATGAGTCATATTGAAGATGCAATGATACTCATATAATTTGTTTTATGTAGTACTTACACTACAGTCATTTTGTATCTTTTATTTTTTATAAATACAGTATTCTGAAATCATGTGTTTGATTATGGTTTGTCTGATGATGGTATTTTATCAACTATATTTAACAATGGTGAATATTTTTTCACTACTCCTGTTATCTCTGTAATGCAATGCGAAATTCTCTTTTTTTGATGGTAATGTGTACTCACCTTGTTGATCTCTTCCCCTTTTTGTTTTGTCTCTGTTTTTTGCTGATTTCCTAAATCTCTCCTTTTACTGTTACTGTCAAGATCTCTCTCTGTGTTGAGCTGGTTATAGGGTGCAGCAATAGCTGTTGCAGTGGTGGGGGAAATTTTGCGTGGGGGAGTGGATAGTTGTTTTGATCAAGAAGTCTCCTTCACGCCTCGATTGATCTGTTCTTCCTCTTCTCTTTTACTTTTTGGTTGGCTGTCGTCGTGTTCGTGCTTGGCGGCGGCGGATGAAAGACGAGGAATTCTCTCCTTCACATAGGTGATCGATGAAGCTCCTTTTCTTGCAATTTACTCCTTTTCTTTTCTTGTTTTTAAGTTTTCCAACCGTTATGCGCACTAATCCCTGTCCTTTTTTACCAACAGAGAGTGCCCGGTCGCCAGTTATATTCAAAGTCAGGGAGTTTTCTGCAAAATTCTTTTATTCTCACCTACCACGGGACCAGCTCATACCAGTTTATGTCTCGTCGTCCTTCTTTTCTCAGATCTACGAGCGCCCCTCTTTTTTCTGTGTTATTTGTTCCTCTCGTGTTCTTCGAGTGAAACCCTGAGGTGGCGGCTAATTCTTTTTATCCGTAGCTGCTGGATTCGTTGGATTCTTATTGTCATCTCTCTATTTTTCTCTGGTTTGCTGTTGTCTAGGTGAGATTCTTTCTTCTTCTATTACATTTCTTGGGAGAATTTTTTCCTTTTCTATTCAGTTGATGTGACCTCGATTCGCTCTTCTTGTCTGTTGTTTTTTCTGCCATGTCGTTGATATGCAGGCAGGGGGTGGAATTTTGCTTGATGGAGAACCCATAGATTTCTCTCGAGGACAGTATACCTGTTTGTGTTCTTTTCTGGTAATCTTCTTTTGGACTCTCTCGCAGTTTACTGTTATACTAATTATGTTAAGTTTGTATTTATTCATATTTTTTGCTATTATATATTATATTCTAATACAACTAACTTTTTTTTGTTGTCTGTGTAAATGTTTTTGTTTGTTCAGGTGACTGCAGCAAGAGATTGTTTTTGTTTAGGTTTAACCAAATGGATAATTACAGTTTCCTGAAGGTACTGTCTACTTGTATAAGTATACAACTTCAACAGCACTGTTTTTTTACTATTAATTTTCTCTCAGTGGTGTTGTTTTGTTTGTTCATTGCGACAGTCATTCCAGACAAAATTCTCTCTGTCTAAATTCGTTTCACTGATCAACCGGTTGACAGTTAACCAAAGGAAGCTTGTCGCTGATATTGGTTTTGAAAACCTGCTGTATATATCTTGTGATTACATTCCTAGAGGGATTATCAGTTTTCTTGTGTTAAACTTTTACTCCCAGTCTCGATCTTTACACCTACCAAATGGAAGCACTATTTGTATTGATGCAGCTTGCATCAATACAATTCTGGGTACACCAATTGGTGGTAAGGTAATTGGTGAGATAGTAGACCAGGACCTTAGGCGCACAATTTCTGAGCTCACAAAGTGCAAAGGAAATTACCCTACTATCTCTGAACTGGACACTCTAATAACACCTGAGTTGGAGGGTGATGTATTCAAATGTTTCTTCACATTGTTTGCCATGACTGGGTTTTTCTGCCCATCCAGCCATGATGCTGTGTGTCCCGATTATCTCCACATCGTGAGAAATGTTGACGAAATTGATCAGTTTGATTTCTCCTCTGCGATTGCTGACAAGCTCGTTGTATCAATAGAGGCTTTCAACAGTGGAAATACTTGTGTGCTTGGTGGGAATCTGTTTTCTCTGATGGTAATAATCATTTCGCTTTGTAATTTAGTTTTTCTCTCATTTGTACGTGTTATAATCTTCCTATGTTGTCAATTTCTAGTTTCTTTTTCTTTTATCAGAATTTGCTCACAGCTTTTTTGTGACTTTTCTATTTTTTATATGTAGGTTGCTTATTTCGAGACACTCAACATTGATAATATACATCCTGTTACTGATTGGAATAACCCGCGTATATCTCTCTGGTCTTCTGGATTGGTTGGCGAAATTGAAATGTTGGATTGTGTTTCCAAAGACAAGCTTATATATGGAAAACTTCCAGTAAGTATTTATCATTGTCCAATTACCCAGCTATGTATTAGCTTCTCAACAACATGAAGATTACATAGTTGCCATCTAGCTCAGTTTTTGTAATGTGTTTATTTACTTGTTAATTTTTTTTATACTGATATACATTCCAATGTATATAGTTACTATTAGTGCTTCAATTTTCTTATCTAGTTTATCAGTTTTGTGTTTTTTAGTTGGTCGGTGCTGGATTTTGTGCTTTTTAGTAAATATTTTCTAAATATCATTGTCTTTGATCTGTAAGTAACTTTTTCATCCTTTTTGTAGGTTAAAGTTTTATCAAGTCCACCATTGCAGACTGAAGACAATGTACATGATAATTCGCATGATGAATTGATGGAGTTCCTGTTATCAATTTCTCCAGAGGCCAATCACGAACTGGTGCGTGATTTTTAATATATTGTTATGGTCATCTTTTTCTCTTGTTGTTTCAGTACTATTTTTTCAATTATTATGTTAATCTGCTCACTTGAAATCTATTATTTTCTTTTTAAATTTGTTATGTCAGATTAAGAATAAACTTCCATCAGTTATGTCAAACATGTGCAAAGAAATTGTTCATAGTGTTCATCCCATACTGAGCAAAGCTGTAAAAGATGTCGTTAATGTGTCAACACGCAAGTCCAACATGTTAGATGAGCAATCTGGAAGTTTGATATTCTCTAGTCCAGGGAACATCAATATAAAAGAGTTCACCCAAGGTCCAGATGGCAAGTTTCTTCTTATTGCTACTGGGAGCAACAGGAATGCCAGTGATGTCGACGCCGGATCATCAATTAGTAATCCTATACCTTATCTGACTGTATCAAACATTGGTGAAGGTAGTGTTAAAGGCGAGCATCTTATCCTTCCAATCCCTGGTGAAGATATGATGAATGCGTCGAACAGCATTGGTATTCCCGATATGGACTCTCTGGTTGCAAGTATGAAAGCGTTGCCTCTACCAAGTGTTGATAGTTTGCCTTGCAATTATGATCTCCTGGATTCACTGAACCCACCCAATGCTTCTTCGAACTACATGTGTGGATGTTGCCCACCGTCTGTATATATCGTTGATGACATCCTTCAGGAAATATCTGATGAAGCTAGAAATAGGAGGATAATGGAAGCAGATAGATGTGAGCCATCTGAGAAGTTCAATTTTTCTGAATTTTTTGGAGATGACAAAGATGTTGATTTAACATTCAGATCATTCTTGAGTGAAAATAATCTGAATGTTAACAAGAGGACATCTTCCATGGCAACCAGCATCTCAGTCAAGTGTGTAGCATTGAAGAAGAGACCTAAGATGTTGAGTTATGTCGAAGAACAGAAAGCCAACAAAGAAGTGGATGACCCTTTGTCACATGTACTTGACATGGATTTGGATGAAGATTGTGAAACATCTGGTGGCATGAACAGAGATGCAATCTTGCTTACACCTTGCAGGGAGACAAATTACGATCCCACGTGGGATGATGCTGAGTTTGATAGAGAGCTACTCATGTCAACATTGAAGGTTGAAAATGAGTATGGAGAAAAGTTAGCTAACTCACAGCAACTAATGAGAGGAACTCAGCCATTCAGTGTGTCAGAAATTAGTCCAGCCAAAGTTATCTCGTCATTCAGTTCGTCGCTTGCTGAAAAGGATGTTTTTAATGATATTGTTCTTAGGGTTCCGAAGACAGCAAGATCAAAGACGTAAGTTTACTTCAATTTTTTTTAACCTCTGTTTTTCTTTGTGTGCTCAGTTTTTTCATATGGACATGGTTTCCTTGTTGAAGATTTTTCTTCCTTTTTTTAATGTCCAGAATAAATGTTGTCAAGATGGGAAGTACATGGGTTGAGCACAGGGTTTTTGCTTTGAGCATGCAAGTGTATGGCACTGTACACAATTATGTTATTAATATGCTGGGAAAAGCTATCATGGTTGAAGATGTTGAAAAATCTTCTCTTAGTTTGCTTCCAAAGGAACACTGGAAAAGATTCTTCATACCTTGTGAAAAAGTTGTAAGTGTTTACACATATTTATATTATTTTTTATGTACTTTTTTTGTTTACCCATGCTTCATTTAAATACAATGTGTAGCGAGATGTTTTATTTTTTATTAGGTAATGTTTGCTAAACAATATGAAAACCCTGGCACGCTTTCAAACATTTTATCAAATGGTATGATTGGTTTCATGCTGGACACAATGGATCTGGTAATGGCATTGTCTTTTTTTGTCCACCAAGGAAATACTGTTTTTTCTGTTTCTTTATGCCTTGTTTCTTTTTGTTTTGCATTATATATATATTGTTAGCTTCTTTTTTTTTGCCTGTTTTATTTATCTTCTGTTTTGTTTTTAAACCTTTTTGTATACCTTCAGGTTCATCTCCCTCTTTTCACATCTGGATTTCATTACCCCCTGCTTGTAAATTTCAAGGACAAATTGTTTGAAGTTTTGTACCCAAACAAAAAGATTCATTTGGTTTCTGAACAAGCTTCTATTGCTATCGGAAACTTCAAAATGTCGTTCAAATTGGCGTACAAGCATTCTGTTGTCCAAGTTGATAGCATGGACACAATTTTCAGGAGTGTTTGCAGTTCAGAAAGAGAGTACGAGTCATTTTTACCATTCTTTTGTCCTTTATTATTGCTTATCTGATGTCATTTTTTTTACCTTTTTGAAATTTCTATTAACGATCCTCAATAGAGAATTTCTCATTTTTTTTCAGTGCTGATAGCGGGTTTTTTACCATGGAACTAATACGTCACCAAACAGGAGGCAACACACTTTGCTTTCAACCTGTATGTAAATACAAGATTATTTTTGTTTTTTTGTTTTTTTTATGTTAGTCACGCTGTCTTTCTTGCCAGCAACTAGTTCGAACCTACTTTTATATGTCATGCAGATATAATAATTTATACGTTTTCATATTTTTGTTTTGGTACTGATGTGTTTTTGCATATTCTGATTTATATTCTTTGTTATTCAGAATCATGCAAAGCCTCTTCGTGAGTCACTCACATACTACATGCTGACTCATCCATTTAACGAGAAGATGTCGGTTGAAACAAAGAACATCCTTAGGAAGCATGTGCGTTCATATATCATATCTATTCCTAGTATTACATTTGTTCTTTTTGCATTTCTGAGTTATAACTATTTCTATAATACACAATTCTTATCTCTCTTTTTCTTCCTGCTGTATGTTTTTCTGGTGGATTTTGACAGAATATCCCGTTTGACTACAAGGTGTGAAAATTCCCTCATAAGCTTTTTCTTTAGTACTTCATGTTTATTGCTTTTTCTTTTTCTTTTTTTCATGCTATAGTTTGATATATTTTTTTCACCCTAACTGTTTTTTGGATTTTTATCTCAACAGACTGCAGGATATTACCCATGGATGCATGAAACAGGCCAGTTAAGGAATGAAGAAGGTTAGGACATTTTAGTTCATTGCTGTATGTTTATTTCAGATTTTTTGTTCAAACCTTGTATACAAGTTTAGTAACGATTTTGCAAATGCTAGTTATCAAGAGTCAACATATGGGATGTCACTATATATAAATGGGATCTTTTATCAAGAGTCGTAGGTAGTTATGAACTTTTGTAGTTTGTTTACCAATACTATCATACTACTCTTTGGTAAGTAGGGTGATCTGGTATGCACATAATGGGATGTTAATATTACGGTTATGTCATGTGGGCTTTCTAAGTTTTTTGTTTCTACGATCATGTTGTCCCTGAATGACAACTGTATCACAATAACTATATCATAAAACTATTTTTGATTGACTTTTTCACATAATATACTAATTTTTTCATGTAAATGCATCTTGTTGGTTATAATATTGTTTGCTTTTTGTTTTTTTCAACTATTCATTGTGCATTGATAGGTGTTATAAATTTGTAAAAGATCATCTTTGCTGTCATATAGCAGTTTAGTTTTAAGTTTCATGCTAATTTTGTCTCTTTTTGCAGGTACCGTTGATGAATTTGAAAGAATGGTCGAATTCTGATAGAAACTTCCTTTTTTTCAATCTTAATGGCTTGTAAAACGAGATACACAAGGATGTGTTCTCATTTCTATATCGGTGTAACAGTGTTACTTTTTTGTTTTTTTAACCAAGGTAGAATGATATACGATGCTCCTGTTTGTGTAAGGCATGGCCCTTTGTTGGTTTTTCTCGTAGTCATGATGTGTAACTATTTTTTGTATTATTTATAATTATCCATTTGGATAATTTTTCTTGTTTGCGTGTTTCGTGGCTTAAGCCAATATTCACGTATTTTATATATCTGCATCATATTTTAAAAGTTTTCAGATTGAATATTATGTATTACTTGTTATCTCGATTGAAAATGAAATGAATTACGAGATTTGAACAATTTGTATGTCGTTGTTTTGCAGTAGACCTTTTCTTGTTTCCATATTTAATTTCAAATGCAGGCCCAGCACTATAGCCAACCGTATGGTACCCAGTCAAAGCCCATCATATTTTAAGGCCCAACAAGGTAGAGAAGAAGTGACCCAACCGTCTTTGCTTATTTGGGCCGTCCAGCTACATGGGCGGTTCAGCTATATATTTTCCTTTATTTCTGCAAGGAGCGTGGCCACATTTCCACGAGTCACTTCCAGAGAAGCCGAAGCTGGAGCAGCAGTTCTCTGAGGTCAGTTCTTCTCCCTGGAGCGCATAGGTCTGGATCTAATCCATTCTCTCTTTCTCTGTTTCTTTGACCAGCTCCATTCTGCTTTTATTTGATTTCTCTCTCTTGAATCTAAGATCTTTTTAGTGCTTGTTCTCACAGTTCTTTGCTTCTTCTTTTTTGCATGCATATATGTTCCTTTTCTGATTTCATTCCTTAATCTGGAAACTTCAAGATCTTCTTCAGAGCAGGAATCCTTCATCTAAAGATCCTAGAAGCTATTTGAAGTCATTTTGTTGGTGAGTCAACCTGCATTACCTTGTTTGTACGGATCTTGTATTAGTTATTAGGGTTTACTGTTCACTAATTTTTTGATATTTCTTACATCTAGATTCATTTCAGTTTGCCATAGTTTTCCTTTTTTTGTCATTGTGTCTTATTTAGGGTTTCTCATTTTTTTTGCAGATCTGGTATGCTAATATGCATTGTATTTGCCCTTCTAAATGTTTTGATTGATAGGTTGAACCAATTTTATGCAAATAACATATGTATTAATGTTTGCTACATCTTAATCCTTCTGTAACAAAATCTAAATCTTGAAATGATCTGTTCAGTTTTTTTTATCCAGTTCCATCAACAAATGATCCGTACGGTTAAATATGTTTGTTAGATTGGATTCATCAAGTTCTCAAATGTTCTTTGTAGTTTTTATTAATGTTCCTTTTAACTTGTCACCTTTGGGCTTTGGCATCAAGCAAGTTCAGTTCCTCTTTTTGTTGTTCCACTCTGAGCATGAAGTTTTCTGTTTGTTGTATATGTTTTTTTATCTTGTTTTATGCATGTTTACCATAGGATTTACACTTTAGTTATCAACACACAAACCGTGTAGCTAGTTATGAACTGATTTTTTAAGTACACAACCCAAACTGCAAGTTCAGTTCCTCTTTGTTGTTCCACTCTGAGCATGAAGTTTTCTGTTTGTTGTATATGTTTTTTTATCTTGTTTTATGCATGTTTACCATAGGATTTACACTTTAGTTATCAACACACAAACTGTGTAGCTAGGTATGAACTGATTTTTTAAGTACACAACCCAAACTATGTAGCTAGTTATGAACTGATTTTTAATATGTATCATGACTCGTTACCCAACCATTCTCTTCATTACAGTAAATTCTTAGTTTTATATTTTCTTATATTAAATATATGCTTTTCCTAAATTACAGCTCAAGTTCTTAATTAGTTTTTCAACATTTTTTAGGCTTAGGCATCATGTCTTGCTCTGTTCCAGAAGTAACCAGGGTCAAGGTTTCTAGCTTCACTCTTAGGCAGATAGGAGCGATCACTGGGCCAGTCAATGATGTGTTTCTGGTTAGGACAGTTTTTTGCCATGAGACGCATGGTATATTTATTGCGTTACACGTTGTGAAGAAGCTGATTGGCACAGATTTTGAGTTTGTAGTCAATCAGAGCCGTGAGTGTGAAATCTTTGTTAGGTGTTGTTCACCTAGTTCTTTTGAGAAGATCTTGACTGCGCTCCCCATGGTTTTCAAGTTTTCTAATTATTGTGTGAAGTTTCTGAAAGTGGATTTTCTGGATGCCAAATCAGAAGATGAAGATATTTTCTTTAAGAAACCTATCCAGACATTTGCAGCCCACATTGCTCATCGTAGATTATCAGAGCAAATTTTTTTAGGATATCCGGTTGGATATTCTGATGATAGTCTCAACATGGAGGCAGTCAGGAACCCTCGCATGTCAGAGACTACAATGAGCATCCTTGGCATAGCTGAAGGAAATGCTGAAGGCCTAGTGAGAGTTAACCTTAAGTACATGCTGTCTCCTGAGTACATGCCACATGCGACTTATGTTGTACCATGGCCAAATTCATTCAAGTTCGCCGTAGATCAGAACTCTGAGTTGTACATGAAGTTCCATATACCAATCCATGCTGAGATGATGACAAAGAGCCACTTTTATATCGATGGATTCCTGGTCAAGTTCCATTCAGTACAGACAGTGACGAAGAAGTACTGGAATGAAGACATAGGAAAGTCATCCCCAGTCTACAGCAGGTCCAGGAATGAAGACCACTTTGAGATTCTGGATGCGTAGGATAGTGTCGCTTTTTTCCTTTTAGCATCTAGGGTTGAAGTGTTATGTATTTTCCTTTGTTTGAAGCAGTTTCGAAGCACTTTAAATAATTTATGTATTTTTATTTTTTTAGCTTGTTTTTGCACTACATGTGTGCGTGTATGACTGAAGAACAAATGTTATTATCTATAATTTGATCCCCTGCCCCATCATGTCTAACATATATGTTGATGCTGTGTGTTTTCATATCAGTTGTTATTTTTTTTGTAATTTTCTTTTTCTATTGTATGTTCTCCTTTTTTATGTTATACACTTTCTTTTTGCAGGTAGGCAACATGTCTTACATCATTAAGGCGTGCAGGCCTTCAGTCACTCGCCATGTCCTTTATCAGCTGGGTGAGAAGGTTGGACCTGTTTCTGGCCTCTACATGTTCTGGCTTCTAAGCACCACAGACGTCGATGCTGTTTTCAAGGTTCTTCATGTTGTGAAGACTATGCTGACCAGAGAATTTGACTATGTGGTCAATCAGTCATCGAAGATTAAGGTTTTCATCAGAGCATCATGCTCTGCTGATAATGCAATTCTTGAGGCTGCAGTGTCAAAACTTTTTGAGTTTGATTTCTGCGTTATCAGGGTTATCAAGATACATGAGCTGAACCTAAAGACTGTCAGTAAAGATAGGTTGCTGATTTCCCCTGTCAGGTCATTCCCTGCATCATATGAGCACTTGTTGCCATCCAGAATGGCTATGCTTGAGTACCCCAGCGGTTATTCGAGCCAAGCTGACAGCATTGAGAAGTTCCAGAACCCTTCAATGTCATCTACTACTATGAGCTTGCTGGGAATTCATGAGGGAGAGCAGAAAGGCCTGTTAAATGTGATTATCAAGTACTTGTTTGGCCCTAAGTTAATTGCACATGCTATGCGTGTCATCCCAGAGGGCTTTTGATACAAGTATGCTATTGACCAGGATGGCAGTTTCTACATAAAGTTCGAAGACAGTGCAGTGGCAGGTGGTTTTGCAGCGACGCATTTTTTTCATCGATAACCACATGATCAAGTTCTATAATGTGGTTCAGGTGACAAAGCTTAGCGACTACGCTGACAAGGCCAACAAAAAAATATCTTGCAAGGAACGTAACGGTGAATGGTTCGAGCCTATGTAATGCAAGAAAATCACCCGGCATTGGTCCATGCACTATATGCTAGAAATCGTATTATGTTTATGTTCTGTAATGGAGATGTTGTTGTCATTTGTAGTTATTTTCAGTTAAACCTAGTTTCTATGCTTTGTGTGTGTCGTATCAGATAGACATGTATTAGAACCTTATGTATCAGTTAATCCTAGCTTGTATGCTGTTATGGGTTGTTTTTAGAGAGACATGTATTTTTTTGAAACTTATGTGGAGTTATATCTTCACGTATCCTTTATTGCTTAACTGCTGATTATATAGTTATATTACGCATAAAACACTTGCAACATTATGAAAAAGTTGTTACCAATATTAACTTGTTATGTTTACCAAGGGTATTTCAATTATATTTTTTTCACTACTGTTTTGAGGCGAACAGATAGCTTATTATTTAATACTAGTTATTCATAGTCATTTACATTTTTATGTGAGTCTTTTGTTGCAAATCATTTATTTTAAAAACGTTATCAATATTTGTACTACTGATTTATCAAGGATTATCCACGTAGTTATCAATACGTGAAATTACAGGATGCATAGCAGGGTGACGTGTCATTTCGTATGTAATAGTCTAAGAAAAATGATAAATATATTAAAATAATGTCTGAAATAAACTTTAAGATTACAAAACAATATGTAATCATCCCTAATAAAGATCGTAATAATTAAGAAATGTTGTCTTAAATAAAACTATAGATTACAAAACAAGCTGTAATCTTCCCTGGGTAAAAGCAAATTACTGAATTTCTGAATAAAACTTCCTAAAGTGATCTTTTTATTTTCAATGAATTCATGCGAGAATTCACCAATTCCTGCCGCGCTTCTTCAAAGGCATATCCTTCCAGAGACAAAAGAAGCCCCTCTCGCAAACATCCAGTCTTCTATAACTCTCATAGGTTGCATATGCATCTATGGCAGCATACTGCAGATGTTTTGGCGGCAGGGGAGGAGGATTGGCCCACATCTGATGCTCTTTGTTCCCAAATCCAGTCTTCATGTTTAGGTAGAATTTATCAATTATGGCTCCAGCAACATCCTTGAGACCTTGGGTTTTTTTATCCTCTTTGTTGTCGGGGTCTCTCCAAACACGCTGAATATCCATGAATCTACTAATGTAGAGGCTGGATCGTGAAAGCACGGTGCTATCTTCAGTAGTACAAAACCCCACAAATGTGTAGTCCCAACTACGGAAGAACTGTTTTAGCATTTCACATTGTGTGTCAGCATGGCAGATGTGGTACACCAAAACTTCAGTGCCCACGCACAGCTGAAATTAGGGAAAAATAAACATACCAAATAAAAACATGAATAAAATTGATAGATTGATGAAAACTCTAATTTCCAATGTGTCAGGAACAAAAATTAACATAAATTCACTAGCAATATTGTTGTACTTAAAGATATATTCAATAAGATTTGATCTGTCCACACTGATCTAAAAATATTCAATAAAAAATATAAGATTCTATATATAAAACTGTTACATAAGATCAAAAAAGTTAATGATCTGACAGAAACGATTCTTTTGACATATGTCATCAACAGATGATAATAATTGTTTAACAGCAGTAAAGTTGTAGTTAACGTTTTGTGTATATGTGAAGTTCAAGGATTAAAATTAGAGAAAAATATAAGTTAAGTGCGAGAAGAAAAATATTATTTTTTGCATAAGTGATATCAATGATGTCAGAAAAACAAAACAAAATCGAACCTGGATGAGAGCAGCCTTTTTTGGATTCATGTAGTGGTTCCTAGATTTGGTGTACTCCACATCGACACCAACGATCCTGAGACCGGCATCTTGTTCCTCACGAAGAACAGCTTCGATCTTGGTGGTCCAAGCTTCAACAATGGGAGCAGAATTGGTGTACATGACATTCAGTTTGGTATTGCCATGGACATCTACGGTAAACTCTCTAGTGTATGGTTCAGGTGGTGGAGGAGGTTGAGGACCCCAGGGAGGAAAGTCAGCTTCTTCAGCCATGGTGGTTCGACAGAGAGAGAACAGAGGGAGGGATTTGATCGACTAGATAGTTGACCTCGTGCAGAACATGACGAGGGATAGAGCTTCTTTATATAGAACGTCTTTAAACAGAAATGAGAAGAATAAGGAGAGATAAGATAACTATCAAGCATTTTCTGAGTACTTATCCAATGAATCAAAACAAATTCAGGTGTTTATCCCCTTTTTTTTATGGCGTCCATGTGGAAGTACTTATCCAAATTAGTCATTTTTTCATTCCGTATTTTATTCTTGACGAAAAGGGAGTAGTTATCCTAATGAGTGGACTTTTATCCACTATTATATAGCCGCTAGTTTTGTGTGAAATTTGTTGAGTTTTTAAAAGTTACCAAGAGTATACTACTGTTTTTATCAAGCATTGAATTACTTACTTATCAGTATAGGTTTACAACAGTCTATTATTTTTGATTTATCAAGGATTCTAATATTTTAAGAGCACTTTTTGTTTAGTTTTGACAGAAACTTTATAGAATTCATGGCACTTTTTATCAAGTGGCCTGAAAGCCATGTAGCAGTCAGGGCATTTTTTTTTTTTTGAAAATGCTCTAGAATGTATAGCATTAAGGGCATTTTTTTCTCAAATGCCCTAGAAGTTTAATGCTGCAACAACAAATCATGCACATACAAACACACCTTAGCAGAACAGGATACCCAGCATACATAATAGAGTACCATCACATTAAGGTTCAACATCATTCAGTAACACCATTTTTGATCCAACTGGTGTTACTTGGCAAAATGTCAGAGCATGTTCAGCGAAACCAATTACTAATTAAAGTTCTACATCATTATATTAACAACAGTGATCCAACAGCTAGCACTTATATATAAGGCTGCCATGATGGAGTCACTCTTCAATCTTCCACAGGCAGATTGCCAGCCTCCCATCCTGCATCATGTCGAAGATGAACATGTAGACTTTGTCTTCCTTTATCTTGAGCTTCCTCATGGCCCTTGCCCATCCACTAGAGATTTGCGCCTTCGCGCAGTTTCTCCCCAGCTTCATGACAGCCTCATACGACCTCTCGCTGTTGGATTTTTCAATCAACACAGTGAGAGGCCTGTTGAGATGCATTTTAAGGCACCTATCTGTGAATTGCTTTGAGAATTCCTGCCCACATAAATTAAGTTTGTTTCAGGTATTAATATCATGTATTCAAGGAAAATATTAGATGAGCTAGTTAATTAACTTTAATTAAAACATTTTTACTTTTTCAGATAAGCAAGTTTCTGTAGGAAATAATATAATTCAAAACATTGTTAGCTACTTTCAGAAGAGCTACTACAAGAATTTCTAAAACAATTAATAACAAGATGTGAAATTACCATCTTGCTTTTCTTTCCAAAGACAGTTGACCTTGTCATCTTGTACAAATATATCTTGAATGGATCATGTAAGTCATAGTGCCCAGTGTAGTCTAACAAGAAGTCAACCTGGTGTTCTGTTAGAGAAATATTGTTTCCATAGAAACAATGATGGTCAAATGGTTCATTCCCATGGATTCTAGGTCCTACAATGTCATTTAAAGCAGATACCATTTAGTTCACAAAATAATGACATATAGTAATACGAATAGCTTGAGGTCTCTAAAAAAGAAATGATTCTGCATCTAATACCTCTTTCCAGCAGGAAAGGTCCAAAGCTCTCATCAGAGCTTGATCCACTGCTGATCTCTATTATTTCATTCTCAGGATCCATCTAGCATAATAATTTCATATTAGTTGAAAGCTTCAAGTTTAAATGATCATGAAGTGCAAACTACACTAGAACTCCAATTAGGAGACAGTGGAATTAGCGATTGCAACAAGACATGGATGTTCAGATCTAAAAAATCTCCAATCAACTTTGCAAAAACAGATCTTCAATATCAGTTTTTAGGTTGGGGTTTTTTTGTCTCCCCACCAGATTTCCTGTGAACGGCGTTATGGCCATTTTCACGGGCTGAGTCATATTACTCAGCTGAACCCTAAAGCTTTAGTCAAGAGTCTCAATCGAAGATCACCAGAGTAATACCACGCTCCTCCTCCTCTTCCAACGACCAAGACACGACGAAATGCAAGAATGGATGAGGGGATTGGGGATTTGTGGAGTACCTTCACTCCTTCTAGGTGGTCGTCGGGGGAGAGTGTTCCACCCTGCTCTTGGTCGCTGATGCAGTCACCGATGCAGTCGACGCAGGTAGCCGATGCAGTCGCTGGAGCAGCCGCTGTAGAGGTGGAAACCCTAGCGTCTGGGGAGCAAGTGGCGAGTGGGTGGCAACGAAAGGACGGCGGCCCTTTTTTATGTAGTCGTGTTTTATAAAGAGAACTCTATGTCTTTTTTAATTCTATTTCAGTCCTTCTACCAGTTCAAATTCTTTTATGAATAAGCTATCTGTTTTTTCCTAGAGTATATTTGCTAATTTTTATTTTTTACCAAGAGTATATTGCTATTTTTATCAAGGATTGTAGTATTTAATTATCATTAGCTAAAAGCTAACTATACCAAGGATCTTATATCTTAGTTTCCAATATAAATTTGCTATTTTTTACAAATTGTATTTTTACAAAATTATAGAGTTTTTTAGTTAGCAACTGTTTAGTTTAGATTTTATCAAGGATTCTACAAAAAAAATATGAATATGAATATTTTTTTCTGCTACCAATGATCTCACAACCTAGTTACAAATAGTTTTTATTGCTGATTTTTATGAAAGATTATATTTGTTTAATTATCAATATAGAAATGCTAAGTTTACCAGGGACCTGACATCCTGCTTACCAAGGACCTGACATCCTATTTTTTATCAATATGAATATTCATTCTGTTAAAATAAATTCTGTGTGACAACCTAGTTATCAATAGCCTGGCAACATAGTTACAAAGACTCTAATGCTGATTTTTATCAAGGTTTGTACTATTTAATTACCAATAGTAATATTCTACGTTATTCCACAGACTTGACATTATAGGTATCAAGAGTATATTGCTAATTTTATCAAGGATTTTAGTATTAAGTTATCAATAGCTAAAAGCTAACTACACCAAGGATCTCTCATCCCTAGTTACTTACATAAATTTCTGAAATTTATCTAGTTTTAAAAGTTACCAATAGCCTTCAACTTACTTATCAAATATTGTACTAGTTAGTTACCAATAGAGTCTACCGGTAGTCTATTTCTAATTTATCAAGTATTCTTCAAATAGAGAAACTGCAGATAACTGAACTGAAAAAACATATATACAGTAACAGTGGAAACTGGATTACAAAAGCCATTAAACTTGCACAAGGTCATCACATAACCTAGGAAACAAACTTCTGAAACAAAATAACATAGACAATTGTTTTCTACACTTTCAAACCATAACCATAAGTCATCGAAGCTTTACAATAGCATGCTACGAAGTTTACACCCCTCTGCTAGAAGGAGGGCAGACATAAAAGAACACAGCCAGGAGGCCAACCACACTGGTCAGCCTCAGAAACAAAAGATAACAAGTACTTTTTACAAACTAAAGGAACAGCACGCAGGCTAGATAAAATAGTTCAGTTGTCGGCATTGCGCACATGAAGGACAATGCCTTCTTCCCTACAGTCAAGCAAAACCACAAGTACTGATCCAACAGCAATGTGGTTTGCATTGCAGAAATGCGTCAATGTGTCCTCATCAAGGCGGAAAGCAACCTTGCCTCCTCTGATTGAGTAGTCACCAACAAGTGGTTCATCCAAATGCCTGCTGTGAAAAAGAACTTCTCCATTCCTTGGGTATTGGAAACCATACAGAATCTGTTTTGGCATTGTCTGTGAAATAAAACACCAAACAACAATAATCAGATCATAAGGTAAAACAAAAAATCAGCTTGAATAATTGATAAAATAAAACAACTATAAAATATATAAAAAGGACATCTGAGATCAAACAGAAAACACATAGAAAATTACTAGAGGGAAAATGAGAAATATAGAAATTACTAGACATCTGTGCTGCATGTCAATGTTCTGAACTCTGTGAACAAAGAACTGCAGTTCATCTATTGCATAGTCATCATACCCAAGGTTGTTTACTTCCTTAAGTATTTCAAATGATACTGATGCCATATCTGGTTCATCAATTTCAGCCATATCAGAGAAAAAAGTCTTGAAGAAAGGGACTTTAGTACTGTCAGGCAGGAACTGAAGAACTGCATAGAAATTAGCACTATTTATAAGAAATGACAGTCCTGAAAACAGGAAAAGATTGAACCAAATGATAACAAAATTGCAGAATGAAACTATATACCTTCAACTCTAACAAATGGCTTGTTTGTCCCATTTGGTGTAGCAACAGTTATTTCAAAAACATTTTCAACAGATGCTTGTTCATAACAAAGCATGTCATCATCTTCTTCATCACTATCATCAGCAATCTCTTGTTCCTCCCGCAGGGTGAAAGTCACAACATCCCCAGCGTTTACACCATGCGACAGTATAAGGTCATACCAAAAGGGACCCATTATAAATGTCCTCATTGCATCTTTCCTAAGGTACAGCTCAAATCTATGAGCTCCAGCAGCACAATGCATCCATTTGTCAATAAAGTCATTCAAATGTTCTTTGAAATGACACGGCACAGCCTGTTTAATAAAAGTAAACAAGATGTTAACAAAAAAGTTAGGGCAGTGTGGAACTAAAAAGATGTAAAAAGTTCAATATGTAGAATCATTATAAATAAAATATTTTACTGGTAAAATAGAAAACAGTACTTACCAAGTACTGATCAAAGGTGAATGGCATGTAAACTTTAAAAGATCTCACACGCCTATTTGATCGACGACAATTCCCAATGGGTTGATAACAGGTTTTGCAAGTCCATCCTGTCCCTGGTGGACATACTGGATAAAGGTCCATCTATAAAAAATAACAAACAGAACAAACAATACTTAATTAGTACCTATAGTTTAAACAACATAAACTCAAAAACTGGATTCAACATAAAAGAGTGTGTACTTGCAAATGAAAATACTAATTCATGACAAAGAGGGGATAATTTACATGAATAAGATGATTGATTAGTTACTTACATATTTCCAAAAAAGATAAAAACATTTTCTACTTATAAATTAACTAGCAATTTTGTAATATCCACATTTTCCACAGCCTATACTCTTTTTATAACAGAAACAACACATCTCATAACATAGTACTCATATGAAACAACCAATGTGCTAGATAAACAATAACAGGATGCTACTATAGTTGCTCAAGTAGTACACAATCAGTACAATAACAATGCATACTGTTCTATATTTTTTAACAACAAATTTGTGCTTTTGCAAATAAAAAACCTTTTTATTTTTCTGTGCTAAGTTGCCTGTGTTAAAATGTGTGCAAAAATTTATATACCAACTCCACCTTTTTGTTTGCAAAATAATACTATATTATCTACCACAGCAACTGTCACTTCACAAAGTAACTGTCACTTCGCAAAAGTAATGATGTTGTACAAAAACATACTCAAAACATAAAAACCCTAACCTATTTTTTACAGACATCACAGATCTATGAAAACTGAAAAACACATTTACTCACGGGAGGGGAAGGAAAGAATTTTTGGCAGAATAATGATGATGGACAAATAAGAGAAGATGAACAAAAAAAGCAAGAAAAATCCCTAGATAATGTGTTGTATCCTCGATAGATCTAGCAGTTTAAAGAACAGAAATCATCAAGCGCAGAGAAGGATAACAGAGAAGACATGAAGGAGACACAATACCTAAGATTAGATTTTTGCCTGCAGTATAAATCGACCAGTGAAAAATTACTCCTCCGTCCCAACTTCCTCTCCACCACCTACAGTTGACGCACGCATTTCAGATTCAAAGACAGTAACATTCAGTAGTACAGAATAGATGAAAGATCAGTAGAGAAGGGGAAACCCTAGTGAGAAGCAGCCGGAGCGGAGGGGGATGTTTTTCTGGTGAGAAGCAGGCGGAGAGAGTTAGAGAAGCAGGCGGAAGTGGGGGTGGTAGTGGAGGCGAGGGGGAAAAGATGCTAGATGAAGAACTGCCGCCCACGACGAGTCGCATCCATCCGACGCGTGGGAAGAAAACGGGCCCTCCTCTGGTCCGACCTTCGTAGTTTTTTTTGGGCTTGGCCCATTAGATGCTTTTTCTGTACTACTTGTTAGGTGTTGAATTTTTTTTGTAATTTGAACAGTTTTTTGAAATATGAACAAATTCGAAAATAATGAACAACTTTAAAAATTTAAACGAAAACCAAAGTTTGTAAACATATTAATAGATTAATAAACTTTAGTTGCAACAAAATTTGCAACTAGGGTCCCCTAAAAATAGTTCCGATACCATTTGCAACTAGAATTAGTTTATCCTCTGAGAGTTGCAACTCCATGCATGTCGTAGTTTCAAAAAGTATGCAAGTCCACTTGCAACTGGAATGTTCACTAGCCATGTCTTTTAGTTGCCAATGTGGTTGCAACTATACCAAGTAGAAAAACTAGTTGCAACCAAACTTGCAACAAGGGTTTGCCGGACAGTTGCGATTCCACTTACAAATTAGATTTAATTTCCCATCAACAGTTGCAAGTCCATTTGCAACTGGAATGTTCAATAGGTATGTCGCAGTAGCAAAGTATGCTTGCAACTAAGCAACTATAAATTTTAAAACTAAGATCCCCTAGACACTTGCAAGTCCAGTTGCAAGTCCAAAGTCTTGACATTAAAATACCAAGAGTATACAACTATTTTATCAAGATTTTTAGTACTAATAGTCAAAACCTAACTATGCCAAAGAACTGTTATAACAGTTACCAATATAAAATTGTTCCAATAGATTTCTAGTTACATAGCGAAATGCACTTGTCAAATTTTTCTCTCATAACATAGTTAGCAAGAGCTTGACAACCTAGTTACCAAAATTTTAATGCTGTTTTTATCAAGTATTGTATTGTTTAACTATCAATAGAAAAATTCTACGTTTTACCAAAGTCTTGACATTACAGTTACCAAGAGTGTATCGCTAATTTATCAAGGATTGTATTTTTAAGTTATCAATAGTCAAAACCTAACTATGCCAAGGACATAACATGCTAGTTTATCAATATGTAATTGGGAAATTCATCTAGTTTTTTTAGTTACCAAGACTCTTCAACTTTTTTATCAAGGATTGTAGTACTTAGTTACCAATAGAGGCTACTGGTAGTCTATTTCTAATTTATCAAGTTTTTTACCACTAAGTTACCAATATAGATATGATATGTCTTACCAAGAACCTAGCGATTTGTTCTAATAGATTTCTAGTTACCAATATGCACTTGTCAAATTTTTCTGTCATAATATATTTACCAATAGCTTGACAGCCTAGTTATCAAGAGTTCAATGCTGATTTTATCAAGGTTTAGTATTGTTTAACTATCAATATAAAAAGTCTATGTTTTACCAAAGGGTTGACATTATAGTTATCAAGAGTATATTGTTAATTTATCAAGGTTTGTAGTATTAAGTTATCAATAGCCCAATATGAAATTGGGAAATTAACAATGGTTTTTTGTTTTTTTTAACAAAAATTTGGGTAAAACCTAGTTACCAAGAGTATGGCAACCTAATTATCAAGATTATAATGCTGATGTTATCAAGGTTTATACTGTTTAATTATCTATAGAAAAATTATACGTTTTACCGAATTCATGACATTATAGTTACCAAGAGTATATTGCTAATTTTATCAATGATTGTAGTATGAAGTTATCAACACTCAAAAGATAACAATTCCTAGGACCTCACATCCTAGGTACCAATTCAAAATTGTGTAATTCATCTAGTTTTTTAAGTTTCCAAGTTTCTTCAACTAATTATATCAATGATTGTACTACATAGTTACCAATAGAGGTTTGTCTAATTCTAATTTATCAATTATTCTGCTACCAAGTTGCCAATATGGATATGCTGTGTGTTACCAAGGACCTAGCTACCGGGTTTCAATAGATTTTTAGTTACAAATATGCATTTTGTTATATTTTTTTTACCAATGGTTTTTGGTTTTTTTAATATTTGTTTTTTATGTGTGAACATAGTTACTAAGAGCCTGACAGCCTAGTTACCAAGAGTTTAATGCTAGTTTTATCAAGGTGTGTACTATTTAACTATCAATAGAATAATTCTATGTTTCATCACAGCATAGATATTATAGTTACCAAGAGTATATTGCTAATTTATCAAGGATTGTAGTATTAAGTTATCAATAGCTAAAACCTAACTATGCCAAGGACATAACATGCTAGTTTACCTATATGAAATTGGGAAATTCATCTATTTTTTTTAGTTACCAAGAGTTTTCAACTTTTTATATCATGGATTGTACTACTTATTTACCAATAGACGATACCGGTAGTCTATTTCTATTTTATCAAGTTTTTTACCACCAAGTTAACAATATAGATATGCTATGTGTTACCACAAACCTAGCTATTTGTTCCAATAGATTTCTAGTTACCTAGCGAAATGCACTTGTCAAATTTTTCTCTCATAACATAGTTACCAAGAGCATGACAGCCTAGTTACCAAGACTTTAATGCTGATTTTATCAAGATTTGTATTGTTTTAATATCAATAGAAAAATTCTATGTTTTACCAAAGACTTGACTTTATAGTTACCAAGAGTATATTGTTAAATTATCAAGGATTGTAGTATTAAGTTATCAATAGCTAAAATCTAAATATGCCAAGGACATAACATGCTAATTTACCAATATGAAATTGGAAAATTCATATAGTTTTTTTAGTTACCAAGACTTTTCAACTTTTATATCAAGGATTGTACTACTTAGTAACCAATAGACGCTACCAGTAGTCTATTTCTAATTTATCAAGTTTTTTACCACCAAGTTACCAATATAGATATGCTATGTCTTACCAAGAACATAGCAATTTGTTCTAATAGATATCTAGTTACCGAAATACACTTGTCAAATTTTTCTCTCATAACATAGTTACCAAGTGCCTGCCAGCCTACTTACTAAGACTTTAATGCTATTTTTATCAAGGGTTGTATTCTTTTATTTTCAATAGAGAAATTCTATGTTTTAACAAAGGCTTGACATTATAGTTACCAAGAGTATATTGTTAATTTATCAAGTATTGTAGTATTGAGTTATCAATAGCTAAAACCTAACTATGCTAAAGCCATAATTTGCTAGATTACCAATATGAAATTTTTGGGAAATTAACAGTGTTTTTTTTTACAAAAATTTGTGTAAAACCTAGTTACCAAGAGTCTGGCAACCTAATTATCAAGAGTCTAATGCTGATATTACCAAGGTTTCTACTGTTCAATTATATATATAGAAAAATTATACGTTTTACCAAATACTTGACATTGTAGTTACCTAGAGTATATTGCTAATTTTATCAATGATTCTAGTATTAAGTTATCAATAGTCAAAAGCTAACTATACCAAGGTCTTCACATTCTAGGTACCAATACAAAAATGTGAAAAATTTGTATTTTTTTTTTGTTTGTCAACGTAGTTTCCAAGTGTCAGAGAACCTAGTTACCAAGATTTAAATGCTGATTTTAGCAAGATTTGTATTGTTTTAATATCAATAGAAAAATATAGATATCAAGGATTGTACTACTTAGTTACCAATAGAGGCTACTGGTAGTCTATTTCTAATTTATCAAGTTTTTTACCACTAAGTTACCAATATAGATATACTAAGTGTTACCAAGAACCTAGCGATCTGTTCCAATAGATATCTAGTTACCGAAATGCACTTGTCAAATTTTTCTCTCATAACATAGTTACCAAGTGTCTGACAGCCTAGTTACCAAGGCTTTAATGCTGATTTTATCAAGGTTTGTATTGTTTTATTATCAATAGAAAAATTCTATGTTTTACCAAAGGCTTGACTTCATAGTTACCAAGAGTATATTTTTAATTTATCAAGGATTATAGTATTAAGTTATCAATAGCTAAAACCTAACTGTGCCATGGGCATAATGTTTGCTAGTTTAACAATATGAATTTTTGGGAAATTAACAGTGGTTTTTTTAACAAAAATTTGTATAAAACCTAGTTACCAAGAGTCTGGCAAACTATTTATCAAGAGTCTAACGCTGATATTATCAAGGTTTCTACTGTTTAATTATCTATAGAAAAATTATACGTTTTTTCAAATACTTGACATTATAGTTACCAAGAGTATATTGCTAATTATATCAATGTTTGTAGAATTAAGTTATCAATAGTCAAAAGCTAACTATACCAAGGACCTCACATCTTAGGTTCCAATACAAAATTGTGAAATTCATCTAGTTTTTTGAGTTACCAAGATTCTTCAACTAATTATATCAAGGATTGTACTACTTGGTTACCAATAGAGGTTAGTTTAATTCGATTTTTATCAATTATTCTGCTAACAAGTTTGCCAATATTGATATGTTACGTGTTTCCAAGGACCCAGCTACAGGGTTTCAATAGATTTTTAGTTACCAATATGCACTTGTTATATTTATTTTTTACCAATGTTTTCTTTTTTTTAAAATATTTTTTTGTTTGTCAACCTAGTTACCAAGTGTCAGAGAACCTAGTTACCAAGATTTTAAAGCTGTTTTTATCAAGTATTGTATTGTTTAAATATCAATAGAAAAATTCTACGTTTCACCAAAGCGTAGACATTATAGTTACCAAGAGTATATCGCTAATTTATCAAGGATTGTATTTTTAAGTTATCAATAGTCAAAACCTAACTATGCCAAGGACATAGCATGGCAGTTTACCAATATTAAATTGGGAAATTCATCTAGTTTTTTAGTTACCAGGAGTCTTCAACTTTTTTATCAAGGATTGTACTACTTAGTTACCAATAGAGGCTACCGGTAGTCTATTTCTAATTTATCAAGTTTTTTACCACTAAGTTACCAATATAGATATGCTATGTGTTACCAAGAACCTAACGATTTGTTCTAATAGATATCTAGTTACCGAAATGCAATTGTCAAATTTTTCTCTCATAACATAGTTACCAAGTGCCTGACAGCCTAGTTACCAAGGTTTTAATGCTGATTTTATCAAGGTTTGTATTGTTTTATTATCAATAGAAAAATTCTATGTTTTACCAAAGGCTTGACTTTATAGTTACCAAGAGTATATTTTTAATTTATCAAGGATTGTAGTATTAAGTTATCAATAGCTAAAACCTAACTATGCTAAAGGCATAACTTGCTAGATTACCAATATGAAATTTTTGGGAAATTAACAATGTTTTTTTTAACAAAAAATTGTGTAAAACCTAGTTACCAAGAGTCTGGCAACCTAATTATCAAGAGTCTACTGCTGATGTTACCAAGGTTTCTACTGTTTAATTATATATAGAAAAATTATACGTTTTACCAAATACTTGACATTGTAGTTACCTAGAGTATATTGCTAATATTATCAATGATTCTAGTATTAAGTTATCAATAGTCAAAAGCTAACTATACCAAGGTCTTCACTTTCTAGGTACCAATACAAAAATGTGAAAAAATTGTATTTTTTGTTTTTCAACCTAGTTACCAAGTGTCAGAGAACCTAGTTACCAAGATTTAAATGCTGATTTTACCAAGATTTGTATTGTTTTAATATCAATAGAAAAATATAGATATCAAGGATTGTACTACTTAGTTACCAATAGAGGCTACTGGTAGTCTATTTCTAATTTATCAAGTTTTTTACCACTAAGTTACCAATATAGATATACTAAGTGTTACCAAGAACCTAGCGATCTGTTCCAATAGATATCTAGTTACCGAAATGCAATTGTCAAATTTTTCTCTCATAACATAGTTATCAAGTGCCTGACAGCCTAGTTACCAAGGCTTTAATGCTGATTTTATCAAGGTTTGTATTGTTTTATTATCAATAGAAAAATTCTATGTTTTTACCAAAGGCTTGACATTATAGTTAGCAAGAGTATATTGTTAATTTATCAAGGATTGTAGTATTAAGTTATCAATAGCTAAAACCTAACTGTGCCAAGGGCATAATGTTTGCTAGTTTAACAATATGAATTTTTGGGAAATTAACAGTGGTTTTTTTTAACAAAAATTTGTATAAAACCTAGTTACCAAGAGTCTGGCAAACTATTTATCAAGAGTCTAACGCTGATATTATCAAGGTTTCTACTGTTTAATTATCTATAGAAAAATTATACGTTTTTTCAAATACTTGACATTATAGTTACCAAGAGTATATTGCTAATTATATCAATGTTTGTAGAATTAAGTTATCAATAGTCAAAAGCTAACTATACCAAGGACCTCACATCTTAGGTTCCAATACAAAATTGTGAAATTCATCTAGTTTTTTGAGTTACCAAGATTCTTCAACTAATTATATCAAGGATTGTACTACTTGGTTACCAATAGAGGTTAGTCTAATTCTATTTTATCAATTATTCTGCTAACAAGTTTGCCAATATTGATATGTTACGTGTTTCCAAGGACCCAGCTACAGGGTTTCAATAGATTTTTAGTTACCAATATGCACTTGTTATATTTATTTTTTACCAATGTTTTCTTTTTTTTAATATTTTTTTTGTTTGTCAACCTAGTTACCAAGTGTCAGAGAACCTAGTTACCAAGATTTTAAAGCTGTTTTTATCAAGTATTGTATTGTTTAAATATCAATAGAAAAATTCTACGTTTCACCAAAGCGTAGACATTATAGTTACCAAGAGTATATCGCTAATTTATCAAGGATTGTATTTTTAAGTTATCAATAGTCAAAACCTAACTATGCCAAGGACATAGCATGGCAGTTTACCAATATTAAATTGGGAAATTCATCTAGTTTTTTAGTTACCAGGAGTCTTCAACTTTTTTATCAAGGATTGTACTACTTAGTTACCAATAGAGGCTACCGGTAGTCTATTTCTAATTTATCGAGTTTTTTACCACTAAGTTACCAATATAGATATGTTATGTGTTACCAAGAACCTAACGATTTGTTCCAATAGATATCTAGTTACCGAAATGCAATTGTCAAATTTTTCTCTCATAACATAGTTACCAAGTGCCTGACAGCCTAGTTACCAAGGTTTTAATGCTGATTTTATCAAGGTTTGTATTGTTTTATTATCAATAGAAAAATTCTATGTTTTTACCAAAGGCTTGACATTATAGTTACCAAGAGTATATTGTTAATTTATCAAGGATTGTAGTATTAAGTTATCAATAGCTAAAACCTAACTGTGCCAAGGGCATAATGTTTGCTAGTTTAACAATATGAATTTTTGGGAAATTAACAGTGGTTTTTTTTTAACAAAAATTTGTATAAAACCTAGTTACCAAGAGTCTGGCAAACTATTTATCAAGAGTCTAACGCTGATATTATCAAGGTTTCTACTGTTTAATTATCTATAGAAAAATTATACGCTTTTTCAAATACTTGACATTATAGTTACCAAGAGTATATTGCTAATTATATCAATGTTTGTAGAATTAAGTTATCAATAGTCAAAAGCTAACTATACCAAGGATCTCACATCTTAGGTTCCAATACAAAATTGTGAAATTCATCTAGTTTTTTGAGTTACCAAGATTCTTCAACTAATTATATCAAGGATTGTACTACTTGGTTAGCAATAGAGGTTAGTCTAATTCTATTTTATCAATTATTCTGCTAACAAGTTTGCCAATATTGATATGTTACGTGTTTCCAAGGACCCAGCTATAGGGTTTCAATAGATTTTTAGTTACCAATATGCACTTGTAATATTTATTTTTTACCAATGTTTTCTTGTTTTTTTAATATTGTTTTTTGCTTGTCAACCTAGTTACCAAGTGCGGTCAGCCTAGTTACCAAGATTTTAATGTTGTTTTTATCAAGGATTGTATTGTTTAACTATCAATAGAAAAATTCTACGTTTCACCAAAGCGTATATGTTGTAGTTACCAAGAGTATATCGCTAATTTATCAAGGATTGTATTTTTAAGTTATCAATAGTCAAAACCTAACTATGCCAAGGACATAGCATGGCAGTTTACCAATATTAAATTGGGAAATTCATCTAGTTTTTTAGTTACCAGGAGTCTTCAACTTTTTTATCAAGGATTGTACTACTTAGTTACCAATACAGGCTACCGGTAGTCTATTTCTAATTTATCAAGTTTTTTAACACTAAGTTACCAATATAGATATGTTCTGTGTTACGAAGAAACCTAGCGATTTGTTCCAATAGATTTTTAGTTACTGAAATACACTTGTCAAATTTTTCTGTCATAACATAGTTACCAAGTTTTTACTACTGATTTTATCAAGGTTTGTATTGTTTTATTATCAATACAAAAATTCTATGTTTTACCAAAGGCTTGACATTAATTTTTTTTACCAAAGGATTTTTGATTTTTTTAACAAAAATTATGTGTGATAACCTATTTATTAAGAGAATGGCAACCTATTTACCAGGAAACTAATGCAAATTTTATCAAGTACTACCGTTTAATTAGTAATAGGAAAATTCTACGTTTTACCAAAGACGTCACGTTATAGTTAGCAAGAGTATATTATTAATTTATTTTTATTATTTACTTTACAACATATACTTGTTTTTTTTGGTTTACTAACCAATTAAGTGCTTATGAAGTACCTTTTTGTGTTTTTGTTTGCAAATTATTAAGTGATACTGCAATTGTGCGAGAGTAGATGGGCTCCTTTGCTTTTTTTCTGTTCAGTAATGGAGTAGGGCCGGCCACAAGTCGGGGTGTACTGTTCATGTTATATTTAATGGAGCCTTATCTCCATCTGGTAACAGCCCTCCCACTCATTCATCTCATTCTTCTTCCAACTTCGAGCTCCTCCCCCATCGCTCTCAAGAACTCGAATAAACAAATCAAGGAGACCTTTCAAGGTTTTGAGTTCTTCCTCTAGCATTTTCCTTCTTGTTTTCGTTTGCATTTTTCTGCTGTGTTCTTTTCTTCATGTTTTTGCCTGCTTTTTTTCTATTGCTTAGATGTGACTACAGATCTAGATCTCGTAAAATTGCTTTCTATTCATATTATTAGTAGATCTATATCTAGTAAGATTTCTGTGGTGATTTGTTCCAACCAAGCAATTTCACAATTTCGTATTGCTAACTAGATGAATCTAGATCCGCTGGTTACTAGATCATCGAACTGCTCGCTGTTCTGTTCAATCCAAGGAAAGCATGCCATATGTGTTTTCAAAATTCATTATATTGCTCCTAGTTCTTTTTATTATCATAGTTGCATTCTACAGAGCTAGAAATGTTTGTAATTTTTTGTAGTTTGTTCAGCTAGCTTCAGTAATGATCTACCGAATTTTTCCCCCTAGTTTTCAAGAATGGCGTGTCCCGCATGCAGAAGCACTGAGCGACAGTGTGGCAAAATAAATTTAAATTTCTCCCGATCTTTCATTGCAAGGGTACCAAATGATTCTGCAGATTACTTGGTATGATTTTTCATGTTAAGTTTTGGTTTTCTTTTTTTTCTCTGAAAGGCTTTTCCTTTTCTGTTATCTAATTTTTCTGTTTAAAATTCGATTTCAGGTTATTCCATGCTATGCAAAAAACTGGGTTTACATTTTATATAAGAAGAGACCAATTATGATGGCTAAATGCACAATCACTGAGGATACTTACAATTTTGATATACTGAAGAAAGAAACGGAAACTTTAATCATGGGCATTGCATGGAGAAGATTTCGGAAGGACTACAAATTGGTCCAGGATGACATGGTTATGTTTGACATGACACGCACTGTCAATGCAGGGTTTTTCGTTAGAATGACCCCTGCTGATAACCTGGGCATAATAAGAGCGCCACCATCAACTAGAAAAGAAGTGGATTTAGAAGAAAGTGAGTTTTTGTTGTTTTATGT
This sequence comes from Dactylis glomerata, assembly GCA_007115705.1. Taxonomy (NCBI): domain Eukaryota; kingdom Viridiplantae; phylum Streptophyta; class Magnoliopsida; order Poales; family Poaceae; genus Dactylis; species Dactylis glomerata. The sequence goes on from QXEO01001691.1 coordinate 247,377, forward strand.
CTCTTTTCTTCTCATCTGTTCTTTTCCTACTTGATCTGACATTTTTATGTAATTCTTCTATTTTTCTTTTGTGTTTTTAGTTCATGACATGCACAATGTTGTTATTATCACAAGAGAAGTAGAGTTGACAGACCAAATGTTGATCAACTAGCACTCTAATGTAACTAGAAGAGATAAAGGTTTTGGACAGTTGTTCGTTCACAAGTTTTCATCTACAAACATCAACAAGAGCACTCTAGTAAGTCTATGTTTAGCTGTTTGTCTGAGTATTTTTTACAGTAAACTTTCTAAAAAATATTAGGCATACAACTTTTTGTTGTTTTGATAAAGCAGTAATCATTATTTCCAACAGCAAGATCTTTACTTTTTTATAATGTGCTATATAGCATCTTTGCATACTTTTTCTTGTTCACGTAATAACTGGTAAAGCAACTTGTATTTATAGTTTAACTATACCTGAGAACAAAGTATTATTTGTTGTTTAATTCGCCAATGCAGTTGTAATTTTTTATCATTTTTACTGTTTTTTCATTTTGATGTAAAAACATAGCATGCGCATTGATTTGTTGAGAGCAACCTGATTGTTGAGAGCAAATCATGATTGTTGTTAAATTGTACAAGACATTTGTAATTATTCATCTTTTCACAGTTTTCATGTCATGAAAAATGAAACCAAGCCCCATGTAATTTCTAGTTAACTTTTACATAAGAAGCAATTTACTTTTTTGCGACTTTTTGTATATTTGTTTTCTGAATCTTAAAAAATGGATAGAGAATCCCCAAGAAGATTGTTGATACTCTTAATTTAGAGCCATCTGGTACTCTCGCTCTGTCAACCGGCAACACAGATGATGTGCTAGGTACATACGGCCCGTGCAAAGATGGAAGAATGCTCTTAAGCAGAGAAGCATGGGGAACAGTGATTGCAAGGAACAACTTCAAGATAAATGATACAGTGATGTTTTTGTTTCACCCATTTGGTGAACTTTACACATCAACAAGAGGTATCACTATCTCTGTTGATGTTATCTGAGTTCAGTTTTCTCTATGGTTGTAATCAAACTTTTATGCAAAGTACTATCCCTATCTGAATTTTATGGAGTTCCTTGAAACTTATGTCAGCTACATATGTCTGTAACAAATCGAGGTTTCTTGTTGTCTTCTTCCAATTTATCAACGTTTCTTCTATTAAGTTATCAATATTAATACGCTATGTGATACCAAGGACCTTGGTTTACGAAAGATCATTTTTGTTCTGATTTATCAATAGAGGTTATCATTATTTTTGATCTGATTTATCAAGGATTCTAGTTTTAATTCTATCAAAATGAATATGGATATTTGTTACCAACGACATTGCAATCTGATTACCAATTACATTATTTGTTCTGCTTTTTACGAAATGCCTTCTTTTAAAAAAAAACATTAGTTTATGTTAATTTCATCTTTTTCAAATTTTTCAAACAGTCGTGTAATGATTTATCAATGGTTTTTTACTTTATTTATCAATAGTGCAATGCTTCTTTTACCAACGTTCTTTTTCATGCTGTTTACCATTTTATAAGTGGTTATAAGTGCGATCCCCCTCCCATTTTTATACCCTAAAATATCGTTGTCCCAAAAAGGGAATAGTAAAAAAAAATCTTTTTCATACTCCTGCATACAATAAACGAGTAAAGGGAATATTTTTTATAGCAAAATGTCCGTTTTTTTCCGAACGTAAATGATTTCTCTTTTCCCATGCGGCTGGGCCGCGAAAAGGGAATTGCAGCCCACCACCCCGCGTAAAGGGAATTGCAGCCCACCACCCGCGTCGAAGGCCCACCACCCCGCGAAAAGGGAATTGCAGCCCACCAATTCGCCTCAAACATCGCGGGCTGCTGTTTTCGGTACGAAGCGTAATTTCCTTTTCGGGCCAGAACCGCCGGTCGGAAACTGATCGCTGGGATCGATCCCAGCGACCGACCGCTAGATAGGGACGCCCGTGGAAACAGGGCAATTCACGCGTCTTCGAAATTCTCGGTGGAAGGACTGATCAGGAGCAAAATGGAAGTCGGCAGGCCTAAGAAGGGAACAATTCTTTTGCGAGAGTAGTCCACTAGAGCTAGGTGTAAGTGACGTCTTTGACAGACTTGCGTGATTATCTGTCATTTCTTGTCTTTCAAAATTCAAACCTCTACCTTCTGCAAAGGTGTAGTTGAATGGATTGGATATATAATTATCCGCTATAGTTCGGCTATAGTGCAGAAATAACCAAAAAATCGGTTTGGCACCCGGGCACCATGCAGCCCCCTTTTTGATTTTTTTTAACCGGCATTTTAAAGTTTCAAAAAAATCTAAAAAAATACGTGAATGTAGCCAACTATGTACACTATAATTGTGCAAATTTTTTTTGTGAAATACCTTGTATTGTAGGCTCATAAAACAGACAAATTGGACAAATTTTGAAACATGTTTCTAAATCTAAAAAATTGTTCCCAGATCTGAATTTTTGTTATTTTTGCTGAGGACTGAATGCAAGGTATTTCGTAATAGAAATTCACACACAGGTAGAACAACTCATAGACTACACTCTGGTATTTTTTGAACTTTTTTTATTTTTTTAAGTTCAAAATTCGAAACTTTTGAAATTTGCAAAAACAAGCTTCAGGAAGCTCGTCCTTCAAATCGACGCACTCAGAAATAACAGAGTTTGAGGGCAGCCGCTATTCGTTATAGTCGCTATTCTTTCGTTCCATGAATAAGCACGCAAGGACTGAGCTTGTTAAGTCAATTGTCTTGCATTGATTGCCCTTTTCATTATCCATAGTACTATCGCATGTTTACAGTATGATGATGCTTCACTTAACTATATGTTCCTATCTAGAACCCAATTTCCTTATATACTCGTATGACATGTCGCTGTACATTTACACGAGCAACATGTGGAGGGGTTAGTCAGTTAGTTATCAATGCCGTTATCGCCATAGACCTCTCTTCTGCAATCTAATGAGGAAAGTGATGGACCTCACGGCATTCTGCAGACGGCTAACAGGGAGTTCCTTCAGCGTTGGTTGAGGGAGATCCCTCCTGGGCTGCTGTTCCTCGCAGGTTTCCTTGCCATTGGACTCGCCTGAGCTACAATTTTCTGCCTCGCTATTCCCGGCAATATGAATTTTCTCCAGTTGTATATCTTCAGTGTCTGGGAACTGGCAGTACGCGGTATGGAGTCGGTGGTGGATGTGCTCCATGTTTCCCGACCGCTCGTCTTCCCTGTCCATGTCGATTAGATCCTGTGCAGTCAGAGCAAACCATCAATAAAACAGACGTTCATCGCTGTAGGATATTACGGAAGTAATACAAACCTGTGCTGGAAAAGTTTTGAATAGCGGAAGAAGTCGTTTTCTGCAGTACTGATTGAACAAAAGGGTAAGGATGATAAGAGGTATGGTGAAGCCTGCAGCTACTGGTGATTCTTTAAGGCCGAATACGCCGAGGCAGATGATCTGGGTGAGGACGAGAGAGAAGATCACTGTGTTGTGTGCAATTGGCCAGTACAAACCGCCTGTATCATATCTCGTACGGTATACATTCAGCAGCTGAAACATACAAGGATCGTTAGCATGTGGAACTGGTAAGGTTCAAACCTAGCAAATAAATACGAGATCTTATTTTACATCTGGACAAGAAACGTGATACATGCTTCCTATTTCATATTCGCGCATGTCAGTGTAAGCTACTACAAGATGTTCACCTATAAATGAAACATGGATGTACTAACAAAAATGGAACGCCACAGAATAACTGTTTATTTGTATACGATCATCTCTAGTATCTCACCTGATTGCGGTATACAACATAACCAAGGAAGAAGTACACTAGAAGAAAAGGTAAGATCAAAGGTGCCAGTACAGACAATGTGAAGCCCAATAGTCCAAACAACAAAACCTTCGGCACTTCTGTGTGATAGGGAAATGAGGGCACAAACTCTGTATCTTCTTTCATTCTCAGAATATATTTCCTTATGAAGTTCCATATCAGACCAAAGAGCTGCATAAGCTCAGACGATAAACTGGCCCACCCTGAAGTCAGAACATAGGTGATGAGGAAGGTAGCCTGAAATGGAAACAGATGTACAGCCCAAGTGTTAGGAACAAATTTTTAGAAAGGACAAACATAGTATACTTCCACATGCACAAGCCTCTCCTTTGTGAATTTAAAACTACTCATCTTTTCAAAACCAAAATGGCATTTCTGCAGCATGAACACATGATATAATTTAGACTTGATTTACCTGCCCAGGTATAACCCTAGCGAGCTGAACAGGGATGTCCTTCGGGCTTGAAAAGAAATTCAAGTGTTTTATGATGGTACCAGATGCTAGATTAACAAAGAATACATTCCAAATCAAGAAGTAGAGCACTTTACAGCAAGCACTCCTCTTCCTTTCACTGTGAGATGTAGGCCCCTCCAATGTAGAAAATAACATCATTATTGGCGGAACGGTGTACAGAAATATTTGCAGGATGACACTGGGAAGGTATCCAGTTACTAGCTGGATCATATATTGGCTGCACATGGAAAGAGGAGTCAATAGAAGCCACCTCCAAATGAAAACAGACCATATATTGTCTATGCTGAATGGTGCCTCAAGAATCTCAAAGCATAAGATACACCAAACAAGAATGTGCTAATCAGTCAGTCTAAATATCAATGATTTTGCATATGTTCTTTCAAATTTTAAATCTAAATGAGATCTGATGCACACTAGAGTCTACAAGTCAGTGTACAATACATGAAGATGATCTTTAATGCTAGAGTTCAGTTCCAGTACAACATTGGTACTTACTTCGCCAATAACCCATTAAGGAAAGGAAGCTTCTGCTGTAACTGCTCTAGCTCAGATAGACCTCGTATAAATGTCACCGGTAACAGAAATAGGAGCAAAAAAACAATAGAACCTAGAAGTGTAGCTATCCGTCGAATCCAAAGCTGCTTATACGGAAGCCAAATGTTTGACCAATACACATCATTTGGTTCTGGAGCTAGATCGGTAACCCACTTCGTAGGGTTCGATGTCTGAAGTACTTCTGATGCAACAAGTGCTCCATATCGAGTTTTGAAAAACACAAAAGCAGCTGCACATTCCTGTGTACATTTCCACAATTAAAATTACTAATTTATACTATCTTATTGATGAAGGTAAAATAACTAGTGTATGTAAGATTGCTAGTTGACCTCATTATTTGTGATCAAGCTAGAATCGTTCAAGTCAGCTTTCCCTCTGCTCTGTACAACTTCGTCAATAGGCAGCAACTGGAACAAATTCGAAGAGGCTCCACAAAGACAACATCGGTACGTGATTGCTTTGCAGCTCTGATCTACTGTGGTGTCCGTGAAATGTTTCAACTTTCTACATGCTTTCTTCGCACCAGTCTGCAGCATATGAAACACAGTATTACTCCAAAAGCAGAAAGCAAAATACTATAAGCAGATAAAGGGTACAAAATCAAATCAAATGGTTTGTGATTAATTCACAGAGAAAAAAATCATATGGGAAGGAATATGCAATATCATCTTTGCAGATAAAAGTACAGATATAACACAAATGATTTAAATCATCTCACAAAATCATGGAAAAGAAAAGAAAATTATCACATGGAAAGGAATGTCGCCGGACCAGCAGCCTCAAGTGGTGGTGCGGTGCTTCTGTAGTGGCAGGCTCGGATGTTGGGGCAGCGGCTCCGGAGGCGGCGCTGTCGGGGTGGCTCCAAGAGAAAGGGCAGCGGCTTTGTGCCGATTGAGTGGATGTCTGTGCTGCTAGGGCAGCAAGACCATAGCCTTGGCTGATGCAACTGGTGAAGTCAACTTGGCATGGGTGTTGGGGTGGCAGGCTTTGGCTTGGGCTACGAGGCGGTCGGGTCGTGTGGCACTAGGCGGTACGGCCTACTTGTGGGCGGCTGATGTCTGGGCAACAGGCCCGGTGAAGGGGCTGCATAGGACATGGCGGTAGGCGTATGCGGGGCAGCAGCTACGACCCATGGGTAATGCCAGCCTGGGAAGATCGGAAGCTATGGACAGGACAGGGTTTTGGAAGCACGCTTGGGGTGACTTCTCGACTCGGCTTTGATTTCCCTTCCCTCTAGGAGGATATGCATGTGGTGTGCTGGTGAGGTCGTTCTTCCGTTGAGGCGTCTTCCATGCTCCTTTGGGGCATGTTGGGTTCTTTGTTGCCCCTCTCTGGGCAGGTGAGATCTGGTTGTTGAAGTGTATAAGTGGATTGTACTAGCTTTTTCTATCAGTTCGGACTTGGTTGCGTTGGCTAGTGCATGAAGCTTGACATGGTATCAAAGCCCAAGGGTCTCGAGTTCGTTCGAGTCCTGGCTTTGGCAATTTATCCTAAAATTGTTGTTACCCCTCGGTGTCCACATATAGGCCTCTTGAGCCATACCCTCTTATGTCTACCTCTGAGTCTCTACACGTGTTGACTTGTCTTCTCCGTTACACGTGAGTGGGGGTGTTGAAGTGTATAAGTGGATTGTACTAGCCTTTTCCATCAGTTCAGACTTTTGTTCGAGTCCTGGCTTTGGCAATTTATCCTAAAATTGTTGTTACCCCTTGGTGTCCACGTATAGGCCTCTTGAGCCATACCTCTGAGTCACCGGACCACGTACAAGGCCTCTTATGTCTACCTCTGAGTCTCTACACGTGTTGACTTGTCTTCTTCGTCACACGTGAGTGGGGGTGTTGAAGTGTATAAGTGGATTATACTAGCCTGGTGTTGAAGTGTATAAGTGGATTGTACTAGCCTTTTCCATCAGTTCGGACTTTTGGTTGCATTGGCTAGTGCATGAAGCTTGACATGTTGAAGTGTATAAGTGGACTATACTAGCCCTTTCCATCAGTTCGGACTTTTGGTTGCGTTGGCTAGTGCATGAAGCTTGACATGGTATCAGAGCCCAAGGTCTCTAGTTCGAGTCCTGGCTTTGGCAATTTATCCTAAAATTGTTGTTACCCCTCGGTGTCCACGTATAGGCCTCTTAGCCATACCTCTGAGTCACCGGACCACATACAAGGCCTCTTGTGTCTACCTCTGAGTCTCTACACATGTTGACTTGTCTTCTCCGTCACACGTGAGTGTGGGTGTTGAAGCCCTTTCCATTAGTTCGGACTTTTGGTTGTGTTGGCTAGTGCATGAAGCTTGACACTGGCTTGCCCAGTGGAGGGTGCGAGTGGGACACGATGCGGAGGACGGAGCTTCCGTGGCTTTCGTTGGTGTTTGGTGCGTTGGTGTTGTCTTTCTATATAGTTGGTCCCTTTGTTGACCGACGGGGGCTTTGTGCCCATTGTATTTGGTTCTTGCTCAGTTTTCCTAATTAACTAGGCAACAATAATCTTCTTAATGAAAAGGCAGAGCTCTTGCTGGTTTTTCAAGAAAAAAAGGAATGTGTAGTATCATAAATAGCTATCCCTTATGCACCATAGTGATTATCGAACAACAAAAAAAGTAAGCCTAAGACTAAAAAAGTTAAATCATAAAAACATTACTTCCTCTGTTCACTAATGTAAGACATTTTAGATATTTTAAAGTGGACATACAGACCAAAATGAGTGAACCTACATACTAAAACGTGTCTTGATACATGCATTTACCAAAAAAACTAAAAGATCTTACATTAGTGAACGGACGGAATATAAAAAACCATATTAGCAATAATGTTGCATTTTCCTCACCCCCTACCCCCCTAAACAAAAGGAAATGTTGTATGAAAATTGGTTACCATTATCTTCTGAACTTTCCCAGCTTTGTAAACAACTTGATGGAATAGGTAACTTGATGCATGATGATACTTGGTGAAGAAATCATCAACATCACTACTGCATGATTCTTTCCTTTTCTTTGGTATTCCACGAACAAGCACAGTAAATTGTCCTGGATTGGGTGTTGCACGTTTAAGGTGAAGAAGCCTCAGCTTAGCAATGTGCCTGTACTCCTATTAGAACGAGACAACGAGTAGAGAAACGGTATTAGATGTGCTCCTCAACATGAGGATATAGAATATTCCATACTTTCTGTGAGCAAAGAACTTACAAAATATAGGAGAACGCAGGCTACTCCAGATATTATGTAGAGGACTAAACAATGAACCCAAAGCCTGCAATGCAATCGGCTCATAAAATTAATAGAGAAGTATGTATATTGCTATTTGCTAACAAGCATGTTCTTTTCTCATGTTTTGAAGAGTGGAGATACACACTGAACTAATCAAATCCAGTTAGAGGCAACGCAAGATAGTACTATATAATCAAAGCAGCAAACCACAAATAAATATACAATTTCAGCCTTGATAAAACCACCTTCTGATAAACTTAAATAAATTGCTCAGCTCACCATCTTGATTGCACTCCCACATTCCCAATTGTGAAGATATCCAATTGTTCTGAAGGAATCTTAAGATGATGTATATTCTTTCCAAAATAATTCAGTGGAAGAATTCCAAACACACACAGAAGGGCAGCTAGGGAGAAGATGCGTATGCTGCAGAAAAGGGATGTTAGGTTAAAGAGATGGAAAAAAGAGTATAACATAAAACAGCAAATAAGAGATCTATAAATCTGCATAATAGCATGTTAAGAAGTCCTGTTTTATTTACAGCTGTCAGTGCTACAAGTTTGCCTCCTTCTGATTCAGATAACATGTAGATGCTAACAAGCTCATCAATCAGGATTTAATGTATTCTAACCAACATAAGAATGATACGAAGGGACTCATAGATGTCAAGACGAAATTCGGTGCTACCTGAATACAAGCATTCGATTGAAAGCAACAGCATCCAACCCAGCAGCTGCCAAGAGGTCTTCCTCGGTACACTGCAGGGCTTTCACGATCCAGCCAGCGGATGGAACAAACCTCTCCAAAATAAAAGCCTCTCGAAGTGGATTATGGTCCTCCGCAATCCTCCGTCCGAAGTAGACCCTGATGTTAGCTGGCTGCTTTCTCAGAACAGAATAGAGCGACAGAAAGAGCACAGAAAGTCCAACATTGATGCCTGCAGCTGTGAGGAGTGCGCTGATCTTCATGGCTTCCTACTGAGCCAGTCACCCACAACACACCATATGTCATCCAAATACGCACAGAAGCATGATCCTTGATCTCCTCAGCACCTACAGGTACAGGAAGAGGGATATACTGTTTAACACGTTTATTCTACAGACTGAATTCTAAACTCCACAACAGCATAGCTGCCAGTTCCCAATGTCAAGAAAACAATTCTAGGACGATCTTATGTATGTGTGTTCCTAATGTGCTTCACAAATTCCCAGTTAACACGAGATTCCAAATGGAGACAGTTATTTTGTGTGGATGTACAAATGGGGGGAAGAACAGGATTTTAGAATGTGTTAAGCATGGCGGCAGTGTTTCAGCAGCATGTGTGCATTCCCATTGTTGGATGTATATCGGTTAGTTATGGAGATGTAACAACAAATCTACTGAAATTACTAAAGTAACTATCTATACAACCTGAGCACAGCAATGCAACCACAAACTAGCCCTGATTCGGTCCAAGTACTGGTACATGCATCTTTTGGTACTCTCTTCAGTTGTCTTAAAGCTGTCGTTTGCACATACGGGGAGTCAAACTTATGAAGTGCGACCGACAAAAAAATTGGATGCTTGAAATCTATATGCCTAACTTTGTCTCCTGAAGTGGTTCTGCAATATACTCCCTTCGTTTCAAAATATAAGATGTTTTAGATTTGTGAAGCAAATGTATCTAGACATCTTTTAATGTGTATATTCGAGTGAACCTACACACTAAAAGATGTCTAAATGCATTTGCTTCACAAAGCTAAAACATCTTATATTTTAAAACGGAGGGAGTACAATTTAATGGGTTAAATAATATATTTTAAGAAGCAGGTACACTTGAAGCCTTGTGTCCAGATAAAGCACCGTCAGCATTGCAGACTGGTGTTGGAGGAATTAGTTGTCTGGTTCAGTTAGCAACAGGTAGGCTAGACTCGATAATTCTCCGGGATCATATGGCGTGTCCGCACCAGCGAACCTATGCTACCCCGCAAATACTCCTAACAAACTAAACCTACCACGAACCATACAAAATTGAGGCATGTTCGCTGAGGAAACAGCTTCCGAACTCCAAGCTAATTAAAACCTCACCGAAACCCTGCGAAATCGGAGGAAAATACTCCACTCGCTAATCCATCGATTGAACAGAATGCGGGGGTAAATAAAACCGAGAACCCAATTATCGCGACGGAACTAGTTTGCCTGCCCCGCCCTTACCGGGCCTCAAACGAGGACTGCGCGGAACTCGAACTAATCTGCGGAACTACCGAAGAGCACAAGAGGAAGATGAGTCAAGTTTACCTCCAACTCGAACTCGACCGGCCGCCAGAAGGAGCAAACCCGCAGAACCCTACGCCATTAAGCGACCACCGTGAGGAAAACGAAAGTAGTAAATAACCGGGAGCGTCAGCGGAGATGGGGAAGAGGAGCAAGCGGAGCGAGCCGCCTACCTGGACGAGCGCGGCGGCAATGGCGGCAATGGCGGCGGACGAGGACGAGAAGGGGCGAAACTCGTGGCCGGAGATTGCGCAGCCGAGCTAGAGAGCGAGAGGAGTTAATGGCGTCGAAATTTGTCGACTCTTTGTGTTCGTAAGAAACAAAAAATACGAGACATAAATAAACGACTGAAAATAAATGGAGGAGGAGGCTTGTCTATGACGGCGGCCATCGGGCCCACAAGCAGTGACTGCGGCGCGTGGCAAAAAGGTCGCGGCGTGGGGCCGGACTGGATCCGTGCTGTCCTGGCTGACTTGTTCCCACGCGGCTGAGCCGACGAGATTGATGGAGAGTGGTCAAGATCGGACCACGTGGAGGATCTCGCGTGCGTGCTGTCGCTGAGCGTACAGGATTTCCAACCCAACCTTGTCAAAGTGGGAAAAGTCTAAAATTCGGTCTATTTTCAACCCTAAATCCATTTTTTTTTTCAAACGGGATGATTTGCTACTCTCGCTGACTAAGTTGGCCCACACTTCATATGTTCCTTTCACCCTCGACCCCTCTCAAATGTTCTCTTTGACAAAATGCGATTTGGTTTTCTAGGGTAGTGTTCTTAACAATTCGATCTTTGGGGATGTTGTGCATACAGTTAGCCACCACTTGCAAAAACAAAACAAGTACGACCATCGCACCTTTCACAACTTCGTTTTCTTGACAAAGCCCTCGCTTTTCCTGATTATGTATTACTTACGTGATAATCTGATCCACATTTCTCCCAATCTTAACGTTTGTGAAAGATTTTTTTGAAATTGGGAAGCCCTGCCTCTGCACCAAAAAAAATGCATACCATCATCTTTTATTTCAATTATTCAATAAAATTGGTTTATCTAACGGCATGTGTGTGCCTTTGCAATTTTGTAACTCATGTAGATGGGAGGTTAATATTTAGAACTTGTGCTTCACAATTAGGAGAACTACCTTGGACTTCCTTTATCGGTATATTGTCTCAAAAGAATTCATCTTCAACCTTTGGAAGACAACATTACCGCCAAACTCGTCCCTTGAATTGGGAGACATGTCACTATGGCCCAAGGGCGGAGCTACGTAGAAGTACCCTAATGCACAGGGTCAACAAAAATTATAGCTATACTTATTAGCATGGCAAGGCTAGTGCATCAGGGTAGATTGAGAGAAGTGCATCACCGAGACCAATGTGTTTTAGCTTGCAACACTACAACGTTTAAAAGAAACTATCAATGTTGCAGAGATGTATTAGTGTAATTTTCGGTCTAGCTCTGCCCCTGCCATGGCGGGCCGCTCAACCCTTGTAAAACTGGTGCTCACAAGCATTGTCACCTACTACATTACCGTCCTTGATATCCCCATGGAAATTCTTATGAAGATTGATGCCATTATACGAGCTTTCCTTCGGGGGCTTGCGAAAAAGTTGCCGGAGGAAAATGCCAGGTCAATTGGGACACCGTGTGCAAACCCACAATTTATGGAGGCCTTGGGATTCTAAATCACACAAAATTCGCTTCAACATTTCGCATGAGATGACTTTGGCACGAGTGGGATGATGATGATAGCAAACCTTGGGTTGGACTACTCAAACGGGAAGAGAGCTCTCTTTTGGGAGGCCTCACGGCTTAATGGCATGCGACCCAGAGATATAGCACCACTCATTATTGAGCGCTCAAAGAAAATGAAATGTTTGGTTCGCAAAGCTTTGGACAACGATTCTTGGGTCGCACAAATAAACATTCAAGGAGGCCTTTCCTTGGAACACATCGTCCAATTCTCCAAACTTTGGGAGATGCTTGATAGTGTACACACTGACCCCAACACTACGAATATGATCTAAAGCTCTCCAGTGATGGATGTTATTCATCAAAATTGGACCACAATATGCAATTCTTGGGGCACCACACTTCTCCTATGCCTTCTTTGGTTTGGAAACCATGCCCCCCTCCAAAGTGCAAGACTTTTGCTTGGTTGACTATTCAAAATAGAGTATGGACGACTGATAGGCTTGGAGAAGAGGATGGAAAAATTGTGGCCGTTGTAAGCTTTGTAACCAAGTGGCAAGAGTTGGCCTCTCATCTTCTTCTCAAGTGCCGCTTCAGTACTAAAGTTTGGAGCTCTTTGAAGACTTGGCTTAGGCTCCATGACATTCAGCCACGGAATTGGCATGCCATGCCGAACATCAAGGAATGGTGGATTGAGGGGATACATAAAAATGGGCAATTCAAGAAGACAGATGGCAGCGTCACTTGCAATGTTGGTGTCTTCGAAGATTAGGAAAGAAAGGAATGCGCGCGTCTTCCAAACCAGAGGTGAAGATGTGGGGCCTCGTCGGGGCGAAAGCTTTGAGTATTGTAATGCCTGGAGAGTAGGCTTTGTATTGGCCTAGATTGTCGTTTGTGGTTTTGTAAGACCTCAAAAAACTTCTTCTTAATCAATATAAAAAGGAAAGTCTTTTTCCTTGTTAAAAAATAAGAGAATTAGAAAAACAAAGTTTAGATAGGAAAGATTAAGAATCGTAATATTTAGGTTTATAACTTGCTGAGACCATTTTAGTAGTGTTTTGGCACATGGGAGCATATGCTCCCAGTTTTTGAAATATATTGAAATATGTTTTAAACAAAATTTAAAATGTCAAAAAACTCCGATGAAAAATTTTGCACGTAGATCTTGACATTCTATGTTCTCACAAAGTTGTTTCATGAGAAAAATGATATTTTTATGTTGTGTGTAAAAAAGACAATTTTTTGTGCTAAAATTGAAGTTGCACGAGACAATTTTTTTTATCTTTTTTACACAAGACACAAAAAATGTTGGTTTTCTGCGAAACTTGCCACGTGCACATAGAATGTCGAGAGTACGTGCTAAATTTGTTTTAGGTTTTTTTGTCATTTTGAAAATGTTTTTTCCGATGGTGGGAGCATATGCTCCCATATCCTGAATCAAATTTCCGTTTTAGTAGTATATATTCTTTTCTATTTCTGCCTTCGAAATTCTTTGTAAGGTGAGGATGATGACGCAAGTGTATATGCAATTCTGGCTTCCGCAGTTCCGCGTTTTTAATTGATCAGGGTCTCACCATATAGCATTTCTCAGTATAGCTACAGTTAATTTGGCTTCACACGATGTACTTTCATGGACTTCGGTTACTTCTGAATCATTGGAACTTCTGCACATATTCACACAAATTGTTGGACATGTACCTTGTTTATCTTACTTTACTGTATTGTTCAAAGTTAGCTCAATAGACATATGTCAAAGTTGTTGGTTAAAAAAATATTCAGGTTAACGTGGTGCTCTCCTTTTCCGCTTTTGTTTTAGATGTTACAACATGAATTGCTACAACCAGCAAAACGGAGTTCCAAATATTAACTTGCGCTTTCTTCAGATGTGAAACTCTGACCAAAATAGTCAGGCAAATGAAGCATCTTGCTGTATCCAAAGAGTCATGGGGCTGAAGAGTAGATTAGTTTGTACAAATTTCGTAGGCGTGTAGTGCAATTTGCCAGTCTCATGTTCGTTCAACTTTGTCCTCATTAATCAAGCAATAACATGTACCAGCTTATACTTTTGCAATTTTGTCAATAAAGTATTATATTTTGTTAGATCTCAAAAATATGTGATTGGTTGGTTTCTTGGAAATTGGAAGATCCTGTAATTGCAATTTAAATTACTATGTATACTTGTATAAGAGGATTAGTGGAAAATCATGTATTCGCAAGTACCAAAACACGTGTTGAAACACAACTACATCCATTGGAGACTTGCTGCAAATTTGATGTCAGCAAGCTGAAACAGACAATTACAATCCATTTCAAACAAGCAACAAACTGAAGAAAAAACCCTGCAGTAAGAAAGACGGCGCTCTAGTGAAGAATGGAAGTCGATGCCAACCGACAGTCCAGTGCAGATCGTGCGCGTATATCTTGGTGCTACATTACCATCTGCCACCGGTTCCCTTTTCCCATCATGCGGCAGCCACTCCAAATTATTACGAATTTAATCATCAACCGACGGATGGACGCGAGAGACATGAGAACCACGAGAACAGATCTATCAGAGCATTAGACTGAAGATGTTTTTCCAGGCAGGTGACACAGCAACCACCACAAGTGGCAGGGAAGAGGAACGCGACAGGGAGGTTCCCACCGGCTTTTGACAAAACCGGAGGGTGGGAATGATTGAGCATAAGATCCACTGGATTACATTCAGGGATAATCATTACTACTACTAACATGTCTAACTAATGATTGTACATGTGCTTAATACAAGGCTCTGAGTCAACCAGTAAGCTTTACAGCCTAAATATTTGCAGTGCAAGTGCAGCAATCTGGCCTGGTCAAAAGGCAGAGAACACATTACAGTTATTTTTCATCCGGGAATGCCACGAGGCAAACTTTCTGTATATTCTTCATTTGATCAAAAAGAAAAAGAAAGGTGAAAGAATGATGCAAAATTTACTTCTGGGAGAACAAGAATTGCGTCAGGGAAAAAATCATGTAAAAGAGATAATTACATGTAAAGAATGACCAAAAAATGTTAATGAAGGTGTACCGACGCTGTTTACAAATCTCTCCGACTTCTCCAGCTAGCTTGGCTCAAGTCGTCACTACACTCCCGGCTGCCAAATTCTCTCAGCTGGAACAATCTAATCTCTTCGGTTCGTGGTTCTAAGAATACCTCGCTGCGGCCAGGTTGAAGGCCATTGTTTAGGTTAGAGTCCGCTAAACTATCCAGTGCTCTAACCACCTGAGATGCAAAGAATACGGCTCAGTCCTTTGGTGCCACTCATCCAGAAATGAGGTAAAGGGAATGGAAGGTTTGTTACCTGCCCCATCCGAGGTCTCATCACCGCAGAATGCCGAATGCATGCAGCTGCAGCTCCTATCATATGATACATCTCGTTTTCTTCAAACTTGTTTTCCATCCTTGGATCAGGAAGGTCCCCAAATTCTCTATGTTCAATTGCATCCGTGAGAAAGGGCCGAGCCTGAAATTTTAAGCAAGAGATGTTAATCATGCCCAGAAAGCTGGTCCTAGTCTCATTATTAAAGATGAAAATGTTCATTTCCAAAAAGGTTTGCTCAAAACTGAACAAAAGTTTCATCAAGCCAAATAGGGCCCAATTCTTTGTTGCAACCCACTTTGTTCATATTGTTGTTCATAATAGACATAGCAACTCCCCATTTTCTATAAAGTAGACATAGAGTATCAACTTTCTAGCTATCGAAGCCAATTGTGGATTAGGATTAACAGCAGCTTTCATTACGCAATCACAAACCCTGAACACTAAATTGCAAGAGGTGAATGTATTAAGAGCACTGATCTCCCGTTTCTGTGATGCATCAATTAATTTTATAATTCCTTCACAGCCTCACAGCACATATCTCAAGGTATTAGGATAATTGGTATCTTTCTCTTGGTCCCTGTTCAAGCTGCTTGAGCTCTTGCCAGGTCCTCATCTAGCTTCTTTCATGGCTCATCACAGCATCAAGACTGCATTAAATAGCATTCTATCCACTTTCTGTTTGCCACTCTGGAAGAATAGTCTGCTTGCCTACTTTTATTAAAGCTCCAGTTCCTGGAACTTTTCAGCTAACTTGGTTCTCTCCAGATCACTTTCTCAGTCGACATGCCATGGAAATGGGTCCAATGAAAGAAGTACATATTACAACAGCCAACAGGAGTGAACTTGTAGTAAAAGAACCCAAGGGTTCAACTTTGGAGGGAAAGAGGTGATCTATGGAAGGCACCACCAGGGCTTTAGATGCTGCATGATATCATGCCCTAGAATCTGGAACGTCTCACCTCAACAAGAACATTGATCAACAACAACTATCTAGTACCATGGACAGGACACCAATAAAAATTAGAAGCATCTAAGTAGCATAGGTGGACAGCACAACAATGTCAGTTGTTATTTGTTAGAACTAGAAGATTTGAATCAAATAAATATTTTACGATTGTGAAAAATGCATGCATAATGTAGGACCTAAACTGAGGGGCGTACAACAGGTACAGAATATTTAAGAAGCTCACCCATTCGACTAGACTCTCATCTCCCAGTGGCTGAGAAGAGTCAACAGGTTTTCTTCCAGTAATAAGTTCCAAAAGAACCACTCCAAAAGAATATAAATCAGATTTTGCTGTCAACTTGCCTGACAATGCATACTCTGGAGCCAAGTACCTGCAGAGGATATATCACATTGTAACTACCTACAGATCACAGATCAAGCACAGAAAATTTCATCGAAGATTGCAACATTATGGCTATGTTTGCATGATCACTTACCCAAATGTTCCCATGACACGCGTACTGACATGTGTGTTGGTGTCACCTGCTAACCTTGCAAGTCCAAAATCAGAAACCTGGAATTCGTCGGAGGTAGATAGAAATTTTAGAAAACAAATGGAACCACAAAATCACATAGTAGTACAAACTTTGGTACCTGAAATTAATACACCAAGTAAAAGCATACCTGAGCTTCGAAGTTGTTATCCAATAAAATATTAGAGGATTTAATATCTCTATGTATAATCCGAGGATGACCTGATGGACAATAAAAAGAACAATACTAAGAAAACCACACTAGCTTCAAGGGAGTAATGAAGAAAACATTTAGACTGAAAATATTACAATCTTCGTGCAGGTAAGCAATTCCACGAGCTGCTCCAGCCGCAATCTTAACCCTCGTACGCCAATCAAGTGGTACTTCATTCACTGAAATTTCAAGAACATTTTAATGACCAGGGAACCAATGAACAATCCCATTGCCTCACCGAAGCTAAAATGAATGCAAGGGAGTTCTCACCGTGGAGATGATAATAAAGGGTGTTATTGGGAACAAAATCATAAACAAGCATCCGCTGGCCCTCTGATACGCAGTAGCCTACCAGTGAAACCAAATGTCTATGATGTACTCTGCTGATCGTATCAACTTCGGCCCTGAACTCACGCTCTCCCTGCCCATTCCCAAGCTTTAGCTTCTTGATAGCCACAGGGCGACCATCTGGCAAGATGCCCTTGTACACACACCCAAATCCACCTTCTCCCAAAAGGTTCTCCTCCGCGTAGTCATTCGAAATTGCCGACAAGTTCTCTGGCGTGAACAGCATCCTGGAGTACCCTATCCCGGAGTCGGCCGGCGAGTACGGGAACCCATGGCTCCCAGTACTGGACCTCATGAAGGGATACCCCGGCGATCGTAAGTAGAATCCGTCTGCCAAACACAAATAGTAATGAGCATCGTCTGGGACAGCTAAGTTTAGAAACGCAAATGTAGCTACTCCAGGTGCTTACCTGATGCTAGCGAGGATGCAGCAGAGGAGGGCATGTAATTGGGCGGTGGCGGGGGAGCTGGCTGCTGCGTCGGCAGCGCTGCAGGAGGCTCTGCCCGCCGCCGCTTCTTCTTGACGAGCCAGATGGTGGCACCGATGAAGCTGAGCATGGCGAGACTGGCAACTGCCACAATGGTGGTGGCCGCTCCCCTCGATATCTCGATGTTGCTTGGTGAGTGGGTGGAGTTCGAATGCGGCTTCACGGGCGAGCGCGAGGTGACGTAATGCGGCTTGGGGTGGTGGCGCGGCGGTGGGGGAGAGGCGATTCTTGGCGGGGGAGGCGAGTAGGCTATAGCACGGGCCGGTGCTGGAGCTTGCGGAGCTGGAGCTGGAGCTGGGGAGGGCGACGGCGGGCTGGATGGTGGCGGAGACGGTGGCGAGACGGCCACGGGTGGCGGCGGGGGGAGCGACGGGGGCGGCGGCGAAGGGTACACCCGGGGCTGCACGCGCGGCTGGTCCGTCGCCATCGGCGGCGGCGGCGCCTGCGGCTCGGCGTATGGCGGTGGCGGGACAGTTGGAGGCGGAGCGTCCGGCGGCGGAGGCGACAATGCCGGCGGCGGCGGCAATGCCGTCTCGGGCGGAGGAGGCGACGGCGACGGCTCGGGCGGCGGGGATGATGGAGGTGGGCTACTTACCGGCGGAGGGGACGTCGCCGGTGGCAGGGAGTGGTAGGAGGTGGAGACGGGCGGGGCCGAGGCGGAGGAGGAGTAGGGGCAGCCTGGCGGTCGCGGCGCAGGCTGCGGCTGCGGCTGGCCGTGTGGCACGGCGTACGCCGACGTGGCCGGCTGCGGCGGCATGAATGGATCCCCGCCGCCGCCCATCCCCACCGCCCTCCGTAGGTAGTAGCTCCACAGCAGCGAGCGAAGCGTGGGCGCGCGCTGGCAGGCAGGGGATCTGCAGCTCGGCGCCGACGGCCAGATCTCTCTCCCACCCAATCAGGCGCTGGGCGGAACCACCGCTTCTTCAATCAGGATGGGAGCTGCCACCCACCCTGGAGAGGAGGGGAGAGGGAGAGGCTCGCGACAGCGACGCCTCAAGATCCGAATCCTCCCACCCACGCAAGTGGCGGCGCGCGCGCGGTGGCGCACACGGGATCACGCCCGGCGCTGGAGGCCAATGGCCAGCGGCAGCAGCTCGCCGAGCTCAGCACCTGCCGCGGTTGGCAGGGCCAAGATCCGAGACCCGGCGCGCGCAGGCAGACGATCCTTGTCGCGGGATGATGCAATGCAGCACCGCACCGCGCACCTAGCTCAGCAAGCACAAGCACGCCGAGCTCATCCCTTTCTCGCTCCTCCCGTCCGTCCCTGCCTCTGCCTTGGTGTCCGTGGCTGCCTGGCTGGACAGTAGAGGGAGCAGCAGTGGTGTGGTGGTAGTATAATTTTCTCGCTCTCTTTCTTTTCCAAATAAAAATAGAGAATCGTTTTTTCTCTCTTCGGTGTGCGCGACGAGGGAGGGAGGGGTTGGTGCCACCAAGTCCATATGGGAAATAGCTGGAAGTACAGTGCATGGAGCATAGCATAGGGAGTTGAGTTGGGGAGGAAAAAGGGCACTAGAAAATTGGGCATTTCTCGTGCAGATTGTCGCTACTGGCTCCACCCACGGCCACAGGCATCGATCTTCCCTCACCTCATCTCTGCCCAAGCGACCGCGGCGGGCGGTGGAAAACGGGAAACGTCACGCCCATCCATCTTGCATGCCCAAACGGTCTCTTTGTATGCGTAAAATGGAGGAAAAAATTGCGTCCAACCGCATTCTCTGAGGCCTGGTACCAGAAGTTTGAAGTTTAGTATTGGGCGAAACCTATATCTTCATCTAATTTCTATAAAACTTCATCCGCAATCTACTAGATATAGGTAAAATATTGAGAATTGAGAAAAATACATCAAAATTTAGTAAAACGGGATAAATAGGGATTAAACTAACTCAACACTCTAGTATTAAAAAAAAATTGTAAGTAAGTGGGGATTTGAAGTTTGGTGGGGATTATCTCCACTAATCTCACGAAAACTCTAATACCAAGCAAGGCCTAAAAAGGTTTTTATTTGACGCGGCCAAGTAACCTGACCGGCGTCCCCAGTCTTTATCCTGTTCATAGAGGTTATTGCCAGGGCATCGAACACGAGCCGCTAAAGACGTGGCAAATGGCGGACCATGCCTGTCATAGAAAGAGCTAAACGTCGGTCGACTTTTATTAGCGGTGGAAGCAGGCGAGCCATCGTGTCGCCTTCCCGTCTTCCAAATGTCGTGGCCTCAATGCACGCCACCGCTTCTTTCCGCCATTTCCTTCACCCATTCGCGTCGTTTTCCGCATGTATCCGGCTAAAATCGGTGCGCAGAGCTCTCTCTCGACACACACTCTCGCCATCCCCTCTCCCTCACTAGCAACAATGCCTCGTCACCTACCCACCACATAGGAAAAAGTCTATTTTAAACCCTAAACTCGTAGAGGTTCGGCGAAATGAACCCCGAACTTTGAATCCCTGTCGTTTGTACCCTGAACTTTGCAATCCCGGTCTAAATTAAACCCTAGACCTATTTTTCAGAGAAGAAAAATAAAATTATAAATTGATACTTTTACCGACTACATTGGCCCACATGTCATATTCCTTTTTTATCAATCTCCCTATTGACGAGGAAGGGTTGTAGGCGCTAACCTGTGGGGCCCAGATGACAGCGTGGGGATTAAAAGAAGAAAATATTTGGCCTGTCGGGAATCAATACTGAGACCTATGGGCCAATGATGTGCGTGCTAGCCACTGTGCTTAATTGGTGGTTTTGATAAAAAGAAGGGGCTCAGCTTAGATGACGTGATTAGGTAAAGATGACCTCGTCACCGGAGGTGAGCTTGGCAGGGCGCCGGCGGACAAAGAGAGGTATAGGAGGGGAGGCTCGTCTAGGCGCTGTTAGGGGGGGCGCGCTAGAGACATCTCCTG
The DNA here is from genome assembly GCA_007115705.1 of Dactylis glomerata. Classification (NCBI taxonomy): domain Eukaryota; kingdom Viridiplantae; phylum Streptophyta; class Magnoliopsida; order Poales; family Poaceae; genus Dactylis; species Dactylis glomerata. The sequence continues at coordinate 268,176 of QXEO01001691.1, forward strand.
CGAGCTTCGGCCATCGTTGACAGGGTCCAGTACACCGGTCACCAAGCGTTGTGGCAGCAACGGAAGACGCCAAGGGAGTATAAATAACTAATGTAGAGAGAGGAAGTACAATCTCTTGCATAAACGAGAAAATGCAGATAAAAATATAAATATTAAATTATACGATTATGGATTAAACCCTAACTGAAACTTTGTGGTATTGAGCTGTCGTGAAATAACCCGAATAGATTTAAATCTCTCCATTTTTTGGCAATCTGCACTGTCTTGTCCTCCCGTGAATCATTGTTCCAGTAATTAAATTTTCAATCGCAACACTCTAAATTTAAAAAGCCTAGCAATACAGTTTAGGAAACAATAATTAAAAAAATTGAGGCACGCACTTGAGTGGAGAGACTGCCAACTTGCTTTTTGTTGCTCCACATCTGAGGCAAACTAAGAGGACATCGAGAGATTGCGAGGAGGCAACCAGATTGTAGATGAATAAGCACACGTACAATCTAGCTGATGCTGATTGATCGATCAATCAATGTGTGGGCTGCCTCTTGTAGCTGGTCATGCACGCTCGTTCAGATGGCCTGCGCCACGCCCGCCTGAATTGCTTCCTTGGTTGCTGATCAGTTTAGGGGTGTCCTAGCCAATATATAATTTGTATTCCCGGTCAGGATTGACTTTTTCCGGTGAGTCAAACATGTCTGGGGTTCGATTTAGACCGGGATTGCAAAATTTAGGGTACAAACGATACGGATTTAAAATTCAGGGTTTATTTTGCCGAACCTCTATAAATTCAGGGTTTAAAATAGACTTTTTCCCACCACACTCGGGCACCAAGTCCCGCCCCGCCTCTGGAACCAACCCCACCACCGTCAGACAGCGACGACTCCTTCGACTCGGTGATGCTCGACAACCTCGAAGACACAGAGGAAGAAGAAGAGGTGGAGGAGCCGTTGCGGACCCTGGCAGCACTCCTCGCCTCCTTTGTAACAATGTGCCAGAAGCACAATGGCGTCAGGGCCATCTAGGAGGCGGACACGATAATCCTGAGCCGCACAATTGACATCTCCCGTGATAGGGCGCCTACGGAGGAGGCCGCTTGCCTCCTCATGGAGGCTGAGCGGCAGAAGATGAACGAGCATAACATTTTTTTCGAAAATGGGAGCATAATGCTCGAGCCTCTGCATGCGAGTTTAGTACCTAAACGCGTGTTGAGCTCGCCGCACGCGAGACTCTTGCGGGTGGCGCCCCTGAACGAGGAGTTTTGCGCCCGACACAGGGAAGCGCCGCCCACACCGGGAGATGGTCGAGGGCAAGGCGGCGCAACGGGAGGGTGCCAATGCAGACAGAGCGACACGTCAGGAGCGCACGAGGGTGAAGAAGGCGATCAATGACAGCGAGGCTGGCCGTCAAACGCCCTGACCGACTGCGCCGGCGATGTTCTATTTAGTTTAGGATGTAAATTTCATTCAAATTTATATAAATGGAATTTGAATGAAATCTTATTTTTTAACTTTCAAATAGTTAAATCATGGGCGCTGGCGGCTGGGTAGAGGCGCCCCCGCAACACCCGGCCTCCCCTCTCTCTCTCTTCGTCTAGCTGCTCGTCCGTACGCAAAACGGAACAAGTTGTGGTTTGTTTTTCTGTCAGCGGCAAGTGTTCATCCTGCTGTGCACCGGCGGAGTAGTTTACTTCGCACGATGATTAGCTGCGAGCAATGCTGACGGCTGGACGCACGCAGGCGCATGCCTGGATGAAGGAGAGAGCTTTTGGTGTGCAGTAGTGTGTTTTGAGGTGAGGTGGTGCTTTCAAGGTTTCGAATTTCGGGTGGCCCTTGGTGCGTACGTTCTGCTTAATTATAGTGGAAACCCACTGTTTGACCTTGTCCTGAACGCAGTTTTCATTAGGCAAGGCGGTACAATAACCGGATGATGTGACGGCGGTACGAGTTTTCAAGGTTTACCGATTTCCGATCGTGCCATATCTCTACTACTTATAAAGGCACAAACTTGGCAGGAAAATAAGATCTCAGCCATACGTATCAATTCATCCAACGACCAAGAATCATTCGTTCTCCCCTCCCCCTCCCCCTCAAATCAAGCTGATGTGTTAATTCCGCACCTGCCCGCCCTGATTTCTAGGATCAATACCAGCGGGATGCCAAATCGGGCTTGCATGCGCCCAGGCGGTGGCGCGGTGCGGCCATCAATGTGCCCGCAGTACGTAGCGTCCATCCGGGGCTTCCACGAATTGAGCCTTGTGTTCGTTCAGATGGAAACAGATACGGATCGTGACCATAATACTCGCAACGACTAATAATACCACCGGAGCAGTCTTCGTGCTCAGCAGCCTTGTCGTGCTACTCCAGCGCGACCATTGTCTGCCGCCATGCTCTCCGGCTAGGGCACACTGCACGGGCGCCAAGACCATAGGAAAGTAGAGAAAACTGTCGAGATGAGCAGCATCGCCGTTGACTGCGGGCGACGTCCACTTGGGTTGTTCCGTCGGCAGAGGCATCACTGCAAATCTGCCATGAACAAGGACGCTGAAGAATATGGCCATATGGATGAGGAGATTGAGCAAGCCGAATCCCGAATTGGAGAGGAGCTCCGTGCGGAAGAGGATGGCAGAAACGTTGATGAATTTAGTGGCGAGTGATAGCGACATTTTCATCCGGCAACAACACCTCGGCGGCACGCAAAGATTCATTGCCAGTTTTTACAGGAGAAGATTTCCTCTGGCTGTACCTCCAGCGGTGAGCGGCCATTATCTCGACAGTGATGCCCGCATTTAGACTTCATGGTTGTGTGCAGGAAGTGGTGGTTGTCGTCGAGGAGTAGCAGGTTGAGGTCGCGCCAGCCGGGAAAGAACGACCATGCTAACCGCGTCCTTGATTGACAGGAGAAGATTTTGAGCATGAAGACATGGTGGCAAACTGGCTGCCGGCGACTGACCTATGTAAAGCCACTGAGTCGACGGGTTCTATACTGTGTTTTGTATTTAATAACTGTATTCCCAAATATTTTTGGCAACAGGAAATCATGCTTGTTTTGAACTGACTGGTGAAGTTTAAAAACTATGAATCACGGATGAAAAATCATGCAGTTTACTCTTGGAGTCGTAACAAAATATCATTCACCATGATATCTGTGCTCCAGATAAGTACTTACTGGATTTAGTTTCAAGGTAGTATTTTCATAACTATCCATATAATATAATGTACATCATTACTATCTTTTGTTGCTCTGTCAAATGTATGAATTATACGCTATATGTGCTCTGTTATGAATTAAAAATAATTTATGATCTACAACTTATTGAACTTCTTAGCTTTGTGGGCTCAAAATGGCATTATGATGACCGTCAACCAGCGCTGATGGTAATGATAACAGAGTATGAGGATTATAATGGCCTAATGGGAATATTTGAACTTCTCTAGGAACAGCATAGCCTCATTGTCTCTTATATTTTTTATATTAAAATCCTAAGATGAACCTGGAATACATGGCGAGCTTCTTTTTTGCTAAATACACTACAACTTATTTTACATTCCGTAATGAGGATTGTCATCCTGTGATTTGTGGAAGTTCAATTTTATGGAACACTCAAAGAGATATATTGTGTCCATCATTTCTGAACATGAATTTTGCTCGGTATAATGATGCTTAATCTATGTCATACTATTACTTGGAAACAAACTTTGTCAGATTCATATGGCACGGTTTAGGAAAAACATTTACTTTAGTTGACTTGGAAATGAAAGATGAGGATGTGAGAAGATAAGACTTCAAAGATGGCGAAAAGCAGATCCCTCGGATTTTAACAAACGCAATATGTTGATTGTACATTGCATGACTTGGGACCTAATTAAATGGCTCATTGTATAAAAAACTTGGTAAAAAAAACTAAAAATAGAAGTTAAAAAACATATATCACATTGTAAGAGATGTGCATTGCACATTTTATTAGAAGGCACGTGTGTTGATTGTGTGCTACACACGCTCTCACATCCGGGCATGAAACATATTTATAAAACATGTTAAGAAGTAATAAGAGTTAACTATATACTCCATATATTATTATTAATTATATATAAAACGTGCGTTGCACGTGCACACTTACTAGTTTGGTGGTGATGCTCGTACTACCATTGACATGGACATTAGGCCTTTTCCAAAGCTAAATCGTTATTATTGTTTACTTGCAAATATACTTTTATTCAGGCAAAACAGCTCAGAGCGAGATTTTTTTAAAAGGGCTAACTTAGAGCAACAAAGTATGGTGACATGTCACTTCTGCATAACCGTGAAAAAATCCGGGTCATGTGCCTACGGTTAAGGGATTTCTCGAGCCCAGGCTTTATTATAAATTTCAAAAGTGAAATTTTTAGTGTATTTTTTTAAAAAAAAGTGCATATAGATAATGATATACTCCATCCGTCCTAAAATATAAGATATTTTAGCCTTTTTCTGACACTTATGTATCTAGACATCTTTTACTATATAAATTACAAGTAAAATAAATAAACCTACACACTAAAGGCATGTAGATAAATAAGTGTCAGAAAAAGGTTAAAACATCTTATATTTTAGAACAGATGGAGTATATTTCAAGCCTGCAATATGTTAGTCTGATATAAGTTGTGTTATTGGATACACAAAAAAGACAAAATGTGAGAATATTTGAAGGTGCTCTATTCACACCATGATTTATATTTTTGTCATATTTGTGTAGAGTATTATACAACGTATTTTCAATTGAAACTTTGCACACTTAAAGTATACATCACTCACTACATGTACATATTTTTTTAATATTTTTGGAACTTAGAACATTTTATGAATATTCAGAATAAAGTGCTCGAGTGAGCTCGGAAACCAAATTGACACACACACCCCCGCGACGGCTTTTTTTTTCGTCCGCATGATTTTTGAAATGGAGGAATGGGAAAAAAAGATAGAAATGCATGTGCAAACTGAATAGAGGATTAAACTAAAATCATGCCAACTTCATAAACATGGGTGTTTGTTTCAGACGAATAGACCAAAACATAATATATATCCTAACGAATATGGTCAAATCAAAGTCAAACCATAGTTCAAGATAACTGTTTCTTGATACGGGGTGACCATCGTGGTCCGTACCGAGGAGTGTCTCGCGATGGTGTGTGTGCACTCCAACATATAAAGTGAGGGTTAGCACTAAGTTTTGCACATGACAATAACATCCAATATGACACTTCATATCCTACATGCTATGATCTCTTTTAGTCCTTCACTGCAAACACATTTTTAGTGTATGTTAAGTTGTTGTGGTATGCCTTTACCTTGGGCTAAAGTCCTACTAGTAAAAACTAGAGTTTTTCAATCATAGGTTCCAGACGGGCTCTAAATAGAGTGGTCACTCACTGGAAAATGGAAACCGTATAAGCACGATGAGCAAAATTTTCTTCCTCCGAAAGCTAAGCCGGAGCAGGATGCAGGTGTAGGCGCCGGCATTAATTGTGGATCACAGTGCGGGTGGTGTGATCGACCTGTGCGGCTTGCTATATATTGCCCATGCAGCACGCATTGGGGCTGATACGGATGCTGTGGTTGAAGTCAAAACCTGCCGAATTTTCCTGACGGCAAAGTCATCCACGTACGTCGTCGTTCCGGGTCCTTTCCCACCGATCCATCCCCATCACATCACATGTACTCCTGGAACAGTGACAGTGAGTGGCATGGATCGGGTATCCGTCACCCGGCGCAAATGTGCCACCACCGGTCAATGCTCCACATACATCTATACCATCTGAATTTTTGTTTGCAGAGCGCGCGCGTACGAATATTGATTTGATAAAGATACTAGCGTCATCACTGCAAAGGTTTGAAATTTCTAACGCGCGAAAAATGCGTAGTGTTGATTAACGATCACTGAAATGAGCACGTCAATGAGTGGTATAAGTGCCAAATTGAGAAGTATAGGCTTCCCTCCTAGCTAGGTCTTCCCTGCTCCGCCCCACCCCCGCCGCCGCTTGCCCGGCGGCGGTCGCCGCTCAGCTCGCCTAGCCCCCATGGCCAACAACGCGTTGCCCCTCCCTCTTCCTCCTCCCCCACCTGTTCCCCCAGGCTTTGTCCCAGAGTCGTTGCCCTTTTCCTTCCGAGATGCCCTTCTCTCCCCTGCAGTTACTCCGTCGCAGGCCGCCACTCCCTCTGCCGAGCTCACCGAGCGCCCGCGTCCGCGTCTGAAGTCCGTCATCACTGTGCCTGCCCGCATTGATGAAGGTGGTTGGACTGTGGTTGGTGGGCGGCGCCCCGCTCCACCCCAGCTGCCAAAGCCGAGCCATCTTAATGGCGGCTCCGAGTTCCGCCAGCTCCTTTTAAGGCTTGCCAAGGGCAGGTGTTTCCGGTGCCTCTCTTCAGACCACCGCATCATCTCCTGCAGGAATCCAGCGAAGTGCTTGCTCTGCGGAGACCTCGGGCACAAGGTGCGGTGGTGCAAAAACCCCAACGCGCAAGATCCGCTCCTCCTGCTGCTGGCCAACCGACGCCCTCAACTCCGACCGCAAGCTCAGGGGCCGTCGCGGCCTCAAGGCCGCCCGCCGCCTGCTACCGCTCCCAGGCCCGCTCCTGCCACGACTGCTGCGCCACCGCAAGTCCCTCTGCAACCGCCTCCGCGCCCTGCCTCTCGCTCCGCGGTGACAGTCATCTCGTCAACCCCCAAGTTCCTGGACATGGAGGCCCCTGGTGGAGATCGTGCTGAGTTCGTCTTGGCTGTGGCGGCTCGTTCGGCGGCAATTGCTGATGCGGAGCATGATCTTCTTCGTCATGCGGTGGTCATCACCGTGGTGAGCGCCCCTCGACGGCTCCTGCTGGCCCAGATCTCTGGGGCTCTCGCCGCTCATTTTGGAGTCGCCGGAGATGCCCTCCAGTGCTCCTGGCTCTCTACGGAGGAGCTCCACGTCCGCTTCGATGACCCCCAGGTTCGTTCATTGGTTCTTGCTGTGCCAGGTATGCTGAAGATTGGTCACGTCTCTCTCGCCATTGCGCAATGGACGCGTTTCCGCAAGGCGACTGCAGAGACGCTTCCCTTTCGCGAACGAGTCTGCCTTGAAGGCGTGCCGCGGAGTGCTTGGAACTGGACGGCGGTGGCGCCGCTGTTCGGGCCTGATGTGATCCTAGACTCCATCGACGATGTCTGCTGTTCGGAAGAGCAGACAGCTTGCTTCAAGGTCTGGATTTGGACCGACAACGTCAACAAGATCGCCACTAAAGGAGTGCTGCGCCTGGAAGAGCCGCTTGAGGTTGATTCCCCACTCAGGCACTTCCCCGAGCTCGGCATCTTCGCCGACCCCCCCAAGCGCTCCAGCCCTGTTCGTCTCCTTCGACACCCCATTCTCCTCCACCTCGACCAGGTCCACGATCACTCCCCCTCGCCACCTTCCAGCCCGGACAGCCACCGCAGCATCCACAGCGACATCAGCGGCATCCCATCGGACACGTCCTCGCGAGGCGAAACCATCAAGTGGAAGTACAGGTGGCACCTCGGCTACGAGGCAGGCTCCTTCCCCCCGCCGCCGCTACGCGGTGGCGCCAACCCTCGGCGGCGTTTCCCCAGACGTGAAGGCGACCAAGATGACGGTGCAGGCGGAAGTAGTGGCGGAAGACCAAGTGAGAGAAGAGGCGATCCTGCCTTGGGACACCAACGCCGGAGTGATACGTCTCCAACGTATCTATAATTTTTGATGCTCCATGCTTGTTTTTACACCATTTGCCTTGTGTTTTGTTACACTTCGTGGCATTTTTATGCGACTTCCGGAACTAACCTATTGACAAGATGCCACAGTGCCAGTTCCCTATTTTCTGCTATTTTTGTGTTTTAGAAAAGCTACACAGGAAATATTCTCGGAATTGGACGAAACAAAAGCCAGAAGTCTTATTTTTCCCGGAAGCTTCCCGAAGACCGAAAGAGAGCCGGAGAGGGGCCAGAGGCCGCCCTCACACATAGGTGGCGCGGCCCAGGACCTGGCCACGCCACCCAGGTGTGAGAAGCCCCTGGCTGCCCCCTGACGACGCCCCTTCGCCTATAAGAAGCCTCGGGACGAAAAACCATAGGAGAGTCGACGATTTTTCCAGAACAGTTCCGCAGCTCCGCCGCCATCGAAGACAAATTTTGGGGGACAGAAGTCTCTGTTCCGACACCCTGCCAGGACGAGGAAGTTCCCCCGGAGCCATCTCCATCGGTCTCCATCGCCGTCTTCGCCGTCTCCATCGACCTCACCGCCATCTCCATCAACCTTGCTGTCTCCTATGATGAGGAGGGAGTAGTTCATCCCCGGGGCTGAGGGCTCTACCGGTAGCTATGTGGTTCACCTCTCTCTCCCATGATGTAATCTCTATGTGATCGTGAGCTTTGTATCATGTTGAACAAGTAGATGTTATTATTCAGATATTATGTGTACTCTAGTGATATTATTAAAGTAATCTATTCCGCCTGCCATGGTGTAACGGTGACAGTGCGTGCATCATGGTGGTACTTAGTCTAGGCTACGATTGTGATCTTTTATGGATTATGAGAATAATTATCGCTATGATAGTATTGAAGTGATATATTCCTCCTTTCATGGTGTAATGTTGACAGTGTGTGCACCGTGTTAGTACTTGGTCTAAGTTGCAATAATATCTATCTTGAGTTGTGCTTTGATTTGGATATCTCTATGAGTGGTGTTTGTCAAGTACTTGATGAACTTTAAGGGGTGCTTCTGTAGCCACTACACAATGATTAGTGTTATTCAATAGGAGAGTAATTCAGAGTACCATAGTGGAGAGAAGTTGTTTATTTGTTCAATCATGTTATATTGTTGGGAGTGTGTCCACTAGTGAAAGTATGATTCCTAGGCCTTGTTTCCAAGCTTTGCACACCATTTACTTGCTGTTTTGTTACATATTTGCTCGCAGCGATACTTATTTTATATCACAGTTACTACTTATAATCATCACTGCCGCTTGTATTTTACTATCTCTTCGCCGAACTAGTGCACCTATACATCTGACAGGTGTATTGGGTGTGTTGGGGACACAAGAGACTTTCTGTATCGTAATTGCAGGGTTGTTTGAGAGGGATAGCTTTGACCTCTTCCTCCCTGAGTTCGATAAACCTTGGGTGATCCACTTAAGGGAAACTTGCTGCTGCTCTATAAACCTCTGCACTTGAAGGCCCAACACTGTCTACAAGAACAGAAGCGTGTGTAGACATCAAGCTCTTTTCTGGCGCCGTTGCCGGGGAGGTAAGGTAAAAGGTACTCACATTCTTTGGCTACTAAGTCTTTTAGTTGCTGGTGAGTGCTCGGAGCTATTTCCTTTAGATTCTGCAATTACATCTTTTTGTTTCTTGTTTTTATTTTCACTAGTTAGGCTTAATGGAAAACAAAGAGTTCTTTAGTCTTTTTCCTGATTTTAGATTTGAAGAGAAAATTGAAAATCCTTTGGAGCTTATTTCGCATAGCAATTTTATTAGTATGAATGCTTTGAATACCGTTAATGGTAATGCTATAGAAAAGTCTAAGCTTAGGGAAGCTGGTTTTGTTAAGTATGATATTTTTAGTCCCCCAGCTTTAGTAGAGAAGGTCTGTTCTGATAATATTTTATCTCCCATATGTGATGTTTCTAGTGATGCTTGTGCTCCTCATCCTTTTAAAATACCTACGAAGATTGTTGAACATGTTAGGGATAACTGCTATTTAGGAGATAGAACTGTCCATCATGGTGACCATTTGCTTTTTATACATGAATTATGCGAGTTGTTCCAGTGTGCAGGTATTTCAATGAACCAAGTTAAGAAGAAGCTATTCTCTTTTTCGCTGAAAGGCAGAGCTGAGGAATGGTATAAAACATTGAAGGATGGCCGATCTATTGATTGGGAGAAAATTGAACCTCTCTTTTATTCTAAATTCTATCCTTCTAGTCAGGTTTATAAAGATAGGAATTACATTTATAATTTTCATCCGCATGAGGGAGAAAGCATTGCCCAAGCTTGGGGAAGATTGAAGTTACTAATGCATAAATGTCCTATTCATGATCTTCCCCGTAATATTGTTATTAATAATTTTTATGCAAGGCTTTCAGGATATTACAAGGACTATCTAGATGCATGCTTTGATGGGTCTTTCACAAGCAAGGATGTCGACACCAAGTGGGGTCTGCTCGAGACAATTCAAAACAATATTGAAGGTTGGGATAGCGACAAAGGTAAAGGATCAAGTATGAATTACGAGTTTGATTGTATTAAGTCTTTCGCTAAAACTGCTAATTTTCAAGAGCTTAGTGCTAAATATGGTCTTGATCCTCAAATTATGGTTGATTGCTTTAAATCCTTTGCTTCCCATATGAATGTTCCTAAAGGGAATGGGGGATGTGTATCATGAACCTTTTAAGGACACTTGCATAGAAAGTGATATTGTTATTGATGATTGCAATAAACATGCTCAAACTTCTAAAAGTATTATTTCTTATAAGCATGTTAATTTTTGTGGAATACATAGACCTTGTGAACAGAGTTACAACAAGGAAGATTATTGCATCACCCACGCAAATGAAGAAACCAGTATGTGGTACAAGGATATAGGTGAGATCGGTAAAATGGTTTGTGAGCTTTATCCTTTTCTTTGTAAACATTGCGATGACATAGGTCATTTTAATTTCCGATGCTCAAACCCTAATAGTTACTCTTCTAGTACCTTAAGTTTGTATTGTGATGACAAGATTACTCCCAATCAGCATGATGAGCTCACTTTGTTCTTGGCGTGTGAAGAGATATCTAGAAAGATTGCTTTGATAGATATGAATGATGTTGATATTAATAGCACCATGCATGGTTGTCGTCTCTATTGGGCTAAAGATTGCCTTGCAAATACTTACATACAAAATCTTATAAAACTTGATATTCTGCCAAGCTATGACAGGACTGATAGATATTTTTATCTTATTAATAGAGAGGAGGAATCCTCCAAAGTTTCTTCTGTTGTTTCTCTCAGCAAACAAGGTTATGTGGAGAAGATGCCTTTCCCTCCTAAAGAATATGTGGAGAAGATGCCCTTCAAGTCTCTCCCTCCTAAAAGAGAGAGTAAGAAGAGTATGAAGAAGAAGAAGAGGAGTAAAAGGCGAGAGGACACGGTACCTTCCCCTAAGCGTTATGATCCTGCTATAGATTATGATAATTCTGATTGGGATGATGTTCCTATGCCTGTTACCTATGTTAGTGATCATGATTGGGAAAAGCACTCTACTTTTGATATTGAAAATATTTTTGGTACGAATTCTAAGGTTAATAATTGTTGTACCATTAGTGCTATCCATGTTCCTTCTTATGATGATATGTTTGAAGAGTATGCTATGCGAAATAGTTGTCCTCTAGTTTATGATGGTTATGATTATGAGTATAATATTTTCAGTTAACCTAGTTTTGAGGAGAGAAATAGTTATGATTACAATATGCCTCCTGTTTTTGATGATTATGGTGATTATTCTGTTGAATCTGCTCCTACTACTATTGTTCATGTTGGGAGTATTACTTCTTTTATGCATGTGGCTCATGATAGGGATGCTTTATGTGATGGTTATGTTGTTAGTGCTATTCATGATGCTACTGAAAGTTATTATGAGAGAGGGAAACATGGTTTGATAGATCTCAACAATATTAAGTTTTCCCTCTTTATGTTGCAATTCTTGAAGTTGTACTTGTTTTGTCTTCCTATGCTTTTTGCTTTGCACTTTTATGACTTATCTCTTTACAAGACTATTTTTCATAGGAAGTGGTTCAGATATAAATGTCTTTCACATTTACTTTTTGATGCTCTCTATTGCTTTAAGTTCCTATATGGCGCCTTTGCCTCAAGCTCTTATATGGCGCCGACATGAGCATCTTTGCAAATTACTGCGCCTAGCTCAAAGGCATTAAAGAAAAGCACTCTTGGGAGATAACCCATTGTTTATTTTCAGTACTTTTTCTTTTATTTGAGTCTTGGAAGTTATTACTACTGTAATGACCTCTCCTTATCCTTTTTATTTTGTTGTTGTGCCAAGAGAAGCCTCTAATTTGAGTGAGGTAAGATTTGGGGATGTTGCTGTCCTGAAACTGTTTTCGGTGCTGCACCGTAAAAATTTGTATAAATTCTCTGTATATCTTTTGGACCTGCGATTTCTTGTGCATATGCCTCAGGTTACATCCAAACTTTCATTAGTTGAACACTTTTTGATTTGAGCAACAGAAAACACCTTAAAAATTCGACCTTTGTCAGCTGTTCTGTTTTGACAGATTTCTGCCAATATTTGTGTTTGCCGCTTTATCACATTCTTTTCGAGTTCTTTTGATCACGGAACTTTTGGAGAAGTTGCTATAGTAGTATATGCTTAATATGTGGTAGTTTTGAGTTTAAACCTGAAGCAAAAAGGGTTGATTTATTATTATGCTTACACTAAAGTTGCTAATAGAATTGTGTTTAGTTTTGTATGAAGGAAGTTTTCAAGTGTAGGGATTGGAGAATGATGAGATGAGTTGAAGAATGGACAAAAGCTCAAGCTTGGGGATGCCCATGCATCACCCCAAGAAATATCCAAGAAGTACAAGCGTCAAAGCTTGGGGATGCCCCCGAGGCACCCCTTCTTCATCGGCAAAAATTAGGTCACCTTTCAAGACACTATATTTTTATTGCTTCATGCATTATGAGTTTTTCTTGGAGCATCAGTTATTTTAGTTTTCATTATTAGTTTTGCTTTGTTTGCTGCAATAAATGGTTAGATCACATCATGTTTCTTTTGGAAGAGATGAACTTGCTTTTCATTTGCCAAGAACACTCTAGTTTTCACTCTTATCGTTCAATGAGTGTTCTTCTTTTTCTGCTACTGCTTTTGGTTTTCATTTTCACCTTGATTTGCATTCAGATCTTGTCATATCTTTTCATCAAGGTGTATTTTTGCCTCTGATCTTTATTGGTTTTCATCAAAAGAGGTGTCTATAAAAATTTCAAATGGTGTTGGAAAAGAGAAAAAGCTTTGTGCAAAATAGTGGTACAAGAAGGAGCTTGTGTAGACTGCGGCTTAGGCTTTTTCATGTCATGCTTGATGTTTTTTTGATAGTATGCTTAGTGGTTTTGCTGTAGCATGACTTGTCTCAAATAACTGAGATTGCTTAATGAGCCTTTGAAAAAAATCATGCATTGTTTTTATTGTATGGAAGCATTATTTTGGTTTTCTCCTTGATGCTTTATTTGGGTTGACTTGGCGCATGATCACACATGTTAGACTCTTACAAAGTCGCCAATAGCCTCTATGATCATTTAGTTTTTGACTTTTGATGCCATCTTATGCTTCTTTTAATGTTGCTTTGTCACCTTGCATGATTATGGCCATTATTGCTCTCTTAGTTGGTCGCTCCCAGTCTTATGCTAGCCCTCATTTTGTACTGAGTATAAGCTCTACTCGTGCATCCAACTCCCAAAAACCAAGTTTGCCATTGTGTCCACTATAAATTCCTATGCATGGTATTTGTAAGCCATTTTAAGTAAATTTTCATGTGCTACCTTTCAAAAACCTTCAAAACACTTCTCGTTTCGTGACACTGTTTTCAGCTCATGGGGACGTAGTGGTCGGATTTGCTATCTTCCATATTGCTTATTCCAAAAAGATAAAAAAAAGAAAGAAAAAAGACACTCCTCCATGGAATGTGAATGTTGGTGGGCACCCGATGGAATCGGTTAGCCATGGTTTGTGAAAGGAAAAAGGTGGGGAGGAGTGCCAAGCTTTATACAAGAGCACAAAAGTGCCAATCTCTCTCTCAAAAACTTGCTTCATTTTTGTATGGAAGATAGTAAGAACCCCATTGCCAGTCGTTGACAAAGACAACCACCTCTCAAAACCATTTTTTATCTCTCTGTTTTACAAATGAAAAGCTCTAGCACATGTTTAATCACTGCTTCCCTCTGCGAAGGGCCTTTCTTTTACTTTTATGTTGAGTCGCCACCTTCTACATTTATGCACCATTAAGAGAGCATAGTTGTCATTCTGAGTATAATGTGCATTGTTCCAAAGTTTTCATTGATTGATTCATGATCATGGTTTCACTTTTTCTTAAATTATTTATATCTAGTCGCCCTCTTAAACTTGAAGGTGTCCTATGCATTTATGTTTTGCTCTCCATGAAGGACAAGCTGAAAACCATTTACTATGTTTTTCCATATGATTTGAACACACGTTTGACTTTCATTGTTTCATTTTTCATGATCTTTTGTTTGTGTTCATTTGCATGTTATAACATGGTTGCTAAGTTTCTTCTATCAAGATTATATCTTTCATGCCCATGTTTTAAGTTCTTTGATCTCAGCACTCAATGCTTTACCTATATGATCAAGATTGTGATGGTGCATGTCACCTCAAAAATTATTTCTTTTGTTATCACTTACCTACTCGAGGACGAGCAGGAGTTAAGCTTAGGGATGCTGATACGTCTCCAACATATCTATAATTTTTGATGCTCCATGCTTGTTTTTACACCATTTGCCTTGTGTTTTGTTACACTTCGTGGCTTTTTTATGCGACTTCCGGAACTAACCTATTGATAAGATGCCACAGTGCCAGTTCCCTATGTTCTGCTATTTTTGTGTTTCAGAAAAGGTACATAGGAAATATTCTCGGAATTGGACGAAACAAAAGCCAGAAGTCTTATTTTTCCCGGAAGCTTCCCGAAGACCAAAAGAGAGCCGGAGGGGGGCCAGAGGCCGCCCTCACACATAGGTGGCGCGGCCCAGGCCCTGGCCGCGCCACCCAGGTGTGAGGAGCCCCTGGCTGCCCCCTGACGATGCCCCTTCGCCTATAAGAAGCCTCGGGATGGAAAACCCTAAGGGAGTCGACGATTTTTCCAGAACAGTTCCGCAGCTCCGCCGCCGTCGAAGACAAATTTCAGGGGACAGAAGTCTCTGTTCCGGCACCCTGCCGGGACGGGGAAGTGCCCCCGGAGCCATCTCCATCGGTCTTCATCGCCGTCTTCGCCGTCTCCATCGACCTCACCGCCATCTCCATCAACCTTGCTGTCTCCTATGATGAGTAGGGAGTAGTTCATCCCCGGGGCTGAGGGCTCTACCGGTAGCTATGTGGTTCACCTCTCTCTCCCATGATGTAATCTCTATGTGATCGTGAGCTTTGTATCATGTTGAACAAGTAGATGTTATTATTCAGATATTATGTGTACTCTAGTGATATTATTAAAGTAATCTATTCCTCCTGCCATGGTGTAACGGTGACAGTGCGTGCATCATGGTGGTACTTGGTCTAGGCTACGATTGTGATCTTTTATGGATTATGAGAATAATTATCGCTATGATAGTATTGAAGTGATCTATTCCTCCTTTCATGGTGTAATGTTGACAGTGTGTGCACCGTGTTAGTACTTGGTCTAAGTTGCAATAATATCTATCTTGAGTTGTGCTTTGATTTGGATATCTCTATGAGTGGTGTTTGTCAAGTACTTGATGAACTTTAAGGGGTGCTTCTGTAGCCACTACACAATGATTAGTGTTATTCAATAGGAGAGTAATTCAGAGTACCATAGTGGAGAGAAGTTGTTTATTTATTCAATCATGTTATATTGTTGGGAGTGTGTCCACTAGTGAAAGTATGATTCCTAGGCCTTGTTTCCAAGCTTTGCACACCGTTTACTTGCTGTTTTGTTACATGTTTGCTCGCAGTGATACTTATTTCATATCACAGTTACTACTTATAATCATCACTACCGCTTGTATTTTACTATCTCTTCGCCGAACTAGTGCACATATACATCTGACAGGTGTATTGGGTGTGTTGGGGACACAAGAGACTTTCTGTATCGTAATTGCAGGGTTGTTTGAGAGGGATAGCTTTGACCTCTTCCTCCCTGAGTTCAATAAACCTTGGGTGATCCACTTAAGGGAAACTTGCTGCTGCTCTACAAACCTCTGCACTTGAAGGCCCAACACTGTCTACAAGAACAGAAGCGTGTGTAGACATCACGGAGCTCGACGCCGGCGTACGGTGCCTCCCAGGGCCATGGCAATCAAGCAGCTCCACCCAGCGGCCGGAGGCACGGAGCCGACAGCGCCTCATCACCTCTTGCTGTGGTGGCCCAGCCTATGGCCCCCAACATGTGTGCAGATGGCACATGTGTGCTGCAGGATCTCCAAGGGGAAGGGGACAGAGAGGCGTCCGAGGAGGAGCGGCCGATCAGTTCTCCTTCTCGTGAAAGTGCGTACAGTGCTATACATAGTGCCATGCAGGAGCTGCATGTGGCCCTGGACTCCTACACGCATTCCCCAAAGATGGGGGGCCCTGCCTTGACCGAGACAGAGCACGTTGACGAGGCTAGCCTGAGTGTCTCTATCAGTCCGGTGCCGACACAGGACAACGGGCCTCTCGCTCCCCATGAGGATTGCTTTGGGACTTTGTCACCAAAAGGCCGCAGGAATGAGCTAGGCCCAGAAAGCAAGCTAGACGAGCCAAGTCCGCCAAGACAGACACTGCCTCCCAGGGCCTGCGATATGAGCGACATCGAGGTAGAGCCCACTGCGGTTGCCTCCTTTCTTAGCACGCTCTCCTCCACTCTGCAGCTGCCGCTTTGCCCCACTCCTCCGGTGCCCCGTGCCAAGCGTGCCCCTGCCGGCAAGGAGCTTGAAGGAAGCTTGCGCTCCAGCAGACTTGCCGCCAAGCCAACGGCGGGCTTGTCCACTATGGATAAGAACAAGATCGTCCTCCTCAAGAAGCATGGCCAAGAGGTGAATGAAGCTGATCCAAAAGAAGATCTCAAGAAATACTCTGACATCTACAAGCAGCAGCTCCCGCCTGACTACATTAAGGCGGTCGCTGCGCTAGTGGAGGCAAACAAGACCAAGGGCAAGGTGAATGCTTCTGTCCTGGAGCCAGTGCTGGCCCCTGCATGATCTGTTGCGCACCTCTCGAGCCAGAGCTCCCACCAGTTTCCCCAATGTATCACACCCTACCTCTCCTAGTTTGCTTTTCCTTTGCTCTAGTGTGTCCTGCCCAGATGAGGCCTATTGTTCCAAGGATGTGTGTTGTTTCCCCTGTTTCCCCACCTGCTCCGCAGTTGTAGCTGTTGTTTCTTTGTCAGCGGTGCCCGAGTCTCACCTTGCAATGGATATTAGTATTCTAAATTGGAATACTGTAAGGGTATTTTACCCTTCAACTTATTTTTGGTTAGTGATGAAACGTGAGCTAGTGTTGTACTAATAGTTTCTTCTAGTGTCATTTTCAGGTTTTAGTCCAATTCTTTGGTGAGCTGAGATTGGAGGCCCCCCCATTCATATTAGGAGCGAAGCGGCGGTGTTTTTCTTTTTCTCTCTTACTTTTACTTGAGTTCATAGGAAACACCGCACTATTAAGAGGGGTTGTCTCAATGGACTCGTGGGTTTGATTTCTTGCTAACCAAACACTTTTTCCCACTTGCCTCATTTCCCTAATGAAGAGTATTTTTAGTTTGTTTGGAGAAAATAAAGTTGTGGAAGGTTTTCTAGTTATCGGTTTAGTTTCCGATTTGACCGGAAATCACACCAGAAATCCAACCGAATTTTTTTGGTTTCAACCGGATTCTGGACCGGACTAGCTCGGCCAGGCCCAGACATGTTTTTGGGCTTGCTCGGTTTGGTTCCGATCCCAGGCTCGGTCTGAACTGGAAATTTCCGGTTTCACCGGAACTCCCACCGGGAATTTCCGGTTGAATTTCTGGTCCAACTGGGAATTAAACCAGAAACCCGAGATTTGACCCAAACGGTCATTTTCTCCCCACTAACTATAAATACAACCCTTCTTCTCTGAAGGGGTAAGTTGACCAGCTCCAAATCATAAAATCTTATCCTCTCTCTCTCCTCCATTAATGAGCACCTTAAGCTAAGGGGATCTCTCATTCTACCCAACCAAATCCAAATCCCTTTGGTAGAAAGAAAGAGGAGGCCCCGATCTACATCTTCACCAAGCCAAATTTCATTCCCCCTTGAGTTCATCGAGATTACTTGTTACTCTTGGGTTTGTGGGAAACCCTAGGCGGCTAGGGTCGCCCGGAGGCATTCGGCTTGTGATTCGCCCCGTGGAAAGTTTGTGAGGGTTTGGAGACCACCCTAAGGTCTACCACAAGTGATTGGGCTCCTACTTCGTGGAGGAGGCTCAAGGAGAAGAAGGTGAGCCTTCGTGGTGCTTGAGTACCCTTCGTGGGGATTCACACCTCTCCAACGGTGACTAGCTCTCTCCCAAGAGAGTGAACATCAGGATACATCTTCGTCTCTGTGTGTCTCGGTTATTTCTATCTGAGTTCCTTTACTTGTGTTTTTACCTTTGTGATAGCCTTCAAGCTTGAAGTACTTTGCATAGCATCATATAGGTTGTTCACCTAGTTGTTAGGCTCACACTTATATTCTGCAAAGCCTAAAACTAGTGAAAAGAAAAGTAAAATTTGTAGAAACCTATTCACCCCCCCCCCCCTCTAGGTTAGACCATCCACACTTTCAATTGGTATCAGAGCCAAGGGCTCTTTCTAAGGGCTTAACCGCCTTAAGAGTAAGATGGTCTCACCTACGGATGAGGGTGAAGGCAAAGTCTTCATGGCCATTGAGGTCCAAGCGTTGCTTGATAAGCAACGCAACGAACTCAATGAACGTTTCACCACGTTGGAAGCGAGATTCTCGGCTTTCAATGCTAAGAGTGCCCTTCCCGAGGTTGTCGTGGTTTCTCTGAAGGAGAACCCAAACTCGGAAAAGGCAAAGGTGGATGATCCACCTAAGCCCAATGGACCTGTTGCCTGTCAAAACCCACCGGCGAGCAGCGACGAGCAACACGAAGAGCCGGGAGGCTCCCAGAACTGCTGGTGGGCCCTGGTCCCTCGGGCAACGGCCCGCAAAACTCCGGCACACGTCCTGGCTGATGCAAGGGCGTGCCACCTGACCTATACCTGATCAGGAAGGTGATGGATTGCTTCGATTAGTTTCCTGCATGGCAGACACGTAAACATTAAATACGAGCCTCGATCGGCTCTCAGGTCTCCCTGTGAATCGGCTCATGTAGCCGATTATCCCATGGATCTGCATTGGATCTACGATAACATGGGGTTTTGCTTTATCAAAACAAGTCAAATCGATCTACGACAGTTTAACGCTTTCACCACATAATTGGAACATCCCACACGTAATTGAGCCTGGTAGATACGAAAGATAACAGAAAACTAACCCTAGAGGAGGCCAAAAAACCAACGTAGAGTCAATTCCCGGAACAACTCCTCTCGAATTGGCAAACCATATCCTTACGTACTACTGGATCGTTCAACCCGTTTGTGAGGCCTAACCATGCGGATATCAAACTAATCCTTGGAGAACAAGGAACAACTATGACAGATTGAATCAACTGAATAAAGATCAAGCAAGATGCTGCCCTTACACCCAAAATAGGTGCAAAGGCAACGAGATCTCTAGGGGCAGCATGACTAAGCAAACATAACCAAAAGCACCGATGCTAGCCCAAATAGATCTATGATAACAGTATTACTCGCCATCAACAAGGCTTCAGTACGAGCAACACCAAATAACTCATAAGCAGATGCTGCCTAGATCGCGAGATGCGATCTAGGCAGCACGACGCTTACCTGAAAGAAACCCTCGAAACAAGGGGTGGCGATGCGCCGAGATTGTGTTTGTTGTGAACGTGATCGTCCTCCTTTCTCAATAACCCTAGGTACATATTTATAGTCCAGAGACTTTCTATCTTTGGAATAAACCTAACAACTCTATCTCTTGTTTAAACCGAAACGTACTCTATCATAATATACAGATACACGGGCAATTAGCCCAAATCCACGCGCAAGGCCGATCCAGCCTCCAAGCCCATCTTGATTACGGCCCATCTCCTCATTTGGCCAAAATGTGGCGATAACACATGCCCCCTGGTTTTGGCAATAATAATTCCAAAACCACTCGGTTTTTTCTTCATCGGGTCACGCGTTGCAGAGCAGAACCGTCATATCGCCTCCTCATCATGATGCCTCGCCTTCTCAACTTCTCCGCAGTACACGATTTGACAACTCTGGCACCACATTCTCGAAAACCGCTATGGCATTGAACCATCTTCCACTATTCCCCTTATTTAAATCTATCCGGACCATTTGCATCCTCATTATTCTCCAATAGCCAAAAAACCCTCTTCCTCCGCCATGGCCTCCTCTTCTTCCTCCAACACATCCGGCCTTTCCTTCCAATCCTCCGACTCCGTCAACCGGGAGCCGACGCCGGAGCACCCGCCAATGGCGGCGTACGAAGCTCTCGCCCCACAATGGTGGGACGAGAGAGACTGGGACTTCGCCGCCCAGTCAGAGGACGACGAGTCCCTGACCGACGGCGAGGAGGACCTCCAACTCCTCGTCGACGGGGAACTGGAGGCGGAGAGCGCCGACGACGCCGTGTCCTGGGGCGAGGACATCGGCTCTTCCGATGAGGAGGAAGAAGCAGAGGAGGACACCTCCTCCGACGAATACCCGCCGGTGAAGCGCTTCCGCGCCGGATCCAGCGAGGACACCGACGACGATGACGAAGACGAGGAGGCCCCCGCTGACAACCTCAGCAGCAGCGGTGAGTACTACGCCGGCAGCAGCGCCGATGACAGCGAAGACGGCGGCGGCAATGGCAACGGCGACGACGACGACGCCGCCTTCTAGATTAGGAACTAGTAGTAGTAGTACTAGTAGTAGATCTCCATTTTGTAAGCAATCGGCTTCATTGTAAACAACCGTCTTTGGAACCAACAAAGCTTGCTTTTCCCAATTTGATTTTGCCGATAGTCAAATAGGTCAACATTCCAAAAGCCGATAGTAACGAATCGGCTTTCACCATACCACGCTTGATATGATCAACCAAGTCAAAGCCCAAAGAGCCGATGGCAACACATCGGCTTTTCCCACAAACGTTGGCAAGGTTAAACTCGGTCGCTTATTTAGACAAGTCTGAGCGGTCACTTTCCAATTTCAACGGTAACCTGCAACCATCTTCAAAAAGGCTAACTCAGATCTCCAATTGCCTCATTGAACAAATCGGGCTCACGGCGACACGAACCCTAGATTCCCCACCGCATAGATCCATCTCCGCCGGCAAATTAGATGGCGGAATCGTCCAGCGCCAACACAGCGGTCTCCGGTCTGAAGGTAATCCTTAACTGTTCCTCGCAATCCGAGCACGGTGCTAGAATTAATAGCAAACACCTGAATTAATGCTTTTATCCCATCATTGAAATTTTAGGTTTCAGACATTCTGCTGCCGCATCCTTCTCTCCCAAATTCTCTCTGCCTTGGCCCCCGTACAGAATCTAGTCCTGCCTATCTGATCTCTTGCGAGGCAAACAAAATCCCCTTCGTAAGCCAAAACTTAGATTTGGATTCTTGGGCCGACTGCTTACGAGCCTGGCCTAATCCTCCCGAATATTGGGTTTCTTGGTACAGTAGGGTAGCCAAAACTTACCAATCTCAATGGGAAACCACGGGAATAGCCGATGCCTTGTCTTTGTCATTGTCTCCCCTTGAGAAACATGAAAATCTTTTAAAAACCATCGGCTATTTCTGGTCTGATGCTCTGAACTGCTTCATGTTCGGCCATGGCCCCATGACACCAACTCTGTTAGACGTGGTGATGATTACTGGTCTGGACGTCACATCACCCAGCCCCTCTGCTTTTATGCTGCCAAAAGTCCCCTTCAAGCTTTCTTCCAAAACAGATTGCACGAACTGGGGTGCTTATCTTCGAAGCCACATGAAAACTAAGGGCCCTGTCACAGAGAAAGAACACACGGCCTTCCTCAATTTCTGGCTGGAACATTTCATATTCTGTGGCCCTTCCCTTGCTCCAACCAAGAATTATCTTCCCTTGGCCTACGAACTTGCCAGAGGCACTCAACTTGGCATCGGCAAACTGTTCCTTGGAGAAGTCTATCGATATCTCCAGTTGATGTCTGTCAAACTATCCTCCCACATAGCAGTCAAAACAGGAGGTCCTTGGTGGTTTATTCAACTATGGGCTCAGCTGTACTTTCAAAACCATATCCCAAACTTCCCCCTTTTGGCAAGTTGCACCTTTCCAGATGCCAAAGGGAAGCAGATCCGATGCACCAGCTACGGCCAAGCTCTGTATAGCCTGCCAGGTAGTAAACTGATCCCTCATGAAGCATCCAAGTGGTTCAGCATTTTCTTCCAAGGCCTGGACAATCCTATCTTCTTTCCTTACACGGAGGAATCGGAAAATTTTGAAAATCCAATCTCCTTCAGGCTGGACAACTTTGCCGATGACACTAGCACTCGGCAGCTATTCTCCACCGTGATCCATCCCTGCTTCCTCCCAGTTGGCATGAGCACATCCAACAGAATAATCAAGCCTAGATACGAGTTCTACCAGCCGGTCGTAGCAGCTCGGCAATTTGGCCTTGGGCAAGTACCTCCTCATTTCTTTCTCCACCACCTCACAGAGAGCAGAGCCGACCTGCCCGATTCTCTCACCAGTCAGAGGTGTTATTCTTTCTTCGATGCTCTGACCATCCCAATTCCTAACAACCTCACTTTCGCTTCATCAACCGATGGTTTTGAGAACTGGTGGTCGATGTGGAAGACTCATGCCTTCAGGAGAGCTCTGGGATCATTGCTAGAACAGCTCGATGCTGAATATGACATCCCCGTAGAACAGGTACCGCTACTTGTAAATTTTCTTGATGCAGCTCACGACGATTCTTTTAATATCCCGCTCTGTCTCCTTGCAGCAACAAGATGGTCCAGAACCTACTAACGAGGATGGCTCCCCCTTCGAATTCCTCCCACCAGCTCCTGTGGTCCTTTTCTGCAAAAACTCGCCACCTTTGAAACAGGTCGTGATGCAGAACCAGCCGATATCACCAAAATCGGCTTACAAGAGCCAAGCAACTTCCGGGTTAGCTGCCTCCCGAGTTCCAACTAAAACGAGAACGGCGGTGAGGAAGGTAGTGGCCAAAAAAACTTTGAGGCGCCGGAGCCCTTCTCCAGAGAGCTCGCACGTACGCTGATTCATGCCTTGGTTGATCTCATTTATCTTTGTAAACATGCTTGTGCTTACCAACTCTCCCTTTCTTACAGGTCTCCATCGAAGACACCTCCAGCGAGGAAACACAATCCAATCGAGGAGATTCAAGCTCAGCAGACTCTGAGAGAACCACCACACCGAGCCAGCCAGATGTGCCACCATCGGCTTCCAGGAAAAGGCCTGTTCCTGAACCTGTTGCCCCCCGAGCAGCAGTCGAGGCGGGGCAAGCTGTGAGCCCCAAGAGGGCTCGCAAGGGACTGCAAACTTCTTCTTCGAGCCAGGAGGCGTCGAAAGTAATTATCCTCCATACTCTTACCACTCCTTTTTTATGCCGATTCATTGCTATTCACATCGGCTAAGCACCTTTCATGCAGACGAATGACACTTCTAGTGGGAAAGTCGGGGAAGTGCCGACGCCTTCCGCAAGCCTGGATCTAGTAATCCCTGAAGGTGTAGATGAAACGGTTGCCAATCTGGCCAAGCCCTCAGCAACAACACACGAGCCGATTGTCTCGCCGTCGGCTATCCCCCTGATCTCAGGAGAGGTATGTTCGCTTCTTTCGACTCATCCTTCCCTATTTGACGCATACTGACGCCACTTCTGCCTGCCAGGGTTGTGATATCTCAGGCTTGCTGACGTTCGACCCTGAACCCATCGAACCAGCTCCCTCTGTCGCCAACGATGAACCACGAGCAAGCGCTGTTCTACCTCAATTCCAGCGTCTCAAAGCCTTGCTGTCCTCCCCAATCGAGAAGTTGGTCGAGGGTTCTGAAGAGGTGAAGAGTGTTCTTGACGAAATCAAGGACCAACTCCCGGTAGCATTGCAGGTGAAGCTTTGGCCAGTTGTGACTCTGTCTTTCTACGGGTCAAGGGTGAAGTTGGCTCGTGAGAGGATCAATCTACGCCACGCCCAACTCCCACTGAAGGCCGATATTGCAGCCAAATGTCAGCGGCTCAATGAGAAAAAGGCATCTCTGGATGCCAAAACTGACACCTCTGTCAGCACCGCCGAGCTTGCATCCTTAAAAAAGGAATTGGAAGATCTCGAAGAGAAGGTCCGGGCGACTAAAAAGCTCATTCATGACAAGGAAGCATTCATCGCCCGCTCCCAAGACGAAGCAGAAGGCCTCAAAGCTCAACTGAAGACTGATCTGGCAGAAATACGTGCCCTGAGCAAGCAGCTAGTGACGGGCAAGGACGATGATGACGAAGCCGAGATCGCCGAGGTGGATCGTGTCCGTGCTGACGCCCTCCATGCCTTCGAGGCATTCCTTATGTAACCTGACACCTGCTCGTAACAGTCTGAACCTCGAGAGTCGATGGCTGTGCATTGTTTTTTTTTATTTGGCCGATTTCATGTATCGGCCCCCATGTTTCACTGGATATATTTTTCTACTGGCCGATTTCATGTATCGGCCCCCATATTTCACTGGATATATTTTTTTTACTGGCCGATTTCATGTATCGGCCCCCATATTTCACTGTCCATCATCCCACATGCTTGGGAAATATTTCTTGAGATGCTGACCGTTAACAGCCACTGGGAATTTCACACCGTCCAGCTCCTCAAGCATGTACGCGTTGCCCCTTAAAACTTGGTCGACCCTGTATGGCCCGTGCCAATTTGGAGACCATTTACCGTATGCTGCATCCTTAGTTCCCAATGGCAATACAGCTTCCCATACTAGATCACCAACGTGGAACTCCTTTGGTCTCACCTTCTTATTATATGCACGAGCTACCTTGGCTTTGTTCTCTTTAATTTTCTCAAGCGACCACAGCCTAAGTTCAGTTAAATCCTCAACACTGTCACTCATCAGGGCTGCATATTCTTCAGTTGTTAGATCGTTCTGAAAAGTGACACGTCTCGATCCAGCCGTAATCTCCCATGGCAATACGGCTTCTTGTCCATAGACTAGATGGTATGGCGAGGTTTTTATCGCTCCATGACATGACATGCGATAAGCCCACAAAGCTTCTGACAAAACCTCGTGCCAACGCCTAGGGTGCTCGTCGATTTTTCTCTTGATCAGCTTGATAAGGCTCTGATTGGACGCTTCAGCTTGCCCATTTGCTTGAGCATAATATGGAGATGATCGGATCAGCTTAATTCCCGTGTCCTCGCAGAACTCTCTAAACTCGTGAGAAATGAAGACCGAACCTCCATCGGTCGTGATAGTTTGGGGAATCCCGAATCTATGAATGACATGTTCTTTCACGAAATTGATAACATCCTTCGAGTTTACTGACTTCATAGGGACGGCTTCCACCCATTTAGTGAAATAATCCGTAATGGCCAAAATCCACATGTGGCCTTTGCTTGATGGAGGATTGATCTTGCCAATCATATCCATGCCCCAACCTCGGAATGGCCAAGGCTTGATGATGGGGTTCATCGCTGATGCAGGTACCATCTGAATCTTCCCGAATTTCTGACATGCTTGACACCCTTTATAGTACTTAAAACAGTCCTCAAGCATGGCGGGCCAATAAAACCCTGATCGCCTGATCAACCATTTCATCTTGTGAGCCGATTGGTGAGTTCCACAGGCGCCTTCGTGTACCTCGTGTAGAAGCCGATTTGCCTCGGCTGGCCCTAGACATTTGAGCAATAGCCCTTCCAGAGTCCTGTAGAACATGTCATCCCCAATAAGCACATACTTCATGGCCTTGTACCTTATCCGTTTAGGTGCCCCCCGAGCCGAATCTTTCAAGTAATTGAAGATATCGGCTCTCCAGTCGTCCGTCTCCAGGAACTGTACCTGAACATCAGTTCCATCTGCTATGTCCTTGTAGCCTGAAGCCATTTGTGCGAGATCATTCGCCTCGGTATTCTGCGATCGCGGGATCCAGATAAAGTTTAAGTACCTGAACTGTGCCATCAGCTCACGGCATTGCAACCATAATGGGAAGAGTGACTCGCTCTCACACTTGTATTCGTCCGTGAGTTGGGAAATCACCAATTTGGAGTCTCCAAAAAGTTCCACTGCTTCTGCTCCGGCTTCAATGAGCAACTCCATTCCCTTGCGTATTGCCTCATACTCAGCGACATTGTTGGTGCAAGGGGTAGATAGCTTGATGGAGAAGGAATATGTTGCCCCCCGGGGCGACACGAGTAGAATGCCGATGCCGCAACCATCATCACAAGCCGATCCATCAAAAAACATAGCCCATGCACGTACAGACAGTGCTGCTATATCAGTGTTGATTCGTTCAGCAATAAGATCGGCCAACGCCTGTCCCTTAACCGCTTTGGCGGGTTGATACCGGATATCAAATTCCGATAATGCAAACATCCATTTGCCGAGTCGGCCTTTCAACACAGGAGCCGACAGCATATGTTTTATGACATCTGATTTGCATATGATGATAATCTCTGCTGACAGCAAGATGTGTCGCAGCTTGGTGCAGGTGAAAAATAGGCAGAGGCATAACTTCTCGATCTCAGGATACCTTGTCTCTGCATCCAGCATCCTTCTGCTGATGTAAAACACAACTCGCTCCAGACCATCATAAACTTGCACTACCACCGAGGCGATGGACGTGCCAGCCACCGACAAGTAAATGTAGAACGGCCTATCCTGCTGCGGTGGAACCAACACTGGCGGCTTCGTTAGATATTCTTTGATCTCGTCGAAGGCTCGTTGTTGTTCTGTCCCCCAGCGGAACTCCTCATCAGATTTAATTTTCACCAGTCCCATGAACGGCTCTATTCTTCCTGACAGATTGGAGATGAACCTTCTGACGAAGTTGATTTTGCCGATGAGACACTGCAGTTCTTTCTTCGTGGTAGGTGGCTTCATTGTTCGCACTGCCTCCTGACTTTTCAGGCCGATCTCGATTCCGCGTTCATGGACCAAGAAACCCAAGAACTGACCGGCCGTCACACCGAAGGCACACTTCTTTGGATTCATCCGTAGTCCGAATTTTCTGGTTCGGTCCAGGACGCATCGCAGATCGTCCAAGTGTCCTTGTACTGAAGCAGACTTGACTACCACGTCATCGATATAAATCTCCACCAGCTTGCCGATCAGATCATGGAAAATGTAATTCATGGCTCTTTGGTATGTGGCGCCGGCATTCTTCAGTCCAAATGTCATGACTACATATTCAAACAACCCCACCGAACCTGGGACTCTGAATGCAGTCTTGTGTATATCTTCTGGAGCCATAAAATTTGATTGTAACCGGCATTGCCATCCATAAAGCTCAAGACCTTATGACCAGCAGCTGCGTTGATCAATGTCTCTGCTACCGGCATCGGATACTCATCCTTTGGAGTGGCTCTATTGAGATCCCGAAAATCTATGGCAACACGCCATCGGCCATCCTTTTTCTCTACAGGTACGATACTAGAAATCCACTCAGCATACCTGCATGGCCTGATGAACCCAGCTTTCAACATTTTCTCGATCTCTTTCTTGACTTCCTCTAAAATTTCGGCCTTCATCTGTCGTGCTCGCTGCTGGAATGGCCAAAACCCTTTTTTAAGCGGGAGCCGATGCTCAATGATGCTCCTGTCTAACCCGGCATCTCCGTATAGTCCCAGGCAAAGCAATCTGGATATTCTTCAGAAAAGCTATCATCGGACCCCGCAGATTCGGATCTAACTTTTTGCTGATAAATGTCGGTCGTGGCTTATCCCAGGACCGATGTCAATCTCCTCTAGCTCATCAGCGGATGTAAACCCATACCCCAGCTTTCCGTCACCTGCTAAATCGATGCTGAACACAGGCCAAAAGTTTGGTGAGGATAACAAAGATAATTTGGGCCAATTGCCGGAATCGGCCCCCTTTTTGATTGCATTACTCAAGGAAGGTTTACAACTATTGTGCTCTACAATGGTAGGGAATCTCCCTACTACGACTACATGACATGCTTGTCGTAAGATCACTGCTTTTTATTATTTTTTGTGGCCGATCGCAGGGATCGGCCTTACCATGCACAATCGTGGGCTTTGCTACTCTGTCAGGCCAGTGGATAAGACCAGCCTCACCCCGTTTTTTGTAGCTTCGATGCGCTCACAGCCGTCTAGACTGACTCCAGAGATCGGCTCTTGGTCTTCTGCGTCCCAAATGTTCATGCCAGCTATTGAGATCTCGATCGAATCATCTGCATGAATGACCTCCACTTCATCTCCATCCCACTGTATCAGGCATTGGTGCATCGTGGATGGAATGCAGCAGTTAGCGTGAATCCAATCCCTTCCCAGCAAGACAGCGTAGGTGCTTTGCTGTCAACAA
This sequence comes from Dactylis glomerata, assembly GCA_007115705.1. Taxonomy (NCBI): domain Eukaryota; kingdom Viridiplantae; phylum Streptophyta; class Magnoliopsida; order Poales; family Poaceae; genus Dactylis; species Dactylis glomerata. Next base: position 296,501 of record QXEO01001691.1, read on the forward strand.
TGAAGAACGACGTAGGATGGTTTTTCTACCCACGGTCAGATCCACGTTCAGAACGCCTTGCGTTTCTGAAGCTTGGCCGTTGAAGTCGCTTAGCGTGACGTTGGTTTTGATCAGATCTGTAGTGGAGCGTCCCAAACGCCGCAGCATGGAGTATGGCATTATATTGACTGCCGCTCCGGTGTCAACCAACATCTTGCGGACAGGCTGCCCATTGATATAACCTCTCAGGTACAGGGCTTTCAGATGTTTGTAGCCCTTCTCCCGTGGCTTTTCAAGATAACCGGCCGTGGGCCGCAGTCAAACTGTGCCACTGGTAGTTCTTCGGTTCTTGGAGCGCAAAACTCTGACGGAAGTATGAAACCATGTTTGTGCCAGCCGATGTCTTCGCATCGGCTTTTACTGGTTTGGGCGCCACTCTTTCTTTTTGGACGGGCCTCCGTCTCCAAGGTTTGCTGAATTTTCACGGCCAGATCAGGCCGGGCTTTCCTTAAAGTGTGGAGGTACTGCGCTTCGGCTTCCTCCAAGCTACGTAGCCGCTGAACTCTACGCTTTTGGGTGTGTCTGAGTCCATCGGGACACCACCTTGGCCGGTGATATCTATCTTCTTCTTCTCATCTCTGACTCCTCGAGATCTTTTGCTCGAGATGACTCCTCTTGTCTGTTCTGAGGCCGGAGAGGCCCTAGACGCTTGAACACTGAAACTGGACCTGTGTCATCCTTCTGCTGTCCACATTCCGGGCAGTTGTCGACTGTAGGCAATCGGCTCATTCCCGCATCCCAACAGTACTTGAAGAAAGGACAATCCCAATGTTTATCCACGCCTTCCTTTTCCTTTGACCTTCCCCTAGCGCGGTGCTCATATCCTTCATCATCTCTATCATGCCGACGGTATCTCCCATCGTATGCGTCGGTCCGACGATCTCTTTCATCATCTCTGTCGTACTGCCGACGTCGGTCATACTGACGCTCATACTTGTTAAGGAGATGCGTGGAGTGTGGCTTCTGATATCGCACGCTTCTCACTTGTTCCTCGGTTATATACCGCCTATCATCATAACGGGGCCGGTCGCGTGGACCGGCCTCTTCCTTTTCTTTGCCCCGGGAGTGGCCGCTTTCCTCCTTATACTTGCCATGGTGGTACACAGGCCCTGCCATGTTAATATCGAACGAGAAATCTAGCTGACGCCTCGTGGAGTGGCTGTGCTCTACCATGTTGATGCCAGGAAACGGGTTTGTGTCCACTTTCATGGCGAACTGCCCAAGGATCAGACGGCCCTGTTCTATCGCCGTTTGGATCTGCCGACGTAGCTCTTTGCAATCATTGGTGGTGTGGGTGAACGAGTGATGCCACTTGCAGTATGATCTCCCGTTCATCTCTTGCGCCGTAGGGATTTTATGGCCTTCGGGTAACTTCAGCTGCTTTTCCTTCAGCAGTAAATCGAATATCTGCTCAGCTTTGCTTACATCGAAGTCGAACCCTTTTGCAGGCCCTTGCTGTTTCACCCATTTGCAGGACACAGGATCTGCTCCCCGAGCCCATTCAGCCACGGCTATCTCCTGGTCTTCTACAAGATCCTCTTCTTCTGTATCGACCAGGCCTATCGGACGTTTGAACTTGTCTTGGTACAACTCAGGGTGGCGCTGCTCATACATTGTCAGTTTCTGGACCATGTGCGCCAGTGAATTGTATTCTACTTGGAAAGCCAGATCCTTGATCGGTGCTGAGAGACCCAACACGGCCAGCTCGACTGCTTCTTTCTCAGTTAAACGAGCCGAATAACATCGGTTCTTGACAGTCCTGAAACGCTGAATATACTCGGCTACCGTTTCTCCCCGCTTCTGCCGCACCTGCGCCAGATCGGCAATGCCAGCCTCGGTAGCTTCTGAATGATACTGAATATGGAACTGTTCTTCCAGCTGCTTCCAGGTCCGGATCGAATCTGGTGGCAACGAGGTGTACCACCCAAAAGCTGGTCCTGTCAGAGATTGCGCAAAGAACCTTACGCGTAACTGATCCGATGCTGAAATCATGCCTAACTGTGCCAAATATCGGCTCACGTGCTCGATCGAGCTAGACCCTTCTGAACCATTAAATTTTGAGAACTCAGGGAGCCGATACTTGGGTGGAAGCGGAATCAGATCATACTCGTTGGGGTACGGCTTGGAATAGCCGATTGTTCTCCTCTTCGGCACGAAGCCGAACTGGTCTCTCAAGATGGTACTGATTTGCTCCACCGTTGAGCTGCAGGGGCTAAATTCTCATGACTCGTTCCGGTGGCATACTTAGCTAGCCACGCCTGTTTATCAGCGTCCATCCCGGACATCCCTGCTCCCGAAATCCCTACTCCAGAAACACCTGCCCCAGAAATCCCTGCGGTTGCAATCTGGTTCGTGCGCGTCAGGCTGTTGCAGTCCGGCACGTATGTGCACACATATCCATGTGGGATTTCTTTAGGTGGTTCAAACAGGAATTGGTAATCGCCAGGATCACCTCCAATCTTGTAGACGACGTACGCCGGTGACCCCGGTGGCTCCGGAGCTGCAAGCATGTGTAGCTGTGGCCTGGTCTGGAGCGGTCTTTCTCCCTGGTGAGTCCCTAGGGTAGGCCCCGACGGAGAGTACTGATGTTTCATGATCTCCTGAACCACGCGAACCGCGACGCGCTCGAAAGCGTTCACCAGGCTCTCAGAATGGCGGTGAAGAGAATGAGCCACCATGTAATTGACTTCCTGTCGCAGAGCTCTGGTGCGATCCTCTGAAGGAACAGACAGATCCACCTCATCGAGAGCGCCTTCGGGTGAGAACCCTTTCCACCTGATGCCATGCTTACGGGTCCTCTCAAAAGAGCCGATGAGATCGGCTTCGAAGAGAGCTTTGATATCATCATACCTCTTCTTGTGCTCATCAGACAGATCGTCGTACGTGATTGGTCTGTCCCCCATCGCAGCGTCAGATGTTGATGCAGATGTTGTTGAGTGTCCCACCGGGCGTGCCAGAATGTGTTGCCTGTCAAAACCCACCGGCGAGCAGCGACGAGCAACACGAAGAGCCGGGAGGCTCCCAGAACTGCTGGTGGGCCCTGGTCCCTCGGGCAACGGCCCGCAAAACTCCGGCACACGTCCTGGCTGATGCAAGGGCGTGCCACCTGACCTATACCTGATCAGGAAGGTGATGGATTGCTTCGATTAGTTTCCTGCATGGCAGACACGTAAACATTAAATACGAGCCTCGATCGGCTCTCAGGTTTCCCTGTGAATCGGCTCATGTAGCCGATTGTCCCATGGATCTGCATTGGATCTACGATAACATGGGGTTTTGCTTTATCAATACAAGTCAAATCGATCTACGACAGTTTAACGCTTTCACCACATAATTGGAACATCCCACACGTAATTGAGCCTGGTAGATACGAAAGATAACAGAAAACTAACCCTAGAGGAGGCCAAAAAACCAACGTAGAGTCAATTCCCGGAACAACTCCTCTCGAATTGGCAAACCATATCCTTACGTACTACTGGATCGTTCAACCCGTTTGTGAGGCCTAACCATGCGGATATCAAACTAATCCTTGGAGAACAAGGAACAACTATGACAGATTGAATCAACTGAATAAAGATCAAGCAAGATGCTGCCCTTACACCCAAAATAGGTGCAAAGGCAGCGAGATCTCTAGGGGCAGCATGACTAAGCAAACATAACCAAAAGCACCGATGCTAGCCCAAACAGATCTATGATAACAGTATTACTCGCCATCAACAAGGCTTCAGTACGAGCAACACCAAATAACGCATAAGCAGATGCTGCCTAGATCGCGAGATGCGATCTAGGCAGCACGACGCTTACCTGAAAGAAACCCTCGAAACAAGGGGTGGCGATGCGCCGAGATTGTGTTTGTTGTGAACGTGATCGTCCTCCTTTCTCAATAACCCTAGGTACATATTTATAGTCCGGAGACTTTCTATCTTTAAATAAACCTAACAACTCTATCTCTTGTTTAAACCGAAACGTACTCTATCATAATATACAGATACACGGGCAATTAGCCCAAATCCACGCGCAAGGCCGATCCAGCCTCCAAGCCCATCTTGATTACGGCCCATCTCCTCATTTGGCCAAAATGTGGCGATAACAGGACCCTCTTCCCATGCAAAGCCATATGAATATCCCCTCGAACGCGTGCCTATGCCTCACATGAATCCTTCTTCCGGTGCACCCCCCATGCTTGATGAATTTAACTATTCCTATTGGAAGTCTTGCATGCGTTCCCATCTCAGGTGTGTTTGTGTGGAGCTTTGGGGCGTTGTTGAGAATGGTTTCACTCCCGTTGATGAGAAGCACATGACGCCCAAGGAGAGGATTGATTGTCAACTCAACTCCACCGCCCTTGACAAGATTCGTCAAAGCTTGAAGCGTGAAGTGTATGATCAAGTCTCAAGCATTGAGTCCGCGAAGGAACTTTGGGAGAAGCTCTCGGTCAAGTTTGATGGGACATCGGCAATGCAAAAGACCAAGTATGAAGCCGCCAAACAAGACATGAACTTGTTTTGCATGATGATGATGGAGAGTCGGTCTCAAGTGCCTACTCAAGGCTCCAAGCTCTCAAGGAGAAGATCATTCTTCTTGGTGGAAACACCATTGATGATGGCTTTCACATGAATGATAGCTTTGTGAAGAACAAGTTCATTGAGATTGTGTCTTGCGAATACAAGGAGTTGGCCTTCAATGTCACCTTCTTGGAACCTTGTCGCAAGATGACCGCGGATGAGCTTGTTGGATACTTTGTAGCTCATGATGACATGATTGCCAAGGCAAATAGGACCAAGGAGATTGTCCGAGCCATGAACAAGAACCCATCACTTCTTTGAAGGCCAATGTCACTCACTCTAAGGGATGTGAAGCAAGCAAGGAAGAGAGTGTTGAAGAAGTTCTTGAAGAAGAAGAAGAGATGACCTCAACAAGTGAGTTAGATACCAATCTAGCATTCTTCGCCAAGAAGTACGGGAAGCACTCCATGAAGAGAGGAAGCTTTGCTCCCAAGGAGAAGAGAAGATCTTGCTACAATTGTGATGAGCCGGGGCACTTCGCTGACACTTGCCCCTATGAGAAGAGACTTGACAAGCCAAAGTACATAAGGGTGTCAAGCCAAAGTTGAAGCTGAATCCAATCAACTTGAGGAACAAGGGCAAGTTCAAGGACGTCAAGGCGCTTGTGGGTGTTGAATACACCTCCGAGGATGATGAAGAAGATAGCGATGAGGAGGACATTGTTGGAGTGGCCGGCTTGGCTCTTGCCAAGCCTAGATCACTATTCAAGTACGACTACACCAAGGACTACGAGAGCTCCACCAAGATCACTCCTCATAAATGCCTTATGGAAAAAGAGGCCAAGGTGACACCTTCTTCCCAACCCTCGTGTCCCATTAATGATGATATGGATGAGGAGACTATTCTTGCCACTCTTTACAAGACTATGTGTTCTCTTCATGGTGATGCTCGTGATCATTTCGAATACTTGATGGACACTATTGCTCAACGCAATGAGTCCCTTGAGGAAGCGAGATCCCATGTTGAAGATGGGGAACGGAGATTCAATCTCCTTGTTCAAGAGCTAACCGAGGAGAAGAACACTAGATTGCTTCTTTCTCATCAAATTGAAACATATCAACTTGATAAAACTAAGGACTTGGATACTATGGATAAAACCTTGTTAATGGCACAAGAACTTGTTGCTTCCAAAAAGGAACTTGAAGTTGCTCATGCTTCTCTTACTAAGGATCTTGAGCACCTTGAACGAGCTAACAAGCTAGTCAAGGATGAGCTCAATAGACTTAGCAAGAAATATGAGGAACTTCAAGCTCTTCATGAGGAAGTTCGAGGTTCATCAAGTGTGCCTATAATTGTTGAGAATATTGCTTGTTCTACTAACCCTTCTCTAGATCAAGCAATCCTCATTGAGGAGAATGCTAAGTTGAAGGCTCAACTTGAGAAAGAGCGTCTCTCATCCCAACAACTTGGGAAACCCCCTCATGAGCTCTTTGCTCAACAAAAGGAGAGACCTTGGGGTCAAGGCCTCGGCTATGTCCCAAGGAACAACAACAACAACTATGTTCCTCCATCCAAGAAGATCAACTTTGTGAAGGAAGGGAACAATGGGAATGGTAATGGTAAGAACGTGCCTATGGGTAGGAATGCCAATAGGGGCAATCCTAACCATAGCTTTGTCGAAAAGACCAACCCTTCATATGTGTTGTGTAAGGACATGGATGGAAATGTTGTTGCTAGATATGTTGGCCCTCGTGATGGTTATGCTTATAGATGGTACTCCATTTGGGTACCTAAATCTCTTGTTGCTAATGCTAGGGGTTCCATTTCACAATGGGCTCCTAAACCCAAGAATTGATTTTGTAGGGCTATTCCTCTGGTGGACCGAAATGGTTGTTTGATAGTGGGTGCACTAATCATATGACCGGAGGAAGAGAGGTGCTTGAGCAATTCGTTGAAGATGTTAACTCAACTCAATGCATCCTCTTTGGAGATAACTCAAAAGGAAAGGTATTGGGTCGAGGCAAGTTGGCAATCTCAAAGGACTTGTCTCTTGAGAATGTCATGCTTGTCGACACCCTTGGCTATAATCTCCTTTCAATACGTCATATTGCAAGCATTGGTTATGATTGCTATTTTACCTATAATCATGTGAAAGTCTTTAGGAGTGATAATCTCAAGTTGGTGTGTGTTGGGCATGTTGAGGACAACCTTTACGTGGTTGATTTCTCGAAAGAGAACACTTCCTCCTCAACATGTCTCATAGCCAAGGTTGACGAGGGTTGGCTTTGGCATCGCCGGCTAGGCCACGTCAACATGAGAAATCTCAAACGACTCCTAAAGGGTGAACATGTTGTTGGACTAACCAATGTAACGTTTGAAAAAGATCATGTGTGTAGTGCATGTGTTGCCGGGAAGCAACTTGGGAAGAATCATCCGGCAAAGAGCGTGATCTCAACGACAAGGCCTTTGGAGCTCCTTCACTTGGATCTCTTCGGGCCATCCACCTATGACTCCCTTGGGGGGTAGTAGATATGGTCTTGTCATCGTGGATGATTATTCAAGATATACATGGGTGTTCCTCCTTAAGTCTAAGGATGAGACCCACAAGTACTTCACCAAGTTCGCCAAGCAAGCGGAACATACTTTTGAAGAAGTGATCAAGACCATAAGGACCGATAATGGGTCGGAATTCAAGAACTACGCCATGGATGACTTCATGGGTGAAGAGGGGATCAAGCATGAGTTCTCCGCTCCGTACACCCCTCAACAAAATGGTGTGGTGGAGAGGAAGAACCGGATGATCATTGAGATGGCAAGAACCATATTGAATGAGTTCAAGTCTCCCCATAATTTTTGGGGAGAAGCTATTGCCACCGCAGTTCATGTCTCCAACCGTCTCTTCCTCCGCCCGGTGTACAACAAGACACCTTACGAGCTCCTCACCGGGAACACCCAATGTCTCCTACTTCCGCGTCTTCGGATGCAAGTGCTGTCGTCAAGAACAAAAAGGAAAGACTTGGTAAATCAAACTAAACAATCGAGGGTATTTTGTGACATGGTATTCGAGGAATTTAATGGCTTCCAAGTGGGAAGTTGTTCCAAGTGATGTAGGTTAGAAGAATCTTCTCAAGTCATCAAGTCTATGGGAGTTGGTCACATCTTGCCTAGTGAAGATCAAGTTCTTCAATACCAAGACCTTCTCATGAAGAAGATTCAAGGTCAACTCAAGTGAGCCTAGCTCAACTCAAGTAGAACCTCATCACACATCCCAAGTGGAACAAGATCCTCAAGAGGGGACGCGAGCCCAAGAACATCCACCAAGCCCTCAACCTCATGAGCAAGATCAAGGAGACGATCAAGATCCCCACTCCTCGCAAGATCAAGCTCAAGAAGATGGTCATGACCAGACAAGCTACAAGAAGAATTTGTTGGTCATGATGGTTTGAAAAGGCGTATCAAGGCTGCCACCAAGGCTGTACCTTCAAGTCGATAAGATACTTGGTGATATCTCTAAGGGAGTTTCAACTCGTAGACAACTTGCTTTGCTTGCCACCTTTTGTGGTCATCATGCTTTTGTGTCTAGTTTTGAACCTCAAAGGTACATGAAGCCTTGGAAGATCCGGATTGGGTGATTGCCATGCAAAAGAGTTGGAGTGCTTCACCCACAACAAGGTGTGGTCTCTCGTGGAGAGGCCCAAGGACCATAGGATCAATGTGATTGGCACCAAGTGGGTGTTCAAGAACAAGCAAGACGAGAATGGAGTCGTCACTCATAACAAGGCAAGGTTAGTGGCGCAAGGGTTTGCCCAAATAGAAGGTATGGATTATGAGGACACCTTTGCGCCTGTTGCTCGCCTTGAAGCTATTCGTCTATTGCTTGCTTATGCTTCTTTCCATGATTTCAAGCTTTATCAAATGGATGTCAAAAGTGCTTTTCTAAATGGCCCCTTGAAAGAGGAGGCATATGTTGCTCAACCCCCGAGTTTCGAAAATCCCAATTTCCCGAATCGAGTGTACAAACTCCATAAGGCGCTCTACGGTCTCAAGCAAGCTCCACGTGCTTGGTACGAGCACCTTAGGGATTTTCTACTCACGGACGGTTTTGAAATTAGGAAGGTAGATTCCACCCTTTTCACCAAGCGGGTTAAAGGGGGTGGGTTGTTCAGATGCCAAATCTATGTTGATGATATTATCTTTGGTGGGGCTAACGAAAAACATAACAAAGCTTTTGAGAAGTTGATGACACAGAGATTCGAGATGTCCAGATGGGGGAGTTGAAGTTCTTCCTAGGTTTTCAAGTGAGGCAACTTGAAGGAGGAACCTTCATCTCTCAAGAGAAGTACGTGAAGGACATGCTCGCCCATTTCGAGATGACCAAGGCCAAGAGTGCAAGAACCCCCATGCCAACCAAAATGCAACTTGACCTTGGTGAAGGTGAGAAACCGGTGGATCAAAAGGTATATCGCTCCATGATTGGATCCCTTCTCTACCTTTGTGCTTCTAGGCTGGACATAATGCTAAGTGTTGGGTTGTGTGCCATTTTCAATCCGCTCCTAAGGAGTGCTACCTTGTGGCGGTCAAATGGATTTTAAGATATCTTGTTCATACTCCTACTCTCGGGCTGTGGTATCCAAAGGGGTCAACCTTTGATCTTGTGGGCTATTCGGATTCCGATTGGGCCGGTGACAAGGTTGACCGGAAGTCGACCTCCGGAGCTTACCAATTTATTGGCCGGTCGTTGGTGAGTTGGTCATCCAAGAAACAAAACTCCATCTCCCTATCCACCGCCGAAGCCGAATACATCTCCGCGGCATCTTGTTGCACTCAATTATTGTGGATGAAGCAAACCTTGAAAGACTATGGTGTGTCTCTTGGTACGGTGCTTCTTCTATGCAACAATGAAAGTGCAATAAAGATCGCCAATAACCTCGTCCAACACTCCCGCACCAAACATATCGACATTCGCCACCACTTCCTACGTGACCATGTCACAAGGGGTGATATTGCTCTCTCTCATGTGAACACCAATCACCAATTGGCGGATATTTTCACGAAACCTTTGGATGAAGCCCGGTTTGTTGAGCTAAGGAATGAACTAGGTATTCTTGATCCTAAAAACTTGGATTGATCTACTTGCTTGCAATCTTACATTTATCTTGTGACTAGCTTAGAAACACCGCACACATAGGCCAAAGTCATTTTGTCATGTCTTGACATCTTGCATACCTATGCGTGCTACATTAATAGACCCAATGTCATTATGTGGATCCAAGCATTTATCTTTGTGGTGCCATGACATTTGCGCTTCAACATAGGGGGAGCAATCTCCCGCAAATTGTTTGTCTTTGTTTTGTGTTTTCTAGTCTCCATCCTTGTTTTTGTGCTTTGTTGTTACTAACCCATTTGATCTTTATTTTCTTTGAACATATCCATTGTAGCTTTGTTTGTGTTTGCGTTTTTGTTCTTCCAATGGATATGCTAGAATTTTGTCTCCTCTACCCCTGTGTCTCACATTCATCTCATTGCACATGCCATCCTGATTTTTTGTTCAAGCCTTTGTTGGTGTTTGAATTTTTGGTGTAATCTCCGGTCAAACCGGAAACCAGACCGAAAATTCCCGGTCCAAACCGGGTATGAGACCGAGTTCAAACTGAGAATGGTCAAAATCCTCTCTGGCAGATTTTTCACCATTTCCGGTTTGAGTCCGGTCTGATTCCCGGTTTAGACCAGAAATTCTCGGTCCAAACCGGGTCTGGGACCGAGTTCAAACCGATAATGGTCAAAATCTTCTCTGGCAGGTTTTGCACCATTTTTGGTTTGAGTCCGGTCTGATTCCCGAATTAGACCAGAAATTTCCGGTTTAAACTAGATTCTGAACCGAGTCCGAACCGGACCAACTTGAAATTGTCTCTGGCGAGTTTTTGGTGGGTTCCGGTTTCAGTCCGATCTGGATCTCGGTTTACTCCGAAAATTCCCGGTCTGATTTCCGGTCTGACCAAAAATTGAACCAAAAATATCGGGCCTTTAAATAGGTGGTTGGTGGGACTGTTCAACCCTATCCCCTTCTTCTTTCTCCCTCACCAACCGTGCTCCTCCACCATGGCCGCCGCCCCTCCACTCCATCCTCTCCCATGGTGATGTCCTCCACTAAATCTTCAGATCCACTCCACCATTTCATTCCCCTCGTGCTCCGAAAGCTTTTCACCGAAGGGATTTCATTTTGAAGATCTTTTGTGGGAAGATTTTGGAGCTCTCCAAGATTGCCTCTTCTTGAAGGTCTTCCCACCTTTTAGGGCAAGGAGATCATGTCTTTGGGTAAATTATTGCTTTCCCCTCTCCTCTTGTTCATCACTTGTTCTTCTCTCTATCTCCTTTGATGAACTAGGGTTAGGGTTAGATCTTGTCCTCTTTTTGGGAATCTCGTTCATCTTCCTTGGCTTGTCCTAGTTCCAAGATGCTTTTAGGCAAGTTCTTGAAGAATGGTTTGAAATAATCTTGTGCTAAGGGGGAGACTGCTTTTCCGGTCTCATTTCCGGTTCAATCGGAAATTACACTGAAAATTCTCGGTCCAGATTCCGATCCCACCGGAATCTCGACCGAACTTGCACTATGTTTGCTCGAACTCTTTACTTGCCTCAATACATTCTCTTGGCTTCCTTTCCTGGCATGTAGACTTATCTTTGCTTCGTACCTATGCTCTCTTTTTCACAGGGTCAAGTGAGGAGGTCATTCGTCCTCCTAAGTCAAGGAGATCAACTTCGTCCACCACTCCGGGTGGACATCGTGCGGGCAAGGGTCCCATGGTTAGCTCTCATGTCAAGAGGTCCGTTCATCAGGGTTGGAACCCGGAAATTGAAGAAGAGGTAGAAGAAGATATCATCCCGGATGTTGTTCCAGCCACCAATATGAAGACTTGTCCTGTGCAGCTTTGGACTGATCTGAGGAGGCTGAATCCTTACCGCTTTGCTGAGAGGCCTTTTCATATTGATCGGCGGTTTTGGACTCAGTCTTAGTTTGCTATGTGGAATGATCACTATGACTCGACTGCTTTGGACTCCTATGTGACACCACATCATCTCAACACCGAGCATTTCCGTGCCCACCGGAAGACCGATTTCTTCTTTGTTGAACAAGCCTTGAAGAAGATGAATCTTTGGACCATTGCCAACCTTGAGCAAGAGTATTGCCCCGCCATGGTGTGTCAGTTCTTCTGCACTGCCTACTTCCATCCGGGCAGCCGCCGGCAGTTTCTTGGATGACTGGGGATACTCACTACACCGCAGCGTTTGATGAGTTGGCTTGGAGTCTTGGTTATGATGATGTTCGCCGTGGTGGTTTACGCTTTTACTCCGAGTCTCCAAAGAGGATGGTGGCCCAGGACCTTCTTTTCTGCTATCCTGATCCGGATATGACCAAGAAGCCACCTCCTCCTCACTACACTCGCATGTACTACTTCTACAGTACCTTGGCTCGCATTCACAGGGCCACTATTGTGAGCAAGGTTGGAGACACTACTGCCTGTCGTGGCTTCCACATCAACCTCATGTACTACTCACACCCTGACCGTCAAAGGAAGATTGATGTGCCTGACTTTATCTACCAGGAGCTCAAGAGGTCTATTGAGAAGAGGTTTTCTCCTTGCTATGTGGCTTTTGTGCAGCGCTTCATTGAGTACACCATTCCAGCTGAGAAGAGGATTGGATCCTTTGTGCCTCATACCTCTCTCATTCTTCCTCTCCGTGGCTCGACTCTAGATCTTCCTGAGATGCTTGGTCAGCCCTCTGAGCATGGCTCTAAGCGCATTCATGATCCCTCGGCTGCCAGCTCTAGCTCCTCCCGTCCTCCAAAGAAAGGTGTTGCTAAGTTCTTCAAATCTCTGTTCTCCATGTGCAAGCACACCTATGATGTCAGCCATAAGAGTCTCACCTTGAGCCAGGACACAAGGACCTTTGTGATGAATGACTGTCGTGCTCGTGGTGTTTCCCCTCCTTTGGATCATCCAGCTATGGCTCCTGTGGCTCACTTCAACTTCAACATGCCTCCTCTCGATGATGAGATGTTCTTTGGGTTTGGTGCCTTTGCTGAGGATGCAGATGAGGAAGAAGGTCAAGATGATGGTGCACCTGATGATGATGACGATGATGACGACGACGACGAGTGATCCATTTTGCGCTAGCATCGCCTACCTTTCTCCCTTTTTGGTGTCTCGATGCCAAAGGGGGAGAAGTGTGTAGAGTTCTATTAGGAGCGTGTGTCTCTATTTGGTTTTGGTTTTGGTGTTCGAGTACAAGCCTCTTATGTTGAACTCTTGATTTATGGCTTGTGTCTCTATTTGTCTTTAGTCGAACTTTAAGTTATTCTATGTGTGGTAAACCTTAAGCTATCTTATATGTTGAACTCCGTTGCTTATTATGGTATATTATCTTATCCTATGCTTATTGTTCATTTCCTAGATATCTTTTTGAGTTTGGTTTTCCGCTTATTTTGGGAAGCTCTCCATAGCATAATAATAGTGCACTCTTGTTTTCAAATGCAAATTCAACCTTGTGCAAATATTATGGGGGAGCTTGTCTAAATAAGTGTTGAAACCAACCTCTTTGTGAACTCTAGCTACGTTTGTCATCGCTAACCAAAAAGGGGGAGATTGTAAGGGTATTTTACCCTTCAACTTATTTTTGGTTAGTGATGACACATGAGCTAGTGTTGGACTAATAGTTTCTTCTAGTGTCATTTTCAGGTTTTAGTCCAATTCTTTGGTGAGCTGAGATTGGAGGCCCCCCCATTCATATTAGGAGCGAAGCGGCGGTGTTTTTCTTTTTCTCTCTTACTTTTACTTGAGTTCATAGGAAACACCGCACTATTAAGAGGGGTTGTCTCGATGGACTCGTGGGTTTGATTTCTTGCTAACCAAACACTTTTTCCCACTTGCCTCATTTCCCTAATGAAGAGTATTTTTAGTTCGTTTGGAGAAAAGAAAGTTGTGGAAGGTTTTCTGGTTCTCGGTTTAGTTTTCAGTTTGACCGGAAATCACACCGGAAATCCAACCGAAATTTTTTGGTTTCAACCGGATTCTGGACCGGACTAGCTCGGCCAGGCCCAGACATGTTTTTGGGCTTGCTCGGTTTGGTTCTGGTCCCAGGCTCGGTCTGAACCAGAAATTTCCGGTTTGGTTTTCGGTTTCACCAGAATTCCCACCGGGAATTTTCGGTTGAATTTCCGGTCCAACCGGGAATGAAACCAAAAACCCGAGATTTGACCCAAACGGTCATTTTCTCCCCACGAACTATAAATACACCCCTTCTTCTCCGAAGGGGTAAGTTGACCAGCTCCAAATCATAAAATCTTATCCTCTCTCTCTCCTCCATTAATGAGCACCTCAAGCTAAGGGGATCTCTCATTCTACCCAACCAAATCCAAATCCCTTTGGTAGAAAGAAAGAGGAGGCCCCGATCTACATCTTCACCAAGCCAAATTTCATTCCCCCTTGAGTTCATCGAGATTACTTGTTACTCTTGGGTTTGTGGGAAACCCTAGGCAGCTAGGGTCGCCCGGAGGCATTCGGCTTGTGATTCGCCCCGTGGAAAGTTTGTGAGGGTTTGGAGACCACCCTAAGGTCTACCACAAGTGATTGGGCTCCTACTTCGTGGAGGAGGCTCAAGGAGAAGAAGGTGAGCCTTCGTGGCGCTTGAGTACCCTTCGTGGGGATTCACACCTCTCCAACGGTGACTAGCTCTCTCCCAAGAGAGTGAACATCGGGATACATCTTCGTCTCTGTGTGCCTCGGTTATTTCTATCCAAATTCCTTTACTTGTGTTTTTACCTTTGTGATAGCCTTCGAGCTTGAAGTACTTTGCATAGCATCATATAGGTTGTTCACCTAGTTGTTAGGCTCACACTTATATTCCGCAAAGCCTAAAACTAGTGAAAAGAAAAGTAAAATTTATAGAAACCTATTCACCCCCCCTCTAGGTTAGACCATCCACACTTTCAAATACAAGGGGGCTTAATAACCCTGCTCGCCGCAAATCCATCCAGAGATTTATCGCTAACCACAATTCCAACATTGTGGTGTTCCAAGAGACGAAAATGGCCAATGTCCATGCGGGGCTGATCTCTGAAGCCATAGGCGCTCGTTTTTCCTCCAACTTCATTTTTCAACCTGCTGATGGTACCTGAGGGGGCATCTTGATTGCTTGTTCTGACGATTTTTCTATTGCCATCAACCCTGCGGCCTCCTCCAACAACTTTATTACTGGGACTATCACGGACAAATCAAATGGCGCTTCTTGGTCCCTCACTACTGTGTATGGTCCTCAAGATGATCCAGACAAGATTCAGTTCATGCAAGATCTGAGAGGACTCAAACAGGTTGTTCTCCTTCAATAGATGTTGCTTGGAGACTTTAACCTGATCAAGAGTGTGGAGGAAAAGAGCAACCAAAACATCAACATCAGAATGATGGGCAGATTCAGAAGAACTATTGAGGATCTGGAACTCAGAGAAATCCCACTTGTTGGAAGGCGCTTTACCTGGTCAAATGAGAGAGAAAACATTGTGATGACAAAAATTGACAGAGTTCTCATCTCTCAAGAGTGGGAGGTGGCTCACCTTGATTATCACCTAGTCCCTGCTTCCTCATCAATCTCTGATCACTGCCCTCTCATAGTCAAGAAGCTTCAGACCAATCATTATGCTGGTTTCAGATTTGAGGCCTGCTGGCTAAATCACATTGGTTTCTTGCAAATCGTGCAGCAGGCCTGGCAAAAGCCGGTTACCTCCAATGATGCAGTAAGAGTTTTCCACACTAAGTTGTCAAGAACAGCAACTGCTCTAAAGGATTGGTATAAGAAGCTTAGAAAGGAGGCCACCTTCCAAGAGGACATTGCAAATGAAGTTATTTTCCAGCTTGACCTTGCCCAAGAAGAAAGACAGCTATCAGAGGATGAAAGGCTGCTCAAACAGCTCCTGAAAGCAAGGCTGCTTGGTATCGCTGCCATTGAAAGAGCAAAATGGAAGCAGAGATCTCGGCTATCTTGGATTAAGTTGGGTGATGCCAATACCAGATTTTTTCACTTAAGGGAAAATGGGCGCAGAAGAAAAAACCATATTCCTTCTCTCACCACCCCCACTGGCACTGAGGCCACTGATCATGATGCTAAGGCCAAGATCCTAAGGCAACATTTTGTTAGCCTCCTGGGAACCACAGGCCATCGCCAGCTGGGCCTAAATTGGGAGGCATTGGGGATTGAGCCTACTAACCTTGATCACCTGGAGGAACCCTTCACCATGACGGAACTAAAAGCCGCTGTCTTTGGTTTGCATTCTGGGAAGGCCCCAGGCCCTGATGGCTTTACGGGCATTTTTTACAAGAACTGCTGGAACCTAATCCACCTTGATCTTCTCCTGGCAGTAAACCAGATTTTCAGCATGAATGGGAGGAATTGGAACCTTATGAACTCGGCTAACATCACCTTGATTCCCAAGAAGGACAATGCTAGTGTTACTGCTGACTACAGACCAATTAGCTTAATGCATAGTTTTGCAAAAAAAATCGGCAAGATGATGGCCACCAGACTGGCACCTGAACTGCATAACATAATCAGCCCAAGCCAGATGCTTTTATCAAAAAAAGATCTATCCATGACAACTTTGTGTTTGTTAGAGGAATTATCAAGGAAGCCCACCAAAAGAAGAAGCCCCTGTTATTTCTGAAGCTTGACTTTGCAAAAGCCTTCGATTCTGTCCGATGGGAGTACTTATTGGAGGCCATGTCTGCCTTTGGTTTCGGGCCTCTCTGGAAGAAGATCATCTCGTTAGTGCTGTCTTCTTCCTCCTCTAGAGTTCTTCTAAATGGCATCCCAGGGCTACCTTTTCTTCATAGAAGGGGTTTGCGGCAAGGGGACCCCCTGGCCCCAATGCTTTTCATCATTGCTCTGGAACCTTTGCACCGAATGATTGTCAAAGCTGAAGAGCAAGGTTTGTTATCTGAATTTTCACAGCACCCGGGACGTCTCAGGGCCAGCTTCTATGCAGATGATGCTGCCTTGTTTTTAAACCCTGCCAAAGAGGAAGTGCAAACTATCTTTCAGACTCTTGATTTTTTTGGGCAAACTTCTGGCCTCAAGATCAACTGCAGCAAATGCACCTTTTACCCCATTAAGTGTGATTCTCTTGACCTTGCTGAGCTCACAGATGGACATGGCTGCAGTCTGGGCTCCCTGCCTTGCACCTATTTGGGGCTCCCTCTGCACTTCAGAAATCCTAGAATAATTGACTATCAGGTTTACATCGACAAAGTGGCAAGCAGACTTCAACCTTGGAAGGGAAAACAGCTCAATAGAAAAGGGAGGCTGACTTTGATCAATTCGGTCCTAACCTCCACTCTTACCTATTTGTTGATGGTTTTTGACCCCCCTGCTTGGTTCATCAAGAAAGTCGATAGGCTAAGACGAAACTTCTTGTGGGCGGGTGATGAATCTGCCTCCGGTGCTAAGTGCATGGTAAACTGGAAGCAAGTCTGCTCCCCAAAAAATGTGGGTGGACTTGGCATAAAGAATTTGAAGCTTTTTAGTAGAGCTCTCCGCCTGCGATGGAGTTGGCTCTCCTGGACTGACAACGCGCGACCTTGGAAGGGCCTGCCTCATCATATCAGCCCTGATGACAAGGCTCTGTTCCAGCAATGCACCTCAATTCAGCTTGGTAACGGAGCAAAGGCTTGCTTCTAGAAAGATGCCTGGCACAACGGCGAGACCTTGGATGGAAGATTCCCAGAGCTGTTTGCTCTTGCTAGAAGGAAAAATAGCACTGTCAGATCAGCCTTGCAAAATGGGCGCTGGATGAGGGGGCTGCAACTCTTATCCACCCCCCAGCAGATTGACAGTTTTGCCGCCTTATGGAACTTGATTCAGAATGTGCAGCTCTCAGGGGAGGAGGACAAGATCATCTGGAAGCTCTCTAGTGATCATGCTTACTCGGCTGCAAGTTCATACGAGGCTTGCTTTCGGTTGAGCAACCCGAAACCTGACATTGCTGCGGTGTGGGATGTAAAAATTGAAGGAAACATACAGTTCTTCTTATGGCTAATGGTCCAAAATCGTCTCTGGATTGCTGATCGTCTTGAGCACAGAGGATGGCCTCACCAAGACGCTTGTTCCTTTTGTGATCAGACTATTGAAGACCGACAACATCTGTTTCTTGGCTGCAGCTATACAAAAGAAGTTTGGGAGGAGATCAAGAGAGAAAACCCGTTTGCTGGAGGGATTGCCTGCCGATCTAACTCCGTCAGTGGCTGGTGGAAGAAGATAAGAAGATTCAGGAAAAATAAAGCTACGAGAGATCTTGTAACACTGGCGGTTTACGGAATGTGGCATCTTTGGAAAGAGAGAAATCGTAGAATCTTTGAAAATGTAAACTTAAACCCCTTAGACCTTGCTTTTCAGATTCGTGATGGCCTGAGAAGCTTTAAGCTAGCCTGTAACGAGTAGTTGTTTTTCTTTGCCTCCTCTCCTAGCTATGCCATTGTAAAGTTTTCCCCCTTCTATAATGAATAAGGAGAGCTCCTCCTGTGCCCGTCAAGAAATGAGCACGTCGAAAGGAACGCGTCTTTCCTGATGAGCTTTTGCAATTGTATTGTAGGCAAAGAGTAGTAGACCGATAATGAACATTCTGGCCAAAAGGCTTGTCAAGAGAATAATAGTGGTATTCCCCATGTGGCATGCCCATCCATGCGTCCACGTAGCCTCAACTTTTCTCAGCTCAACGAGCTTTAGGCAATTCATTGGCATAAAGCAGAGCCGCTTGAATCTTAAAACTAATTTCCGTGTTATTAAATGACATAACAACATACGAACAATCATGGGCGTACGCCGATTGCAGGTACAAAGTACCCGGCCGAGCAGAAGAAAGAAAAGAATGTGATAGCCGGGCAGAACAATGGACGATGAGCTGGCCTGCCTCGCGTGTAGGGGTAGGGAGCAGGGTAGCGGGTAGCCTAGGCCCATTTGCGGTAGACAAGAACGCACCGCCCGGTCGGTGGAGGCGAGTGGCGACGACTGGACTGGGTCGACGTCGGTCTACTACAGCCGCTCCATCCAGAGCTAGATTTTGACCATCGGCTATCCTTGCTGCGATCTACGCAAACGAAGTTGGCCAGTAGTACTACGTACTGTACCAACGTAGCTGATGTTGATAGGCAATCTGCACAGGTACGCCGTGACGGTGACAGGAGCAGCGGGAAATCTCTAGTTTTCTGGACGCGATCGATCGAGCATATCTATTCTGATGGACCGACCGACCGCGAATGCATGCCATGCCAGAACGGGACGTCGTCCACCGCACCAAGAAACCGCGTCCGAGCTGAGCCGGCCGGGACAAATCGCCGCTCGTTCCCGACACACCTCGGAACCAACCACCGCCGGGTGCCGGAGCCAAATCCGGCAGCGCATGCGGATAAAAATGAGGTCAACGCCGGTACTCCATGCACGTGGCCCCGCTACACCTTCTCCCCACGCGCTTTACCATACCAAGCACTAGTAGAGTCACATCCTTTTGTTTTCAGCCATGAAAACAGCTTGTGAGTTGTGTGATGCTTTGGCTGCGTTGCTGCTTGCATATAATTTCCATGAACGAATAAACGCAGACCAAAGATAACATAAACATCCACCCACGCCCTGTCTCACTAGGAAGAGTAACTTGGTGGTAGTAGTAACGTACTACTACGTATACCATGGCCACTACTCCTCCGTGTCCGTGAGTCTTCCAATTCGGGACATCACTTTCCTAGTACTAGTTTCAAACGGAATTCGATCGGAACATCTAAATTTAGGATAAATGGCATAAGACCACAGACTCTTAACACTAGGGTATGTGAACAGTTATTTACTTTATTCGGACACAGGGTTGATCCATCCTAAACTACTAATCGTATCCTATGTGCACGCAAAAGTCAGCAGCGTCTGCATATTATATCCACTATTCCAGGCAGCCAGCTCCAGACCGACAGACAGGGCGCAAGCGGGAGTGAAGTAGTGCTATGCTAGGGGCCTAGCTGCATGGTAGGATTAGGTCATCAAAGACGACATTCCGAGCCTTAATATCTGCTTAAACTGCATAGATTACTAGCGATCGATCACATACGTACGCACACGCAGGATCTGGAGGGTATTTTTTAACACGCAAGAGGCGAGCTGCCAGGCTGCGAGCTAGCGCTCCTGCACGCAGGAAAGTGCCAAAGTCGTCCTTGTCTTGTCTGGCCTCCACGTTGCGTGCATCATGCAGCTAGCGATTCGTCGATTCAGCATGTGTTTGTTTGTTTGTTTGAAATGCTACTACTAGCTCGGTTTAGACCTAGTCACCAAGTGTTTTTATAATGAGTAACCTGTGTGTATGCACAAACACGATCGACGACCTTGACTGTAACTAGGGCTAGTCAACGCCAGCTTCCTACGGCCTAACCTCGCTTGCTAGAGCAGAGGGTCAGTCTTATTTTTTTTCAAGCCATTAGCGATTCAGCGGCTAAGGGAAACCAAGGAGGAGCGCCTTGCGGGCCGTTTCGAGCCCTTTACTTTGAGAAGGCCTGGTCGGCAGGCAGGGTTCTGAGGTCCAGGCTGCAAATGTGCGAGGTTCGGATTGAGCAAATTGCAGTACCGTGTGGTGAGGTTTTGGCCCATTTACAAGCCAAAACTCCCAGAGCATCACTATCGCTGTTTCAACGTATTAGCGGATACAAACTAGTGTAGCAAGATTATGATAAAAAAAATAACTCGAGCGCTGCAGCATAGGGGGTTATACCTGGGGATGACCACAATCCATCCACCGCAAGAAATGGAAAATTAAGAAACTTTACAGCAATCACTTGGAGAAGAACAAAAAAACAATAGTGATTCAGGAGTCAGGACCAATATCACTGCTAGATCAAAATCAATGTTTATAAGTGAGCCTAGCTTACTTGGTTAAGGAAGTAGATGCATAACTTAGTCCCTCATATTTAGGTTTAAGTCTAGAGAAACGCAGGTTTGACTTCTCACTATTAGAAAAAAACACTATAGGGCTTCCCCTACCACATTTCTTTCAAAAAAATGTGCCCAAACAACTGATGGAAAATAATATGAATTATAAATAAACAGGTTTTTATAAATATAGGAAAACTAGAGTACAAATGATTATTGTAAATTATCTTGCATACTCATTCCCTGTGCAAAAGTAATTGATGGTAGACTTGATATGGCGAGATATAGTTATATAAACCATCACCATCCAAACCCTCTTCGAGCACATTAGAAACATCGAAATTGTCCCATCATAGTTCTGAAACTTAACCTCCCATTTAAGCAAGGGTAGTACCCATCTTCCATTTTATTTCCCTCATGTAGACCTAGAATTAAAACTCGAAACTAGTGAGTTAAACAAATAACTCGTAACTTGACTTGAACTTAGTGTATAACAAGCCGATGCGAGTTTTAGTTTTAGTCAAACGAGTTCAAGCTATACAAGTAGCCCAAGAGCAGCTATCTAACTGGTAAAGGTAGACAAAACATTAAATTCAGTCTATGTGAGCAATTATCCATAATTATTGTAGTTTATTGGTTTCATATTATTTGATGATGTTATAAATATCATATGTTATGATGATGATTGTATCGTACATGCCTAAATAGTAAAAAAGAATTGTATAAAAAACTGTGATGTAGCATATTGACAGTTTAACCAAGCTAAACGAGCAACTCATGAGCTTAAGCCGATTTGTATTTTGAAACTCAATTGTTAAACGAGTCGAGCCGAGCTAACTCACTAGTTGACCAAGCTTTAGCGCCTCGAGCAGCTGGCTCATCTTGCCTCGAATACCAACCCTACCTGATGTATCGACAAAACTAAGGAACAATAAGTGAGAAAAATGGTAGTGGAAAAATATTCAAAAATATAATTGCTCAGGAAAATATAAAAAGTGCCCCCTCTTCCTTTTTCCAGGCTTGTAAGCGGCTATTAAACTTAAGCATAGCTTAAGTGTATGGGTATGCATGGTAGATGGAGTTACACACCCTGACCCCCACAAAGATAGAATGCAAAGTACCACTACCAGGGGTTTTGGTGGGGTTACGGCAAAGTACCAGGGGTTTTGGTGGGGTTTTACGGTATAGTAGGTTTGGGGTTTGAGCTGGGCCTTGGGCTACGGGGAGGAATAATTAGCACGAAGCTGTAATTAGCACACGATTGGAAGGAAGTGTCGTACAGTTATCGGATACGTGAAGCATTTTCGATATGAAAATTGCAAAATTAATTGTGGCAACTGTGCAAATCCCCCGGGCGGAGGCGGCGGCGGAGACGAGCGAAATCCTAGTCGATTCCCGTAGCGGGGCCTGGCAAAGATGTTCCGGCGGGCTGTCGGTTTCCTCCTACGCGTGATCCCAAGGACGCCTCCTGCGCGCGCTCTCCACTCCTACGTGAGTTTCCCCCTTCCTTCTACTCAGATCTGCAACTCCAGGGTCCTCCCTCATGTTTCTAAAATCCCGATCGATACAGAGGATAGGTGAAGGCATTCTCAATGCCTATATTTTTGCCGCGGCCGTGTTGACTGGTGCCGGTGGGACGCTGGTTCATCACCATTTCACGGAAGGCACATCTGTTCATGGATCAGGTAAGGTAGATTCCTCATCGTCGTTACCTCCGTTTCAATGTAAGGAGTCACCACCTCATTCATACCTGTCTTCTCGTGTAGCCGCTCGCAAGGTATCTGAGGACAACATGGTCAAGGTCAAGTTCAAGAAGCTGGACATGAATGCGAGGTTCGAGCTTTGGATCGTCAAGAACAACAAGGTGTACCGAGACGAGGACGAGAAGGCAATGCGGTTCGAATTGTTCAAGGCCACCGTCGAGTGGATCGAGTCATTCCCCCTGTCTGTCCAGCAGGGGAGCTTTCAGGAGATAAACTATCTCGCAGACTTTACACAGGAGGAGAAACGGAGGATGCTGGCCTATCCCGACAGATGTGACAGGTCCGAGTAGGACGAGATGATCAAGCCTGTCTTGGCCAAGCAAGAGAAAGGTCTATTAATCTTCTGCAGTTTATTTACCCTTGAATATATACATACATGATGCACTCGCTAGCTTTGAATGGCGTATGACTTTACCCGTCTTGTTTTGGTTGTCAAATTGGACATGGTATAGGGATTTTTATGGCTTTACCCTGTTTTGCACGTCAAATTGGACCATGCACTCATCACTAGATAATTTTAGTTCCCTACTAGCTTGCACATACTCTTCGTCCTGTGCCAACCTTTACATCGGATTTTTATTTTTCCGATGAAATCAGATCTCGTTATTTCTATGGCTGGTTCTGCCTCAGAAGTAAGTGGATGTTTAAATTGTTGAGTTTCCAGTAGACTTGATTCATTGTCGCTTAACTGACGAAACAAATAGCAACAAGGTCTGTAATTGCATTCCACTTAATAGGCAGTACTGTAATAACAATTGCGCTCTAGGAGCACTGAAATCTGTCCTGATTAGTGTTCAATTTGAACAAGAAAGTTTGTTTTCTGGACAGTTCAAATATTAATGGGAGTCAGTTTAATAGCCATCCATTGGGCGTCTCCAGTCCACTTGAATTTTGTATTACTTTACCCTCTCGGTTTTGGATGTCACACTGGACCTGTGGGTTTTATGGTACCTCACCTCCCAAGGACCATACACTCTTCACTAAATAACGTTCGTATTTCCTACGAAATAAGATCTTTTTATTTCTATGGATGGTTCTGCCTTATTAGAAGTAAGTGGATGGATGTATGTATTGTTGAGTTTCAAGTAAGACTTGATCCATTGGCGATTAATTGACGAAACAGATAGCAACTAGCTTCATGAGCAACTACCAACTGCAAGTGTTGTAGTAGGAGCACTAAACTCTGTCCTGGCAATGAGAATACGAATAAGAAAGTTTGTTGTGTGGGCAGATCGTCAAATATAAATGGAGTTTTTTTATAGCCATCTATTGGGCCTTTCAGTCTGCTAACCTGTAGCTTTTGCATGAAAACAGGAGAAGGAGGCCAGACGTGAAGCAGGACGACAGGCGGACACCTGAAGTCTCTGCCTAGAATGGTGTCTGATTGGTTTGAATATATGGTTCAAGTCAAGTGGCAGGTATTTAAAATTAAGTAGCTTGTATTTAAAAAGGATTTTATTCTGATCACTAATAGGGTGAAGCCCCAACACAAAATAAGAGCTGTCTATTTTTGTGGGCTTTTTTGATTCTATTGTTTCCGTTTTCTTTTAGCAATCCCCCATGGAATTATTCCTCTGTTAGACTTACACTCTATTCTTTCATTTAATTGAAAATATACCGTAGAGAAGTCCTCTACGGTTTTCAAAGTCAAAAGGAAAATTAAGTAGCTTGGAAACTGCTTTAAGTTTGTTGCTATATCAATCTGAACCATATGTGGCTGGTGTAGTTAAAATTAAGTAGCTTGGGCACTCCTCTAAGTTTGCTACTGTGTTAACCTGAATCATGTGATGATGAACAATGTTGTTTGCTTGATCCTGTCACCCACTGCGATTGTTGATTTGCTTGCGCACTGCAATGTTGATTCTATTATATTTACATTGCACCGTGTGGTTATCATTACCTGAAATTAACTGGATTCTTTCTGATACCAATGGATCTGAGGTCCAACATATGCAAAAAAGCTTTCTATGATACACTACAGTCCGGATTATCATACATACTCAAGATGTTAAACGAGTCCAGTACTAACGTACTTTTAAACTTTTTCTAAGAAACATTAACATTGCTGTCATTTGTCAAATGCTTCTCCTCAGAAGTAGGATACTAATGAAGAAGAAAAGCAGATTATCGGAGGGAAACATTTATCTTCTGCAAAGAAAATGTATGAGTGGGAATAGTAGTCGACTTCTCACAGTGCATCCCATGTACTAACATAATCGACAGTAAACTCTCGACTAGACACAGAACTAGAGTGTGTACGCATAACGGTGTACTATACACCATCGTAATCTACGGCGCACGCATCCAGTTTCACAGCCATGCAGTTGTATACTGCAAGCTCACTACCTGTAGAAAGAAAATATGTCTGCCAGTGTTTTCACAACATTGTTCACGCTGAGTGAATTGGCCAGTAGGAGTTGTCTGGTCATCAATGAAGCTATCTTCGTTTATTATCATCACCATCCGCTGAAATATTCACATCATCAGACACCCTAAAGCAATAATGTAATCAATAAAATTGTGGTACTGTTTTATTAATTAGAGTAATCTAATACACTGATATGCATTGAGAGGCTGTTATAATAGCCAACAAATTTAGCACCGTTTGTCTGCTAACATGAAGTCACCCCAAAAGATAAGCTAACTCACCCCTAGCATGTACCAGTTTTTTTTTTTTGAAAGTAGCATGTACCAGTTTTAGAATTTAAATAAAGCTAATTCAGGATAGAGAGAGTAATTTTATTAGAGGCTGAATGAGACCAACCTACGAAAAAAAGGAATACCGATACTGACCGGATTCGCTATGAGCCTATGACTTGGCTCATGCCGGCGTGATTGACAAAGTAGTTGGCACACTCATAGTTGTTCTTACATGCAAAACGTTGTTATGGTAAAAGCAATCTATAGTATCACGTGCTTTGAAATTTTGACCAATGGATAGAGTCTGATGATTTGGCAGCGGTTGTTCCTGGTACTCATTGGTAAGTCAAATATCAACAAAGGTCAAGACGAATTTATGCATGTCGGTGTGTGCAAAAACTATTTTATTCTAGAATACGCCTGAAAGATGTACTCCCTCCGATCGGAAATAACTGTCGGAGGGAGTACCATATTTCATAGAGGAAGGACTAATGCGTTTTATACAACGCTAGAGTGCTACAACTCCATACATCCAACTCGATACATTGTCAAGCGGCTTGCGACGTACCCTCTACAAGCGACCCCCGGTGAGAACGACTCACCTTGCCCAAACATCCTATCATGTTGAGGAGATGGAGCACAGGCCTGTGTCACCTACCAAGGACAACACCGTAGCACAACCGTGACTTCAAGGATATGATGCATGATTAATACTGACACACTACTAGAACTTGACCACGTGAGCACCTACGAGAAAATGAATCAAGGTTGCTAGAGTATCTCCATGTGATATATCATGCGCAACGGTTAGGTTAAAAACTAGCTATTCAGTTAGTTAATTGAAGATCAAGGAAAACATCTAAGTATCCTATTTTTTAAGAACTAGCACGGATTGACGAACGTAAATCACATACTTCCTCCTCCGTTTCAAAATAATTGTTATAGATTTGTCTAAATTCGTATGTATCTATACACCAAACATATGTAGATAAATACAAATATATATAAATATGTGGCACTTATTTTAAAATAGAGGGAGTATGAATTAATCTAAACCAGCTCACTTTTGAAAAAAAAACTGCATGCACATCTTAACTGTCTTTTTAACAGCAATGGGTATAAAATCTACGGCTAACAAACTGCATGTGGAGATCAAAGACGACAGACATTATATTACCACGTTATCACTCGGTAAATGCCTTTGCATGAACTTGACTATGCGAAAAATCACATGCATTTTCACCTCAAGAAACCTGAAACCCAGTACATGCATTTGCAAGGCAATCGACGTAAAGGTCACCAATAATCTTTTTCCATAGGCTGGACCTCAAACGGGTAATAATATTCACGCATCCGACGTAAGCTTCACCTTCAGTCGGTCTAGGCATGCGTGGTCACGGTGTGCAAGCGGATGACAGACCAGACGCAAGAGGAGAGGATTCCCTTCTGATTCCGTTTTCGTTCCTCGTCTGGTGGAACTTTCCAAGTCGAAGGCTGAAGATACAAACAAAGGTCACTTGCCGTGGAGCTCGTGTGACATGTAACCAAAAGGGACGACGCGTGCGTGGCCTCGTTAGTGGCCGCATACGCGCGCAATTTGGCCCTCGGTTTTTGCTACTTCGGTGCAGCCACAGCTGAAACTCTTTGCAGTTACCGAGTAATCTCTCGATCACATTGTAAGATCTGTAAGAAATTATCAACAGAATATCAGTCCGTCAAGTCAAGTTTCAAGGAAGTCTGTCAAGTCATGTGTGCACTGAGAACGAATCTTCACACAGGAGGAATGGCTGGACCGGCCGGAAGCTTCCATCAGTTGCTTGGCTTGGCTCGGGCAACAATCTTGTGCCACTAGGGCGGTGGGATCATTGGCTCGGCCGATGCGTCGCAGCGGAGGTGGTTTAACTATTAGGCCGGGGCATCGACCCCGAATGTGGTGCTGCAAGTAGTTTGCGTTGTGCAGCTTGGGTTGTAGGTTTGTGCAGCTTGGTTGTAGGAGTACCCGACTGCGTCAAGGATGAAGTAGGGCAGAAGACATGTACATGACGAGGTCCGAACCAGGCCCATCGGGGCCCAAATCGGACTCGCCTACACCACCATCGTCGCATCTCCTTGCCCCGCCGCCTTGGCCAAGTCCTCTGGCCACCGCTCCCGTACCATTGCCTCCAGCACGGGCCGAAGCGGACCACCACCACCACGAGCCGAGCGTCGACCGAGGAGAGCCGCCACCGCCGCCACGCCACGAGCTTTGCCCGGCAATGCTCCACCGGCGATAGCTATAGAGGGGCGCTCGAGGGGAGTCTTGGTCGGGCGCGAGAAAGAACTAGAACTCCCCGGTGCGGCACGGCGCCGCCGCACTGGGGTCGGGGGAGATAGGTTGGAGTGGGAGGGAGGCGAATCTAGATAAATCCATTACATTTATTTTGAAACGGAGGGAGTATGAATTAATCTAAACCAGCTAAATCTTGAAAGAAAATGCTTGTACATCTTGACGGTGTTTTTTAACAGCGACGGGTATAAATTCTGCGGCTAACAAACTGCATTCGGAGATTGAAGACGACAGGCATTACGACGTTATCACTCGGCAAATACCTTTGCATGAACTTGACTAGACTAACACAGTAACATTCACATGTATTTCCACCTCAAGAAAACTTACATGCATTTGCACCGTAATCGACATAAAGGTTGCCAACGATCTTTTTCCATAGGCTGGACCTCAAACGGGGAATATTCACACATCCGACGTAAAGCTTCAGTCGGTCTCTCGCGTGCGTGGTCACAGTGTGCACGCGGATGACCGACCGGACGCAAGAGCAGATGAGATTCCCCTGGTCCTTCCGTTTTCCTTCCTCGTGTGGTGGAACTGTCCTGTCCAAGTCGAAGGTTGAAGATATACAGCCAAAGGCTACTTTGCCGTGGAGCTCGTGTGAGATGCAACCAAAAGGGGCGACGCGTACGTGGCCACAAACACGCGGAATTTGGCCCGACCGATCACCGACGAGAAAGACAGATTCTGCAGTTTCACCCTCGGTTATTGCTAATCCTGTGCCGCCACAGCTGAAACTCTTTGCAGTTACCGTGTAATCTCTCGATCACAGTGTAAGATTTGCAAAAAATTATCCCAGAATATCAGTCCGTCAAGTCAAGTTTCAAGAAAGTCGGTCAAGTCATGTGTGCACTGAGAACGAATCTTCACACCGGAGGAGTGGCTGGACCGGCCCAAAGCTTGCATCAGAATGGAATGGCTTCAACATTCAGACCGGAATATGCCTCGTCATTTACTCATTTGCAGATGGAAATGGCACAGAACGACCAAGACGCGAACAATAGCTGGCTCCCAACTTTCCATTTCTCGAAATGAAGCTTCCAATGTACGAAACTGCTGCGCGTACGATGAATTCCAATACGATCTTTGTACGACACGTGATCCAAC
This sequence comes from Dactylis glomerata, assembly GCA_007115705.1. Taxonomy (NCBI): domain Eukaryota; kingdom Viridiplantae; phylum Streptophyta; class Magnoliopsida; order Poales; family Poaceae; genus Dactylis; species Dactylis glomerata. The sequence continues at coordinate 324,828 of QXEO01001691.1, forward strand.
CATCTGCTTCATGCAGCGGGAGTGATCAATGGTTCCCGTGTTGCGTAGTACAGAGATCGGACAGAAATATGTCGTACGCATAGCAGCGTTGTCCAATGTACCCCCTCCATTCATTAATATAAGATATTTTAGCATTTTATAGATTCATCTATTTAGGTACATATGTAGTCTATTTTTAGTGTGTAGATTCATTTACTATAGTGTGTATCTAGTCTACTTTAATAAATCTAAAACATCTTATATTTATAAACGGAGAGAGTAAGGCCTTTCACAATGCATAGTTTCTTAGCACGTTTTCATAGGAGTAATTAAAACTTAAGATACAACTTCTCCAATATATTGTCTCTTAAGAGTTGTCTTTTAATTAATGATTTTGGTCTCATGCATGCATATGATTGGGCTAGAAATAATTTTTGTCTATGAACTCGTGCAAATGTTGTATCTTAGCTAAGCTACAACACCACTCTCTTTCCTCATTTAATATAGTGCCACATAAGCAAAATACCTAAGATACCGCGCTAAGAAACCCTCGTTGTAAAAGGCCTAAGGCCTTTCACAATGCATTGTATCTTAGCGCTATATTCTAGGCAATGGTTTATTTTAAGAGACAACTATCACAATGCATTGTCTCTTAAGTGTTGTATCTACATTAATTAATTTTGGATACATGCATGTATGTGATTGGGCTAGCCATACATTTTTACATATGATACCGTGTAAGGGTTGTAGCTTAGTTAAGATACAACACCTCTCTCTTTCATCATTAATTAGGATGCCACCTCACCATTTTACCTATGATACCGTGCTAAGAGACCCCATTGTGAAAGGCCTAAGTGGTGCTAGGAATCCCCGACTGACTGGCTGATTGGTGGACTGACTCACTTTAAACAGAACTGTTCATAGTATGCAGGAAATGAGCCAGCAAGAAAGCGTTCTACTGCAATAGGAAACGCTCAAGGTCACGATCGAGCTCGACTCCCACGCATGGCCATGTGTGCTAGCTTAATCCAAAATATAAAAATAGAACATGTGGGGTTCTTCACGCCCAAAGTAGAATATGGAGCACTAGCAGATAACGATTTTGGTTGGCCATAGCTTTGCTTTGGCTAGACAAACCTAGCTAGCTTCTTTTCGTTTTAAGATTTGTGTTCTTGTAGTTTTCTGCACATGCATGGTGTACGCAGCCGCCCCGCTTGCTTAAATTCTTCAATATCGACAAAAGGACATGGTTACATTGGCATGGTTTGCACGTTCATAACTGCAAGTTCAGCGTTTCTGGTATCAGTTAGGTAAAGCCGCCTTCAGAGCAACAGGTGGTACCACCTTGCACTAGTGCGTCCCACGCGATGGGTAGCAAACAACTAACCATCATTTGATGTATGGTTAGTACAAGTAGTTGAAGATTGTTAACATATATTTTTTCAAGAACACGCGCAAGAAACGCATGTCTAGTATATTAAGATAGAAAAGAGATTTTGTTACAACAAAGCAAGAACAAAGGTCGCTTGACCTGGTTCATCCACCAACACAACACACGCTAATCCTAGGGATTAGCATTCACTCCCAAACAATGACAACAACAATACTAAACTCAGACATCTCTGATCCCTAGCCAACTAAGGTGGAGAACTGCGACACAAAGCATTGAGGCCTCGTCACAAACGGTGTGGCAGAAGATTCCAAAAACGACCATGAATCTATGCAGCACAAAGCATTGTACCCGCACCATTTGCCTAGAAGGAGTCGGCAAGTGGACAGGCTCCGACTAGATCAGAAGAAGACGCCGCCATGTGGAAACATCGGTGATGGCGTACATTTCGCCGTCAAATGCCCACGCCCTATGATGGGACCAAAGAAAAATCCACTAGCCTCCCCAAAGACACCACAAGCAACTCACAAAACGCCTCCATTGAAGTAAAGATGACATGGCGCCTCCGCCAAATGGTCCGACGCGCCAGGCATATGGTTTCCCTACTAGAGGAAGGGAGAGCATGGACGAGGCCATAACGACACCTTTACTAAGGGGACAGAACCCGCGGGCATTGCCTTCATCACGCGAAGCATGGATTTCTCCATGGCCCAACCCACACCCCCATGATTCCTACCGGAGTAGTAGAAAACAGTGATGGAAGGCCGTCAACACAACGAGATGAGTCTTTTGTCATCATCGAAGACAAAGGTAGTCCACGACCCACCATCTCCCGGATCAAGGAGAGACCGAGAGAGGCCTCCATCCACCGCTGCATGGCCCTACGACCTACCGGCAAATGGGTTAGCGCTAGCCATCAGCCACCATCCACGCCACTCGAAGATTGTAGACAATCAGACCACCCCAATCACCCTGCCCCACCCCGTCAGTCGCCGGCCAGATTGGCCGAATCTAGGGTTTCCTTCCTAGACAAGCACATCGCCACGCTCCACGTTGGGGAGGCCAAACCAAGCATCACGGAGGGTACAACCCTGTGACCGCCAGGTCCGACCGCCACGCGGATCTAGCGGTCACAATAGCCGACACCATCATGGAGGAGGGCTCCCACCCCATCTCATGTTCCAAATGTGCCACTGCTGTCTGCTGCCATGGCTTAGCACGATTGCTTCCTCCGGCAGCGGAGAGGAAGGTGGAGGAGGGAAGAGGGGTAGGCTATAAAAAAATCTCAAGACTCGTGAGTGGCTCGAGATCGACTCATTTCTTTGCTCGACTCGAAAAGAAATGGAGTTGTGTACGAGTGTCTTATATTTTTTTTGAAGGTAAACAGTGGGAGAGAATCACACTATGAATTTTATTAATAAAGTGAAATATGTACAAGATATTTACAAAGTCTGCAAAAATTTAAAACATAAAAAGCTAAACTATTCTTGATTTCTTAGCCAATCATCAAACTGTTGAAGATATTTCTTTTTCTAATTCTGTGTTTGACCATTTTCAATTCTTGAAGATATATTGCCTTGCAATTTGAAACTTTTGGCCATTGGTTGTCGAAAATCTTGTTATTTCTAACAATCCAAATACTCTGGGAGGCAAGAATTATTATTTCCATAGAAAATGGGACATTCAATTTCTCTTTGACCTCTAAGAATGCTTCAAGAACTGAAAGATCTTTGTTTCTTTGAGGACAAACCATGTCCCAACATTTTGTAGCAAATGGGCATTTCCAACAGATATGGACCAATGTCTCTTCATTGGCACAGTTCAGTACTGCACATCTAAAAGAAGGTTGCTGAAAGTTTTTTCTTCTGAGAAGATTCCTTGTGTTCAATCTGTCAAGTAGTACAACCAGAAGAAAATGTTATGTCTTGCTTGACATGAAGATTTCCAAATCCAAGAGAAATGAGGAGGTGTAGGTTGGTATCCAATTGCCATATAGGCTTTTTTTTTTAGGAAAAGGCAGAATTTCCCCAAATTTTCGTCTATTTGTCCATACCACCTTGCTCAATAAGTCGACTTTTGTTTGCACAGAAAAACTTCATTTCTTCAAACTCTTGAAAGGCCTCTTGAGAAAGTGGAAGGTGGAAAAGATCTTATAGGAACTCAGTCTGAGTGGTATCATGGAATGTTGCATTTGTTTTTCTTGCAAAGGTCACCGGATGTGGGAATTTTTTATAATAGACATTGTTCACTCCATAGATCTGTCCAAAAAAAAAATATAGATTGACTTCCCATCACCAATAATGTATTTTCCCATTCCCTTGTAAAGATCCAGAAGCTCGATGTGTGCTTTCCACCGGAAGGAACCTTCAAGGTGATTTCCAGGTACAGAGCCGTTGTTATAATTAGTTACCCAAATTAGATTTACCACGAGTGTCTTATATAGCTCGATTGGAACACAAATTGATCTCGAGCCAATACTAGCTCGCTCGATTTAGGTCGAGAGCTAAAAAAAAATATAATCATGTATATTAAAATAAAATGTTTAAAATTTATCAGCTTATATGTTGTGGATGAGATTTATTTCTTCTAATTTGGATGAGATTTAATTAAGCGAATATGGATGATTAATTTATTCCTTCTATATGTAGTTGATAGTATTCTTGCTTTTATATACAAGCAAAGTTGAAAAATTATAAATTTTCTTAGCTGGAAACTAACTGAGATCGATTCAAGAGCATTACAAGCTGACTATAAACCAACTTGTATAGCTTCACCTTTAACTCAACTCAGTATGAGCTCGCTCGAATTTTAGTATGAGCTCACACGAATTTTAGTATGAGCTGAGTTCATCCCAAACTCGACTCGTTTGCAGCCCTAGAGAGGGGGAGAGGCGACCACGGATTGGCCCTTATTGTCAACATATATAAGCTGCTAAGAATATGATGCATGATTAATGACACACTACTAGAACGACCATGTGCATGAGCACCTACGGGAAAATGAATATCACAAAATTATTTTAATATTGATTAGTTCATATCAACGTTACCAATTACTTCCTCTATTTTAAAATATAAATACACTAAAAGATGTCTAAATATACGCATATCAATGACAGGCTAAAACATCTTATACGTACTCGGTATTTTGGAATCGGAGGGGGTGAATTACTGTGGATGAGAAACGCACAACAGTGCATCTGCCTGCTTAAGACGACGAGCGCCTGGCATTCTACCTGCCGGAAATTGAAGACGACCAAGCCCCCCCACGAAAAGGCCATCCGCAGCGCTCCGCTTCTTCCTTCCCGCGCACCAACCCCCTGCCACGAAGTCGCCAACGCGCTCATCTACGTAGCCACCAGCCCACCACCCGGTCCGTACGCAGTCATGGTCATGGCTCATGGCCACCGGAGCTCTGCACCAACCAACACACAGTGGTCAACCTCGCCTTCCAGGTCCACACCAACCCACACCCCGCACCTACCCTGCTCCTGCTCGGCTGTGCTGCGCCGCTGCCTATTTAACCCCTGCCCCGCCTCCATTCCGCTCCAAGAAGAGCCGCACCTACCTCTGCAATTCGAGATCCTCTTCCGTCCTCGAGACAACGATCTCCACTTCCACAATCCAGAATACACCTAGCAGCACGTGTCTAGCTAGCTAGCTTACTTGCTTTAGTAGCTCTTTGCAAATCTTCATGGCGTGCGAGAACGGCCGCGTTGCCGCCAACGGCGATGGCCTGTGCGTGGCCCAGCCGGCGCGAGCCGACCCTCTGAACTGGGGAAAGGCTGCCGAGGAGCTCTCCGGGAGCCACTTGGATGCCGTGAAGCGGATGGTGGAGGAGTACCGCCGCCCGGTGGTGACCATGGAGGGCGCCAGCCTAACCATCGCCATGGTCGCCGCGGTGGCCGCCGGCAACGACACCAGGGTGGAGCTCGACGAGTCCGCCCGCGCACGCGTCAAGGAGAGCAGCGACTGGGTCATGAACAGCATGGCCAACGGCACCGACAGCTACGGCGTCACCACCGGCTTCGGCGCCACCTCCCACCGGAGGACCAAGGAGGGCGGCGCGCTCCAGAGGGAGCTCATCAGGTTTCTCAATGCCGGAGCCTTCGGCACCGGCAGCGATGGCCACGTCCTGCCCGCCGCGACCACCAGGGCGGCCATGCTCGTCCGCGTCAACACCCTGCTCCAGGGCTACTCTGGCATTCGCTTCGAGATCCTCGAGACCATCGCCACGCTTCTCAACGCCAACGTGACGCCGTGCCTGCCGCTCCGCGGCACCATCACGGCGTCCGGTGACCTCGTCCCGCTATCCTACATCGCGGGCCTTGTGACCGGCCGCCCGAACTCCGTGGCCACCGCTCCGGATGGCACCAAGGTGAACGCTGCAGAGGCGTTCAAAATCGCCGGCATCCAGCACGGTTTCTTCGAGCTGCAGCCCAAGGAAGGCCTTGCCATGGTCAACGGCACCGCGGTGGGCTCCGGGCTGGCGTCCATGGTGCTCTTCGAGGCTAATGTTCTTGCCGTCCTCGCCGAGGTTCTGTCGGCCGTGTTCTGCGAGGTCATGAACGGCAAGCCGGAGTACACCGACCACCTCACTCACAAGCTGAAGCACCACCCCGGTCAGATCGAGGCCGCGGCTATCATGGAGCACATCCTCGAAGGCAGCTCCTACATGATGCTCGCCAAGAAGCTCGGCGAGCTCGACCCCTTGATGAAGCCGAAGCAAGATAGGTATGCCCTCCGGACGTCGCCGCAATGGCTTGGCCCCCAGATCGAGGTCATCCGTGCCGCCACCAAGTCCATCGAGCGCGAGATCAACTCCGTCAACGACAACCCACTCATCGACGTCTCCCGTGGCAAGGCGATCCACGGTGGCAACTTCCAGGGCACGCCCATCGGTGTGTCCATGGACAACACCAGGCTTGCCATCGCCGCGATCGGCAAGCTCATGTTTGCCCAGTTCTCGGAGCTGGTGAACGACTTCTACAACAACGGTTTGCCTTCGAATCTCTCCGGTGGGCGCAACCCGAGCTTGGACTATGGCTTCAAGGGTGCTGAGATCGCCATGGCCTCGTACTGCTCCGAGCTCCAGTTCTTGGGCAACCCCGTGACTAACCACGTGCAGAGTGCGGAGCAGCACAACCAAGACGTCAACTCTCTCGGTCTCATCTCTTCCAGGAAGACCGCCGAGGCCATCGACATTTTGAAGCTCATGTCATCGACATTCTTGGTTGCGCTCTGCCAGGCTATCGACCTCCGCCACCTCGAGGAGAATGTGAGGGGTGCCGTCAAGGACTGTGTGAAGATGGTGGCTAGGAAGACCCTCAGCACCAACGACAATGGCCATCTCCACAGCGCACGCTTCTGCGAGAAGGACCTGCTCCTCACGATCGACCGCGAGGCGGTGTTCGCCTACGCGGACGACCCTTGCAGCGCCAACTACCCACTGATGCAGAAGATGCGTGCGGTTCTTGTGGAGCACGCCTTGGCCAACGGCGAGGCCGAGCGGGATGTTCAAACTTCGGTGTTCGCCAAGCTCGCCGCATTCGAGCAGGAGCTCCGCGCGGTGCTTCCGAAGGAGGTCGAGTCGGCCCGGCGCGCCGTGGAGAACGGCACCGCCGCGCAGCAAAACCGCATCACCGAATGCCGATCGTACCCGCTCTACCGCTTCGTGCGCGAGGAGCTCGGAACCGAGTACCTGACCGGAGAGAAGACGAGGTCTCCTGGGGAAGAGGTGGACAAGGTGTTTGTTGCCATGAACCAGGGGAAGCACATCGACGCCCTGCTCGAGTGCCTCAAGGAGTGGAACGGCGCGCCCCTGCCTATCTGCTGAAGAATGAATCAAAGGAACTGAAGAATAGAGTGCTTCAGAATTCACAAGGCTCCGTACATGTGCTTAGTTAAACATACTGGTCACAAAATAAATGTGATTCATATGTAAGAGAGATGTAAAATTCATATCAAATAAACAATTTTGAGCGTTGTATTTTCAAAGTGATTTGCTCAGAAGTTGTGCTATGCAATTGATGTAAAATGAACCTCTTATTGACCATCGTATATATAGTGTATACAGTGTAGAATTCTGTTATGGGAAATACAGTTCAAGACTGGATCGTTATCTTTCTTGATGTTTACAGATGCAACTCAAGGCCATTGATACAAGGAAGACAAATACGGGAAATACTAACTACTTTGACTATATATGCAATTCAAAGTCTACTGATTGACATAATTATAAAATAGGCAGTACATTTTAAGAACACCGAACCAGACTTGTGCCACTTCTCTGAACGGATTTGCTAAGTAAAAAATACGTATCAGTTGTACTTTTCTCGTAAAAAAGTATAATTGCACGTTTCTGTTGCAATTGTACTATTTTTCAAACTACCGTTGCACTTTTCTGAGTAACTGAGAAATAACAATTTCTCAGTCGACTGACACATAGGCAAACCCATTTTTGAATTGGAGGCAAAAGCTTTGCCCCAACCCCAAACCCTCGACACACCGACACACCGACACCTCGATCGAGGAGAATTAATGCATGCGAGGGGTGCCGTACGTCAACAACTGTGTGAAGACGGTGGCTAGCTAGCAAGACCATGAGCACCATCGTCCAGGGCACCATCACGCGGCATCCGGTGACCTCGTCCCATCGCGGGCCTTGTGAGAGGTCGCCCCAACTCCGTACGTGGCCACCGCTCCGGATGGCACCAAGTATTACATCGCTGACTAGTGAAGTCCGCCCCGTGTGTGGCGGTTGAAGTTCCCTCCGGCGATTAGGGAGGCGATCATTCGTCTTCGTTCCCGTCGCTAGCGCCGAACCAATCCCCGGCGCCGGCGTAGGTCACCTTCTCTCCCCTCCGTCTTTCCTGCGCGCGGGCGCATCCTCTACTTCTTGAGCCCGTTCCCATCCACATAAAGCCTTCTGCGTGTTTAGGGTACGCAGTCGTAAGACACTGTTAACCCCTAATCTGGTTCCCGGTCTTTCTGTGGTGCCCGATCTGCCTTTGGTTCCCGATCTGTCTGTGGTGTAAGGTAGCAATCGGATGAACTGCAGTTGTTCCGGCGGGAATAATGATCGTAGCAGGTTGGAATGGCCGGGGGCTTGGAAACGACCCGGCGGTTCGTGGTCTCCTGAATTTCAAGAGGAAGGTGAATCCTGATGTACTCTTTCTTGCTGAAGCAAAACTTCGTGAGAGAGAGATAGAGAAGTTCAGGTGGTTACTTGAGATGCCTCACATGTGTCTGAAGAATCCCGAGGGGAGGAGCAGAGGTGTCGCAATGCTCTAGAAGAGGAGTGTTCAGGTATCTTTGAGATCTTTTGGTAGGAGACATATTGATGTCGACATCAGGAGGGAAGATGGGACAATGTGGCGAATGACCGGAGTGTATGGTGAGTCACATGGGGATAGAAAACCGGAAACATGGCGTTTGTTGCGAACTCTGAAACAACAACATCAAGATGGCAGACCATGGCTGTGTCTCGGGGACTTTAACGAGATTTTGTCCAACTCTGAAAAGGCAGGAGGGTTGGCCCGACCCCAAGTCTGCATGGATAATTTTCGAAATGCCCTGCAAACATGTGAATTAGTTGATCTTGGGTTTGAAGGTGATTTGTACACATGGAGAAATCACAGCAGGGATGCGGAAAAATATATTTGTGAGAGGTTGGACAGGGCCACAGCTTCTATTGAGTGGTATGCGATGTTTTCGAATTTCAAAGTGGTTCATGGCGAGCCCTACCACTCAGATCATCGACCTGTGATTGTATACCTAGATGATGGTGCACTGCCTATCGGGAGGTATGTAAAGGGACCATTTAGGTTTGAGGCACGTTGGTTGCAAGAAGAAGGGTGTGATGAGATCATCGAGAAGGCGTGGAAGGAAGGCTGGGTTAAAGGGGCAGTTTGTGTCTCGGATGCTCTAAAATTTGTAGCTGCCAATCTACAATCTTGGGATGACAGTGTTGTGGGGGATTTGGAGAAGAGAATAAAAAAAGCAAAAAAGGATTTAGACAAATGTATGCGGCGACCTATTTCGCAGGAAAAGGTCACAAAAGAGATGAGGTTGAGATGCCACCTAGAGTTGCTTGAGGAGATGAATAGTACTAAGTGGAGGCAACGAGCTCATGCATGGTGGCTGCGAGATGGAGACCGCAACACCAAATATTTCCATGCGGCTGCGACGGCTAGAAAGAAAAATAACATGGTGAAGGAGTTGAGAAGGGAGAATGGGTCAGTTGTGGTGGCGGGGAGCGATCTAACCAATTATGTTCAGACTTATTTTCAGGATCCATTCACTTCTACTGGCGGTGACCGAATTGATGAATTAATTCAAAAAGTGATTCCCCGTGTGTCTCAAGATATGAATAATCATCTTATGGCAGAGTTTACTCGTAATGAAGTTAAATCTGCCCTAGACTGCATTGGCAACCTGAAAGCTCCAGGACCAGATGGTATGCAATCTCTTGTGTACAAAAAGTATTGGAATTTGATGGGAGACCAGATTGTCAATGAAGTGTTGCATGTCTTGAATGGAGGTCCCATACCAGAAGGGTGGAACGATACCTTTGTGGTCTTGATTCCTAAGGTAAAGAAGCCAAACCGAATTAAGGATCTAAGGCCTATAAGTTTATGCAACGTGCTCTATAAAATAGTATCGAAGGTTATTGCAAACCGACTGAAATTTATTCTCCCTGACGTTATATCTGGAAATCAGAGTGCTTTTGTTCCGAGTCGCCTGATTACAGACAATGTCTTGATAGCTTATGAACTGTCACATTACCTCATGAGCAAAAGGAGTGGTAATGAGGGTTTTGCGGCGGTAAAAGCAGATATGAGCAAAGCCTATGACAGGGTCGAGTGGAAGTTTTTGGAAGCAATGATGATAAAGATGGGGTTCTCTAGGCGTTTTGTGAAGCTTATAATGAATTGTGTAACCACGGTGAAGTATCAAATAAAAGTTAATGGTGATTTCACTGAAAAGTTCACACCTACTAGGGGTCTACGACAGGGTGATCCCCTATCTCCCTATTTGTTTGTAATTTGTGTCGAGGGTTTGTCGGCTTTGTTGCAAGATGCGGAGGCGAATGGGAGAATTAGTGGGGTGAAAATCTGCCCTGCTGCTCCGGCAGTGACACATTTGTTCTTTGCTGATGATTCAGTTCTTTTAATCAGAGCAAATGTGGAGGAGGCTATGGCTCTTCGTGAGACTCTTGAGCTATATGAGAATTGTTCTGGGCAATGCATTAACACCGAGAAATCGGCTATAATGTAATATCCCAGGATTAGAGGTCATAAAATAGAGACAACAGATGTGTGCATTGCATTTCATGCATAGAAAATCCGGGTAATTTTCGCGCATTTAAATAAAACATATCAAAGTGATTGGAGTTTCACTTGAGTTGATGGAATTGAAGTAGCTCATCAACTAGAGCGTGATAAACTTCAACATGACCTTTGCTAAAACCTTGTTTTGGGTAGTGGTAGTTACAACAACTAAAAGAGAGATTAGTGAGGTAAAACTAAAATGCTTGACACACCATTTTAGGACCAGATATCTATTCACACCAGGATCATCATGGTATTCTTTAAACCTACTTCTTTCATGCTAAAGAAGTCTACACAAGTCTTATTCCGGAACCATGATCTATTCTACATTCTTATGTCATAATTTAGTAAGTCAACATGTGAGAAGTGGAGAGGTTAACTCAATGCCAGTTTGATTATAAGATTTGCCTTAACTCTAGGTGAGATAACTTAAGGATGTTAGAGCCAATCCTATAAAGGCCAACTAGGAGACTCTAGACATTACTCCAAGTCTAATTAGGACAAGTCATTTGATGTAGGGTGATCACATCATAAACCCTAATTCTGGTCTGGACTAGAACCATGCTTAGGTAGTAACCAATACCCAGACTTGTGGAATTATGAAGAGGTAGTAGCTCCAATGTGAACAACATCAAGAGGGAGATTATATTTTTAATCTCAGAAGGTAGGTACAACCAAGAATAAATCCTTGTTAGAAGGAGTTGATGAAGGAAATAGTATGATCATGTAAAGTACATGATTATGCTTGCTGATGAAGCTAATTAGGTTAGTATGAAACCTTGTCTGATAACCAGATATCATCCTAAGACCAAGTGTGGAGTAGGAGTCCAACTTAAACATATCTCAATTAGGAGATACCCATCTTGTTAAAGATATAGGAGATACCTTGATCTGTGAACAAGTTTCCATTGAGTGAATCATTTGGATATAGATTGAGCAGGTCCTAAACCTTGACTTAGAAACTTATTTAGTCTAGAGAGTCTTTGGTGCATTGATCATATCTCAGAGAGAACACTATTTCCTTGATGAGTGCAATAGCATTCCATCTAATTCCATAACCTCTTATTCATTTACTTGGGGATTCATACCCAAGTAACATTCCAACTTACGCATCACTATGTGATCATAAGATGCATCTATTTACATGCCCTAACCTTAAATTTAAGGATTATGTTCCAACCACAATGATTACCAGGTAAAACAACCAAGTCTTTTACCTAGAGATCAAACCATACAAAAGTGTGCTTTGATCTTGGTTTCAAGACATTAAAGTCTTTCCTATAAGATTCCATGATCTATCCTCAAATTATAAAGGTAAATAACCTAGAAACCAATAAATCCTTGGCATGGCCCATGGGGCAACTTCATGCTATTAAAAAAGTTGGAGTAACATGAAATCATGTTCATATACTTAAGTTGGGAAATCCAATGGTAGGAGTAACCATTTATAGTAAATCTATTTTCATCCAAATACAGATTATAGTTGTTACTTAATCATCTAGAAAATTAATCAAGTCCTAGAAAAATATTTAAAATTAAAAACAAAGAACATGACATTTTAAAATTACTTTGATTCAAATTCATAGTCAAACCCTAACATTTCCCAAAGTATTTTATGTGCTTATGCACATAAAAATTTGTATTACTGCAATATATGATGTTAATGAACATCTGAATCTATTTCAAAAGTAGCACCAAATTCAAAATCCTGCAAGCAAGTTTGAAACTTGTATTAGAAAACAAAAATAGAAAATAGAAAAAAAAAGCAGAAAAAAAGAGAGAAATAACTGACCTGACAGCAGCCCACCAGGCCGAAGCCCAACGCCGGCCCAACCCAGCCATCGGATACCGTTTTGCTCCTTCGTCTTCAACCTCGGGTCGATAGCAGCTCGGTGGCCAGGCCGAGGCCACCGGATCGACCGCTCGCCGTGGACGCACGAGATCGACGCCACCGCCTCCCGCGGAGTATAAGAACCTCATCACAGTGGATAAGATCGAGCTCCTCTAGCTTCTCCTTCTCCCGCAGTCTTTCTTCTCCCCGACGCCTGAAACCCTAGCTCCGGTCAAGTCTCCTCGCCGTCCACTGAGACCATCTGAAGTCTCGTCGCGTGTTCCCAGAGCTCCGCCTGGAAGAGTGCTGCATCTCAGCCAAAGTAATTGCTCTAATTCATCTTCAGTTTTCCCCAGCGAGCCGTTCCTTTTCTTCCCTGGCTGCAGCTCGTCGACGAGCTTGCCGTCGATTTCGACCTCGCATGGCCTCTCCGAGCTCTCCATCACGTTCCAGGTGAGCTTCCGGTTCTCCCGATCCCCTTCGTTGTCTCTGTCTCGCTGTGGATAGGCTACTCGTCATACATCGCCGTCGGCCGCCGCAGTGCGTTCTCACCGGGGCAGCTCCGGTGACCAAGCCGTGGCGGAGTCATCGTCTTTTGGTTCAGAATATTGCTCCGGTTCGATTAGCCTCGGTCGCGTGACCAGGGAAGCCCTGTAGCGCCGTCGCCGCCGTTCCCAGCTCGCCGGCGGTGAGGTCCAGGGACCAGTCAACTAGGTTGACCAATCAACTGCCAATGTGGCAGCTGACGTGGCCTGGACCCACTGCTCAGTCTCGGTGGGTAGATTTAGATCGGGTACTAAAAGTGTTCTCCTGTATAATTCAAAATTCCTAAAAAAAGTTAAAACATGATAAATTCGTATCTAATTCAATTTAAATCAGAAAAATGCAAATAATATATCAAAATGATCCTAAAAATAAGATCTATCTGTTTCTGTTATAACATTTCATACTTGTGTACAATAATTTTGAGTGAAATTTTGAAACATGTTTAAGTACTATTATTAATCATGGATTTGAAACAAATTTAGGAATCAAATAAACTTTTCTAAATGAAAAATAAATGTTTATAAACTCAAATTAATTTACTGAAACAACATTTCATCATTCCAAGTATTAATTTAAAACTTTTCTATTAGCAACTTAAAATCTTAAATCCATTTTCTTAAATAATTTTTAAGTACTAAACTGAAGGAAAAATCTTGAATATATAAAAAATGGTGTATTAGAATTACTTCTTAATTCTAAGTTATTTTCATCCATTGTTTTATTAAAAGGTTAGTTAAAAATCTTTAATCACTTAAAATTTGGATTACAACCCTGAAAATCTTGGAGCAGAAATACTGGGCTTTCTAAATTATTGTTAGATACTAATAGAACCCTACATTGGACTTCCAATTCAATAACACCTTAAGTGATATGTTCTTCAAAAGTAATTCTTTTGAAGTACATATAACTTAAGTTCTACCACTACTTTTTAGTACTACAACAAATAACTACCCTGATAAGCTAGCCTTGTTATGCATTCTAATTCCACCATGATTGGTTAGATTTGATGATCTATTTTCATATGGTATACCTTAGTCAACTAACCATTTGCAACATCTTCGTTGCAACTTATAAGCTATTAACTTTCTGACATCACCTAATCACCATTCCTTTAAGTACTAAAAATATCCATTTAGGATTGTGTTCTTCAAAAGTAATTCTTTTTAAGAACATACCAGTTAAGCATCACACCAATTTCTATTCCCTAAATCTAGAAATTACCTTTGCATGTTAAGAGTATTAACAACTCTAGAATCAACTATGAACTGTTTACTTTAGCACTACTTACTCATGACTAACTAATTGGATGCTAATCACAACATGCTTCATTAAAAATCTGACAAGTTTGAATAAACTTTAATTTGCTTCTTTGCTATATTCCACTTAATAACTACTCACTGATTCTGATAGAATCATGGTAAAACCCTAGAACACTAAACCTTATATGTAGTACTACTATTCAGAAATAAATATGTTCTTCAAATGTTATTCTTTCAAGAGACATTGAAAGTAAGTAACAAACTACTCCATTAAGCTTGAACTTATATAACTCTATTTGGTGTTAAGATTGTTGTCAACCCGAATACTAATGGGGTATTCCTATCAAATAAGAATTACTTCAGCTTTGCTTGTCCATAACCAACTACTTGATTGCTAATAACAAGATACCACTTAAAAGTGTTACTTTCAAGTCTTCACCTAGTGCTATACCTATCTTTTGCAATAACTCTAGTTTGAAGCTTTACTCTACTGCTCTTGAAGAATTGTCAGATAACCTAAAACCCTTAACAACCTTGTGTGTGTCTTTGAACTTAAAAGTGCAACACATCATAAGAATTCACCACAACTCAACATTAGCAAATCATCGGGGTTAGGATATGCTTAGAGCGATGCATAGCATATAATTTGCATATCATGCTGCAGTTCTTTTAACATCATCTTTACCAGATGATGGTGCCACTTCAATATTTGGATTTCCTACGTATCGAAGACCTTGACTTGCATAATCTTGCAGTCAAAAAGGCAAGTTTATCTTGCTCATATCTCTTGATTGCACTGGTTTTGAAACTTCTTGCAAAGTGATGTCTTCAAACTCTAACATTTCAAAAAGGATGGAAAATCTATTTTCATAAGTAATATGACTAGTGGTTATCGACCAGTGGTGATAACCTAGGAAGGCTGGCAGGTGGAACCACGGTAAGATTGTGGTGGTGGAGGTTCCACTTGCACGGGAAAGTAAACCTAGGATTAACTACCAATGCCACAGTTATTCTAGCGCCGTAAAAACCGTGTCATCCAAGAGACTTGGAATGGGACGGGGAAGTCAGCTGTATCTTCTCTCGTTCGCATGTCAACGGCAGCCAGTTGCCGGTCGCAGTAGATCTTGCGAGACTACTTGCATATGGGTGGGACACCTCAGTTCTCACGGCACTGGTGTCTATGATGGTCCGCAAGGGACGCCTAGGTACTTCATCGTTGGGGGTGAATATCAGGGGCACAACCTGCTTGCGTGAATTGGGTGGGCATGCGTTGTGCGGAGAAGGCAGTGATTGGTAACCATGCCTAGGGAAGTATGTACAATGTATAGAAAGGTTAGTAGTATCGAGAGATCATGTGAGATTCGTCTTCATTAGGACGGAATGTAAGATAGAAGTAGTAGTCTTAAAAGGAATATGGATCCGTTAGAATAATTCTCAAACCCCATTGCTCAATTTTATTCGATTGCAAATGGGCAATTGAGATAAGTATTGAGACAAAGAGTAGTAGTCCACCACTATGTGCATTATAGCGCAATATAAACCTATATTATTTGGTGCTATAAGGTACACATCTAAGCCTAAATTCTAGAGATGTTTTACTCACGGGCTTATGATGATGTATGTTGCCAGCACCATTTTGTATTTTCTTGGATTTTATTGTGTGACTAGACCTATGCATGAAGTTTGACTTTGATATGCAAGTGCATGTTGCATTATCAAGTCCTTACTTGATGTTATAGTTCTAGAGGGTTAAGGGATTCGTGTGAGGAAGTGACAAAATCCAAAGGGCAATCAAGCCTGAAGATGAAGAATCACCAGATAAAGGAAGCCAAGAGAAGAAAGCTCCAGTGATACTTCAAAGAAAGAATAGAAGGATCCATAGCTAGTTTAGTAAAACAACAGAAAAGATGGAATTTATTAACACTCTAGTTCTTAAAACACTAGAGGTAACCCTAGATTACTGAATAGAACCACTAATTAAGTAACCACAATTGAGTTTAAGGTATTTGAGCTCGTTGTTATGCAGCCTTGGTTATGCTTAGTACATCACAGGTTGATCGAGGTGTTGTAATACCGATGATCTATTCCGGTATTGCCTGCTGCTTTATTCAGCCTGGGAGGGAAAAAAATCCTATACGACCCAATCCGTGCGACCCGGTGGGTGGACCTCATCCAACAGCTTACACGTCAGAAACCATATTGTGATCTGGTACCGAGAAGGAGCAGGGACGACTTTGCTTTGAGATTTGTTTTTGCGATGTACGGTGCTGAATGAGGTCCACCCACTGGGTCGCACAGGATTGGGTCGTATAGGATTTTTTCCCGCCTGGGAGTGGTAACCCCAGTAACCCTCGTTAATAGCGTGACTAAGACACATAACATTTCTTTATAACAATGATTTCTAGTCCCGAAATCTTGAATTGTTGATTGGTGGTTAAGGCGTTAGCAATACTTTTCCTTATCTTAGAGTTGTAGTCTTTGTCTACGGACTAAGACTTGTGAGGATTCGTGCCAAGAATGATCTGTTGAGACCATGGGTTCATTTATAGCCTTGTTACTTCATATTTTGTTCAACTTATACAATTGCCTGTCGTGGATGTCCTCCGGTACAAGAGAAACTCTGCCGGATTTCTCCCGTGGCATTGTATATATCCTACCATCTGAATTATGGTAGATAACAATGGGAAAACCCAATTCTCATCAACCTTTATAACTTTTGGGTAAAAACATACATCCAAAAGTGGAATAGAACACCCTACCTAAATGCACAATCGAAGAATTCATACCGGATATCCACAATTGTGTGGATACACCACAGATTTCTTCGAGAAACCATCAGGAAGATGTTGTAGTAAGACTGACCAAGACTTATAGTCTAACCATGGAGTTCAAATGGTTAAAGATCAATATGTTCAAAGACCATTAGAAAAGTATAAGGGGAGAGTCCAGGAAACTTATAAGTGTTGAAAGTTGGATGAAGTAGGTCGGAAGTAAATTATTTCCAAGATTTGTCGTAACCTTATGGAGTTCGGTAAAGGAGTGAGATGATTTTGACCATAATCACACCAAGTATGAGCCACAGCTGGTATATGAGCCACAACTGGTATATCATGAACCGCAGTTGGTGAAGATTGAGATTAGAGTTAACCATAATCTTGAACCTAGAAGACCAAATAAGATCTATAAAGATGGATCAGAAAGTTTGAATGGACACACTACATGTGTTTAATCTGTTCTTAGGTGGTAAAACCAAGAGCCAATTAGGAAAATATGTTGGAACAATTAGTAGGACCCTATGATCCATAGAAGGTGTTGAAAACTTGGATAATCCAAGAGAATGACTAAGAAGAGACCAAGATGGATGGAATTCAAGTGACTATTATTCGGAGTTAGACAACAGAAGATTCGAGGAACACTCTGGATAAAGGATACCATCTATATCCCAATTAGTTGGTGAAGGAACTTCAAGATATATGGTGCCAACGTCAAGTTCGTCCAACAACGTATGAGACCGAAAACTTCGGGACGAAGTTTAGTTTAAGGAGGGGAGACTGTAATATCCCAGGATTAGAGGTCATAAAATAGAGACAACAGATGTGTGCATTGCATTTCATGCATAGAAAATCCGGGTAATTTTCGCGCATTTAAATAAAACATATCAAAGTGATTGGAGTTTCACTTGAGTTGATGGAATTGAAGTAGCTCATCAACTAGAGCGTGATAAACTTCAACATGACCTTTGCTAAAACCTTGTTTTGGGTAGTGGTAGTTACAACAACTAAAAGAGAGATTAGTGAGGTAAAACTAAAATGCTTGACACACCATTTTAGGACCAGATATCTATTCACACCAGGATCATCATGGTATTCTTTAAACCTACTTCTTTCATGCTAAAGAAGTCTACACAAGTCTTATTCCAGAACCATGATCTATTCTACATTCTTATGTCATAATTTAGTAAGTCAACATGTGAGAAGTGGAGAGGTTAACTCAATGCCAGTTTGATTATAAGATTTGCCTTAACTCTAGGTGAGATAACTTAAGGATGTTAGAGCCAATCCTATAAAGGCCAACTAGGAGACTCTAGACATTACTCCAAGTCTAATTAGGACAAGTCATTTGATGTAGGGTGATCACATCATAAACCCTAATTCTGGTCTGGACTAGAACCATGCTTAGGTAGTAACCAATACCCAGACTTGTGGAATTATGAAGAGGTAGTAGCTCCAATGTGAACAACATCAAGAGGGAGATTATATTTTTAATCTCAGAAGGTAGGTACAACCAAGAATAAATCCTTGTTAGAAGGAGTTGATGAAGGAAATAGTATGATCATGTAAAGTACATGATTATGCTTGCTGATGAAACTAATTAGGTTAGTATGAAACCTTGTCTGATAAGCAGATATCATCCTAAGACCAAGTGTGGAGTAGGAGTCCAACTTAAACATATCTCAATTAGGAGATACCCATCTTGTTAAAGATATAGGAGATACCTTGATCTGTGAACAAGTTTCCATTGAGTGAATCATTTGGATATAGATTGAGCAGGTCCTAAACCTTGACTTAGAAACTTATTTAGTCTAGAGAGTCTTTGGTGCATTGATCACATCTCAGAGAGAACACGATTTCCTTGATGAGTGCAATAGCATTCCATCTAATTCCATAACCTCTTATTCGTTTACTTGGGGATTCATACCCAAGTAACATTCCAACTTACGCATCACTATGTGATCATAAGATGCATCTATTTACATGCCCTAACCTTAAATTTAAGGATTATGTTCCAACCACAATGATTACCAGGTAAAACAACCAAGTCTTTTACCTAGAGATCAAACCATACAAAAGTGTGCTTTGATCTTGGTTTCAAGACATTAAAGTCTTTCCTATAAGATTCCATGATCTATCCTCAAATTATAAAGGTAAATAACCTAGAAACCAATAAATCCTTGGCATGGCCCATGGGGCAACTTCATGCTATTAAGAAAGTTGGAGTAACATGAAATCATGTTCATATACTTAAGTTGGGAAATCCAATGGTAGGAGTAACCATTTGTAGTAAATCTATTTTCATCCAAATACATATTATAGTTGTTACTTAATCATCTAGAAAATTAATCAAGTCCTAGAAAAATATTTAAAATTAAAAACAAAGAACATGACATTTTAAAATTACTTTGATTCAAATTCATAGTCAAACCCTAACATTTCCCAAAGTATTTTATGTGCTTATGCACATAAAAATTTGTATTACTGCAATACATGATGTTAATGAACATCTGAATCTATTTCAAAAGTAGCACCAAATTCAAAATCCTGCAAGCAAGTTTGAAACTTGTATTAGAAAACAAAAATAGAAAACAGAAAAAAAAGCAGAAAAAGAGAGAGAAATAACTGACCTGACAGCAGCCCACCAGGCCGAAGCCCAACGTCGGCCCAACCCAGCCATCGGATACCGTTTCGCTCCTTCATCTTCAACCTCGGGTCGATAGCAGCTCGGTGGCCAGGCCGAGGCCACCGGATCGACCGCTCGCCGTGGACGCACGAGATCGACGCCACCGCCTCCCGCGGAGTATAAGAACCTCGTCACAGTGGATAAGATCGAGCTCCTCTAGCTTCTCCTTCTCCCGCAGTCTTTCTTCTCCCCGATGCCTGAAACCCTAGCTCCGGTCAAGACTCCTCGCCGTCCACTGAGACCATCCGAAGTCTCGTCGCGTGTTCCTAGAGCTCCGCCTGGAAGAGTGCTGCATCTCAGCCAAAGTAATTGCTCTAATTCATCTTCAGTTTTCCCCAGCGACTCGTTCCTTTTCTTCCCTGGCTGCAGCTCGCCGACGAGCTTGCCGTCGATTTCGACCTCGCCTGGCCTCTCCGAGCTCTCCATCACGTTCCAGGTGAGCTTCCGGTTCTCCCGATCCCCTTCGTTGTCTCTGTCTCGCTGTGGATAGGCTACTAGTCATACATCGCCGTCGGCCGCCGCAGTGCGTTCTCACCGGGGCAGCTCCGGTGACCAAGCCGTGGCGGAGTCGTCGTCTTTTGGTTCAGAATATTGCTCCGGTTCGATTAGCCTCGGTCGCGTGACCAGGGAAGCCCTGTAGCGCCGTCGCCGCCGTTCCCAGCTCGCCGGCGGTGAGGTCCAGGGACCAGTCAACTGGGTTGACCAATCAACTGCCAACGTGGCAGCTGACGTGGCCTGGACCCACTGCTCAGTCTCGGTGGGTAGATTTAGATCGGGTACTAAAAGTGTTCTCCTGTGTAATTCAAAATTCCTGAAAAAAGTTAAAACATGATAAATTCGTATCTAATTCAATTTAAATCAGAAAAATGCAAATAATATATCAAAATGATCCTAAAAAGAAGATCTATCTGTTTCTGTTATAACATTTCATACTTGTGTACAATAATTTTGAGTGAAATTTTGAAACATGTTTAAGTACTATTATTAATCATGGATTTGAAACAAATTTAGGAATCAAATAAACTTTTCTAAATGAAAAATAAATGTTTATAAACTCAAATTAATTTACTGAAACAACATTTCATCATTCCAAGTATTAATTTAAAACTTTTCTATTAGCAACTTAAAATCTTAAATCCATTTTCTTAAATAATTTTTAAGTACTAAACTGAAGGAAAAATCTTGAATATATAAAAACTGGTGTATTAGAATTACTTCTTAATTCTAAGTTATTTTCATCCATTGATTTATTAAAAGGTTAGTTAAAAATCTTTAATCACTTAAAATTTGGATTACAACCCTGAAAATCTTGGAGCAGAAATACTGGGCTTTCTAAATTATTGTTAGATACTAATAGAACCCTACATTGGACTTCCAATTCAATAACACCTTAAGTGATATGTTCTTCAAAAGTAATTCTTTTGAAGTACATATAACTTAAGTTCTACCACTACTTTTTAGTACTACAACAAATAACTACCCTGATAAGCTAGCCTTGTTATGCATTCTAATTCCACCATGATTGGTTAGATTTGATGATCTATTTTCATATGGTATACCTTAGTCAACTAACCATTTGCAACATCTTCATTGCAACTTATAAGCTATTAACTTTCTGACATCACCTAATCACCATTCCTTTAAGTACTAAAAATATCCATTTAGGATTGTGTTCTTCAAAAGTAATTCTTTTTAAGAACATACCAGTTAAGCATCACACCAATTTCTATACCGTAAATCTAGAAATTACCATTGCATGTTAAGAGTATTAACAACTCTAGAATCAACTATGAACTGTTTACTTTAGCACTACTTACTCATGACTAATTAATTGGATGCTAATCACAATATGCTTCATTAAAAATCTGACAAGTTTGAATAAACTTTAATTTGCTTCTTTGCTATATTCCACTTAATAACTACTCACTGATTCTGATAGAATCATGGTAAAACCCTAGAACACTAAACCTTATATGTAGTACTACTATTCAGAAATAAATATGTTCTTCAAATGTTATTCTTTCAAGAGACATTGAAAGTAAGTAACAAACTACTCCATTAAGCTTGAACTTATATAACTCTATTTGGTGTTAAGATTGTTGTCAACCCGAATACTAACGGGGTATTCCTATCAAATAAGAATTACTTCAGCTTTGCTTGTCCATAACCAACTACTTGATTGCTAATAACAAGATACCACTTAAAAGTGTTACTTTCAAGTCTTCACCTAGTGCTATACCTATCTTTTGCAATAACTCTAGTTTGAAACTTTACTCTACTGCTCTTGAAGAATTGTCAGATAACCTAAAACCCTTAACAACCGTGTGTGTGTCTTTGAACTTAAAAGTGCAACACATCATAAGAATTCACCACAACTCAACATTAGCAAATCATCGGGGTTAGGATATGCTTAGAGCGATGCATAGCATATAATTTGCATATCATGCTGCAGTTCTTTTAACATCATCTTTACCAGATGATGGTGCCACTTCAATATTTGGATTTCCTACGTATCGAAGACCTTGACTTGCATAATCTTGCAGTCAAAAAGGCAAGTTTATCTTGCTCATATCTCTTGATTGCACTGGTTTTGAAACTTCTTGCAAAGTGATGTCTTCAAACTCTAACATTTCAAAAAGGATGGAAAATCTATTTTCATAAGTAATATGACTAGTGGTTATCGACCAGTGGTGATAACCTAGGAAGGCTGGCAAGTGGAACCACGGTAAGATTGTGGTGGTGGAGGTTCCACTTGCACGGGAAAGTAAACCTAGGATTAACTACCAATGCCACAGTTATTCTAGCGCCGTAAAAACCGTGTCATCCAAGAGACTTGGAATGGGACGGGGAAGTCAGCTGTATCTTCTCTCGTTCGCATGTCAACGGGCAGCCAGTTGCCGGTCGCAGTAGATCTTGCGAGACTACTTGCATATGGGTGGGACACCTCAGTTCTCATGGCACTGGTGTCTATGATGGTCCGCAAGGGACGCCTAGGTACTTCATCGTTGGGGGTGAATATCAGGGGCACAACCTGCTTGCATGAATTGGGTGGGCATGCGTTGTGCGGAGAAGGCAGTGATTGGCTTGGATCAATGACTGGGCCCCACACCAAGGAAGTGTGGACGAGCATGCAACTCGGTTGTGCAACAAGGTTTTAATCTCTTTTGGAAGGACACACCTCTGCAGAGTGTAAAAGGATGTGACATGTTACCCCTTGTTCCGGAAGGAGTGCGAACGCCGCAGGAAAGGTGCTCTCAAGGCACTATTACCTGTGTTGGCTGTTGGGCATAGTTTTCTAAAGTAAAAGAAATCTTTCAAGAAACCCTTGATAAAACCTTGCATTGGTCTACGACTCTTTTGGGTCCATGGTTTTAGTTAGTGCATATCACACAACTTCTTTCTAAAGAAACTTGCTGGGTAATGCTCGTTACTCACCCCAATCTCTTAAACCCTTGCTAGACTTTGAAGGATTAGATTGAAGGCAACCCAAGGAGACAACCTCAAGACATTGAAGATGAAGCATTCTACCAACATCATGATTATCAGCGGAGCCTACAATTGTGTGAAGCTTGGAGAAAAACTAGAATAGGGTTAGAAAGGAACTAGTTTCCTAATCCTAGAACCTAGTAGTTAGAGTATTCTGTAGTTGAGTAGTAAGCCATCTGCATCAGTTGTAGTTTAGCTTAGTCTTCCTTATTTCTTTCTCGTTTGTAGTCGCTAGGACTAAACCTCTACCTGTTGAGGAGGTTCTGAAGATCTTCTGTATGCTGAAAATTGTAATCCTATAGACATACCGTGGACCTGCGATATTTCTGTTGTACCACTCTGATGGATGTAATACTAGTGAGACGGTGTTTCATTAGTGTTATGTCAACGACTTGCATACTACACATGCAGTGGTATGTTGGGTCACCACATATAATGTTTAGCAAAAATTCAAAACAACATCAGAAGGTCTCAGTCAAGAATGCTCTAGCAATTCAAGGGGATGCATGGAATGAAAAGTATCTTGGTTTGCCGGTTTATGTGGGACGGTCAAAGAAGAATGCTTTCGAATATATAAAAGATAAGATATGGGCTCGCATTCAAGGTTGGATCGAGAGGCTTTTGTCCAAGGCAGGGAAGGAGGTGTTGATAAAGGCAGTCGCCCAAGCCATACCGACATATGCCATGTCATGCTTTTACTTGACTAAGAGTTTTTGTGATGAGCTAAGTCACATGATTGCGAGATTCTGGTGGAGTCAGCAGGACAAAAGCAACAAGATCCACTAGATTGGATGGGAAACATTGACAAAACCAAAGGCTATGGGAGGTTTGGGGTTCAGAGATATTCATAATTTCAATATTGCTATGTTATCTAGGCAGGCTTGGAGATTACTACAGCAACCAGAAAGTTTGTGTGCACAAATCTTGAGTGCTAGATACTACCCTGATGGTGATATGCTAAGTGCCACCCCAACTGATGGTATTTCTTACGCTTGGAGAAGTATTCTACATGGTATTAAATTAGTGAAGGAGGGATATATTTGGAGAATCGACAATGGTGAGTCAGTCAGAATTTGGGATGATCCTTGGATCCCCAAATTATGGGATAGGAAGATTAGTTCTCCTCGGAATGGCAATTTGTTAGAAAAAGTTGCTGATCTGATCAGTCCAGTAACTGGCACATGGGATGATCAACTAGTGAGTGAAACCTTCAATGCGGATGACACAAGGCTCATCCTTAGTATGCCTGTCAGTGCTAATGTGGAGGATTTCATTGCTTGGCACTTTGATGAGAAGGGTTTGCACTCAGTGAAGCAAGCCTATAAGCTGCAGGTCCAGCTTGTGGAGAATGAACAAAAAGGTGGTCGATCTGGCAGTACTTCTCTTGTTAGTAACCTGAATAGTGGTGGACACGATTGTTGGCGTTGCATTTGGAACGCCCCATGTCCACCTAAAATAAAAATGTTTGTCTGGAGGGCAGCTCATAATTCTCTTGCTTTAAGGCCAAATCTGCAGAGACGCGGTGTACAGATAGACAATGTAAAATGTCTATTCTGTAATGGTGATGTGGAAGAAGGGGCACACCTCTTTATCAAATGTGAACATGTGATGGGAGCATGGCGAGAACTAGGGTTGGAGGATGTGAACATGTGATGGGAGCAATGTCGACTTCAGTCTTGCATGCTTTGGACATCATTTGGAAAACACCAGTGGTAACGCGACTGCAAATCATGACTCTTTGGTGGCTCTGGTGGAGCAACCGTAATAAGCTTAGAGAGGGTGATATAACACTAGATGCTGCAGCTGTTGCGCATCAGGCGCGGTTCTATGTGGCTGAATACATGGAGATTCTAGGCAAGAAGGAGAAGGATAAAACTCGAGAGCAGACAATTTGGACTGCACCTGACCAAGACGTTCTAAAATTTAATATTGATGGAGCTTTCTCCAAGGGACACAACCATGCAGGATGGGGCGTTGTGGTTCGAGATCATCGAGGCGACGTTGTGGCGGCAACCGCAGGCCAGAGTGAGTATGTTTCTGATGCATTTCATGCAGAACTCTGTGCGGCAGTCCAAGCTGTCAGGCTAGCTGAATATCTTGGAGCAATCAACGTTGTTCTGGAGACAGACTCACAATTGCTGATGTTGGCGTTGAATCGACGTGATGCTAATGTTTCTCCGTTAGGACTGATAATTGAGGAGTTAAAATTTCAGATTAGGACTACGTTTACTTCATGTGATATTGTGTTCTGTTAGCGTGAGTTCAATAGGCCAGCCCATGAGCTTACTAGCATGGGGAGGTCTTGTGAAGTTAACACAGCTTTGCTCTGGGAGTATGAGGTACCAGCACAGATTGTTGGTCTTGTGTTGGGCGAAATGCCCCAATAAAGTTTTAAGTTTTCTCTCAAAAAAAAGTATTACATCGCTGATTTGTTTGTAGGTATACTCACTTGGCAACCAAACTAGCTAGTCAGAAAACTAGAGCACGGTGAAGCAAATTTGACCTGCCTGCGCGTCTGAATCTGATCGAGCGTGGATTGTAAGAACTCCTTTATTCTGACCACCTTGAAACAGTGTGCAGAAAAAAGATGTCGAATACGCGTCAAACGGATCCGCAGAGGGCCGTCAGCCCATCATATGCCATATAAACGGGCCAGGGTAGCATATATCAATCAGAATTGCTTTGAACTTTGCCAAATCCCATTTTCCCGTCTCGTCCCCCTAGGCCCCTACAGCCTACACCTACTACTCTCCTCCGTCCGTTCTATCAGCACAGGCACTCCCGTCCGCCGCCAGCCGGCGGCACTAAGGTATGCCCGCACCCGACTCTCTGCCGGCGGAGGCGCAGCTCGCCGTCTCCTCCTCTTCCCGCGTGACGCCGCAGCAGCCCCCTACGGCCATGCACGGTGACGGCGGCGAGGAGGGCCCGGAGAAGTTCAAGGAATTCACCGACCACGACCTGCAGTCGAAGATCACGCGCTTGCGCGCTCTCCGATCCCTTACACCCGACGGCGGACAGAAGTCACAGAGGATGGTCTACCGGCTGGAGAAGGAGCTTGCTCGCCGCCGCGCTGCCGTGCCGAGGAAGGTGAGCAGAATCTGGGTTTTGAGCAATCGTTTCGATGGGAGCTGCGCAGGGCACTGCGTGTTTTGCCCATTCTTGCATGCCAAGATTATCCCTAGTTCCCCGCAAAAAATGGAAGATTATCTGTAGTCCGATTGGGATCTGGGAAATTAATTAGGGAGCTTCTTTTTTTATCATGGTTTTCTTTTTTCCAAGGGAATTTCTAATGCCTAAATCTTTTCATTTTTTTAATTTAATTCCTATAACAAGTGTTTTATTGCGCGCGAACATCCATCTCTGGTGACACAGCGCGACGGACTGCTAGCCACAGGATCGCGGGAGCCAACGGCGATGGCAACTTTCACCGTTTTTGCTCGCCACGTGGCAACTTGCCATTAGGCCGCGCTCTAAAATTCCACGCTATATTAGGGTCCTTTTCTAGATGGGTTTCACTATTTAATTGGGGTTTAGGACGACGGTATATGTTAAACTATGTTTTTAATGTTACTTTCAGCTATTCAAACTGCACTGAGTGTGTAATTTACTAAAAATGAAATCGCACTAAATAGGATGCGGGGGACGCGGATGAATTCAAGAATTTTACTGATGAGGATCTGCGGATGAGGTTGCGTTCTCTTAATGTCAGCACATCCGATAACGGCAAGAAGTTGGGGAAGCTTATTTGCCGGGTGGAGAAGGAGCTTGACCGCCGCCACGCTGCCGGGGTGAGCAAATGCAGGATTTTGGCATATTGTTTTGTAGGGAGTTTTCTGGATTTACCCTATACATGTTAAGTATGCGGTTCTCGTAGAAAAAAAAAAGATAATCAGTTGCTTTCACAACTAAAACTGCATTGGATAAAAAAATTCCACCCTTCGGAGAAGAAGCCTGAAGGATTATTTTTAGTTGAAGAAAAAGTTCTTAACACCGACCCCACCAACTACTGTGGCGCACTGGCTGACATGACATACACACGGGGACAACACAATTCGAGATGGTTGCTAACCAATCACTGGCAGAGCTTCACTCAAATTGTAGAGGGGGCCAAGTTCAAGATGACTAAAAAGTAAACACACATCATAGGTTGTAATTAGTATATTTTACTATGATTTACTTATGTTTAGATAAATTTTTGGGGGGGGGGGGGGGGGGGGGGGGGCATGCCCCTCCTTTGTCTGCACTAAGCTCCTCCACTAGTAGGCATTGCCACACGTTTCTTCATAGATATTTATGTTGAAAACGATAAAGTTGTGCGTGACCAAAGGGAGCATTTTACAAGCCGACTCATGTTCTATCTTTTCTTAACACAAAGTTTATTATGTTTAAGTAGGTGAATTTCTAACTTCTAGCTATTAGTTTAGCCTTAGGTGATGTGGGTTTAGAGTTTTTGACTACCGACCGATTTCTACGTTAAAAATATCTATTTACGACAATTAGTGCTCATGAATGACACTACTTGACGCGCTCCAGAGTCAGTGGTGAAGCTTCACCATCATTATAGAAAGCGCTCCATGATGTTTCATTTATATCTGGAATGTGCTCGATACATCAGTTATTTTCTATTGTGATATGGACAGGTATAGGAGATACATTGTCTCTACAATCAGGACAAGTAACAGGAAAATACATATTTTTTTAAGAATGTTTAACTTTCATTATGTTATAGAGTGGTATCATTGGGCCATCCTTATATATATTTGTACTTTGTCTGCATATTTCATCCATGTCCTTAACTAATGGTTTTCTTCAATTATTTTAGGCTGAGATGGGTAGGAGACAGGTGGTGCAGACACCCGGTGTGGATGATCCCAATGCCTTAGGTAAGATTTATGCATTTATTTGTTGTTTATGAAATTCATGTCACACATATATGCTGTTTTCTTTTCTTGTACCTATCTGAATGCCAGTTGAAACCCATAGTGATGACTGCCATATAAGAAGGCCAGAAGACATGGCTTGAAGGTGATTAGGGCATTGGAATGGGTGTTAATTATAGACTAGTTTATTATTATTTCTCTATTGATAACGAATACGTGTTATCCCATGTTCTCGAAAAGAATATACGCTATCCCTTGAATAAGAATTTCTGGATGCGATATCTAGGAAATCATCTCTATCTCTAAAGAAACATCTCTAATACATGGAACATATCTTTTTTCTCAAACACATCTAAATGTGTGTCATTGTATTAGAAAAAGACCCCAAGTGCAAAGTGTTACAGCCAAAGCAGCGAGCAAAAGAAAGCCTATAGCTAAAAACAAAAACTGAGCCCAAAGCACAAGAAAAAGAACGAGCAGTACTTCATAATGTAAAAAGAACGAGTTAATTAAATGATAGTATTATTTCAAATTTATGTGTAACTTGATAAATCTTAACATCTGAAAGGCAGAAATTGTTACTCCCTCCGATCGGAAATAAGTGTCGGTGACTTAGTACAAACTTTGTACTAAGTTAGTACAAAATCACCGACACTTATTTCCGACCGGAGGGAGTATGTATTAGTTTAGTTAGCTGTACTGATTATTACGCATTTATATATAGCCATACAAAAGTGCAATTGGATGCACATATTCTAGTGGCACCAGCTGCCAACTGGGTTCGAACAAACCATCCTGTTAGTGAAAGGCCGAAGATTTATGAGACGGAAAGTGAGTCACCGGTCAGATATGCCCAAGCCTCAATCAGAAAAGTAGATCAACTCTACTTTATAGGAGAAGGGAAGTTCTTTTACTGGAAAGTGGTGGTAATCTGGCCTCTTTATGTAATATACTACCTGAAACTCATTGGGGATCTTATATAAAAGTTTAGCTGGACAATATAAGGATGTTTCCCTTTTCTAGACAGTCTTGTGATACTATATTCGAGATTTTTTAAGGAAATTTTCTAATTAACTTTGCGCCGCAGTGCCGCAAGTGGAGAACAAGTGTGATCATACTCCTCTCATCAATAGCGAGGCTGCTTATCTGGAGGGACAGGGGGCGACTAGTACTAACCTAGAGGATGAAGAAGTAGAACCCACAAAATCCACATGCTCCAGACAGAAAGGAGAGGACACTGGAAAAAGAAAGCACAGCCAGATCGGCGGGGTAAGTGAGAACAAACTGGATTTCAAGATGAAGCGAACAAAAAAAGTGATCGAAGAAGCCAAGGAGGCACCCAAGCAGGAGGATAGATTCACAATTGAGAAGTGTGTGGGTGTATTGGAGGCAATTGAAGAGCTCACTGATGTGGAGAAGGCAAAGGTGTTAAGACTCTTTAAATGCAGGCTGAACCGTGAAATCTTTATGACCACAAAGAGTGCAAGTGTCCGGCTCATATGGTTGAAAAGTGAAATTTATGCATAGGTATGCTCTACTGAATTGCTTCTTTTAATCGTCCTAATATGACTGCCATGCCTCCCAAGTCATATCCAGTTGTACATCTGTCATCACGATAGGGCCCTCAATACAAGTATCTTCTTCGGGGTGTCATGGCAAATCAGTGGAAAAAGTGCATTGAGCTACCGACTTGGCATTTCAGTATTTTGATTCAGCTCGGTCATAATCTGCTTGTACTTCTAGTCTTGAATTTGTTATGAAAATGCCCATGTGTTGGTGTAGATACTATTTGCTAATCTGTTTTTGTTAGGACTTAGTTATAGTTTGAAACTGTTGTAGACATGTAGATGGTCCAATTATTCATTTTTCTAATATCCATTGGTACGGTAGAAATTTTGGACCCTTTGAAACCCAAATCAGCCTAGTTCGTCTCATTTCAGCTCTGCAGAGCAGATATTGATATCTATCTGATTTATCATATTGTAAATATTTTTTATAGAATAAAGTTCAGGTTGTATCCTAGCACAATAGTGTATATATAGCTAATTGCGCCGAACATTAATATATCGATCTCAGATTGTGTACATCAGTTGTCCCTAGCTTCCTACTGATCTCCTTTGGCAAGAAATATGCTGGTAGTCCTGCCTTTGTTATGCACAATGTCAATGCACAGATGTTGGAAAATACCTTTTCTGCCAATCTGCTATTTATTGAAAGAAGTGTACTGACAGTTTCAGCCTGAGAAATAGTTTGCTGAATTTTTTTTATTCTGAAACGGTAGCTAACTTCTTTACTGTTTCTTGTAATTCAGCCAACGTCTAGCTGCAGTACCAGATGCCAATGCAGATTAGAGAAAGAGAAGAGCATGAGTTCTGAACGAAGTCTTACAGTTCACCTCTTCGGAAGTGTCACCTCTTAGGACACAACGAGTTCAGAATTCACAACATTTTGTATTGAGATATAGGTCCATGACAACCCACCAGCTGTTGTTGTGTTTCTGCTTGCTGAAATTGATCCGTTCTCATGACAGAAGGAAACCATTTGTGTTGGCCTTGTATCTCTAAAATCGAGAACTTGTCTGAGCAATGATGCCGCGAAAAGTTGTAATGATTGCTCTTTTTCTGGCAAAACAAAAATGGCTCTGGCCGCCACTTGATCGCAGTGAACTGGGATCCATATGTAACTGCTTATCATTTCCAGCTGCAATATTTTTTGACACTAGCTATCGTGCTGCTTGGAAATATTGACATTCTAGCTCTTAATTGTGTCATTTACGCAGTGTGTGGTTTTTTTATGCATCTTACAAACGTCAAAATCTTTCTTTCCACTTCCTCTTCCCCTCTTTTTGGCGCATAATATCTGTATTATTTTCTCCACATCATGCATCTCCTCGACCTCTATGACCCGCAGAACACAAACGGCATGCACCTCAGCTGTACCTCTAGCTCATGCTTTCACGTACGGCTGAAATGATCTGTCACACATGATATATGGCACAGTTACTATGTAATGGTGGATGATGAACCCCATAGCCCACACGGTTTATTTAAACGTGTGCGATGCGGTGAACTATACACACGGTTTTAGGATGATTTTTCATCTGCGAAAGGAGATGGCTTCGCACATGTGTTGACCTCTGGTGTCATGTGCATTTATTTGTTTGGTCCTGTGAGTATACCTATGTTAGTGAGTTTAAACCTAATCGTCTGCTTTTATGAAACATCGCAGATGGCTTTACTCTGTTAACTGTGTGTGAATTCGTATTATTTGTCCAGCCAGTATAGCTTAGTTTGAAGGCTGATGTTATAACATCCATAATTTTGCCTTTAAGTTCTAATGTAAGCTAAAATTGTTGATGGAACTACAATATCGATTCATTAGGGATATTCAAACACGTTAAGTCGCCTAGCATCCTTTTCCTTATTTTGTGCTCATGCCCAGTTGGGAAATGTACATTGCAATGTTCTATCTTCTATGTTAGCATCTGTAGTGACTGAAACTCTCTTGCTTTAGTAGGCTGCCTCACCTTCCTAGGCCAGCTTGAGTTGATCCAAATGCATATGAAAACCAGAATTTATCCTACCAGTTCCATCTCCATCACAGATATATGTTACTGGTAGCAGACCTTAAATCAAATGAATTCGATGATAACATTTCTTGCAGTGTATATTAGATGAAATTCTTGCCAGGAGAGCTGAGCACTCCTCTGAAATGAAGCGGATTGTTAAGAGTGAGATTATTATATGTTTCATGTATGCTCTTGACATATTTTTATGCACATGAATAACAAACTCACAGTTTTAGAACTGATTGCATGTCTTAATAAGGAACTGACATTCTGCTAAATGAACTGTAGTAGTACCTTCTATTATTCATGAATGAACTAGACTGGCTTCTATCTCAATCTATATACGTCCAAAAGAAAAAAGGCAATATCTTACACTGCATATGATATTTTCCATTGTGTTCTGTGAGACCCATTTTCATGGTTTACTACATATTTCTTCTTCAACAGTGGGCCTGGTAGACAGAAAGTGACAGCTAATCTGTTTCACTGTTCACTCACTTGTGTTGTATATGTTCTGAAGTTTCAGCTTAACAGATTCTTTTTTTAATCTTTATTCAGGAAGAGACGTATGGGCTCGTGGAAACCTACAAGAATTTATTGCATGTGGAGTGACCAGAAGATCTCATTTTATTAGTGTGTGGTAAAATAATTTCTAATTTTATATAGGCAATATTTGTTTCTCTCTTTATTTGTTTCGAGTGAGTATCCGTTTTAACTTGCCCTTATTTCAGCCATTTGATAGTGAGGTGATAGAATAGTTTTTCATTCCCATGTTCCCTCACTTCCTCTTTGCATTATGTCCATTTCAAACAAGTATCTATTAAGTGATAAGCGTTGAGCGAGCATTTTGTCTCTGCTTTTCCCTTTTCTGAAGTATTAAAGCGCTCAGCACATACTTAAGCGCAATGGTGCCATATTGTTTCATAGCTGAGTATACAATAGTATGTGCTCCTCTATCTTTTACCGTTGTGATTTTTTTAGAATTTTTGAATGTTATAACTGGTTGATTTCTGTTTGTTTGTATTTTTTCTATTGCCGCGCGTGTTATTTTAGGTTAAATGAGTATGTTTGTTTTACCATGTGTTACTCTTTCGATTTCGTTCGTTTCAGGGGTCGCTGGTGAGACGGGACGTTTTTGGTTTCCAAAAGAAACATTCAGTGTTTAAAGTTGCAATTACAACATCACGCGCAGATTGTCATCGACTCACTTGCACCTGGTACTGATCTCGCCCTCAAAATCATAACTCGATGGGATTCTGGAATTTGAACTGACTGAAGATTGCTTCCTTGGCCTTTTATGATACATTCTTAGAAATACTAATAATAGCTATAACGTAGAATCTAAATAAGGATAATCATTCATCTTTTCAAGGGTCTCTATACCAAGAGAAGGTTTACCTTTATCTGATTTACACCCACTAATGATTTACCTTTTTCTGATTTATGCCTAGTGATTATTTAACATTTTCTTATTTACACCCATTAAAGGAAATAATTTGGATGTTCTATATGATACCATAGAAGTGATTTACGCCCTATGATTTCTTGCATCCATTAAAACTGTGCATGCTATCTAGTTTAGGTTTCACTTTTTGTTTGTTTTGTGATGAAATTTGTAGTTACATAATGCCACTTCTCTTTCTGATTTTATCAAAAAAAAATCCCATCTACTGCTTCTTCACCGGACAAAATTCCACCTAGGTTATTCCCATGTTGTGTTTAATACTCTTTTCATCAACTGGTTGAACAAAGATAAAGAGCAAAACTGGGTTGTTTGGTCTACTGGCGTAAGTTATGGTTAACGATATCGTGCATGTTGTTACTGAGTTGGTTTGTAAATTCCACCCTCCTGTGATTTCCAAATATTATATAGCAGATAAAGTATCCATACATGCATCTAGGTTTTTCTGGTTAAGTTTACTGATAGGTCTCTAGCGCTATTAAATAGTACAGTTTCAACAAGGTTTTTGCATAATGATTTGGCCTGCCATAGATCTGGCTGAAGTGCGCCGTTTATTTCCCATCTGGCATGTGTGGTAGGCGAGGGAGGTGGTCATACAGAGCGAAATCGGATATTTAACTTGGTTAGTATTTACTAGACTGGCACATCTATTTACATTTCGACATGTCTTGTACCGTGTCTCCAAGTAGCTACTACCCCTAATGATGCAATAGTCTTTCGTGTGACTAAGTTGAGAGAAATAGCCGTAGAAAGACAAACCGAGTGTTTATGAATATGCCACTTTTGTCAGTGTTAAGGTTGTGGCCTGATTAAATAGTCCATTATCAGATTCTATGTAGTTATTATTTATTTGGTATGTTTAAATTATCTTCTGTGCCTTTTGTAATATCGTTTCTGGCACTTGCATAGTAAGCATCTTTCATGTTGATTGGATGAACCCACGCTTTCACTATTATACAAATCATCTGATTAGCTTTTTTGATCACTTATTAATAGAGCTTAATTTAATTCTGATTGTCTGCTAAATTAGCACCCATGTATCGTTTGCTTAGTGTAGTTTGTTCTACTCTTCATGGTACAACTATCAGTGGGAGGATGTTGCAGCCACACATGTATTTACCTTTCAGTATCCTCTATCCGGTTGTTAAAAGTGAGATGAAACAGTTTTTGATATAGTAATCTATGGGATACATTTTTCAGACTTATGCTGACTTGGGTCTTATGTAAAATGTTAACAGGCGCAAGCCGCTGTCGCAGAAGACTCACACGGATGGATAGTTAAAAAAGGAAGACCTAAATTAGGAACAAGTATGATGTCTCAGGTCATTTTTATATATGTTCTTCTGTGCTCTTAGATATCCTCGTGGCTTTAAATGGATTTCTGTTTTCCATGGGAAATACATGTTAGTTATATGCTTTCTACCTCGGTGGAGACTTTGGCTGCAACTAGTGCAGCGGCTAATGCACATTCAGTTAAATGATGAGAAAGACACTTTTGTTTGGGGTTTAACAACAACTGGTGCTTTCACTGTAAAATCTATGTACCTAGATATGCTAGATGATGACACAAAATACTTGAAAAAATATATTTGGAAAATGAAGGTACCACTTAAGATCAAGGTGTTTATGTGGTTCCTTCATAGGAAAGTAATTCTAACTAAAGATAATTTTATTAAGAGGAATTGGAATGGTCAAGAATCATGTTGTTTCTGTGATAACAAGGAATCCATACAACATTTATTTTTTGATTGCCCCTTAGCAAAGATAATTTGGCGTGTTATCCACATGACTTTTGGTCTAGAACCACCAAAGAATGTTAATAACCTTTTTGGGAATTGGCTCAAGGGTATTCCTAAGAAGGATCTGATTCAGGTTCGAGTAGGTGTTTGTGCGATTATTTGGGCTATATGGAACACCAGAAATGATTTTATCTTTAACAAGCCAAAAAAACATTCTTTTATGCAGGTTATTCCTTTGGCTACCCACTGGATCCGTATGTGGTCTTATCTCCAACAAGAGGAGAAGCGGGAGGCGATGGATTCTGGGTGCAACCGTTTGGAGACGGTAGCTCGGGATTTATTCAGCCGGTGCGGTTGGCGGTCGTACAATAGAATATCCAATTGATGTATCAGCTCACTTGTACTATTTTTCGTTGGCTCATCCACGTGGCCACCTTGTGCGACCCATGATTTGTATAACTGTTTAAGACTTGTCTACGGACAACTTTTAATAAAATAAAGCCATATGCATCTCTCTGATGCAGAGGCTGGGGCTTCCCCATTTCGAAAAAAAAATTTAGAACTGCTAGATAAGTACTTTGTTTTTTAGGGATGTCGCCTCTTGGTGACGGAGGCTGTCAGTAGATATTAGTTTCCTGTTATCTATGTATCGTTGGAGTTAAGGAGTGAGCTCCTTCCTTTTGTAGTTGCCATGTAAATATGAACCAAGTACCCGGTGCAACAGTTCCATTGTGTGCCTCGTGTTGGTGTTGCTTCTTCTAATCCTTAGTGCTCATAGTTTGTGGGGTCATGCTGCTAGCCATTGCATACTTGCTTAGTTTGTTTTATTTTATTTTTTAGATGAAAAGGGGCTCACCTCCCGGTTCCAATTAAGAAACCACAGTGGCCGAAGTTTACAAGCCTGACCCATGGTCAGCAACAAACACGTCCAGGCAGCCAAGCTGCACCTACAGACTCCCTAGAGGAGATTTTTATAGTTATTTGAAAGCATAATCTTAAAAGTTGGCTTACAGCCCAACTACTACTCACTAAAAAGAACAGCTAAAGACAGCCATTCAGACCACACGCGGGAACTCGCCATCGCCCTCCAGTTGGATATCATTTGCATTCAGATTTCTCTCCAGCGATCCTATCGTTTGCTTCCAATCTCCATCATTGCCGCTATATTCCCAAGGACCACACCAGGTAGCATCTAGCTTTGACACCACCAGTTGGCGCAGCACCCCGTCAACCTCTCTCACCCAGGTTCCGGCCACATCAGAGGGGGAGCTTGGCGCACCAAAGTCTCCAGTGCTGCACACACTCTTTCGAGCTCGCTTCGATTTTCTTCCAGGCATAGCACCTTCCAACGGCCCAGAGTGTAAGCCACTTTCTAGTATAGAACCTGCATACATGACCAGCTAGATCCATTAAAGCACAAATCATTCCTAAGCTTCCATAGAGACCATAAAGGGGCAGCATGGACAATGTTAGGAACTTGTTGTGTCTTTTCACAGATCCAAAGGCTAGATAAAGAAAGCAGATTAACACATTAATTTCTTTAGCAACAGCACATTCAAAGAACAAATATGCAACAGATTCAGCTTCATTACAGAAAATACATCTAATATCAGGGACATGTTATCTCTTAGCCTAGTTATCCTTAGATAGTAATTTGTTATTAGCAAGTAGCCAAAGGAAAACATGCACCCTAGGTTGAACTTTGACTCTCCACACCGCAGGGATATGCACTGGCATAATCCCTCCAAAATTAACAATGGCATACAGAGAACTAATAGAATACACTCCTTTGGAATCAAATTTCCAGATAACAGAATCTTCCTCTGCACTAAGGTGCAAGGATTCAGCAATACTTTTTAGATCATACCATCTTTGCATCAAAGTTTGGTCAACAGTCCTCCTAAAAGTACACTTGAAATTAACCCCATCCCAAAGCTCAGAAATAGACTTGTTCTGTTCATTAATTAGAACATACAAATCCCATAACAAAATGGACAGGCTGCAATGCCCAAACCAGTGGTCTTCCCAAAACTTCACTTTCTTGCCATCCCCAACTTTCCACTGGTATCCTATTTCTGCTGCGCGAGCTGCCTACATCACCCCTTTCCAGAAAGGTGATAGGCCCTGGTTAGGGCAGGCAAACACATTAGGGGAGTCAGTCCTATACTTGTGGTCAATTATTTGCTTCCACATCTTATTTTTATCTAAATGATACCTCTTAATCTAAGAGGCTAGTAAGCACATATTCATATCAGCTAGGTTAGGGATTCCAAGGCCTCCAAACTCAATTTTTTGGGAGACCATACCCCAATTAGCTAAGTGATATTTCATATGCCCCTCATAATCATCCCATAGCACATGAGCCATCTGTGAGTTAATCAAAGAAATAGGACACTTATAGAATTTAATTACACTCATCAGATAGTTAGGAATACTTGCCAAACAGGCTTTGATCGGAATAATTTTTGCTTTATAGTAAAGTAGTTTTCCTCTCCAACCCCCAGCTTTTTTAATAACCTTATCTATCACAGGATGCAGGTCATCTTTCCTAAGTTTTTTATAATGAAGAGGGGCCCGAAGATAGTTCATGGTAAATTTCACAATTTTACAACTCAAAGTTTGGGAAAAGAGCTAAGTATCATCTAGCTCAACATTGATGGGCACTAAATCACATTTGTGAAAACTGATTCTCATCCCAGATAGTTGTTCAAAACAAGATAATAACCATTTCAGATTCTAAACAGATTCCATCTTGTCTTCTAAGAAAAGCAAGGTGTCATCTGCATATTGCATACTAATTATCCCAGAAGGGCAGAAAGATTGAAATAATCCTGAAATGTGTTTATTATTTGCAGCTTTAATAAGCATACGAGTGAAAACATCAGCCACAAAATTGAATAAAATAGGAGAAACTGGGTCCCCTATTGACGAGGTTTAACCCCAGCAATCAAGGTAGTCAGAGTCGGGATTCGGAGTCGGATTGATTTTCCTCCGACAGAATCGAGTCGTA
The DNA here is from genome assembly GCA_007115705.1 of Dactylis glomerata. NCBI lineage: Eukaryota > Viridiplantae > Streptophyta > Magnoliopsida > Poales > Poaceae > Dactylis > Dactylis glomerata. The sequence goes on from QXEO01001691.1 coordinate 362,766, forward strand.
GAATCGAATCGTAGAATTCTGGATTCTACTAGATTTTTCAGCCAAGAGTTTATCCATGCAGAAATTTTGTATGCTAGTATAGAAAATGTGAAAATATTAAGCATTAAAATTTCTAGCAATATGGTTTACACTAATATATCCAAAAAAGTAAAGAAAACTCCCTAGTGTAAGTTTTTCAATAAAAATACAATGTATAATTAACCCTTCCATGTAATTACTGTTGAGACCTTGGTGAGAGCATACACAAAGTATACTATGTATGGTATTGCATCTTAATTATTTGATATATATTATATCACAAATATATGTGTACTACTTCTATAAAAGTTACATGTATTTTTATTCATTTTGTATATAAATATGGAACATATATCAGTGAAAAAAGTACATACCTTCAGAATCATCAAATTACAAATTTATTAAATAAAAACATTAAAGTATTGAAGTGGCATGCCACTTTTCAAGCCGATCTAGAGTGTTTGACATTCAGGTCTCTAGCAATCTATGTTGATGGATCCTTCTTATGAGGCCTACTTTAGACACCGATCAATCATATCATGTCTCCAAACTTTCTTACAATATGCTATGGAAAGATGAATTTAGTGTTTGTAAGAGGAGGACATAGATTTGCTATTGTAAGGTTTTATTTAAGGGAGATGAAAGATCCTATCGGTTAATCATTTGGGCTTGGGAGACAAATAAAGGATCGTGCGGCAAGTGCAAATGGCTTGGGAGGTTGACATAGTATACTACTACAGTTAAGAGGATGACTCAACTAATTGTTCATAATCGGTAAAGTCCATAAATAGGATCGAGATTTTGCAATATTGTATAGGATTCTATGATTTGGATCGGGACTCAACATGGATTCTATCAGGTTGGGATTCATAGTGGGATTTGGATCGACATGATGTTGTAGGGTCGTAAAATCGTAGGATTCTAGGATTTGGATCGGGATTCTGACTACCTTGCTAGCAATGCTCATGCTTGAGGGCTTTCGAGACATGGAGCGCTTGTGGGATCCGGCGAACTCGACGGCGATCAGACGGCGTAGAGAAACACAGGTTTTACCCAGATTTGGCCCCCAAGTAGGGTAATGACCTACGTCCTGCTTGTCCGACTTTATTGATGGGGTGGTTACAATGGAAGTGTTACAGCGATGGCGCAGATTGGGTCTAGCCAAAAAGTGGAGAGCTCTCGAGGTTACGAGCGCTCAGGTGGATGGTGGCGAAAAGTGTCTAGAGAGGTTCTTGGATCTCCCTCCCAACCTTTTATATGCGAAGGTTGGGTCTCAGGATTGCTCTCCAAGTCATCTACGTACAAAGTCGGTAGGTAAAACCCTAATCGAGTCCTAATCCAACTAGACTTCTTCCTTCGAATCTTCACCTTGCGCGGCAAGTCTTGCTCCTGAGTGGCGCTAGGCTATTAGCTTCATGGGCCTTGCTATCCCTTCGGTGGATGTCCCTCCTGGACCGAAAACCAGGTAGGCGAATATCGATGGCCCATTTGGCATTCCTTTGTCAGTAGCCCCCGAGTGCCTGGGATAGTCAAATACTATGGCAGGGACTAACTCCATTAATCCGAGTCTTTACTTGATTGTATATAACCTCTTTTTGCCCTACCTGTAAAGACAGAAAGGCATAACATGCATACGATTGGTCTATTTAGTGAGTTAGCCAATTCGAGCCATGCCCGTTCCGAGCCTTGAAGACACAGAATTTTGTTGCTAGGGGAATTGGCATAACCAGTCTGAGACTCACACCGGGTCCATTTAATTGCATAGTCGCAAAAACATCGGTTAGCTTACTCAGATTCGAGTCCCCCGACTCGAACCCGTGTGGAATGGCGCTACTTCGACCCGAGCCGCGTGTGGACTTATCAGGTCGAAGCCTAGTTGTGTGTACGGCACTCGATGCGTCCATCGATGCAAGACTTCATACCGTAGGTATGGAAATTTTCTCGGCAGAGCGCGCTTGATACGAATACTGGGCCATCTAGTATTGCTAACTATGGACTTATCTTCGTATTTGACATACGGCATCCGAACTGCTATATTGCCACCAAAATTTGGGTATCAGGAGTAAGCATAAGCGTAAAGCAAAATTTCAGGGAGCTGAGAGTTCCACCCGAATTGAGACTGAGGCGTTGCTGGCCCTGAATTAGAAAGAACCTGGGGACTGAAGCCCATGGTTGGTTGCAGTAATGACACTGATGGCCTGAACATAGGAATTCATTGAGCGATAAAAGGCATCATTGAATAACAGACCAAGTATACCACATGCCCCATTGCACAAGGATACGGCATAATCTCGAAAGAAATAACTCGTGAGTTCAGGATCCATTATTCAGATAAACTTGCGGCACTGCAGGCCGAAAAGGAGAGATTCGAGGGATTGAAATCCATGACTCGAACAGCAATATGGCGCTATTAGCCCAAAAAGAATAATTTGAGGGATTAAAATCCACAACTCGAAGAGTAAGGCGACATTGTTAGCCCAGACGAGCCAATCCGAGGGATAGGGATCCCTCACCCGTGAGGCATGGAGGCACTGCTGGCCCGTGAGAAATAATTCAAGGGATAGGAATCCACAACTCGAATAACAAGATGGAATCAACCAAAGCGAAGAGATTCCTTCGAGTAATCATGCGAAAAGCCCAGCTCGAAAAGATCTTGGGGGATCCATTCAAAGGTTTCGAATAAAAGGCAAAACGCCTTGAAAAATGATCCTTGCGCTCGAATCACGCAAAAAGGGCGAAAATCCCAAAGAACACCCGCCACCAAAGAAGCGGCGAGCCCGGAGAGTACATACCTCGAAAAGATGAAGACCCAAAAAAGACTTCTCTTCTTGGTCGAAAGAAAATAGCCTCACAGGAAGTGACATCAGTGATGATGCACTGCTTCTTCGAGCTATCACGCCATCCCCTGCAGGGATAACCTGACATTGATAAGACTGGACGCCCCATGGGCGCGTCCAGGTCCGCGCACATCGGCTGTTGACTGCATTTGACCGCACCTCCCGTGCATCCGGTGAAAAAAGTCCGCCACGCCTCCTCAATTACCGTGCGTAGTGGAGGCCATAACGCACGCGATGCTGACATGTGGATGGCTGGATTCACACCGCCGCTTCCTCTTCAAAATGTACGGCCAAGATGGACCAGCGATTTCCCGCAGAGGGATAAAAGAAAACCGAAGAGAGTAACTGTTTACCCCACTCTGCCGCCGTCATCATCTTCCTCCTTGCGCACCGCTCCTGCGTTGCATCTCTCCCTCCATTCCTGTGAGATTCCGATTGAGCATCATCCTCATGGGCAAGAGGAGTTCGACCGCCACCGGTGCCGCCTCAGCACCGCTGCGAAGAAAGCCAAGACCGCAGATGCCGACGCGCCTGCCGTCGGCAACTGGGTCCAGACCAAGTTCCTGGAGAAGGAACTACAAAGCACCAAGAAAATCGGCCTCTTGAAGAATGATCCAGCGAAAACTCTCCCCGCCGGTCCTGAAATCATCCCCCATCCACCCGCAGGCTTCCAGGTACTGTTCTTTGTGTTTCTCCTCCGAGGGTTTTCCTTTCCCCCTCATCCCTTCCTCCGTGGGCTTCTCTTTTCCTACGGGATTCAGCTACATGATCTGAATCCCAATACTATTTTGCACATTGCGTGTTTTATCACGCTTTGTGAATGCTTCCTGGGGATCAAACCCCACTGGGCACTCTGGTGATGGATTTTTGTCATTAGGCGCCCTCTACACTACCAAACTGGCGGCTTCAGCTGTTAAGTGCGCCAGGATGTCGAGTACTTTAATCTCCAAACGCCGGAGAACAATCTCGGCTGGAGGACGAAGTGGTTCTACGCCAGGGATAGGCCCTTCGCCGGCCAAAGATTTGGGCTTGATGAGTTTCGGCCCACCAATGTCCTTCGGCCCCGGGCGTATGGGCGCACGAGCTGACCGAAGAAGAGATGAAGATTATGCAGCCTTTGATGGAGAAGATCCAGCAGCTTCGGGCCACACCTAAGAAGGAACTATCGGGTCTCCAGCTCATTCGCACCTTCATCGAGCGCCAGATCCAGCCGCTAGCCGCTCGGGCCCACTGCATGTGGGACTACACCGGCCGTCGGGACCCGACGCGATTTTCTTCTGATGAACTAAAGGAAGCCGAGATCGATGACGGCGTTTGCGCTGTCACCTCTTTGAAGAAAAAGTTGACCGTACCCAAGATTTTCGGCACGGAAGCTTTCAGCAAGTCGAATCCCCGTACTGAGGTATGTCTCTTGTGTCCTTTAACTGAATACTTTTGGCTAGCTACGGATTTACTATTGAGAATTGAAAGCTAATAGAAAGCGTTCCGCTTAGATTATCGACATAGCCCGATGCTATCCGACCCAGCCTGAAGATGGCGAATATCCTGGGCGCGATTTTATCGAGGCTCCAGAGGAATCGGCGTTCGCTGCTCCCACGACATCGCGTGCTTCAATGAAGCACACGCATGTCGCGGATGTTGACAGAGTCAAAGATTCGGAAGAGCTTGGCGCCCCCTCTCCCTCTTCAGATGACGACGATGGTGCGGCGATTCTTGCCAAGCCTCTGGACAGTTGTCCTCCTCCTCGAGCGGGGAAGAGGGTTCTTCCAAACTTCGGCCTTGATGCATCGTAAGTTGTTACTCTTGAATTTCTTTCTGGATGGCTTCGTCTCGTTTTAATTCGGTTGCAACCTTCAGATCTTCAAATGAGGAAACCTCCGGGAGTCTATGCGACCGTGAATGCTTCTAGTTTTGAGCTCACAACGTCTCCCTTGAGCAGACCGCTGACTCGCAAGAGAAAGCTATCGAGGAAGCGACGCTGAAGGATCTCCCAAAGCCGTCGCCTCCTCCGAAAAAGAATGCGGTCAAGCCCGACGTTATTCTTGTGACTTCCTCCGGCGGGCCCTCCGAGCAAAAAGGCCATGTGAGTTTGATCTTTTGTCATGTACTTCCCGAATATTATCTATCAGTAGCCCCCGAGGGTGAGTCTAAGTGTTTACACTTGGGCTTGCCCTCTATCTCAAACTCTCGATGCTTAGTCTTGGTGCTTCTGGTGTAGCCTGTCGTTGAAGACCTCTCCAAGATATGCAGGAACTATATTGCATTGGAGAAGGGAAACCAGCGTTTGTCTGCTGAGCTAGACGATCTTCGCCGTAAGTGATGTTCTTGTTTGCCTCTCCTGATTTCATTTGCTTGAAAATTTTCATTGACTACTTAGTCGCTTAAATTTCTGGGTTACCAGAGGTTGCTGCCCAAGCTGCCACCGACAAGTCTCTGCTGAAGACTCAGGTGGACGACCTTACAACCGAAAACACTGCCTTGAAGACTAAGGCTGATGGTCTAGCTGTCAAAGCTGCCCAGCTCCGAACTGACCAGGCGAAGGCTCAGGAACTATTTGACAAGCGCCAAGCGGAAGCTGAGTCGAGGGAGAAGAACCTGCAGCAGCGCCTGCAGACCGCCCTTGACTCTTTACATGGTGAACCTCGTTCTTTGTTCGATCTGAGATTTGCGAAGATTGCTTCTTTCTACTAATTGGAAACCTTGCTTTTTATGAAGTTGCTGCTGAGTTAGGTGTTGTGGCGACGACGACAGAGCCCGCTGGACTGGAGTCCAGCATTGGAGACGCAGATCATGTTTGCCAGGAGGTGCGAAAACTCTTGACGAAGGTGCATTCGACACTTGATCGTGTCCGTGATATATCCGCTCCGGAATCGACGAGCAATACCATGAACGGCGTCCTCGACGCCTTAGCAGTGAAGAAAGATGGCAAGGATCCATTGATTGCCGCGGTCCGTCGATAGGTAATCACTGGCTCCGAGTCCATCTTTTCGATGTTGATGATGCACGGGGTCAACTACGACTTCGACAAGATCACGAGCACCTACCCAAAGGGCAAAGATGGCCATGACATATCACCCAAAGAGTACCTCGAGCATGCTCGGGTGTTATCTGCACGTATGGCTAACTTCTTGGCGGAGTGGAATGCTAGGAAGAAAGCTGCTCGCGAGCAGAGGCGTAGCGCGAAGGGTGAATCATCTGGTAGGGTTGCTGGTAGCTCGACGTAGTCTGCTTGGAGGCTGGAACTTTGTTGTAATAGATAATGTAGTGCTGACCTTGGTTTGTCATGAATGCTTGAACCTGATTTGATCTTTGCTGCTTAAGTCATCTTCGGCCTTTGTGCTTTTGGCTAACATGTTCGATGCTTGATTGTACTGTAATTACGACCAGCTGTGTGTAACTGGGCACCTTATTTGCAAAGTACGCGCACAGGGTCTGATGCCTGGCCCATTTCGTTCGAAGTAGCTGGCAGTTCTTCAGTTACTGTCGAAAGGCGAGCACCTTCCTCAGGTGAGCTTTCCTTGATCCGTTCCTTGCGAGACCAATTAAAATGTGCTCAACAAGAACTGAAGACAGTTACCGCCAAGGTCGATGTTGCTCTCTCAAAAGCTTCGCTAGCCGCGGACATGGAGAGGTTCCTTCTGGGAGAGATCAAAAATCTTGGGAAAGCGATGGAATGTAAGTTTTTTCGTGCTCCTGATCTGTCCTTCTTCTAGTTAGCGTCTTCTGATCGTCTCCTTTGCAGATGCGTGCCTTGATAGCGAAGCTGAGTCTCGATGTGTGAATGTGCATCTTCGTGCAGCTCAGACACATGCGAATTTGATCGCGGACAACTTCTGGGCCAACTGGTCGAAGGCAATAAAGTTGACCGTACTCCAAGATCGGATCTCCCAGGCCAGGGCGTTGGCTAAGTCAAGCCGCGCCGCTCTTGTGATCGTTCACCAGGCCATGTTTCCCTTGAACGATCAGCCTGAAGGCCTCCCTGCTTTGCTGAGCCGGTTCAAGGATGGAGAGGCCATCTACCGCTTAGTGTGTGAACACCTTCGGTGTGGGGCTCTTGTTGCCCTCTCTTTCGTGCGTGTCCATTACCCGGAGGTCGACATGGAGCTGGTGAAGAAGCTGCCTCCGACGCCTAGCGGTCGTGTTGATATGACTGCTCACTATTCTGCTTGCAGGCAGACCGCCGACTTTATCGCGGCGCAGATCATTACTGAAAGCGATCAACAGAGGGCGGGCCGGAATCCTTTGTTGGCTTAACCCACGTGTCGATGTAATATGTGATTATGCCTTGTGTATGCCCTTGTAAAATCCTTCGATGTTTTGTTGCTTGTTCATGATCGAAGGGTGAAACCCCCGAGCGTAGGTCGAAGGGCGGAGCCCCCGAGCGTAGGTCAAAGGGCGAAGCCCCCAAGCGTAGGTCGAAGGGCAGAGCCCCCGAGCGTAGGTCGAAGGGCGGATCCTCCGAGCGTAGGTCAAAGGGCGCAGCCCCCGAGCGTAGGTCGAAGGGCGGAGCCCCCGAGCGTAGGTCGAAGGGCAGAGCCCCCGAGCATGGGTCGAATATTTTTTAAGGCGAAGCCCCCAAGCGTGGGTCGAATATTTTTTAAGGCGAAGCCCCCGAGCATGGGTTAGTGTGAACAACAACTCATGGTATGAGGAATAGTACTTTATTGCTTGGTGCCGAAGGCACAGTTTTGGGCACAGACTGCTGCCGACGCTTTGTTACAGAGAGAGATAGAGAGAGAAAGAGGTTGTATCTGCTAAGGATAGAAGCGGCGCAGCTGCGCAGCGTTCCACGGGTTCTTCTCATCCACCCCTGTCTTGGGGTTACGTAGCCGATATGCTCCTCCTGGGATGGCTTCGTGGACGAGATATGGGCCTTCCCATGGTGACTCCAACTTTGACGTGCTTGGTTGCTTGAGACGAAGCACGAGGTTGTCGGGCTCGAAGGACCATCCGCGTACCCATCTGTTGTGGTAATTGTGGAGGCTTTGCTGATAGACTGCTGATTGGGCGAGAGCGACGTCTCAAGCTTCATCCAGCAGATCGAGGGTGTCTGCCAGCGCTGTTTGTGCATCTTCTTTGACGTAGGCGACTACGCGAGGCACGCAGTAGCGCACATCCGTAGGAAGCACTGCTTCTGCCCCGAAAAGCAGGAAGAATGGCGTGTAGCCGGTCGAGGAGTTAGGTGTCGTTCGCAAACTCCAAAGGACTGATGGTAATTCCTCGACCCAAGTGCCTGCTGCGCATTTGAGAGGTCGAAGGAGTCGCTTCTTCAGGCCGGCGCAGATGAGCCTGTTGGCTTTTTTGACCTGGCCGTTGGACTTGGGATGTGCCACCGACGCGTACTTGATCTTGATGCCAAGTTCTTTGGCGAAGTCTTGAAACTCGCCCGAGGTGAAATTCGTGCCGTTGTCTGTGATGATGCTGTTGGGCACTCCGTATCGATAGATGATGGACTCGAAGAACTTGACCGCCGTGGTTGCCTCTTGGTTGGTGACCGGGACTGCTTCGATCCACTTGGAGAATTTGTGGATGGCGACTAGGAGGTAAGCATGGCCTCCTCGAGATGATTTGGGCAGAGGCCCTACTTGATCGAGTCCCCATTGCGCGAAAGGCCAGGCCACGGGTATGGTGCGCAGCTCCGAAGCGAGCGCGTGGGGCTTCGTGGCGAATTGCTGACATGCATCGCATTGCTGGACGATGCTCTTGGCATCGTGGAAAGCCGAAAGCCAGTAGAACCCTGAACGAAAAGCCTTAGCAATGAGGGTTCTACTGCTGGCGTGATGCCCGCAGGTTCCTTCATGTATGTCTCGAAGGAGGGCGATTCCATCTTTGGGCGCTATGCATCGCTGGAGAACCCCTGTGGTGCTACGCTTGTAAAGCTCTCCTTGGATTATCGTGAAGGCCTTGGAGCGTTGCATTATCTGTCGATGGTGGATGGTGTCTTCTGGTAGTTCTCCTCGTATCAGGTAAGCCAAATATGGCTTCGTCCAGACTGCTTCTACGAGCATGACTGTGGCGGTTTCTTTGGATGAGTCGGCTGTTCCCGCTGCTGGAGCGGTGCCGGAATGGTTAGCCCCCGAGCGTGTTGCTGACGCCGGGTCGACGGCTGGCTTGATCTTCACGGAGCGTTCGAATATCTCCTCTAAGAAAACTCCTGGCGGTATCGGCAAACACTTGGATCCGATGTTGGCCAAGTTGTCTGCTTCTTTGTTGCTTTCCATGCCGATGTGGGTCACCTCGCACCCCTCGAAGTTGCCTTCTAGCTTGTCGTACATTCCACTGTACGCTATCATGTTTGCGCAAGTCGCGTCGCATTCCTTCATGACTTGCTGGGCGATGAGGTTCGAATCGCCGTGGATCTTGATGCGAGTGGTGCCACAGGCTTTCGCCATACGCATGCCGTGTAAAACGGCCTCATATTCAGCTTCGTTATTCGAGGGGTTCGCGAAGCGCATACGTAGGACGTAGCGCATCTTGTCCCCCTGTGGTGACATGAGGACCACTCCTTCTCCTGCTCCCGAAACGCGCTTGGAACCATCGACATATATTGTCCATGAGTTCGACAAGTCTGGGAGTTCTGCCATCTGTGCTTTGGTCCATTCGGCGATGAAATCCGGCAGGACTTGCGACTTGATTGCTGACTATCACTGGTACGTGATCTTCCATGGTCCCAGGGTAATAACCCAAAGCGAAACGCACCCCGTGGCGTCGTGGTTGTTGAGTATGCTGGAAACTGGGGTCGAGGCCACTACTATGATGGAGTGGCATTCGAAGTAGTGCGGCAGCTTCTTCCCTGTCATGTATATAGCATATGCTAGCTTCTGATAATGAGGGTACCTTTGCTTGGTCGGAGACAGGACCTCGCTGAGGTAATATACCGGTCTTTGCACTCCGTGCTCCTTGCCGTCTTCTACGCGTTCGACCACTAGGGCAGAGCTGACCACCTGACTGGTTGCGGCTATGTATAGCAGCATCAGTTCTTTCTCTCGAGGTGTGACCAGGACCGGGGACGTCGAAAGGCGACGCTTAAGGTCGTCGAATGCGGCTTGCACCTCTTCTGTCCAAGTAAACTTGTCCGTCTTCCGGAGGAACCGATAAAAAGGGAGAGCCTTTTCGCCTAGCTTGCTTATGAAGCGGCTAAGTGCCGCTAGATGACATGTCAACTGCTGGACATGTCGAAGCGTCTTCGGCGGCTGCATGTTGATGATGGCCTGGATCTTCTCCGGATTGCCCTCGATTCCTCTCTCAGAGATGAGGTAGCCCAACAGCTGGCCTGTAGGTACTCCGAAGGAACATTTCTTCGGGTTGAGCTTGATGCTGTATCAATCGGGATTGGCAAAGGTTTCCCGTAGATCGTCGAGCAAGCTATCTGCCTTCATGGACTTGATGACGATGTCGTCGACGTAGACCTCGACGTTGCGACCGATCTGTTCCTTCAGGCACGCCTGCATACACCGTTGATAGGTGGCTCCTGCATTCTTTAGCCCAAAGGGCATCGTCGTGTAGCAATATACCCTATGCGGGGTGATGAACATGGTCTTGTCCTCGTCTTCGACCTTTAACCTTATCTGGTTGTATCCGAAATAGGCATCGAGGAATGAGAGACCCTCGCAGCCGGCGGTGGAATCGATGATCTAGTCGATTCGAGGAAGCAGAAAGTAGTCTTTCGGGCAGTGTTTATATAGTGCCGTGAAGTCGATGCACATCCTGTAGATCTTGGTGTTCTTATTTTCCACCATGACTGGGGGTGAGAGCCATGTGGCCTTCTTTATTTTGAAGGAAATATGCCCTAGAGGCAATAATAATATTGTTATTATCATATTTCTTGTTCATGATAATGTTTATACTCCATGCTATAATTGTATTAAGCGGAAACATTAATACTTGTGTGGTTTATGAACAACACCGTGTCCCTAGTATGCCTCTACTAGACTAGCTCATTGATTAATGATGGTTAAGGTTTCCTAACCATAGACATGAGTTGTCGATTAATAATGAGGTCATGTCATTAGGAGAATGATGTGATGGACAAACCCAAATAAAGCACAGCAATTAGATCGTGTCATCGTGTTCATCTTTGCGAAGCTTTTTCCTATGTCAAGTATTGTATTCCTTAGACCATGAGATAATACAACTCCCTGGTATCGGAAGAAAGCTTTGAGGTCATCAAACATCATCCTATGAAAGGGTGATCATAAAGGTGTCTCTCAGGTGATCGGAAAGTACTTGTTGGGTTGCATGTATCGAGATGGAATTTGTCCCTCCCAAGTCGGAGAGATATACTTCGGGCCCACTCGGTAATCGATATCAACGCCGCTTGCAAGCACGTGGTTAAGGAGTTAATCATAAAGAGATATCGGATTACAGAACGAGTAAAGTACTTGCTGTGAACGAGATTGAACTAGGTATGCCGATACCAACGATCGAATCTCGGGCAAGTAAAATATCGCGAGACAAAGGGAATACATATACGGGATTAATTGAATCCTGGCATTGTGGTTCATCCGATATTATCATCGATGAATATGTGGGAGTCAATATGGGTTTCCAGATCCCGCTGTTGATTATTGATAGAAGATCATGTCTGCATATTCTCAAACCCGTAGGGTCACACACTTAACGTGCATCGATGCTAGGATAGAATGGATAATTGGTTATTGAGTTTTTCGTTCGGAGTCTCGGATGAGATCCCGGACATCACGAGAGGTTCCGGAATGGTCCGGAGAATAAGATTCATATAATGGAAAACAGTTTTTGGGTTTCGGAAAAGTTCTGGACTTTTTCGGTAGAGTACCGGAATGTTCTAGAAAGTTCCGGAGGGCTCCATGGTGGGGCCCACATGCCCCAAAGGATCCACATGGACCATAGGATTTTCTTATGGGCCAAGGCAAAGGAAACTTGGGGGGCAAGTTAGCCCTAGGGTTTTCTTATGGGTCAAGGCAAAGGAAACTTGGGGGGCAAGTTAGCCCTAGGGTTTTCTTATGGGCCAAGGCAAAGGAAACTTAGGGGGCAAGTTTTCTCCCTGGGGGCCACCGGCTTGACTTGGAGGCTAAGGCAGCCCCCTTGGCCACCCCCTTGACCTATTTAAAGGGGAGGGGAGGGCTGGGGCAGAAAAACCTGGGAAACCCTAGCCGCCGGCCCACCTGCTGCGCTCCACATCTCTCTCTCGCAACTGCGCGTAGGCGAAGCCCTGCCGCAGAAACTCTCCACCATAAGCACCACGCCGTCGTGCTACTGATCCAATCTATCTCTCCACCATACTTCCTGGACCAAGGAAGGAGGAGACCTCGCTGCACCGTACGTGTGCATCTCTCGGAGGCGCCGCCACTTGCGGCGTTGGATCGGATCGGATCGCGGGGAGGAGACGGCTAGTATGACTACATCATCCACGTTCTGTTGAATGTTTCCGCTGTGCGATTTCTTCAAGGTTATGAAGATCTCATCTACCTCTCTCGTTGATTACATCTCCTAGATTAGATCTTGGCTTTCTTGTTCGCATCCGTAGGAATTTTTTTGATTTACTATGCTGCGAAACCCTTCAGTGGTATCAGAGCTAGATCTATGCGTAGATGTGTTTCACGAGTAGAACGCAACATGATTGTTGCAGGCGTTGATGTATTCTGTTGCAAACCTCTCTTTGTGATTTCTTATGGCGCGGCATAGTGAGATCGAAGCGGTCCAGGCCAACCTTACGCGACCTCGTTCGCGAGACCGGCTTCGCACTTGACGTGTGGCTTGTTCCACACATGCGGCTGGTGGATGCTAGTTTCTCTCACTATAGTAGTCATGAGATTTACAACGGATGTTAGCAACCATAATATCACCGTTGTGGCTTTTCGTAGATAAGAATCGTTCTTAGCTTGTTACTCCCATAAGCCACGTAAAACATGCAACAACAAAGTAGAGGCGTCTAACTTGTTTTTGCAGGGAGTGTTTTGTGATATGGTATGGCCACAAGATGTGATGTGATATATGTGATGTATGCGATGATCATGTTTTGTAATATTTCACGACTTGCATGTCGATGAGTTCACAACCGGCAGGAGCCATATGGTTGTCTTTATAATTATGTATGACCTGCGTGTCAACTTCTTATACGCCATGTAATAGCTTTACTTTATCGCTAAGTAGTTAGCAATAGTTGTAGTTGCTATTCGTGGTGGCGGCAATCATGGTGGAGTGATGGAGATCATGCCGGCACGCACAAGATGGAGATCATTGCGCGGAGATTGGCTATACCATGTCACATAAAATTATATGCATGTGATGTTTATCCTTTTATGTATCTTATTATGCTTTGATCGCGACGGTAGCATTATAAGATGATTCCTCACTTAAAGATCAAGATAAAATTATGTTCTCCCCATGTATGCACCGTTGCGAAAGTTCGTCGTTTTGAAGCATCTCGTGATGATCGGGTGTTATAAACTCTACGTTCACATACAACGGGTGCAAGCCAGTTTTGCACACGCGGAAATACTTGGGTTTGACTTGACGAGCCTAGCATGTACAGACATGGCCTCGGAACACACGGACCGAAAGGTCAAGCATGAATCATATGGATGATATGATCAACATGTTGATGTTCACCATTAAAGCTACATCATTCACGTGATGATCGGTCTCGGTGTAGTGAATTTGGATCATGCTTCACTAAACAACTTTGAGGGATGTTGAATTTAGTGGGAGTTCATTAGTAATTTGATTAACTTGAACTTATTATCATGAACTAAATCTTGATGTATTTGCATAAGTCGTTGTAGTCTTTGGCACCGTTTCCCACCAACACTTAGCTTAATTGAGTTAAAAGAACTATAGAATTCTGGATTATCACTTTACGGTCTAGTACCGTTTAGTTAGAATGTCAAGAGTAAGGATTAAGTCTTATTGCAGTTTTAAAAAAACCTCACTTGCTCCATACGATTTAATAAGTTGTATTAATCTAAGAGCAATGATTCAAGTTTAGCATCTAAGATCATGTTTGCCTCCATGAGAAATTGATCTTCAAAATTGTTTGAGAATCAAAGTGATCTTGGAGCTGAAAGAATTGTTTCAGAAACTAACAAGAAGTGAAAGATATTTGATATCTAAAACTTTGATTGTTTGCAAAATGATTAAGTATAATTTAGTAAAAGAACATATGCTCATATTGTATGAACATATGCGAAGATTGAAGATGCTAGGCATCCCGATCACCCAAAAGTTTGGGAAACTAATATTATACTTGCATTCATCCTTATAAGCTATAATAGTTTCATCATGAAAGATGTCATGATAGGACGAATGAAAAGGTATCGACTAAATTGTTTTGCCATACCAAAAGAATACTAAAGAATGGAATCTGGAAGAATACCAATCATATGATGATGGCGATCCACTTCAAAGTGCAAAATCCAAGGCTATTAGTATTTGACTAACATCCTTTGGACTATGTGTCAAATGATTGACGCCACTATTGATGTCGATAGATTCTTCTAAAAGGAGAGGAAATGCTAAATAGGATCTACAAAAGTATTTGGTAGAAAAGGAAAAGACTGGAAATGTCCAGCACAGGTATATAAATGATATACATGTTATAGATGTATTCTTTGCTAGTACATAATGTAATTCTTGGGTATTGGATACTATATTGTTGGTATGAAATGTCATACAAAGCAATAATACAAGAACTACGATGGCCTAAGTAACTAGCAAAAGAATGTGGTAACAATGCGCATCGAGAAACAAATAAATGTGTTATTGTGTTTTTCGTTGGCATAAAACCTAGCCTTCTAGATTTGTTAAGAACTTAATAATTGTTATTTTGTTCCGGTATTATAAGAGCAATGGTTGTTCAAATTATTACCGTCTTCCATAATTGATGGATAGATTATTATTATCTTGTTGGTGAAATAGACATTTATAACACTGATGCTAAAGGTCGCAGGACAAAACGAATTTCACTTATATATGACACCGCCGTTTAAGTCATATTGGAAACAATACATGAAAGAAATTCTATATTGATAGATTTTCGAGTCATTTGATTTTGAATTGATTGACGCTTGTGAGACTTTTCCTAAAGATGATTAAACTCCGTTCATGGGCCATGGACAGAACAAGTGACTAACTAAATGGAGATCGTACATGTTGATGTATGTAGTCCATGGTGTGAAGTCGATCATGGTGCATTTTCTATTTCATCAATGACTCGAATAGATGTATGGTATATCTGCTTGATGAGATAGAAGTATAAAACAATTGAAATTGTTCAATTTATGAAGTGGAAATTGTTGTAACAAGAAAAATTCAAGTTTTTATGATTGGATCATAAAGAAGAATATTTGAGTTACAAGTTTAGCAAACATCTAAGAGTTAGAGGAATTGTTCCACAAACTTGCATCGTGATAAACACCATAGTAGTATGGAGTTTTTGATGGAAGTAATCAAACCTTGTTTGACATGGTTAGATCAATGATGAAATAAAACTACCAATATAATTTGTAGATTATGCTTTAGAGACTACCGCTTTTCACTGAATAGAGCACCATCATAATCTGCTGAAATGACACCATACAAGTTATAGTTGTCTTTTCTTGAATTTTGGTATGCAAGGCATATGTGTAAAATGTTTACAACCAAAATCGGATTAGTAAGTCTTTGTATGTTATCCCAAAGAATGTCGATGGGTATTCCTTCTACTATGAACCCAAACACATAGTGATTGTCACTAAAAGAAGTGAATTTCTTATGAAGGAGTTTCTCGCGAAAGGTTTAAGTGGGAGGAAGATAGAACTTGATGAGGTTATTGAATCTGAGCAAGATGATCAGAGTAGCACAGCACCAGAAAATGTTCTGGAAGCGGCAACTGCATTCATGGCTCACGCGTTTACAATATGTTGTAGTCACAGCATCGAAGTTCCTATTTAACCAAGTTGGTCATAATCAAATAGCAAGATTTGAGGACGAGATATTATTAGATAATAGTAACCAACAATATACAAAGAAGCGGTGATGGGCCCTGACTTCGTCATATGAATTATTCTAGCAACAATTACATATTGAGATATGATAGTTGAATAAATGAAACAATGTTCCTCTATCGGAATGCACACCAAGGACGTGTACCTGGCACGACCCAATGGGTTTTGTTGATTCAAAGGTTGCTAGATATGTATGCAAACTTTTATGGTAAAAGTAAGCATAGCGAAGTTGGAATCTTCAATGATGAAAATGTTAAAGTGTTAATTTCATCAAGATATTTGAAGATGCTTGTATTACAAGAAAGTAAGTGGGAGCGCTCAGATATATTTCTAATACTTTATGTGGACGACATATCGTTTATTGGAAATAATGTGTTTTTCTTGATATTGTTAAGTTTTCATTAAAATTAGTTTTTTGATGAAAGACTTAGGTAAAACCAGAATATTAAGCATCAATGTCTATGCAGATAGATTGAGGCACTAATATAGTTTTGCCAGAGTACATAGATGAAATATTGAATTTGTTCAATATGGAAACAATAAGAACGGTTCTTGTTGCATGGAAGAGGTTGGAGCAAGAATCAATTGTTTTGACACTTGATGAGTGAAACCGCAAGAATGATTTTATCAAATCTTGTGTTCCATGATATGTAGATCCAGATATGTCCAATGCGCTGAAAGGTTACGAGCATTCATATGATGATCGTTGGACAATAGTAAGAATATTCTTATGTACTTTCGAAGAAGTAAGAATATGTTCTGTATGCAGAAGTGACAAATGGTTCATTGCAATGAGTTACATTGGCTTTGTCACACATACAAGTAAAATTTTATCTCAATTTTTTAAGCTATTTGTTTTGAGTTAGAAGGTGGCATAATAAGATGGAAGAAAGTTCCATGATGACTTGGATGAGTTCCAATGTTAATATTGTGGCAGACACTGCAACGAGGGCTAATTATATAATCGCTTTAGAAGCGGCATAAAAGATGCAAAGTAGATAGTGATAATCCAACTTCTTTGTGGCACTGTCGTCTAGGTCATATTGGCGTAAAATGCATGAAGAAACTCCATTCTGATGGACTTTTGGAGTCTCTTGATTTTGAATCATTTGACACGTGCGAGCCATGCCTCATGGGCAAGATGATTAAAACCTCGTTCTCCGGAATAATGGAGCGAGCAACGGACTTATTGGAAATCATACATACCGACGTGTGCGGACCAATGAGTATTTCGACGCGCGGTGGATATCGCTATTTTCTCACTTTTACTGATGACTTAAGTAGATATGGGTATGTCTATTTAATGAAACATAAATCTGAAATGTTTGAAAAGTTCAAAGAATTTCAGAACGAAGTGGTGCTAGTACTATATAGTTCTATTGTATGACAATAGTGACAACATAGTTTTGGCAAAGAAACAAAGGTTTCATCAGAAGACCAAGTTTATACGATGCCATCTCATACAAGATGAGTAATGCGTGCTGATGCAAAAGGAATATGCAAATACAAACGGACCTGAAAGTGTCAGACCTGTAGATAAGGTTTACCACATGCAACACGTATGAATAACACCGGAATGCCATAGGTGTTAAAGGCGCAAGTATGACTAGATTATTGACTCTAGTGCAAGTGGGAGACTGAAGGAAATATGCCCTAGAGGCAATAATAATATTGTTATTATCATATTTCTTGTTCATGATAATGTTTATACTCCATGCTATAATTGTATTAAGCGGAAACATTAATACTTGTGTGGTTTATGAACAACACCGTGTCCCTAGTATGCCTCTACTAGACTAGCTCATTGATTAATGATGGTTAAGGTTTCCTAACCATAGACATGAGTTGTCGATTAATAATGAGGTCATGTCATTAGGAGAATGATGTGATGGACAGACCCAAATAAAGCACAGCAATTAGATCGTGTCATCGTGTTCATCTTTGTGAAGCTTTTTCCTATGTCAAGTATTGTATTCCTTAGACCATGAGATAATACAACTCCCTGGTATCGGAAGAAAGCTTTGAGGTCATCAAACATCATCCTATGAAAGGGTGATCATAAAGGTGTCTCTCAGGTGATCGGAAAGTACTTGTTGGGTTGCATGTATCGAGATGGAATTTGTCCCTCCCAAGTCGGAGAGATATACTTCGGGCTCACTCGGTAATCGATATCAACACCGCTTGCAAGCACGTGGTTAAGGAGTTAATCATAAAGAGATATCGGATTACAGAACGAGTAAAGTACTTGATGTGAACGAGATTGAACTAGGTATGCCGATGCCAACGATCGAATCTCGGGCAAGTAAAATATCGCGAGACGAAGGGAATACATATACGGGATTAATTGAATCCTGGCATCGTGGTTCATCCGATATGATCATCGATGAATATGTGGGAGTCAATATGGGTTTCCAGATCCCACTGTTGATTATTGATAGAAGATCATGTCTGCATATTCTCGAACCCGTAGGGTCACACACTTAACGTGCATCGATGCTAGGATAGAATGGATAATTGGTTATTGAGTTTTTCGTTCGGAGTCTCGGATGAGATCCCGGACATCACGAGAGGTTCCGGAATGGTCCGGAGAATAAGATTCATATAATGGAAAGCAGTTTTTGGGTTTCGGAAAAGGTCTGGACTTTTTCGGTAGAGTACCGGAATGTTCTAGAAAGTTCCGGAGGGCTCCATGGTGGGGCCCACTGATACGTCTCCAACGTATCTATATTTTTTGATGCTCCATGCTTGTTTTTACACCATTTACCCGATGTTTCGTTACACTTAGTGGCACTTTTATGCATTTTCCGGAACTAACCTATTAACGAGTTGCCACAATGCCAGTTCCCTGTTTTCTGCTGTTTTTGTGTTTCAGAAGTGATACACAGGAAATATTCTCGGAATCGGACGAAACAAAAGCCAGAAGTCTTATTTTTCCCGGGAGCATCCAGACATCCGAAGAGAGGAAGGAGAGGGGCCACAGGCCTCCCTCACACAGGGCTGGCGCGGCCCAGGCCCTGGCCGCGCCGCCCCTGTGTGAGGAGGCCCTGGCAGCCCCCTGACATCGCCCCTTCGCCTATATAAAGCCTCGGGACGGAAATCCCTAGGGGAGTCGGCAATTTTCCAAAAAGAGTTCCGCAGTTCCGCCGCCGCCACCGACGAATTTTGGGGGACAGAAGTCTCTGTTCCGGCACCCTGCTGGGACGGGGAAGTGCCCCCGGAGCGATCTCCATCGGTCTCCATCGCCGTCTCCGCCGTCTCCATCAACCTCACCGCCATCTCCATCAACCTTGCTGTCTCCTATGATGAGGAGGGAGTAGTTCATCCCCGGGGCTAAGGGCTCTACCGGTAGCTATGTGGTTCACCTCTCTCTCCCATGATGTGATCTTTATGTGATCGTGAGCTTTGTATCATGTTGAACAAATAGATGTTATTATTCAGATATCATGTGTACTCTAGTGGTGATTATTAAAGTAATCTATTCCTCCTGCTATGGTGTAACGGTGACAGTGCGTGCATCATGGTGGTACTTGGTTTAGGCTATGATTGTGATCTCTTGTGGATTATGAGAATAATTATTGCTATGATAGTTTGAGTGATTTATTCCTCCTTTCATGGTGTAATGGTGACAGTGTGTGCACTGTGTTAGTACTTGGTCTAAGTTGCAATGATTTCTATCTTGAATTGTGATTTGATTTGGATATCTCTATGAGTGGTGTTTGTCAAGTACTTGATGAACTTTAAGGGGTGCTTCTGTAGCCACTACACAATGATTAGTGTTATTCAATAGGAGAGTAATTCAGAGTGCCTTAGCAAAGAGAAGTTATTTGTTCAGTCATGTTATATTGTTGGGAGTGTGTCCACTAGTGAAAGTATGATCCCTAGGCCTTGTTTCCAAGCTTTGCACACCGTTTACTTGCTATTTTGTTACTTGTTTGCTCGCAGCGATATTTATTTCACATCACGTTTGCTACTTATAATCATCTATACCACTTGTATTTCACTATCTCTTCGCCGAACTAGTGCACCTATACATCTGACAAGTGTATTGGGTGTGTTGGGGACACAAGAGACTTTCTGTATCGTAATTGCAGGGTTGCTTGAGAGGGATAGCTTTGACCTCTAACCTCCCTGAGTTCGATAAACCTTGGGTGATCCACTTAAGGGAAACTTGCTGCTGTTCTACAAACCTCTGCACTTGGAGGCCCAACAAGAGTCTACAAGAATAGAAGTGCGTAGACATCAAGCTCTTTTCTGGCGCCGTTGCCGGGGAGGTAAGGTAAAAGGTACTCGCATCCTCCTGTGTGAGTGCTCGGAGTTATTTCCTTTAGATTCTGCAATTACATCTTTTTGTTTCTTGTTTTTATTTTCACTAGTTAGGCTTAAATGGAAAACAATGAGTTCTATAGTCTTTTTCCTGAGTTTAGATATGAAGTGTTTGAAGAGAAAATTGAAAAACCTTTGGAGCTTAATTTGCATGCTAATAGTGATGTTAGTATGAATGTTTCGAACACTGTTATTACTAATGCTATAGAAAAGTCTAAGCTTGGAGAAGCTGGTTTTGTTAAGCATGATATTTTTAGTTCCCCAGCTTTAGTGGAGAAAGTTTGTTCTGATAATATTTTATCTCCCATATGTGATGTTCCTTCTTATGATGATATGTTTGAAGAATATGCTTTGCGAAATAGCTGTTCTTTAGCTTGTGATGATACTAAATCTCTAGTTTATGATGGTTATGATGATGGGTATAATATTTTCAGTTCACCTACTATTGAGGATAAAATTAGTTATGATTACAATATGCCTCCTATATATGATGATTATGGTGATGAAAATAATTATTCTGTTGAATCTGCTCCTACTACTATTGTTCCTGTGGTGACTATTAATTCTTTTATACATGTGGCTCATGATAGGGATGCTTTATGTAATAGTTATATTGTTAGTTCTATTCATGATGCTACTGAAAGTTATTATGAGAGAGGGAAACATGGTTTGATGGATCTCAACAATATTAAGTTTCCCCTCTTTATGTTGCAAATCTTGAAGTGGCACTTGTTTTATCTATCCATGCTAGCTACTATGTGCCTCGTTGATTTATTTTCTTACAAGATTCCTATGCATAGGAAGTGGTTCAGATATAAATGTCTTTCACATCTGCTTTTTGATGCTCTCTATTGCTTTAAGTTCCTATATGGCGCCTTTGCCTCAAGCTCTTATATGGCGCCCACATGAGCATCTTTGCAAATTACTGCGCCTAGCTCAAAGGCGTTAAAGAAAAGCACTCTTGGGAGATAACCCATTGTTTTATTTTCAGTACTTTTTTTTATTTGAGTCTTGGAAGTTATTACTACTGTAATAACCGCTCCTTATCCTTTTTATTTTCGTTGTTGTGCCAAGAGAAGCCTCTAATTTGAGCGAGGTAAGATTTGGGGATGTTGCTGTCCTGAAACAGTTTTCGGTGCTGCACCGTAAAAATTCGTATAAATTCTTTGTATATCTTTTGGACCTGAGATTTCTTGAGCATATGCCCCAGGTTATATCCAAACTTTCATTAGTTGACCACTTTTTGAGTTGAGCAACAGAAAACCCCTCAAAAATTCGACCTTTGTCAGCTGTTCAGTTTTGACAGATTTCTGCCAATATTTGTGTTTGCCGCTTTATCGCTTCCTTTTGAGTTCTTTTGATCTTGGAACTTTTAGAGAAGTTGCTACAGTAGTATATGCTATATATGTGGTGGTTTTAGGTTGAAACCTGAAGCAAAAAGAGGTTGATTATATGTTATGCTTACACTAATGTTGCTAATAGAATTGTGTTTAGTTTTGTATGAAGGAAGTTTTCAAGTGTAGGGATTGGAGAATGATGAGATGAGATGAAGAATGGAAAAAAGCTCAAGCTTGGGGATGCCCATGCATCACCCCAAGAAATATCTAAGAGGTACAAGCGTCAAAGCTTGGGGATGCCCCCGAGGCACCCCTTCTTCATCGGCAAAAATCAGGTCACCTTTCAAAACACTATATTTTTATTGCTTCATGCACTATGTGTTTTTCTTGGAGCGTTAGTTGTTTTTGTTTTCAGTATTAGTTTAGTTTAGTTTGCTGCAATAAATGGTTAGATCACACCATGTTTCTTTTGGAGGAGATGAACTTGTTTTTCATTTGCAAAGAACGCTCTAGTTTTCACTCTTATTAAAAATCGAGTGTTCTTCTTTTTCTGCTACTGCTTTTGGTTTTCGTTTCCGCCTTGATTTGCGTTCAGATCTTCTTATATCTTTTTATCAAGGTGTATTTTTGCCTCTGGTCTTTATTGGTATTCATCAAAAGAGGTGGTTATAAAAAGGTTTTAATGGTGTTGGAAATGAGAAAAAGCTTTATGCAAAAAAGTGGTACAAAAAGGAGCTTGTGTAGACTGCGGCTTAGGCTTTTTCATGTCGTGCTTGATGTCTTGTTGATAGTATGCTTAGTGATTTTTGCTGTAGCATGACTTGTCTCAAATAACTGAGATTGCTTAATGAGCCTTTGAAAAAATCATGCGTTGTTTTTATTGTATGGAAGCATTATTTTGGTTTTCTCCTTGATGCTTTATTTGGGTTGACTTGGCACATGCTCACACATGTTAGACTCATACAAAGTCACCAATAGCCTCTATGATCATTTAGTTTTTGACTTTTGATGCCATCTTATGCTTCTTTTAATGTCGCTTTGTCGCTTTGCATGATTATGGCCGTTATTGCTCTCTTAGTTGGTCGCTCCCAGTCTTTTGCTAGCCCTCACTTTGTACTGAGTATGAGCTCTACTCGTGCATCCAACTCCCAAAAACCAAGTTTGCGATTGTGTCCACTATAAATTCCTATGCATGGTATTTGTAAGCCATTCCAAAGTAAATTTTCATGTGCTACCTTTGAAAAAACCTTCAAAACACTTCTCATTTTGTGACACTGTTTTTAGCTCATGGGGACGTAGTGGTCGGATTTGCTATCTTCCATATTGCTTATTCCAAAAAGAAAAAAAAAAGAAAAAAAGAAAGAAAAAAGGCACTCCTCCATGGAAAGTGAATGTTGGTGGGCACCCGATGGAATCGGTTAGCCATGGTTTGTGAAAGGAAAAAAAGGTGGGGAGGAGTGCCAAGCTTTATAAAAGAGCACAAAAGTGCCAATCTCTCTCTCAAAAACTTGCTTCATTTTTGTATGGAAGATAGTAAGAACCCCATTGCTAGTCGTTGACAAACACAACCACCTCTCAAAACCAATTTTTATATCTCTGTTTTACAAATGAAAAGCTCTAGCACATGTTTAATCACTGCTTCCCTCTGCGAAGGGCCTTTCTTTTACTTTTATGTTGAGTCACCACCTTCTTTCTTTATGCACCATTAAGAGAGCATAGTTGTCATTCTTAGTGTGATATGCATTGTCCCAAAGTTCATTGATTGATTCATATTGTTGGTTTCACTTGTTCTTAAATTATTTGTATCTAGTCGCCCTCTTAAACTTGAAGGTGTCCTATGCATTTATGTTTTGCTCTCTTTGAAGGACAAGCTGAAAACCATTTGTATGTTTTTCCTTATGATTTGAACACACGTTTGACTTTCTTTGTTTCATTTTCATGATCTTTTGTTTGTGTTCATTTGCATGTTTACAACATGGTTGCTAAGTTCTTATTGTCATGATTATATCTTCATGCCCATGTTTTAAGTTCTTATGATCCCAGCTCACAAATGCTTACATATATGATCAAGATTGTGTAGGTGCATGTCACCTCAAAAATTATTTCTTTTGTTATCACTTACCTACTCGAGGACGAGCATGAGTTAAGCTTGGGGATGCTGATACGTCTCCAACGTATCTATAATTTTTGATGCTCCATGCTTGTTTTTACACCATTTACCCGATGTTTCGTTACACTTAGTGGCACTTTTATGCATTTTCCGGAACTAACCTATTAACGAGTTGCCACAGTGCCAGTTCCCTGTTTTCTGCTGTTTTTGTGTTTCAGAAGTGATACACAGGAAATATTCTCGGAATTGGACGAAACAAAAGCCAGAAGTCTTATTTTTCCCGGGAGCATCCAGACATCCGAAGAGAGGAAGGAGAGGGGCCACAGGCCTCCCTCACACAGGGCTGGCGCGGCCCAGGCCCTGGCCGCGCCGCCCCTGTGTGAGGAGGCCCTGGCAGCCCCCTGACATCGCCCCTTCGCCTATATAAAGCCTCGGGACGGAAAACCCTAGGGGAGTCGGCAATTTTCCAAAAAGAGTTCCGCAGTTCCACCGCCGCCACCGACGAATTTCGGGGGACAGAAGTCTCTGTTCCGGCACCCTGCCGGGACGGGGAAGTGCCCCCGGAGCCATCTCCATCGGTCTCCATCGCCGTCTCCGCCGTCTCCATCGACCTCACCGCCATCTCCATCAACCTTGCTGTCTCCTATGATGAGGAGGGAGTAGTTCATCCCCGGGGCTAAGGGCTCTACCGGTAGCTATGTGGTTCACCTCTCTCTCCCATGATGTGATCTTTATGTGATCGTGAGCTTTGTATCATGTTGAACAAATAGATGTTATTATTCAGATATTATGTGTACTCTAGTGGTGATTATTAAAGTAATCTATTCCTCCTGCTATGGTGTAACGGTGACAGTGCGTGCATCATGGTGGTACTTGGTTTAGGCTATGATTGTGATCTCTTGTGGATTATGAGAATAATTATTGTTATGATAGTTTGAGTGATTTATTCCTCCTTTCATGGTGTAATGGTGACAGTGTGTGCACCGTGTTAGTACTTGGTCTAAGTTGCAATGATTTCTATCTTGAATTGTGATTTGATTTGGATATCTCTATGAGTGGTGTTTGTCAAGTACTTGATGAACTTTAAGGGGTGCTTCTGTAGCCACTACACAATGATTAGTGTTATTCAATAGGAGAGTAATTCAGAGTGCCTTAGCAAAGAGAAGTTATTTGTTCAGTCATGTTATATTGTTGGGAGTGTGTCCACTAGTGAAAGTATGATCCCTAGGCCTTGTTTCCAAGCTTTGCACACCGTTTACTTGCTATTTTGTTACTTGTTTGCTCGCAGCGATATTTATTTCACATCACGTTTGCTACTTATAATCATCTATACCACTTGTATTTCACTATCTCTTCGCCGAACTAGTGCACCTATACATCTGACAAGTGTATTGGGTGTGTTGGGGACACAAGAGACTTTCTGTATCGTAATTGCAGGGTTGCTTGAGAGGGATAGCTTTGACCTCTAACCTCCCTGAGTTCGATAAACCTTGGGTGATCCACTTAAGGGAAACTTGCTGCTGTTCTACAAACCTCTGCACTTGGAGGCCCAACAAGTGTCTACAAGAATAGAAGTGCGTAGACATCACCCACATGCCCCAAAGGGTCCACATGGACCATAGGATTTTCTTATGGGCCAAGGCAAAGGAAACTTGGGGGGCAAGTTAGCCCTAGGGTTTTCTTATGGGCCAAGGCAAAGGAAACTTGGGGGGCCAGTTAGCCCTAGGGTTTTCTTATGGGCCAAGGCAAAGGAAACTTAGGGGGCAAGTTTTCTCCCTGGGGGCCACCGGCTTGACTTGGAGGCTAAGGCAGCCCCCTTGGCCACCCCCTTGACCTATTTAAAGGGGAGGGGAGGGCTGGGGCAGAAAAACCTGGGAAACCCTAGCCGCCGGCCCACCTGCTGCGCTCCACATCTCTCTCTCGCGACTGCGCGTAGGCGAAGCCCTGCCGCAGAAACTCTCCACCATAAGCACCACGCCGTCGTGCTACTGATCCAATCTATCTCTCCACCATACTTGCTGGACCAAGGAAGGAGGAGACCTCGCTGCACCGTACGTGTGCATCTCTCGGAGGTGCCGCCACTTGCGGCGTTGGATCGGATCAGATCGCGGGGAGGAGACAGCTAGTATGACTAGATCATCCACGTTCTGTTGAACATTTCCGCTGTGCGATTTCTTCAAGGGTATGAAGATCTCATCTACCTCTCTCATTGATTACATCTCCTAGATTAGATCTTGGCTTTCTTGTTCGCATTCGTAGGAATTTTTTTGATTTACTATGCTGCGAAACCCTTCATATTTCTCTGATGAATTTCACCTCGAGGAGGCGATTTATCTCTTCGCCCATTGATCGGGCCTTCTCCGGATTGTAGCGGCGCGTCGACTGTTTGATGGGCTTTGCGCTAGGAAAAATCTTCAATTCATGCTCGGCGAGTTCCCTGGGGTTGCCTGACATATCTGCTGGACACCAGGTGAACATCCTCTAGTGCTCACAGAGGAACTCAACGAGCGCACTTTCCTATGCGGGGGAAAGAGAGTTCGACACCCGCGTGGTTTTAGAAGGGTCCGTCGGGTGGATCTAGTGTTCCCGCGTGTCTTTGCTAGCATCGAATGATAACTCTGGGGCGTTCTGCTGCGCCGGTGGATCTACATCCATGTTGGTGCTCTCCCTGATGTGGTGGAGCTCTTCGTGTACCCCAAATGTCTGGGACAGGCTGTTGAAATCCTTGTCGCAGTTTTCAGAGCGAGTGAAACTTCCGATGATCGTCAATGGTCCTCTATTTGCAGGCATCCACAGCTTGAGGTAAGCATAATGAGGCACCGCCATGAATCGGGCGAACGCCGGTCACCCGAGGATGACGTGGTACTGCGAGGGCCAATCGACCACCTCGAATTCGATCTTCTCCTTCCTAAAGTTCGCGGGGGTGCCGAAAATGGCGTCCAAGTGTATCGCCCCCAAAGGGTACGTCGGCTTCCCCGGGACGATTCCGTGCAAGGATGTCTCTGTCGGTAGGAGATCGTTCATCGGGATCTTGATCTTTCGCAGCGTGTCTGCGTAGATGAGGTTTAAGCTGCTCCCTTCATCCATGAACACTTTTTTGGAGGTAAAACCTCCTACCTATGCTTGGAGGACTAAAGCATGGTGTCCTGGGTGTGGGATCTTTGGTGGGTGATCTGACCGATCGAAGCCGATCGGATGCTCTGACCAGTTCAAGTATTCGGGCGATGCTGGTGGTGCATGCTCGGCATGAAAGACTTCCCTTTCGTGCTTCCTCTGGACCCGATTTGTCGGGCGTCCTCTCTGGATCATGGGCATGAAACCTCATGGCGGCGGGAACGCTTCTTCTTCAACGACCGGCTGTCGTGGCTCGATGACCTACTGGATTGTGGCGGCCTGGTGGCCCTGGTGCACCATGTTTGCTGGCGGGTTAGGTGGTGGTGGCGGTGCATTGTAAGCCACGCTACCTGCGACCGGTTGCTCGGCTCGCATTTTGTCCTGAAGCGCTTGACTGAGCTAAAGGAACTCCCTGCACTTGATGAGGAGATGCGCGGGTTTTCATCTTCCGTCCTTGTCGATGTAGGTGTGCCTGGTGCATCCCCCGTTGAGCATTTCTTCCGCCGAAAGCGGCGGTTGATCACGACGCCGGTGCCACTCCGTCTTTGGCCTCGAATCGCGGCCAGCGCCTCTACTTCTGCTTCCATAGTAATTGTTCCCTTGCCTTGGTCCGTCGTGGTTGTCGTCGCGGTCATTGTTTACGTAGCCTACTGCTACCATATCTATTGTATTCGCGTCTTCGTAGCGGTTTCGGCGTCCTTTCTTCTGAGAGCTGGAGTGGAATTGATCTTTTGGGTCGACCTCACGGTCTGCTGATCGGCGACGACTACTAGGGACTGCGATGGAATCTTCCCCGTCAGCCCACTCGTTTGCCAAGATCATAAGGTGGTCGATGGTTTTGGGCTTGCATCGTCCCAACTCCTCCCTGAAGTCACGCCGGATGAGACCATCCCGAAAAGCGTCGATGGCCCTTTCAGGTGAGATGTTCTCCGATGTGTTGCGCAAGCTGAGCCATCGTGATATGTACGACCTCAGGCTTTCTCCAGTCTTCTGCACGCACAGGCATAGTTCTTCGAACAACGTGGGCCATCGTGAGGTGCCTCGAAAGTTTGCGATGAAGGCTTGCCAAAATTCCTCCCAAGAGCGAATGCTGTCTGGGGCAAGGTTGTTGAGCCATGCCCTTGCGTTGTCCTTTAGGTGCAAAGATAATAACTGAAGAGCATTATCTCTAGATCCGCCGCTGATGGTGATGGCGGTGATGAAGTCATCGAGCCAAATTTGAGGGTCCTGCTGCCCATTGAACTTGACTACACCGTCGCTGAGCTTTATTCCTTTCGGCAGCGGTGTGGAGCGGATTAGGAAGCTAAACCATTCTGCACCACACAGTCCATGGCGACTATTGCCGAATGCCTCCAACTCGCACTCCTCCTCGAAGCAACGTGTGTCACGTCGCGCACACGCTGAATCGACTCTGTTTTGAGCCAGGCCATGCCGAGGTTCACCGTTTATGGGCTCTACAACTTGAGGCCTGGGCGCTACTGCTGGTGTTGTTGCTTGGTGTCTGGACTGCTCGACTGGAGGGATGTTTCTCCTGGGCGTCACCTCGTGGTCTTGCTCGTTTGTGCCTTGAAGCACCCTAACGCCTTTGAGTGCGAGGTTCCGCAGATGCCACATGTGCTCATCTTCGTTGGACGCATTGGCAGCAATATATGTTGTTGTCGCCATGATTGCGGCTTCTTTGGTTCTGGGCAGCAACTCGACCTCATTGAATTCTGCCTCCAAGTTTCACGTGATGTTGCGCGCATCGCCCCCGGGCAGGATGTGCGACCGTGTCCTATGCTGGACGCTCGATGAATAATGTGATGATCGTTCGGCCCGTCTTCTGTTGGACGCGTCGGCCTCTTCTCTGCGTCGTTCCAGGATTCGCTTATCAGCGTTGATCTGGTCCTTCTGCTCCTGGATGATGAATCAGATCGCAGCTACCTCTTCGGGGCTTGGATTAGGGCCCATAGGTGCCTCGCCCGAATAGACCTTCCTTGCGTGCCGGTTCTGGTCTTGAGTTATGAATCGGCCGCCAGTGTTTGGCCAATCTCGATTGTTGTTGGCTCTGTGCTCGTTTCCATCTCCGTGTGATGCCATCATGCAGTGCCCTCCGAATGGTGGGATCAAGTCATCGCTGATCTCGCCTAGCGCTAGAGGATATATGCCATCGTCTCCGATGCATGATCCGACCTCGATCATGGTACCGGAGTCATAATCGACCACGTATCCACTGCCGAATATGGCGGACTCGCTCGAATATGAGCTAGCCGAATTGCCGATTTTCCCCTTGGCCTCGGAGTAGACATCGTCGTCTGAGCATGTGTAGTCCGAGTATAGCCCCTCGACGTACTCGGGGTCGTAGGGTGTAGGATGAAGCGTGAGGGCGTTCAGAGCCCGTTCGCATTCAGATATCGTCGGGTAGAATGCAGCAGTGCCCCCCCCCGAGGGTCTTCACAGCCGGCGATCTCGCGAGACGAGAAATCTCCGGCACCCACGAAGTGATAAGCGCCGCACTCGATGCAGTAAGCGGTGGTTAGGGATGGAGGCGGATCTTGAAAATCGTTCGACCCAACTGATGGGGTCGAGGTTTCCAGCCTTGGTTCTTCCTCCGATGGCGTCAGCGGAGTTGTTGTCGAGGGAGTGCCCCCAATAGCCGGTGGTGTGCTTGGACCTGCCGCGGGTGGGGTCTAATCGCTGATGGAGATCAGCTCAGCAACTCTGTCGTCGTCCACGTGGAAGTTGAACAGCCCGAAAGCCATATCGAAACCTCCGGTCCTTGTCGAAACCGTCCTCGTCAAGCTTGATACGGGGTCGACAGTAGCCGTCGCTGGAGCGTCGATGGCGAGTGCCGAGGTGAAATCGGCGATGCTTAGTAATGCGGTGTCGACGACGGTCGATCCAGTGATGTCGACCATGGTTGCTGGCGAAGTAGCGTCGATGACGGTCGGCACAGCGATGCCGACGATGATGGTCGATGCAGTGTCGACGTCAATGCCGATGTCCATGTTGATGTCGGTGGTGGGCGAGGCGATGATGAGCCGTCGACCCTTGTTGGTGTGGAGAGATCGGCGATGGTTGGTGAAGGAGCCGGCGAATCCGTAGATCCATATCCCGTCGTCCCCACGGTCGGCGCCAATTGACGAGGTGAGGGCTTTCGAGACATGGAGCGTTTGTGGGATTTGGCGAACTCAACGGCGATCAGACGGCACAGAGAAACACAGGTTTTACCCAGGTTCGGCCCCCGAGTAGGGTAATGACCTACGTCCTGCTTGTCTGACTTTATTAATGGGGTGGCTACAATGGAAGTGTTACAGCGATGGCGTAGATTGGATCTAACCGAAAAGTGGAGAGCTCTCGAGGTTACGAGCGCTCAGGTGGATGGTGGCGAAAAGTGTCTAGAGAGGTTCTTGGATCTCCCTCCCAACCTTTTATATGTGAAAGTTGGGTCTCAGGATTGCTCTCCAAGTCATCTACGTACAAAGTCGGTAGGTAAAACCCTAATCGAGTCCTAATCCAACTAGACTTCTTCCTTCGAATCTTCACCTTGCACGACAAGTCTTGCTCCTGAGTGGCACCAGGCTATTAGCTTCATGGGCCTTGTTATCCCTTTGGTGGATGTCCCTCCTGGACCGAAAACCAGGTAGGCGAATATCGAGGGCCCATTTGGCATTCCTTCGTCACCTGTCTTACTCTACTAGTCTCAAAATAGTCACTATTGACATCATTTATCCTCACACCCACTAAGCCTTTATTCAGCAAGGATTGGATAAGATACATACACTTAGGACTAAAGCCCCTTTGTTTTAGCATTTTAAGCAGAAAACTCCTATCAACTCTATCATAAGCTTTTTCATAGTCAAGCTTGAAAACTAAACCAGATTCTTTTTTTGTACATCATCATGAATAATTTCATGAGCTGACACAATAGATTCTAAGATAAACCTACCTCTAATGAAAGTAGTTTGGTTTGGAGCAATAGGTTCCACCCAATGGTCCCTAATCTATTTGTCACACTTTTAGAGAAGATTTTAAAACTATAGTTTGTCAAAGCAATTGGTCTAAACTTTTGTATAGTTTTGGCAACAGGCTCCTTCAAAATAAGGGTTAGCAAGGAAATTAAGTCTAAATAGATCTAAATCTCCTTTATGCCAATCAGAAAACATCCTAAGTAATTCAGGTTTGATTAACTCCCAAAACTTTTAGTAAAAAAGGAAAGGGAACCCATCTGGCCCTGGAGCCCCTTCAGCATAAGAGCCAAAGACAGCTGCCTTAATTTATTTTTCAGAAAACTCTCTATCTAACTCACTATTGTGAGCATCAGTTACCATTTCACTAGGATTCCATAAATCATCTGACAGATTAATATCCATCAATGTTTCAGCCCAAACAAAATTTTATAGTACTGAATAGCAAGATCAAGAGTACCTTGGTTATCATTGACTTCCCCATTTGGCCCTTCCAGAGACACTATCTGTTTCTTCCTTCTCCTTTTGTTCGCCATAGCATGGAAGTAAGAAGTGTTCTGATCTCCTTCTAAGATCCCCTTTTCTCTAGACCTCTGCCTAGCTTTAACCTCTTCATTGCTCCAAATTTTCTATAGCTCACCTGCAATATTTTTCATCTGGTTCTTAGCCCCAGGGGTTAAAGGCTGAGTCTCAAATTAAATATCCTAGACATCATACTCAGCTATTAGCTGCTTCTTTTTCTTATTTTGCTTAGTCTCAATATTAATGGCCCAACCTTTGATAGTTTTCCTTAAGGATCTAATTTTATATTGCCAAACATTAATAGACTTAGAGAAATTACAAGGGGAGTTCCAGGTTTCAGCAACTAGTTGTTGAAAACCTTCCATATTCAACAACCACTTCTCAAATCTAAATTGCTTAACCTTTGGAGCAGTAAAAGCCCCAGAATCAAACACCAAATGAGTGTGGTCACTACCCACTCTTCGCATAGTTCTCACAGACATAGAAGGGAACAATTGTTGCCAACAAGTGGTGATAAAGACTTTGTCAATAGCAGCCATGATTAAATTTTCCTGATTATTTTCCCAACTAAACATTCTACCAGCACTTTTAATCTCAATTAAATCAAAACTATTGGCCCAATCATTAAACAAGTTAGCCCAATGCTGGTTGATGTTACCAGAGCTTTTTTTCTTTGCTCGCTCTAATGAGATTAAAATTTCCTTCTATAAGTGTTGGCCCATCCCAACAGGCCATCACATTATGCAGCTAGCTCATTAATGAACTCTAGTTTAAACTCATCATAAGAGGAACCATAAATGGAAACAAATCTCCATACATTATGGTTCTTTTTGTCTTTAATAATGACAAACACACAATACTTAAAAATTTCCTAGGAAAAGATTTCAAAACTACAGTCCTTAACCCCAACCAGAATGCCTCCAGCTGTCCCCATTGCAGGCAACCAGTTCCAGTTATATAGATTATGACAGTCTATTGACTGCGGCTGAGCCTCAGTAAACTTGGCTTTTCAGATTTAGAAAAGCTAATAAGATCAGGGCATGTTTCTCTAATGAGTTCATGCACCCTGGGGATTTTATCAGGTCTATTAAGACCTCTTGGATTCCATATAAGGCCTACTAACATTAGATATAAATATTAGCTTCCTCTTACTACTACCTCTTTTGGAGACTACCTCTACCCATGGGGATAATTCCTCACAATCCACTTCTAGTTGTGAGGTGTTAGAATCTTCACTGCTAGAAGACTGAGCAGCAACAGAATCAGACACCTCATGACTAATGTCAAGATCAGCTGGCAAGAACATATCAGGGTTATTTTCTCTAAAACTCACTAATCTATCAAACTCCAGCTGCTTAATAGCATCAACATTAACCTGAGCACTACACATATCTGAACCCAATGAAATACCAACATCATAGGCTTTGTGCAGTAATTCTACATTAGGTAGAACAGCAAAAGAATTATTACAACCATGAGGCATACCTGCTAGCTTCTCCAAGTTCTTACTCTTCTTGAGCTCTTTGGCCTTCTCAATCATTGACTTACCATCATGAACAATCCTGCTGCTCATTCTGGTAGCCAGGACAGGACCCCACTTGGTTTTCCCCTTCACTTTGACATTAGCCATATCAGTCTCTTGCACTTTATCAATCTCAAATATCACATCAGCTATAGCTTCAACTTCCTCCTCGTCATCATCAGCCTCACTGTCAAACTGTGACAGTAACTGAATGCCAATATTCTCTTTAGGAGACTTCCTTTTGTTCCCTGTAAGATTTATTTCTGACAGCTGGAGTACCCAAGATCTTATGCATCACTCCGTTCTCCTCACTAGGATGGATTGGACAGATAGATGATATACCTACAGGTGTATACATTGCTTTTTTATGCCCTGGCCTCCCACTGTGAGGTGCAGCCCTAGGAGTTTTGTCACACTGGTCTGTCTCCATAGACTTTTTTCCACCATCATTATGTTCCTCATCATCCTTCTCTGCATCATCCTCAATATTGTCATCACTCTGCTCATCAGTTGGGTCATCTCCATCTTCATTAGCTTCATCTCCTATAGGATCATGACACACAGATAAGGAGAGCATAAAGTTTCTCTCTCCAAACTCCATCAATCTGCTAGTGGGAATCTTGGTCACATCTCTGATAGCCACCTTGACCCTGAGCACTCTATAGAAGCTTCTGAAAATCTCATGCCAATCTACATCAATGAGTATTCCTAGAGAAGTAGAGACTCTCATCATAACTCTCCATGATAGGTATTTAGGTGGGATGCCTTCAATTTTGACCCAAGTTTCTTGCATCTCAGAATAGGTTGGTATATCACCATTCCAGTCCATAAAGGACACTAAGACCTCTTTTTTCTTTAGGTTTAAAGATGGAAAACTCACCAATTCTTTGATTTTCTTGCCATGAGGAAATCTGACCAAGAACTTCTTCTTATCTAGCTTTCTCATCTGCCAAGGCCAATTGGTTTTCCATATGTCACTGATGTTTTGCTTCCATTCTTCCATAGTAATCTTTGCATCCACAATAGCAATCCCTACATTGTCCATGTTCAGCCAAGCCATAGCAGCTGGTTTATCCACTTCCACATGAAAGAAACCCATCACAGAGCTTGCACTCCCATAAACTTGTGCCATTGGCATAGACCTATACCAGTCTGGGCATTTGTCCATATGGTGCATCTGACTGCCACGGATGAAGCACTTTTTGGGTCTGGAGCACATCCCCACATAGTGGCATGGCTCACCATGGTTATAGCAGATAACATCTTTGTATTTCAGATCAAAGATTAGCCCATTGTAATTGCTAGGAGATTTCCTAACCTGTTGTTGTTCCACTGCCTTCTCCATAGTCTTCTCTTGCATCACAGGGGTTGAATCACTCTGGCTTCCATCATGTGGTTGACTTCCTCTGGGAACACCTTTCACACCAGCTGAGTTATTTCCCATGCATCCCCTGCATCGAAAACTGCTAAATAGGAAAATTTCCTTGCTGAAACTACATTTAATTTCCTTGTAGCATCTGCGGCATAAACTGCATTGGGAAAGGGGGTTGTCACCCAAACTGCTGGAAATTAGGGTTCCCCCAAATCTGTGGGAAACCAGCGAATTCCCCCTGCCCAATTTGAGGCGGCATCATCTGCCCTTGACCCTGACGAGAATCAGAACCCAGTTGAGAAGGCACAACTTTCACCTGGGAACCTTGAGGCTTTTGTGGAGGCTTTGGTGCCCCATCAGCACCATCTTGGCCACCTCCTCGTCCCCAGGTTTCTTGTATCCACCTCTTCCACCAGGCGCCATCGCCAGGATTTGCTTGCAGATCTCCCTATCACCTAATCACCAGCTCCACCAGTCTCAAGAGAACCTGAAGAGCTTGAGGAATGGTAGTCTTTCTCCTTCTCTGGCGAGGTAGAAGTTGTCGGCAGTGAATCATTTGGAGATGTACAGGTCCCTCTGGATCCATACCAGGACCCGTGGGTTATGAAGGAATCTGCCCGAAACATCCGGAGGCTTTGAGGTCATATGTCCCAACCAGCTGCCATCCAGTTTCAAAGGCGTTTTTCGTAAACCCACCTCCTGCATCAACCGCTTCCTTCTCAACTCTGTCCTAACTAAAACTGTCTCCCGAGCAGCCAGACTGAACATCAAGCTTCTCGGCTGCAAATTCATGGCATCGTCAAGTTCTTTCGCTAACTCGATCGGCCCAATTCCAAACATGAATCCACCAGGACCTCTGAGCTCGACTCCTCAACACCACTAGTCTGTCAACTATCCAGCGTGCACGCCACATAGTGACGATGTAGAACAATTGGTGGCATGTGGTAGTCCAAAGCAAGAAAGTACTCCCCAACCTGCACCTCCTTCATTGATGACTGCGGCCAGGGAGATGCAGCCCCGCCTGACCCCGGAATCAGAGTCACTGGTAGTCCGATCACTAGAACCGGGTGAGACCTCGCCACGGATAGGAGAACCGCCGGTCTCTCCATTGACACGAACCAGACAAACACCACCGTAGATTCCCCTTCTTGGGCGAACTCCAGCACCTCAGATCTGGGTAGCTGCTGCTAGCTCGCACGAGCCAGCACCCGGTACTCCTCCATTTTCTCTTTATCGATCTCTGTCAGGTACAGAAATTTGAAATATCGATCCCTCACAAGCACCTGGAGCACGAGAAGTCAACGAGATGAGGCCCAGGGGCCAAACGAGCATAGGTGGCATGGCCCCCTGCCAGGTCGCGCCAGCCATACTCGTTGGGGCCTCGAGCCTCCAACACCGTCGATCTTCGTCCCCGGATGCTCAGCTTGACCTAAAAACGCCTATATATAGACCCCCCCCCTCAATGATCCCAAGACGGGGCGGTGGAGAAACACGAAACATAGAAACAGAGGCTGTTCCAGTGGAGATTGGAGGGGAAACGCTGCCAGAGTCGCCCCGGACGCTTCTCCACCCTCTCCGACGTCAACACCATCATCACCGCCATGAAGAGGGAGTACTCTACCTCTGTACTATGGGTTTGTGGCAGTAGCTTTTCCTATTTCTCTCTTATGCTTCAATGTTTAGACATCATATGAGCTGCCCAACATGATTATGATGCATATTATGTAATTCCTATGTGGTGGATCTTTATTTTATTGGATGATTGATGAGATGTGGTATGTTATTATGTTCTTGATGTATGAGTAGATGCATATTATTACCCCATTCTTTATTACTTGTTCTGATCCAACATGTATGCAAGAGCACGTGAGGGGGATGATGTGTATTGGTGGAATAACTTGGTAGTAGTGATTGAATAGAGATAGTGTTCATGATCTGCTAGGGTAATTTACCTTATTCCACGGTTATTTTGCTATGGATAAAGAGAATGCATGTGTTATAATTTCTTAGTGACAGCTGAGAATCCCGAGTGACATTCATAGACAGAGTTTCTATCGTAATATGTCCAAGTGGTAGCATATTTGTTATTCAACATCTTGTCAAAGTACCTAAGGCTATACTCTGGTAATTCTTAATACTAGATTACTTGAAGTTTATTCCTTTCTAGTGGAGTATAAGTAAGACGTGTTGCATCATATTTAAATTAGGATGTGATGCCCATATGAATATTATCAAGTAACATAATAAAAATCATGTCAATGTTTTGGTCATCCCCATTGCACTTAGTCCCACCACAACTTCACGAGAGAGTAGGCAATTGAACCCATGAACCCCAGTCCAATTTTAACCATAATAAACACCTTTCCAACGCATTTTCATTCACTTTTATTTTCAGCATCATTTTATTCTGAAAATACAAAAATATATTTACTTTCTTGCACACACAACCAAAACCCAAAAACACCATTATGGCATCATATTTATTTTATTGCATTGTTATTTACTTTACCGTATTGCACATCATATTTAATTTTACTTACATTCACACCTTGCTTGACAACCACTCGATGGAGTTGGGGACACAAGACAAGGAAGTTCTTTTGCAGGTTGCTTGAAGAAGAAGGATAAGAGCTTTTGCGACTGTTCCCCGAGAGTTCGATATTAAACCACGAGTTCCCTCGTGGAGAATATTTACTCTTGCTACAACACTCTGCACTTGGAGTCTCGACGAGTTAGCACCTTTTCTTAGTGTCATCACTTGGTTAGGAAAAACACTGCTATAAATTTCTAATGCTATTCCACTTTACACTTATTAGTATTTGTTAGTTTTAGCCAACCATGGCTTATGCAGGAAAAACCTATTGTAAACTCCTTATCTGCTTAGTGTTTTGATGCTATCCATGGTTCATAGTATGTTGTATGTGCATGTTTGCCCAAGTATGTTTAAGAGTATTAAAATATGATCTTTGCCAAACAAACACAGAAATTGCAGTTAACAGTTTTCCAGTTCTTTACCTTGATTTTTTTAGTTAACGCATTCTACTACTTATCTTCATGGTGATGCTCCTTGGTGTTTATACCTAAGTGGTTGGTTTGATTATTTGTAGATTATATAGTATCTTATATCATGATCAATACTGTGAAAGATAGGCTACAAGCCAAGGCGCCCCCAAAACCCCATATCTATGGTTGGTTATACTAATATGTGTAAACACGGTCTCTCTTATTCTCTAAACTTAATTAAAAGCGTTCTACAAAACATTCATCACTGCGAAAGGCAGGGGCTGACTAAATCTAGTCACATGGAAACACTGGGCCTCTCCCTATCCATCAGTGCTAACTCGAAGGCATGGCGTGCGGGATGGACATCCTGAGGCCCCGATTGGAATGTTGGATAAAAATCCGGGCCTTAAATATTTATGGTCCTATTTTGTTGTGCACTAAAGTACTGGCCAGATTTTAAGTAGAACGTTTGACGGTCCATGGATTTTTATGCTTCATCAATGCAGTTAAAGCGCGTGCAGAAAAACATGCCAAAAAAATAAACAGTGAACCAAGTGCTTACTAGGGAATTAATTACTATTACGTCGGTGTTGCCTAAATTTCGGTGAACCAAGCAGGGCCTAAGACTAGTCATAGTGGGTAGTACCATATAGTTGATTGGCACCTCCTTCCGTTGGCAGGACGACCAAGCGTTGCAGGACCCAGTGCTAGTGAGTGAGGATTTTAAGGATCTCATCCGGTTATTCTGGTGGGGGCCATGGAAGGTGTGCAGATTGCGGGCCCCACTTTGGCCACCCGTACAGACATTCCATTTTGATTTGATTTTAGAGAGGCGTGATCTGCTGGTTTGGACCGTTGTGTATGCTGCCATCTCCCTGCATTAGCTAACTGTCGAGGTTTTACCCTGGCAATGTCCATGCTTGAGGACTTTCGATTCTGTAACACCCCAGGTTTCTTGCATGGATATCCTGTAAACAAAGGAGGTGCTGGCTGATTTTAGAAAACTTCCTACACTTGTGTTCTTTTTAGAGAGTGTGGTAGCATCGCCAGGTATAGTACAAACCTGGGGTGTTACAGATTCATGAAGAGGGAATGGGATCCGGCGGACTCGATGGCGGTCGGATAACCGATAAGTGGCACACGAAGGTTTATCCAGGTTCACATCCCCTCGGTGGAGGATTGCTATATCCTGTTAGCAATCTAGTATATGATCATAGTTGTGTTTACAGGGAGCCGTCAGAGGCGGGTGGAGTTGTGTATCTAATGATGGGTGTAATGTGATCTGTCTGTCTAGGGGGTGCCCCTGGTGGCTTTATATATGCAGCCAGTTAGGGTTTACAAGGTTTCTTGCCTTTTACTCCAAGTCGACATGTTGGACCTTGTGGGCTTCATGTATCCTTCGAGTGGGCTTCTTCCCGGGCTGAAACGAGATATGCTAAGATTGAGGACCCGACGAGTCGTGTCCTCGTCACCAACGTTTACTAGAACATGGACAAGTGTTGGATAATTAGGCACAATTTCCATGATTAATTCTAGAATATTAAACATGAAAAAACCAGCTACTACCACATGTAACTCAGACATACTAGATGTACTAAACAACAAGATGAACGGAAATAAGTAGCATCTAAACATGTACTCACAGAACATGATGAATAACTAAATAGGAGCACGTCGCACATACCGTTTGCTTGGAGATGTAGTCGCAGCAGTAACATTGTTGATAACAATGTTGGAGAAGACTGGTCGGAGCAGACGGCAATGAAGACGGCGGTAGGCAGCACCACCCGACTTGGATGGAAGACGGCCCATGATGAAGAACTCGAGCAGTCGTGTAGAGCGCTTCCCAAAAACCCAATTCGCCCTCTCCCGTACAGGATCGCAAAGGCGAGTGGTTCCGGAGACCTGCTCTCCCGTTCGCTGGTGTACGTCGGCGCTCGGGATGAGGTAGACTACGGTGGCGACACAAGTAGCGAGAGGCAAAACCTATATTGGTTTCAGGTTGTGTGCGGCGGTAGCCGGGCAAGAGTTTATATAGGCGGAGCTAAGGAAAGCCATAGCAACATGGGCCATGCCCACGTCGCACGCCCGAGTCGGTTACAACAGCCCACAATCCTGGAGCGACCCGAACCGACTAGCTGTGGCGCGTCTGTCAAAGACTCGGTCAAACGCTCGGTTTGCGCATCGGGACGGGTCGAGTCGAGACGAGCAGGCGAGAAGGAGGAGGAGGAGCATGCGTGTGGCACTTCTCTTCTCACTCACTTACCAAGTGGTGCAACACCCTACCTTATATGTTGGTCTACATCTCTCCCAACTTTCCATGTGGGACTACACTTAGCTCCCACCTCTTGCCTTTGTGCAGCCAACAACTTGGGTTGCATGTCACATGGGCTCACACACATGGGCTTTGAGATTTCTAGGAATTTCTAAAATCTAATATGGGCCCGTATGAAAAGGCTCAATATTTCTATAATTCCCCACCAGATCTCAAATGCCCATTTAGAGATTTGCCAAACCTCACTACTTGTTTATATACCAGTATATCAGCAGAGATTGTTAAGTTGAACTTCCGCCTAGAACCTTAAGCTATGTCTATCAGCAACTTGAACAATGGACTACACCTTGAATTGCAAGTTTGGTGCATCAAGATTTCACTCAAATTCATAACTAGTACATGGCTTCCAGTAGCCTACCCCGCGGGTTTGAGCATATACATCGTACTCCCTGGTCTCTTCATGAGTTTACTAGAGATCACCCAAATCTCATAGACTGCGGCGTTTAAAAGTCGGGCTCATATAGGTGTGCTCTTTCAAGAATGCTCTGTAGGACAGCATCTTTACTAATCATAGCCAACAGAAACACATTAAGGCATGTTGCCAACCTGCCTTACAGATTTTGAGAGTTATGGATCTTCACATAGAGAGGGTTATAGAATACTCTCCTCAGTTAAACCACTAGCTTGTTTTTCCCAGGTCCTAATTCACAGGATCTCCGATCACAAAGGTTGGGTTACCACTATGGCATAACTTCTATGGGTCTCAAACCCATCTCCCTTGATGCACTATCTATCATATTGCGTGATAGTCCCTTTGTAAAGGTATCTGCTAGGTTTTTGTCTATTTGAATATATGTAACAGTTATTACTCCGGAGTTTCGCAATTTCCTGAAAGACTTCAAACGTCTTTTAACGTGTCTTGATGACTTCGTGTTATCCTTACAATTGTTCACTTTGACAATAACTATTTGGTTGTCACAATTCAAGAGGATGGCTGGCACAGGTGATGTCTAAGCACGCGTCTATTCTTGTATACAGTGTTGGGCCTCCAAGTGCAGAGGTTTGTAGAGCAGCAACAAGTTTCCCTTAAGTGGATCACCCAAGGTTTATTGAACTCAGGGAGGAGGAGGTCAAAGCTATCCCTCTCAAGCAACCCTGTAATTACGATACAGAAAGTCTCTTGTGTCCCCAACACACCCAATACACTTGTCAGATGTATAGGTGCACTAGTTCGGCGAAGAGATAGTGAAATACAAGTAGTAGTGATGATTATGAGTAGTAAATGTAATCTGAAATAAATATCGCTGCGAGCAAATATGTAACAAAATAGAAAGTAAATAGTGTGCAAAGCTTGGAAACAAGGCCTAGGGATCATACTTTCACTAGTGGACACACTCTCAACAAATATAACATATTTGAACCAATAGATACTATCATCAATATGCAACTCAAAACAATTCTCCAATGGATAATGAACACTAATCATGCGTAGGGCTACGAAGCACTCCTCAAAGTCCGTATTTCCCCAAACTAGATTGTCCCACACTATCACCATGAACGCACTGGATGGTTCCAACAAACACCAACAATTCATAGAGACATTAACCAAAAAGACACACATGATGCGCACAATAGTCGCCTTCACACCATGATACAAGGTATCTCCGGAGATTACAATAAT
This sequence comes from Dactylis glomerata, assembly GCA_007115705.1. NCBI lineage: Eukaryota > Viridiplantae > Streptophyta > Magnoliopsida > Poales > Poaceae > Dactylis > Dactylis glomerata. Next base: position 403,789 of record QXEO01001691.1, read on the forward strand.
AAAGCACGGGAGTAGCATAATATCTGAATAATAGTATCTACCAATTCAACTAGATACAAAGCTCACGATCACATAAAGATCACATCATGGGAGAGAGAGGTGAACCTCATAGCTACCGGTAGAGAGCCCTTAGCCTCGGGGGAGAACTACTCCCTCCTCATCATGGGAGGCAGCAACGGTGATGGAGATGGCGGTGAGGTCGATGGAGACGGGGGAGACAGCAATGGAGACCGATGGAGATGGCTCTGGGGGCACTTCCCCATCCCGGCAAGGTGCTAGAACAAAGACTTCCGTCCCCTGAAATTCGTCGGTGGTGGCGGCGGAGCTGTAGAACTCTTTCTCAAAAATCACCGATCGTTTTAGGGCTTTCCTTTGGAGGGCTCTTTATAGGCAGAGGGGCGGCGTCAGGGGCTACCAGGGCCACCTCACCCCTAGGGGGCGCGACCAGGGGGTGGCCCGCGCCACCCTATGGTGTGGCTGCCCTCTGGCCCCCCTCCGGCTCTCGTTCGGTCTTCATCCTTCGTCCGGGAAAAAAAGGAGTTTCTGCTTTTGTTTCGTCTGATTCCGAGAATATTTCCTGTGTAGATTTTCTGAAACACAAAAACAGCAGAAAACAGGGAACTGGCACTGTGGCATCTTGTCAATAGGTTAGTTCCGGAAATCGCATAAAAACACCACGAAGTGTAACGAAACACAAGGCAAATGCTGTAAAAACAAGCATGGAGCATCAAAAATTATAGATACATTTCAGACGTATCAAGCATCCCCAAGCTTAACTCCTACTCATCCTCGAGTAGGTAAGTGATGACAAAAGAATAATTTTTGAGGTGACATGCACCATCACAATCTTGATCATCTATGTAAAGAATTGAGTGCTGAGATCAAAGAACTTAAAACATGGTCATGAAAGACATAATCTCAATAGAAGAAACTTAGCAACCATGTTATAACATGAAAAAGAACACAAACGAAAGATCATGAAAAATGAAACAATGAAAGTCACGTGTGTGTTTCAACCATATGGAAAACATAGCAAATGGTTTTCAGCTTGTCCTTCATGGAATAGCAAAACATAAATGCATAGGACACCTTCAAGTTTAAGAGGGAGACTAGATACAAATAATTTAAGAACAAGTAAAACCATAATCATGAATCAATCAATGATAACTTTGGGACAATGCACATCAAACTCAGAATGACAACTATGCTCTCTTAGACGGTGCATAAAGGTAGAAAGTGGAGACTCAACATAAAAGTAAAAGAAGGACCCTTCGCAGAGGGAAGCAGTGATTAAACATGTGCTAGAGCTTTTCATTTGTAAAACAGATAGATAAAAAATGGGTTTTGAGAGGTGGTTGTTCTTGTCAACGACTGGCAATGGGGTTATTACTATCTTCCGTTCAAAAATGAAGCAAGTTTTTGAGAGAGAGATTGGCACTTTGGTGCTCTTTTATAAAGCTTGGCACTCCTCCCCACCTTTTTTATCCTTTCACAAACCATGGCTAACCGATTCCATCGGGTGCCCACCAACATTCACATACCATGGAGGAGTGCCTATTTTCTTTCTTTTTTTCTCTTTTTTTGGAATAAAACAATATGGAAGATAGCAAATCCGACCACTACGTCCCCATGAGCTGAAAACAATGTCACAAAATGAGAAGTATTTTGAAGTTTTTTTTGAAAGGTAGCACATGAAAATTTACTTGGAATGGCTTGCAAATACCATGCATAGGAATTTATAGTGGACACATTGGAATAACTTGGTTTTTAGGAGTTGGATACACAAGTAGAGCTCATACTCAGTACAAAATGAGGGCTAGTAAAAGATTGGGAGCGACCAACTAAGAGAGCAATAACGGCCATAATCATGCAAAGCGACAAAACATCATTAAGAGAAGCATAAAGTGGCATCACAAGTCAAAAACCAAATGATCATAGAGGCTTTAGGCGACTTATTTTGTAGTTAACATGTGTAAGCATGCGCCAAGTCAACCCAATTAAAGCATCAAAGGAGAAAACCAAATAAATGCTTCCACATAATAAAAACAACGCATGATTTTTTCAAAGGCTCATTAAGCAATCTCAGTCATTTGAGACAAGTCATGCTATAGCAAAAATCACTAAGCATACTATCAAAACAACATCAAGCACGACATGCAAAAGCCTAAGCCGCAGTCTAAACAAGCTCCTTTTTGTACCACTTTTTTGCATGAAACTTTTTCTCTTTTCCAATACCATTCAAACCTTTTCTAAACAACCCTTTTGCTGAAAACCAACATAGACCAGTGGTCTAAATACACCTTGATGCAAAGATATAACAAGATCTAAACAAAACTCAAGGCGAAAAACAAAAGCTAAACACAGTAGCAGAAAAAGAGAACACTCGTTGAACGAAAAGAGTGAAAACTGGAGTGTTCTTGGCAATGAGAAACGGAGTAAGTCTCTCTCCAAAACAAACATAATGTGATCCAACAATTTATTGCAGCAACCAAAACGAAAGAAAACTGAAAGCAAAAACAACTGACGCTCCAAGAAAAACGCATAGTGCATGAAGCAATAAAAATATAGTGTGTTGAAAGGTGACCTGATTTTTGCCGATGAAGAAGGGGTGCCTCGGGGGCATCCCCAAGCTTTGACGCTTTTACCTCTTGGATATTTCTTGGGATGCATGGGCATCCCCAAGCTTGAGCTTTTGTCCATTCTTCATGTCATCTCATCATTCTCCAATTCCTACACTTGAAAACTTCCTTCATACAAAACTTAACAAAATTCTATTAGCAACATTAGTGTAAGCATAATAATGAATCAATCCTTTTTGGTTCAGGTTTCAACTCAAAAACACCACATATAAAGCATATACTACTGTAGCAACTTCCCCAAAAGTTCCATGATCAAAAGAACTCAAAAAGAAAGCGATCGAGAGGCAAACACAAATAGTGTTTATTATGGAAGATAGTAAGACCCCATTGCCAGTCGTTGACATGAAACAACCACCTCTCAAAACCCAATTTTTATCTCTCTGTTTTACAAATGAAAAGCTCTAGCACATGTTTAATGACTGCTTCCCTCCGCGAAGGGGCCTTTTTTTACTTTTTATCTTGAGTCACCACCTTCTACCTTTATGCACCGTCTAAGAGAGCATAGTTGTCATTTTGAGTATAATGTGCATTGTCCCAAAGTTTTCATTGATTGATTCATGATGTTGGTTTCACTTGTTCTTAAATTACTTGTATCTAGTCGCCCTTTTGAACTTGAAGGTGTCCTATGCATTTATGTTTTGCTCTCTCATGAAGGACAAGCTGAAAACCATTTGTATGTTTTTCCATATTATTTTTTCATTTTCATGATCTTTCATTCGTGTTCTTTTCCATGTTGTAACATGGTTGCTAAGTTTCTTCTATCAAGATTATGTCTTTCATGCCCATGTTTAAGTTCTTTTGATCCCAGCGCACAACGCTTACATAGATGATCAAGATTGTGTAGGTGCATGTCACCTCAAAAATTATTTCTTTTGTTATCACTTACCTACTCGAGGACGAGCATGAGTTAAGCTTGGGGATGCTGATACGTCTCTAACGTATCTATAATTTTTGATGCTCCATGCTTATTTTTACACCATTTGCTTAGTGTTTCGTTACACTTCGTGGCATTTTTATGCATTTTCCGGAACTAACCTATTAACGAGATGCCACAGTGTCAGTTCCCTGTTTTCTGCTGTTTTTGTGTTTTAGAAAAGTTACACAGAAAATATTCTCGGAATTTGACGAAACAAAAGCCAAACATCTAGAAATTCACTGAAGCTTCCAGAGAACCGAAGAGGAGACGGAGTGGGGCCACAAGGGGCCCACACAACAGGGCGGCGCGGCCCAGGGCTAGGCCGCGCCCCCTATGTGTGTGGCCGCCTCGGTCCACTTCTGACGATGCCGCTTCGCCTATAAAGACCCCCCGACGGGAAAAACCTAAATTCCTGATCACTTTTCCAGAAACATATCGCGATCCGCCGCCGTCGTCGACCCGAGATCGGGAGGGTCCAGAAGCTCTTCCCGACACCCTGCCGGAGAGGGGAATCGCCACCGGAGGTCTTCTTCATCGCCATGCTTGCCTCTGGCGCGATGAGTGAGTAGTCTACCTTGGACTATGGGTCCATAGCAGTAGCTAGATGGTTGTCTTCTCCACCATGTGCTTCATGTTTAGATCTTGTGAGCTACCTTACATGATCGAGATCACCGTTATGTAATTCTACATGTTGTGTTTGTTGGGATCCGATGAATATTGGTGTTATGATTGAGTTGATGTGCTGAATATTATCTTATGTTATCTCTATGTTGTTTATGATCTTGCATGCTCTCCGTTGTTAGTAGCTATCTTGGCCGAGTAGATACTAGTGACTCAAAGAGGGGGTATTTATGCTCGATAGTTGGGTTCATGCCTCTATTTAATCTGGGGGAGTGACAGAAACCTCTAAGGTTGTAGATGTGTTGTTGCCACTAGGGAGAAAACAACATTCATATGCTCAAGGGCATATGCTTGTTTTACATTACACAATTTGCTTAATGCAGCTATCTGTTGTTCACAACTTAATACTTGTGGAGTTCTCGGATTGATTCGCCACAAGTGGATTATTAGTCATAGATGCAGTTGGATGACGGTCTATGTATCTTGTTGTAATGCCCAGAGTAAATCTCATAGTGATCCTCTCGACATATCACGTTATCTTTATTCTATCAATTGCCCAACTGTAATTTGTTTACCCAGCATGTGTTATTTTATCTTATGGAGAGACACCACTAGTGAACTGTGGACCCCGGTCCTATTTCTATTATATTGCTATCACCTGTTTACTTTACTCGCACTGTTTACTTTACTCGCTGTCGGTGTTCTGGATACCGGGGTATCCCGGTCCACCTGCTCCTGGGCCCCGTCATCGGCCCATCTTCAGCCCAGGAGATAATCAACGGTACAAGTCACGGAGAAGACCCTCACGAGGAGGCGCCTCATGAGGAGAACGACGACGGAAACTGCTAAGGACCAGAAGACCTCCTCACGAGCCCCTGCTGGTGAGGAGAGAAGGTATGCCCACGCCAGCTCAGCACGTTTTCGTGCGGAGCAAGAAGCTAACGGGCAGAAGACCGCGTACCGCCCACGCTACCCCCGACAGGGAGGAGACCAACTTTCGCTGTGCCTGCCCAAAGCGGCACAGTGGTTGTTGGCCACCCCCCTAAATATAGCGTGGACGGTGCAGGGCGTCAGAGGAAGACGTCAGCTTCCTCCACCCACTCCTGTGGACCGACGCCGCTGCCCTGCGAAGACCGAGTCTACAGAAGAGTGTAGTCTACAGCTGTCCTCCCTCCTTGGCCGTGTGTGGCAACCCCTTCCCCAAGAAGATAAGGGGAAGGAGGACCTTGGCGCTATAGAAGGAGGGGGAAGCCCTCCCTTAGGAAAAGGGGGGGATCTTCATCTTCTTCAAGCGGCTAGCTGGGCACGCAGATTCTTCAACCTCTGGCCAGCTAGAGCTTTGTAACCAAGGCCTTGTACTCCTCGCGAGGTGTCGCGTTGCAATACAAGAAGGCAGGAAGTAGGGGTTTTACCTCACCACGAGGGCCCTGAACCTGGGTAAAGCTCGGTCTCCCTCTCTGCAGTGCGTTGCGCGTTCGACAATCGAGGCTTCCGTCACCGTGTTTCGTTGCGATCCGAGATCTCACACGTTCAGTCCCCTGCGTTCGAATCTTTGGGTCCGTCGGGTGGTACCCTGTGTTCTTGCGACACGAAATCCATCGATATTTGGCGCGCCAGGTAGGGGGCTGTGGTGTTTTTTCTTCTAGATCTGCTTCGACATGGCCGACGCCAACGCAAGGCTCGAGCGTCTTCGCCGTCGCAACGCTGTTCGGGGGCAAACCGAGCCAATCTTCCGTCGTCATGAAGCTTCGGCCGGGGAGGAAGAGGAAGAAGATCTGGAGTCCTCCTATCTCCCGACCGGGTGTACAGAGCCTTCACTCTCCTTCACCGCGACCGCCACTTCTCGCGCTCGTTCTGGGAGTCAGCTGTCTCCTGCGCAGGCTCTCGCCATGGCGCAGGAGCTGCTGCGCTATCAACCCACCGACGATGGGCGTGAGGGGTGGCGCGCTCGAATCGCCGAGCTCGTCGCCATCGCCAACGAAGACCCGGCCCTGGGAGGAGCCCAGGGCGCGGGGAACCCAGATCCGGCGGCGGGGCATCGCGCCCCGGGTGCCGGAGATGGGGTAGCCAACAAGGCCAGGAAGGTGGTTTCCCGCGCCGCATCTTCGTCGCGCGGGGAGCCCAGCTGCCAAATCGTCCAACGCGCTCCGGAAGACGCACGCGTCTCCCTCGAGCGCCGCCGCGAAAATCATGACCGCGCCATCGATGACATCGGCGAAGCTGGCAAGAACGTCAGGACCCCCGGCGTCCCAATCTACAACCCCGGGTGTCTCGCCCTCACTCGCCAGCAGCGCTACGTCGTCTGGCCTGACAAGTTCAAGCCGGACATCAGCGCGCATTATGACGGGACCACAAATCCTGTCGAATTCCTCCAACTCTACGTCGTCGCCGTCCAGGCTGCGCGTGGAGATCAGCGCGCCATGGCCAACTGGTTCCCCATGGCCCTCAAGGACGCTCCGCGAACTTGGCTCATGAATCTTCCTCACGAATCCGTGACTTCGTGGAAGGATTTGTGTCGTCAGTTCGTTGCCAACTTCATGCCCACGTACGAGCGTTCCGCTACCAAGAACGATCTTAAGGCGGTGCGTCAGTACAAGGGCGAAACGCTTCGTCAGTACATCCAGCGCTTCAGTCAGATGAGGAACAAGATCCCCAGGATCTCCAACGAGGAGGTCATCTCCGCGTTCTCCACGGGCGTCTCCGACGTCAAGATGCGGGAGAAACTGTCTGTGAATGATGAACTGACTTCCGTCGTCAGGCTCTTCGAGATCGCCGACCGCTGCGCCAAGGCTGAGGAGGGGAGGCTCTTCGTGCACAATCTGCCAGAGGCGCCTCCCCCAAAGCCGAAGTCCAAGGACCCCAAGCGAAAGGACGCTGCTGCCCTCGCGGCGGAGCCAGATCACAAGCAACGCCGCGGGGACCGCTCCGACCGCGATAAAGGTCGACGTCGCCGCTACTGCATTATCCACAAGAAGGACACCCACAATACCTAGGATTGTTGGATTGTCCGGAAGTTTCACGAGGAAAACGGTGTCGCCAAGCGTCGCGGGGGCGGCCGCAGCAACGGCAAGAGTGGATCCCGGGGCGATCGCCGCGACGACGACCGCGAGGAAGGTCGCCGCCGTGGGGGTCTGTCTCGAGACGATCCCGAGCCGCTGCCGCTGCCCCCACCAGCAAACGATCGTCGGGAGGAGGACCAGGGGGGCTATCAAGAGCCGCGAGACTTCGCCGCTTGCCTCCTGGGTGGAGCTCAGGCTCCTCTTTCAAATCGACACTTCAAGCAGCTGTCGCGAGAAATCGCGGCGGCACAGCCCAGCGTCGGCAATCGTCTAATGAAGTGGTCGACGTGCAAGATTGGCTTCGACGAGGAGGATCATCCGGCTTCCACAAGGGGTGTGGGCACACTCCCCCTCTTGTGCACGCCAACCATCAACAACGTCGCCGTCAATCGCACTCTCATCGACGGGGGGGCAGGCCTCAACATCATCTCGGTCGAGATCTTCGAGAAGATGCAGGTGCCGTACCACCGGCTCATGCCGACTCGGCCGTTCTTCGGGGTAACCGAGGGATCTACAACGCCAATTGGGCAGGTAAGCCTGCCCGTCACCTTCGGCACCCGGGACAACTACAGGACGGAAAGCCTCGACTTCGACGTCGCCTACATCGCCCTGCCGTACAATGCCATCCTCGGCTACCCAGCCTTGGCTAGGTTCATGGCAGCAACGCACCATGGCTTTAACGTCCTCAAGATTCCGGGCGCCAACGGCACGATCACCGTGCGCTGCAATGAGAAGGACGCTCTCCGATCAGTTGAGCATGTCTACCGTGAGGCCGCCACCATGTTCCCCGCCGACGAAGATCTACTGGAACACTCCGGCGACCTCACGAGGAAGAAGCAGCTCGTATCCCAAGAGCGGGCTACTGCGAAGAAGGCCTCTCTCGAGCCCCACATGTTGGGTTCGACAGGGAAGAAGTTCGCCGCCTCTGCATTGCCTACTCCAAGCGAGGACCTGGTCCATCCAATGCTGGACATGAGCATTGGGGAAGCTGCGGTACCCTCAGGCCGGAGGCCCCAGTTTACCCAAGAGCGCTCGGCAACCAAGAAGGTCCCGCTACAGGCTGGGGGCTGCGAAAACTTCGTCACCATCGGGGCAGGGCTTTCCCCCAAATAGGAAAGCGCGCTCGTCACCTTCCTGCGGGCAAATTCTGACATGTTCGCTTGGACTCCGTCAGATATGCCCGGCGTTCCCAGGGAGGTGATTGAGCACCACTTAGCCGTGTGCCCTCAGGCACACCCCGTGAAGCAGAAGACTAGGAAGCAAGCGCAAGAGAAGCAGGACTTCATCGTCAAGGAGATAGGGAAGCTGAAGAAGGCCAAGTTGATACGCGAGGTGGCCCACCCCACCTGGATTGCTAATCCGGTGGTCGTCCCAAAGGCTAACGGCAGTGGGCGCCTCTGCGTGGACTTCACAAGTCTCAACAAGGCCTGTCCCAAGGATCCATATCCTCTCCCGAGGATAGATCAAATCGTCGACTCCACCGCCGGCTGCGACCTCCTTTGCTTCTTGGATGCTTTCTCCGGCTATCATCAGATCAAGACGGCAAAGGAGGATGAGGAGAAGACCGCATTCATCACGCCCTGTGGGGTGTACTGCTACGTCTGCATGCCCTTCGGCCTGAAGAACGCAGGAGCCACCTTCCAGAGGCTCATGCGCAAGGCCTTGGGGGCTCAGATGGGAAGGAACGCGGAGGCCTATGTCGACGACATCGTCGTCAAGACTCGCGAGGGTCATACCTTCATCGAGGACCTGGAGGAAACATTTGTCAACCTGAGAAAGGTAAACATCAAGCTCAACCCCGCCAAGTGCGCCTTCGGCGTACCATCGGGAAAACTGTTGGGGTTCCTCGTGTCTCATCGCGGGATAGAGGCGAACCCTGACAAGGTCAAGGCCATCGAAGAAATGCGTCCACCGCGCAATCTCAAGGAGATGCAACGCCTCGCGGGGTGCATGGCAGCCTTGGGGCGCTTCATCGCGAGGAGTGGGGAGAAAGCTTTGCCCTTCTTCAAGCTCATGAAGCGCACCGGGAAGTTCGAGTGGACTCCGGAAGCTGACGAGGCCTTCACTGAGTTGAAAAGGTACCTCACGAGCCCACCGATCATGGTCGCCCCAACGCCTCGCGAGCCTTTGCTACTCTACATCGCGGCAACTCCAAGGACTGCAAGTGCCGTCCTCGTCGCGGAGCGGGATGCTAAGGTGATCGACAAGGTCAATCCTCCCGGCCAGGGGGCTCCTCGCGAGGAAGAGGCTACTTCGCCTCCTGTCCCTCAAGAGGAGCCGCACGCGGCATCTTCGCCGACCAAGCCGCTCTCTCAGAGCGACACTCAAAAGCCTCCTGAGGAGGAGCCTTCCGAGGGTGTTGTCAAGGTGCAAAAGCCTGTGTACTTCGTCAGCACGGTACTGCGCGACGCGCGGGAACACTACACCATGCAGCAAAAGCTGCTCTACACCTTGCTCATCGCCTCGCGGAAGCTACGCCACTACTTCCAGGGCCACCCGATCAAGGTGATAACCGATCGTCCCCTGGAGACCATCCTACGCAATCCCAACGTCACCGGGCAGGTGGCGGAATGGGCCGTGGAGCTTCAGCCTTTCGAGATCTCCTTCGAAACTACAAAGGTAATCAAGAGCAAGGCTTTGGCCGAGTTCACTGCGGAATGGAATGATCCATTCGTCGACGAGCCTCCAGAGGTGGAGTCAACACTCCCTGGAGAGGAGTCCCCAGGCCTTTGGATCATGCACTTCGACGGCGCTTTCAACCTCCCCGGCGCGGGAGCAGGTGCTGTCCTAACCTCTCCCTCTGGAGACAAGCTCTTCTACGCTGTGCAGCTCTGCTTTGGGCCTGAGCACAAGGTCTCCAACAACATCGCGGAGTATGAAGGACTACTTGCGGGCCTAAGGGCAGCAAACGCTTTGGGCATCAAGCGCCTCATCGTCAAGGGAGATTCACAGCTGGTTGTGAACTTCTCGAACAAGAGCTACACTCCAAAGGATGAGCACATGGCGGCTTATCTCGAGGAGCATCGGAAGATGGAAAAACGCTTCCAAGGCTTGGAGTTGAAGCACATCCCGAGAGGAGAAAATGTGGAAGCCGACGAGATCGCCAAGCGCGCCTCTCATCGCCTGGCGCAGCCTGCCGGCGTCTTTGAGGAGCGTCTCTTCAAACCGTCCGCTTCCCCCTCGACATCCGAATCATCTCCTCCTTCTGCTTTGCCGCCACCGCCGGGGCAGGGGGCTCCGGACTACGGGCCTCCTTCGGGTGACCGCGTCCTTCTGGCGTTAGCACGGCAGGAGGGAGTGGATTGGATCATCGAGCTCAAGGCCTACCTCACCAGCAGCAGGCTTCCCGAGGATGAAGAGGAGGCCGAAAGGATCGTGCGGGAAGCTTCGGGCTACTGCGTCAAGGACGGTGATTTGTACCGGCGTCGCCCGAACGGCGTCGCTCTGAAGTGCATATCTACTCACCAAGGCCAAGAGCTTCTCAGGGACATCCACGCTGGTGAGTGTGGCCATCATGCTTCTGCCGCAACTCTAGCCGCGAAGGCATACCGAAGCGGGTTCTACTGGCCTTCGGCGCTCGGAGATGCGGCGGAGATGGTCAAGAGGTGCGAGGCGTGCCAATTCCACGCCAAGCAGATTCATCAGCCGGCGCAAGAGCTGCAAACCATCCCACTCACTTGGCCCTTTGCAGTCTGGGGGCTGGACATCCTTGGTCCGTTTCCCAGAGCGCAAGGGGGCTACCGCTACCTCTACGTCGCTATCGACAAGTTCACCAAGTGGGTGGAGGTGGAGCCGGTGTGCACCATTCCGGCCAGATCCGCAGTCAAGTTCATCCGTGGGCTGGTTTGTCGCTTTGGTGTGCCTAATCGCATCATCACCGACAACGGCAGCCAGTTCACCAACGGACTGTTCTGGGAATACTGCGCATCGACCGGCGTCAAGATCTGTTTCGCCTCCGTCGCCCACCCCAGGAGCAATGGTCAAGCCGAGCGCGCCAACGCTGAAGTGCTCAAAGGGCTCAAGACGAAAAGCTTCAACGCCAAGCTCGAAGCCTGCGGCAAAAAATGGTTAGACAACCTCCAATCCATCTTGTGGTCCATCAGGACTACCGCCACCAAACCCACTGGAGAGACCCCTTTCTTCTTGGTCTATGGGGCGGAGGCTGTTCTTCCCACCGACGTCAAGTTCGGGTCGCCAAGGGTGCTCGCCTTCGACGAAACTAGCCAAGAGGACCTCATCAAGGACCGCCTCCTCCTGCTCGAAGAAGCTCGGTGCCAAGCCGCGTTACGCGCCGCGAGGTACCAGCAAGGACTACGCCGCTACCATAGCCGCCATGTCCGAGCAAGAACTCTGGAGGTCGGCGACCTGGTGCTGAGGAGAATACTCTCTCGCGAGGGCCTGCACAAGCTGTCTCCAATGTGGGAAGGACCCTTCAAGGTGACGCACATCGCCAGGCCTGGCTCGGCGCGGCTGGAAACCGCGGAAGGCGTGCCTGTGGGGAACCCGTGGAACATAGCTCATCTGCGAAAGTTCTACCCTTAGGTTCCTCATGAGGAGAAAAAGACCGTTTTCACGGCACTTGTATCAGTTCAATCTGCTCTTAAGCACTGATACTAAGTTATCGCGCAATGTAGCGCCTCTGCTTCGGCATGACATCAAAATGGCATGAAGTCCATTTATTTTCTGTTGTACTCCACGCGGAAGGGGGCTAGGCACGGTGTCTATGCTGGGGCCTTCGCCCGGAAAATAGCAAGCCCGAAAAACCCGAAGGGAGCGAGCTCTGGTTGGGGGCGACGGCCCCGTTAACGATCACCTCTGGATGCCCATGGTGCTTAGTTCCTCGCGAAGTACGCCAGAAAATAAAAAATCTTCGAGGAAAAGTCCAAGGTGTGCCCGAGGCACCCGTTAAGGACCTACCCCTCGTGAGCAACCCTCACGAGGGAGCAAGGACGCGTCGATGCATTAGCATCCGCAGGAAGATTCCCTCTACCGAGGAAGGCCTAATGTGGCAGGATCATTGAAGACCAAGGCCGCTCCGATCATCTTGCGAAGGAGACGCAGATCCGGAGGTCCGCGCCAGGCCCTTCACCTCATGAGCAATCCTTGTGAGGTGTCGACGGTCTCTGGGCTCTCTTAAGCGTCGACGTTTTCACGTCCGTGAGGGTCCAGCTTCCCTCAACGACGAGGAAGGCCCCGTGAATCGCCACGCGCGGCAATTTGCTCTTAGCTGCTGGCACAGATAGTGCCGCGCTCCTCCACGACGGAGAAGGTCCCTGTGCCGGTCACAGGGGCATCTTATTCGCCTTCTTTTTTCGTTTGTTTTATCGATTTGTTTTTTCCGTTTTCGGGGATTTGGGGTTTTTTCTTTTCCAACTCTTTCTTCAACTTCTTGTCTCAGGAATCGTCCAATGTGCCGTCGACGCCGACCCCGTCTCGAGCTCTGAGGCAAAGGGAGGCTTCCCGTCAATGCCAACAGCTCACTAGGGCTCTCGAGCGAGCAAACGACCAGGACGACAAAGAGCGACAAGGCGATCGACAAGCGGATTTCATTAAAAATCCCCCATTGGGGGAAGGAGCAAAGCACGACGGGGCATACCCCGCCGGCAAGGACTACAAGGCAAAAGAGAGGAGGAGACTAGCTCCCCTCCCCAGAAGACTATCGCACCAGGACCTCCTCTTCACTGCGCCATGAGCTGGGGGTAGGTGCGGCGGACGCCGTCGGCGGTGAAGATCCGCACCGTAGCCTCCAGGGTCCCCAGCTTGAAGCGGAAGATGAGGCGGTCGCCGACGCGGAGGCGACAGCCGAGGGCGAAGGGCCTCCAGCGGCCGGAGAGGACGATGTTGCCGTTCGCCCCGAAGAGGATGTCCACAGGCCAGAAGAGATCTGGCCTGCTTTGCTCGCCCAGGGCGATCTCCCCAGCGGCCGGGCCGTGGGCGTGAACCGCCCTCCGGATGGCGTCGGGCAGCCGGAGGGAGTTGAAGCCCGGGGCGTCGACGACGACGAGGAGCTCCAGGAAGCGGGACCCCGGGGCGATGAGGGGTCCCAGAAGCGCTGCCGCCAGGTGGCGCGGAGTGGCAACCACTCCATTCACCGGCGGGGCCGGAGGATCTGCAGCAGCGGGAGGAGGGCCCAGGGCGGCCTCCACCTCCCGGAGAGCCCGATCGACGCTCCCCGAGGCGCGGGGAGCAGGCGCCGCCGCCAGCGGCGACGGCGAGTTCAGGGCGCCGCCACGCGTGGGGCCCCTGAGGGCCAGAGCGCCGGAGGTCCCCGAGGCGGCGCGAATCGCCTCGCCCTGCCTCGGCGCGCTGATGCGGAGGGGACCCCCGGCGCCGGGCGTCCACTGGGCTGGGATTTTTGCCCTGCTCCCACTGCTCGGGGGGCGCCCACGGCGCTTCGCCCCAGAGCTTGGACCGGCGGCGGCGGCGGAGTTGGAGGGGTCCATGCTCTCAGGGGAGAAGAAGCAGAAGTGGCACTGGAGGAAGGAGGTGAAGTGTCGAAGGTCTCGAGGAGGACCTATTTAAGGGGAGCGTCCAGCGTCGATGCGTCAAATCCCAGCGCGGGAATCGAAGCGTTGGCGCAGCGCTCTGCAGTCAAGCGACGCATCATTATGATGGTTGACGCCTCGGAGACTGTAGCGTCGCCGCCGTTTCGTCTCACCAGCTGCGGCCACGACACGTGTCCGCAGTCTCTGCCTCTTCACATGGTCCTCTGACCGTGCAGTTGACGCGTGCCGTTGGAGGGCCCAGCTGCTTCGGGGGCCCCCGACCCTTCGCTTCCTCAAGAGGGTGCGTTCTTGGGCCGGGCTCCCGGGGGCTACTGTCGGTGTTCTGGATACCGGGGTATCCCGGTCCACCTGCTCCTGGGCCCCGTCATCGGCCCATCTTCAGCCCAGGAGATAATCAACGGTACAAGTCACGAAGAAGACCCTCACGAGGAGGCGCCTCGTGAGGAGAACGACGACGGAAACTGCTAAGGACCAGAAGACCTCCTCACGAGCCCCTGCTGGTGAGGAGAGAAGGTATGCCCACGCCAGCTCAGCACGTTTTCGTGCGGAGCAAGAAGCTAACGGGCAGAAGACCGCGTACCGCCCACGCTACCCCCGACAGGGAGGAGACCAACTTTCGCTGTGCCTGCCCAAAGCGGCACAGTGGTTGTTGGCCACCCCCCTAAATATAGCGTGGACGGTGCAGGGCGTCAGAGGAAGACGTCAGCTTCCTCCACCCACTCCTGTGGACCGACGCCGCAGCCCTGCGAAGACCGAGTCTACAGAAGAGTGTAGTCTACAGCTGTCCTCCCTCCTTGGCCGTGTGTGGCAACCCCTTCCCCAAGAAGATAAGGGAAAGGAGGACCTTGGCGCTATAGAAGGAGGGGGAAGCCCTCCCTTAGGAAAAGGGGGGGATCTTCATCTTCTTCAAGCGGCTAGCTGGGCACGCAGGTTCTTCAACCTCTGGCCAGCTAGAGCTTTGTAACCAAGGCCTTGTACTCCTCGCGAGGTGTCACATTGCAATACAAGAAGGCAGGAAGTAGGGGTTTTACCTCACCATGAGGGCCCTAAACCTGGGTAAAGCTCGGTCTCCCTCTCTGCAGTGCGTTGCACGTTCGACAATCGAGGCTTCCGTCACCATGTTTCGTTGCGATCCGAGATCTCACACGTTCAGTCCCCTGCGTTCGAATCTTTGGGTCCGTCGCGTGGTACCCCGTGTTCTTGCGACACGAAATCCATCGACACTCGCAAACTACTATTGCTTTCCACTCGATACGCTCATTCCTTTGTTTACAGCAAACCGGTGAGATTGACAACCTCATCGTAAGTTGGAAACAAAGTATTTGGTTGTGTTGTGTGCAGGTTCCATGTTGCTGCTCGCAAAGCAAAGCTTGGACGAGGAGCCCTATAAATTGTCCGGAGCTGTCGCGAAGCTAGCAGGCATCACCTTCTTGAGTTTGGCTTTTTCCTACTGGACGATTAAACCTTGGTTTCTTACTGAGGGAAAAACTTGCTGCTATATTGATACGTCTCCAACGTATCTATAATTTTTGATGCTCCATGCTTGTTTTTACACCATTTGCCTACTGTTTCATTACACTTCGTGGCACTTTTATGCATTTTCCGGAACTAACTTATTAACAAGTCGCCACAGTGCCAGTTTCCTGTTTTCTGCTGTTTTTGTGTTTCAGAAGTGATACACAGGAAATATTCTCGGAATTAGACGAAACAAGTTCCTGAAGTCTTATTTTTCCCGGAAGCTTTCAGAGATCCGAAGAGGAGACGGAGTGGGGCCACGAGGGGGCCACACACCAGGGCGGCACGGCCCAGGCCCTGGCCGTGCCGCCTATGTGTGAGGCCGCCTCGGTCCACTTCTGACGATGCCCCTTCGCCTATAAAGACCCCCCGATGGAAAAAACCTAAGTACCCGATCAATTTTCTAGAACACATCGCGATCCGCCGCCGCCGTCGACCCGAAGATCGGGAGGGTCCAAAAGCTCTTCCCGGCACCCTGCCGGTGAGGGGAATCGCCACCGGAGGTCTTCTTCATCGCCATGCTTGCCTCTGGAGCGATGAGTGAGTAGTCTACCTTGGACTATGGGTCCATAGCAGTAGCTAGATGTTTGTCTCCTCCACCATGTGCTTCATGTTTAGATCTCATGAGCTGCCCTACATGATTGAGATCACCGTTATGTAATTCTACATGTTTGGTTTGTTGGGATCCGATGAATATTGGTGTTATGATTGAGTTGCTATACTGAAATATATCTTTTGTTATCTCTATGTTGTTTATGATCTTGCATGCTCTCCGTTGTTAGTATCTATCTTGGCCGAGTAGTTGCTAGTGACTCCAAGAGGGGGTATTTATGCTTGATAGTGGGTTCATGCCTCTATTTA
Source organism: Dactylis glomerata (assembly GCA_007115705.1). Taxonomy (NCBI): domain Eukaryota; kingdom Viridiplantae; phylum Streptophyta; class Magnoliopsida; order Poales; family Poaceae; genus Dactylis; species Dactylis glomerata. Next base: position 419,906 of record QXEO01001691.1, read on the forward strand.
ACCTGGGGGAGTGACAGAAACCTCTAAGGTTGTAGATGTGCTGTTGCTACTAGGGAGAAAACAACATTCATATGCTCAAGGGCATATGCTTTGTTTATATTACACACTTTGCTTAATGCAATTATCTGTTGTTCGCAACTTAATACTTATGGAGTTCTCGGATTGATTCGCCACAAGTGGATTATTAGTCATAGATGCAGTTGGATGGCGGTCTATGTATTTTGTTGTAATGCCCAGAGTAAATCGCATAGTGATCTTCTTGACATATCATGTTTATCTTTATTCTATCAATTTCCCAACTGTAATTTGTTTACCCAGCATGTGTTATTTATCTTATGGAGAGACACCACTAGTGAACTGTGGATCCCGGTCCTATTTCCATCATATGGCTATCACCTGTTTACTTTACTCGCACTATTTACTTTACTCACATACTTCTACTATTTTCCACTCGATACGCTCATAACCTTTGTTTCAAGCAAACCGGTGAGATTGACAACCTCATCGCAAGTTGGGAGCAAAGTATTTGGTTGTGTTGTGTGCAGGTTCCGCGTTGCAGCTAGCAAGCAAAGCTTGGACGAGGCGCCATATATAAATTGTCCGAAGCCGTCGCAAGCTAGCAAGCATCACCTTCAGTCGTATTGCCCACTCTTCTCCTGATCGACATAACCTTGGTTTCTTAACTGAGGGAAAACTAGCTGCTATACTCATCACACCTTCCTCTTGGGGTTCCCAACGGGCTGGTCATTCACCACGCATCAAGCTAATTTTCTGGCGCTGTTGCCGGGGAAGAGTGGAAGACCTCTGCAAGGGGAGTTTTTCGCACACACATCCTTTACTTTGTTTTAAGTTTTGCTTTACTTTATTTTTACTTGCATCATTTTATATCAAGAGCTCATGCACCAACAGCCATTCTGACTCTACAGTGGCTGTGTCTAAAGCAGTTAGTTATGCTTCCATAGTTGACCTCGTCAATATGGTTTGCCTACACGATGTCCATGATACTGCGCCACCTCCAAAGGTAAACACATACCCACTAGTGGCTTTGATATCATCTACATCAGAGATCCAATTTGCATCACTATATCCTTCAAGCACATCAGGGTGCCCTGAATAGTGAATCCCGTAACTCATTGTACCACAAAGATAGCATTATTGTGATCAAAACTTCATGTGTAGTACATTAATAGCAATTGATAGCAATTAGAACACCAGATCAATGTGAGATAGAGAGGTATTTACACATCACTGAAGTCGCCATCGTCGCTTGCTTGATGCAGGTGTTGTGCAAGGAGGGGTGTAGGCTGGTCTTCCCGTCGATGTTGTGCCTCCCTAGATCGGTAGGGTGTTTGGATGTGGGGGAGTGATAGTGCGTGTAAGGCACCCAGTTGGGAACCCCAAGAGGAAGGTATGATGAGCACAGCAGCAAGTCTTCCCTCAGTATGAAACCGAGGTTTATCGAACCAGTAGGAGAAAGAACCAACTTCCGAAGGTTGATGTTCGCTGGCTTGGCGACAGCTCCAGACAATTTATACATGGCGCCTTATCTGGGGCGTAGCTTTGCACCAGCAGCAACGTGGAACCTGCACACAACACAACCAGAGTACTTTGCCCCAACTTACAGTGATGTTGTCAATCTCACCGGTTTGCTGTAACAAAGAATTAAACGTATCATGTGGTAAAAGATAGTAGTTTGCGAGAAAGTAAATAATGCTTGTAAATAGTAAATGGTAATATGAATGTAAAAGAATGGACCAGGGTCCACACTTCACTAGAGGTGTCTCTCCATAAAGATAAATAATATGCTGGGTAAACAAATTACAGTTGGGCAACTGATAAACAAATACATGTACATGTCATGAGGATCACTATGAGATTCACTTGGGCATTACAACATAATACATAGACCGTAATCTGACTGCATCTATGACTAATAATCCACCCGCCGGATGTCATCCGAGCAACCGTTGGGTATTAAGTTGCAAGCAACAGATAATTGCCTTAAGCATAGTGTAATGTAAACAATACAAATGTCCTTGAACACAAGATTGTTGTTTTCTCTCTAGTTGCAACAACACATCTACAACCTTAGAGGTTATTGTCACTCCCCCAGATTACTAGAGGCATGAACCCACTATCAAGATAAATACTCCCTCTTGGAGTCACTAGCATCTACTCGGCCAAGATATCTAAATATGATAAATCAATAAATCAACTTGACAAAGTACTCAATATTCATCAGATCCCAACAAACACAACATGTAGAATTACATAACGATGATCTTGATCATGATAGGCAGCTCACAAGATCTAAACATGAAGCACATAGAGGAGAAGACAACCATCTAGCTACTGCTATGGACCCTTAGTCCAAGGTAGACTACTCACACATCACTCCGGAGGCAGGCATGGTGATGAAGAAGGCCTCCGGTGGTGATTCCCCTCTCCGGCAGGGTGCCGGGAAGAGCTTCTGGACCCTCCCGATCTCGCGTCGACGATGGCGGCGGCTTGCAGTATGTTTTCTGGAAAAATTGATCGGGTCTTAGGGTTTTCTCGCCGAGGAGAATATATAGGCGGAGGGGCGATGTTAGGAGGTGGGCCAAGTGGCCTCACCACCTAGTGGCGCGGGCTAGGGGTAGGCCGCGCCACCCCATGGTGCGGCTGCCCTCTGGGCCCCCTCCGTATCTACTTTGGACTCCGTCTCGTGTCGGGAAAAATAGGAACTTCGGCTTTTGTTTCGTCCAATTCCAAAAATATTTCATGTGTAACTTTTCTGAAACACAAAAGCAGCAGAAAATAAGGAACTGGCACTGTGGCATCTCGTTAATAGGTTAGTTCCGAAAAATGCATAAAAACTCCACGAAGTGTAACAAAACACAAAGAAAATGGTGCATAAACAAGAATGGAGCATCAAAAATTATAGATACGTTTGAGACGTATCAAGCATCCCCAAGCTTAACTCCTGCTCGTCCTCGAGTAGGTAAGTGATAACAAACCAATAATTTTTGAGGTGACATGCACCAACACAATCTTGATCAAATGATGTAAAGCGTTGAGTGCTGAGATCAAAGTACTCTAAACATGGGCATAAAAGACATAATCTTGACAATAAAACTTAGCAACCATGTTAGCAAAGTGGTTTTCAGCTTGTCCTTCATAGAGTAGCAAAACATAAATGCATAGGATACCTTCAAGTTTAAGAGGGTGACTAGATACAAATAATTTAAGAACAAGCAAAACCATTATCATGAATCAATCAATAATAAATTTTGGGACTATGCACATTATACTCAGAATGACAACTATGCTCTCTTAGAAGGTGCATAAAGGTAAAAGGTGGAGACTCAACATAAAAGTAAAAGAAAGGCCCTTCGCAGAGGGAAGCATGGATTAAATATGTGCTAGAGCTTTTCATTCGTAAAACAGAGATAAAAAATTGTTTTGAGAGGTGGTTGTTCTTGTCAACGACTGACAATGGGGTTCTTACTATCTTCCATACTAAGCAAGTTTTGAGAGAGATTGGCACTTTTGTGCTCTTTTATAAAGCTTGGCACTCCTCCCCACTTTTCCTTTCATAAACCATGGCTAACCGACTCCATCGGGTGCCCACCAACTTTCACATACCATGGAGGAGTGCCTTTTTTCTTTTCTTTTTTCCCTTTTTTAATATTTTTGAAATATAACAATATGGAAGATAGCAAATCCGACCACTACGTCCCCATGAGCTGAAAACAGTGTCACAAAATGAGAAGTATTTTGAAGGTTTTTTTGAAAGGTAGCACATGAAAATTTACTTGGAATGGCTTGCAAATACCATGCATATGAATTTATAGTGGACTCTTTGGAATAAACTTTGGTTTTTGGGAGTTGGATGCACGAGAAGTATTCCCTCTCAGTATAGATGAAGGCTAGCAAAAGACTGGGAGCAACCAACTAAGAGAGCAATAACGGCCATAATCATGCATAGCGACAAAACAGTATTAACCAAAGCATAAAGTGGTATCACAAGTCAAAAACCAAATGATCATAGAGGCTAGAGGCGGATTGTTAAAGTCAAACATGATGTAAGTATGCGCCAAGTCAACCCAAATAAAGCATCAAAGGAGAAAACCACAATAATATGCTCCCATATAATAAAAATAACGCATGATTCTTTCAAAGTCACATTAAGCAATCTCAGTCATTTGACACAAGTCATGCTATAGCAAAAACTACTAAGCATACTATCAAAATGACATCAAGCATGACATGCAAAAGTCTAAGCCACAGTCTAAACAAGCTCCCATTTGTACCACTATAGGCATGAAACTTTTTTCTCTTTTCCAACACCAATCAACATTTTTGTAACAACTCTTAAAGATGAAAACCAACATAGATCAAAGGTCTAAATACACCTTGATACAAAGAAATAACAAGTTCTGAACAAAAATCAAGGCAAAAAACGAAAGCTAAACACAGTACTAGAAAAAGAGAACACTCATCGAACGAAAAGAGTGAAAACTAGAGTGTTCTTGGCAATGAAAAATGGAGTGTGTCTTCTCCAAAAGAAATATGTTGGGGTCCAACCATTTATTGCAGCAAACAAAATAAAATAAAATTGAAAGCAAAAATAAAGACGCTCCAAGAAAAATGCATAGAATACAAAGCAATAAAAATATAGTGTCTTGAAAGATGACCTGATTTTTGCCGATGAAGAAGGGGTGCCTCGGGGCATCCCCAAGCTTTGGCGCTTGTACCTCTTGGATATTTCTTGGGGTGACATGTGAAGGGTTTCGCAGCATAGTAAATTAGAATTTTTCCTACGGATGCGAACAAGAAAGCCAAGATCTAATCTAGGAGATGTAATCAACGAGAGAGATAGATGAGATCTTCATACCCTTGAAGAAATCGCATAGCGAAAACGTTCAACAGAACGTGGATGATGTAGTCGTACTAGCCATCTCCTCCTCGCAATCCGATCCAATCCAACATCGCAAGTGGCAACGCCTCCGAGAGATGCACACGTACAGCACACCAACGACTCCGCCTTCCCGGTCTAGCGAGATATGGTGGAGTGGTAGATGGGATCAACAGCACGACGGTGTGGTGTCTATGGTGGAGAGTATGCACCGACATGGCTTTGCCTGTTTGCGTGGTGAAAAAAAATGGAGAAAGGAGGCTTCAGAAAGCGGACAGTGGCTCCGCGCAAATTAGGTCAAACCTAAACTGTGTGCGGCTGGTCCTTTTATAGGTGTCCCGCCTTGTAGCAGGAGCTAGGTTAACATGCACATCGTTACAATACGATCAGCTAGCAGACCCGCCGCCGCCACGATCCGATGGATCGAATCCATCCGTGCGCGTGCCTGGTGCGACCAGCAAGCCACCCTAGCTGTCGGCCCATCAAGTTGCAAGGGCCCAGCCCGGCTTAGCGAGCGAGAGCGTGCCAGGGCGATCGCCCCTGGCCGCCTCGAGCGGGCGCTCCTGGGCGCCTCGATGGTGCGCCGTGCGTGCGAGCCAGGGACTCTTCCCTGGCCGCCGCAGCCCCTTTTTTCTTTCCTTTTATCTTTATTTATTTCTGCTAAATAAATAGAGTTTAATATTTATTAATTCCTACAATTAATAAACATTATATTTTTCACCCGAAACAATTCCGAACTCTCCGAAACACTTTCACATATATCCCAAGACTACCCTAGCATTGATATGCGTTAAGTGTGTGACCCTACGGGTTCGAGAATACGTGGACATGATCTCCATCAATAATCAATAGCGAGATCTGGAAATCCATATTGACTCCCACGCACTCAACGATGATCATATCGGATGAACCACGATGTCAGGATTCAATCAATCCCGTATTTATATTCCCTTCGTCTCGCGATACTTTACTCGCCCAAGATTTGATTATCGGTATCGGCATACCTAGTTCAATCTCGTTCACAGCAAGTACTTTACTCGTTCCATAATCCGATATCACTTTGTGATTAACTCCTTAACCACGTGCTTGCAAGTGGTGTTGATATCGATTACCGAGTGGGCCCGAAGTATATCTCTCCGAATTGGGAGGGACAAATTCCATCTCGATACATACAACCCAACAAGTACTTTCCGATCACCTGAGAGACACCGTTATGATCACCCTTTCATAGGATGACGTTTGATGACCTCAAAGCTCTAAACTGATACTAGGGAGTTGCATTATCTCATGGTCTAAGGAACACAATACATGACATAGGAAAAAGCTTTGCAAATATGAACACAATGACACGATCTAATTGCTGCACTTTATTTGGGTATGTCCATCATATCATTCTCCTATGATATGACCTCATTATTAATCGAGAACTCATGTCTATGGTTAGGAAACCTTAACCATCATTAATCAATGAACTAGTCCATAGAGGCGTACTAGGGACACGGTGTTGTTCATAAACCACACAAGTATTAAAGTTTCCGCTTAATACAATTCTAGCATGGAATATAAACATTATCATGAACAAGAATTATAATAATAACCTCTTTATTATTGCCTCTAGGGCATAATTCCAACAGTCTCCCACTTGCACTAGAGTCAATAATCTAGTTTACATCTGGTAACAATCTAACACCCATGGCATTAAGGTGCTGATCATGTTTTGCTCGTGGCAGAGGTTTAGTCAACGGATCTGTGACATTCTGATCCGTATGTACTTTGCTAATCTTCAGATCTCCATCTGATATATAATCTTGAATTATATGGAAATGGCGGTTGATGTGCTTGGTCTTTGGATGATATCTTGGTTCCTTAGCCAGTGCTATGGCGCCAGTGTTGTCGCACAATATCTCTAGTGGGTCCAAGGCACTTGGAACCACACCAAGCTCAGTGATGAAGTTCCTGATCCAAACTCCTTCACTTGACGCTTCCGAAGCAGCCATGTATTCCACTTCGGTTGTAGATCCTGCGATCACGCTTTGCTTGCAGCTTCTCCAGCTCACAGCTCCACCATTCAAAATATAAACATATCCTGTCTGAGATTTAGAATCATCCGGGTCGGTGTCGAAGCTAGCATCGACGTAACCTTTTACGACGAGCTTCTCATCACCTCCATAGACCAAGAACATTTATTTAGTCCTATTTAAATACTTTAGGATGTTCTTTATGGCTGTCCAGTACTCCACTCCTGGATCACTTTGGTATATGCTTGTCAAACTAAGAGCATTGGACACATCCGGTCTAGTACACAACATGGCATACATGATAGAACCTATGGCCGAGGCATATGGCACTTTGCTCATAGTTTCTCTATCTTTTGCCGTAGTTGGACACTGAGCCTTGCTCAATATCTTACCTGACAACATGGGCAATGAACCTTTCTTTGCTTTATCCATTCTAAACCTTTTCAGAACTTTGTCCAGGTATGTACTTTGGCTTAAACCTATTAGGCGTCTTTGTATATACAACTCTTATATATACAAGCTTCGTAGCAATTTGGAACAAATCCAAAACTCTTGATCACTTGATCAAAACGAAGGTTCCAACTCCGGGATGCTTGCTTCAGCCCATAAATGGAACGCTAAAGTTTGCACACTTTATCAGCATCCTTAGGATCGACAAAACCTTTGGGCTGCATCATATACAACTCTTTATCAATGTTGCCATTGAGGAACACAGTCTTGACATCCATTTGCCAAATTTTATAATCATGAAATGCAACAATTGCTAATAAAATCCGAATGGACTTAAACATCGCTACGGGAGAGAATGTCTCATCGTAGTCAACACCTTGAACTTGCCGAAAACCTTTTGCGACAAGCCGAGCCTTGTAGACGGTAACATTACCATCCGCATTCGTTTTCTTCTCGAAGATCCATTTGCACTCAACGGCCTTACGGTCGCTAGGAGGGTCCACCAAAGTCCATACTTGGTTTTCGCGCATGGATCCCAATTTGGATTTCATGGCTTCTAGCCATTTCCCAGAGTCTGGGCTCATCATCGCTTCCTCATAGTTCGCAGGTTTGTTGTTGTCTAACAACATGATGGTTAAGATAGGGTTGCCGTACTATTCAGGAGTGGCACGCGACCTTGTTGACCTGCGAAGTTCAGTAGTAGCATCGTTCGAAGTTTCATGATCCTCGTAATTAGCTTCCTCTCCTGTTGGTGCAGGCGGCACCGAAACAACTTCGGGTGCTACGCTACTATCCAATTCGAGAGAAGGTTCAATAACCTCGTCTAGCTCTACCTTCCTCCCACTCACTTCTTTCGAGAGAAACTCCTTCTCAAGAAAGGATCCGTTCTTAGCAACAAACACTTTGCCTTCAGATCTGTGGTAGAAGGTATACCCAATTGTTTCCTTAGGGTATCCTATGAAGATACATTTCTTCGCTTTGGGTTTGAGCTTGTCCGGCATCAACCTCTTGACGTAAGCTTTGCATCCCCAAACTTTAAGAAACGATAGCTTAGGTTTAGCACCAAACCATAGTTCATACGGTGTCGTCTCAACGGATTTAGATGGTGCCCTATTTAAAGTGAATGCAGCGGTTTCTAATGCATAACCCCAAAATGATAATGGAAAATCTGTAAGAGACATCATCAATCGCACCATATCTAATAGAGTTCGATTCCAGCATTCAGACACACCATTGCGCTGTGGTGTTCTAGGTGGCGTGAGTTGCGAAACAATTCCACTTGCTTTAAGATGCATGAGAAAATCATAACTTAAATACTCACCTCCACGATCGGATCACAGAAATTTTATTTTCCTGTTATGATGGTTTTCCACTTCGTTCTGAAATTCTTTGAACTTTTCAAACATTTCAGATTTATGTTTCACTAAATAGACATACCCATATCTACTTAAGTCATCAGTAAAAGTGAGAAAATAGCGATATCCACCGCGCGTCAAAATACTCATTGGTCCGCACACATCGGTATGTATGATTTCTAATAAATCCGTTGCTCGCTCCATTGTTCCGGAGAACGGGGTTTTCATCATCTTGCCCATGAGGCATGGCTCGCACGTGTCAAACGATTCCAAATCAAGAGACTCCAAAAGTCCATCAGAATGGAGTTTCTTCATGCGTTTTACGCCAATATGACCTAGACGGCAGTGCCACAAATAAGTTGGATTATCACTATCTACCTTGCATCTTTTAGCCTCAATGTTATGGATGTGTGTTTCATTGCTTTCGAGATTCAGAAGAAATAAACCATTCACGACAGGTGCATGGCCATAAAAGATGTTATTCATATAAATAGAACAACCATTATTCTCAGATTTAAATGAATAACCGTCTTGCAATAAACACGATCCAGATATAATGTTCATGCTCAACGCAGGCACATAATAACACTTACTAAGGTTTAAAACTAATCCCGAAGGTAAAACTAAGGAGAGCATGCCGACGACCATCACATCAACTTTTGATCCATTGCCGACGCGCATCATCACCTCATCCCTTGCTAGCCATCGTCTATTTCGTAGCTCCTGTTTCGAGTTACAAATATTAGCAACTGAACCAGTATCATATACCCAGGCACTACAACGAGCGCTAGTAAGGTAAACATCAATAACATGTATATCAAATATACCTTTAATGGTGCCAGCCTTCTTGTCCGCTAAGTACTTGGGACAGTTGCGTTTTCAGTGACCCTTGTCCTTGCAATAGAAGCACTCAGTGTCCGGCTTAGGTCCATACTTGAGCTTCTTCTCAGTAGGGGCAACGCGCTTGCCGCTGCCTTTCTTGAAGAATTTCTTTGCACCCTTAGCTTTTTGAAGCCAGTGGTCTTGTTGACCATCAACACATGATTATCTTTCTTGATATCCACCTCCGCAGCTTTCAGCTTAGCGAAGAGCTCAGTGATCGTATCAGTGGAACCAATTTGATTGTGAGTAACTACAAAGCCTTTGTAGCTAGGAGGGAGTGATTGCAGAACTCTGTCAATCTTGAGCTCTTCTGGAATCTTGCAGTCCAGCTGCTCAAGGCGTTGAGTGTAGCCAAACATCTTAATGGCGTGCTCACTAATGGAACTCCCTTCCTCCATTTTGCAGTTAAAGAACTTCTCAGAGATCGCATATCTCTCAGAACGGGCCTGAGTCTGAAACATGGTTTTTAGTTCCTCAAGTATCTCAAAAGGCCCCTTGAACTCCTCAAAACAATTTTAAAGTTCCGGTTCCATAGCAAACAACATGGTACTCTTAATCACACCATAATCATCTTTGCGTGACTGATAAACAACTTTTTGTCCGCCTAGGGGGGTCACCTAGCGCTTGCTCAAGTACATAGGCTTTTTGTCCGCCAGCGAGAATGATTCTCAGATTGCGGAACCAGTTGGTGAAGTTAGACCCATTGTTTTTAAGCTTTTCTTTCTCAGCAAACACGTTGAAGTTGAAGTTGGACTTAGCCATTTGATCTACAAAATTTGCAAGTACAATTTAGACTATGTTCATGATAACTAGTTCAACTTAATCAAATTACTAGATGAACTCCCACTAAATTCAACATCCCTCAAGTTGTTTAGTGAACACGATACAAATTCACCACACCTAATCCGATCTTCACGAGAAGAGACGTGGTTTCAATGGTGGACAACGAAGTGTCGATCATATCATTTATATGACTCATGTTTAACCTTTCGGTTCGTGTGTTCCGAGGCCATGTCTGTACATGCTAGGCTCGTCAAGTCAAACCCAAGTATTTCCGCATGTGCAAAACTGGCTTGCACCCGTTGTATGTGAACGTAGAGTTTATAGCACCCGATCATCACGAGATGCTTCAAAACGACGAACTTTCACAACGGTGCATACATGGGGAGAACATAATTTTATCTTGATCTTTAAGTGAGGAATCATCTTATAATGCTACCGTCGCGATCAAAGCATAATAAGATACATAAAAGGATAAACATCACATACATATAATTTTATGTGACATGGTATAGCCAATCTCCACGCAATGATCTCCATCTTGTGCGCGTCGGCATGATCTCCATCACTCCACCATGATTGCCTCCACCACGAATAGCAACTACAACTATTGCTAACTACTTAGCGATAAACTAAAGCTATTACATGGTGTATAAAAAGTTGGCACGCATGTCATACACAATTGTAAAGAAAACCATATGGCTCCTGCCGGTTGTGAACTCATCGACATGCAAGTCATGAAATATTACAAAACATGATCATCGCATACATCACATATATCACATCACATCTTGTGGCCATACCATATCACAAAACACTCCCTGCAAAAACAAGTTAGACGCCTCTACTTTGTTGTTGCATGTTTTACGTGGCTTATGGGAGTAACAAGTTAAGAACGATTCTTACCTACGAAAAGCCACAACGGTGATGGTTGCTAACATCCGTTGTAAATCTCATGACTACTATAGTGAGAGAAATTGGCATTCACCAGCCACATGTGTGGAACAAGCCACACGTCAAGTGCAGAGCCGGTCTCGCGAACGAGGTCGCGTAAAGTTGGCCTGGACCGCTTTGATCTCACTATGCCGCGCCATAAGAAATACACAACAAAGAGGTTTGCAATAGAAAACATCAAAGCCCACAACAAACATGTTGCGTTCTACTCATGAAACACATCTACGCATAGATCTAGCTCTGATACCACTGAAGGGTTTCGCAGCATAGTAAATCAGAATTTTTCCTACGGATGCGAACAAGAAAGCCAAGATCTAATCTAGGAGATGTAATCAACGAGAGAGATAGATGAGATCTTCATACCCTTGAAGAAATTGCACAGCGGAAACGTTCAACAGAATGTGGATGATGTAGTCGTACTAGCCGTCTCCTCCTCGCGATCTGATCCAATCCAACGTTGTAAGTGGCAACGCCTCCGAGAGATGCACACGTACAGCACACCAACGACTCCGCCTTCCCGGTCCAATGAGATATGGTGGAGTGGTAGATGGGATCGATAGCACGACGGCGTGGTGTCTATGGTGGAGAGTATGCGCCGACAGGGCTTTGCCTGTTTGCGTGGTGGAAAAAGAACGGAGAAAGGAGGCTTCAGAAAGCGGGCAGCGGCTCCGCGCAAATTAGGTCAAACCTAAACTGTGTGTGGCTGGTCCTTTTATAGGCGTCCCGCCATGTAGCAGGGGCTAGGCTAACATGTGCATCGTTACAATACGATCAGCCAGCACACCCGCCGCCGCCACGATCCGATGGATCGAATCCATCCGTGCACGTGCCTGGCGCGACCAGCAAGCCACCCTAGCCGCCGGCCCATCAAGCTGCAAGGGCCCAGCCCGGCTTAGCGAGCGAGAGCGTGCCAGGGCGATCGCCCCTGGCCGCCTCGAGCGGGCGCTCCTAGGCGCCTCGATGGTGCGCCGTGCATGCGAGCCAGGGACTCTTCCCTGGTCGCCGCAACCCCTTTTTTCTCTCATTTTTTTTCTTTCCTTTTATCTTTATTTATTTCTGCTAAATAAATAAAGTTTAATATTTATTAATTCCTACAATTAATAAACATTATATTTTTCACCCGGAATAATTCCGAACTCTCCGAAACGCTTTCAAATATATCCCGAGACTACCCTAGCGTTGATATGCGTTAAGTGTGTGACCCTACGGGTTCGAGAATACGCGGACATGATCTCCATCAATAATCAATAGCGGGATCTGGAAATCCATATTGACTCCCACGCACTCAACGATGATCATATCGGATGAACCACGATGTCAGGATTCAATCAGTCCCGTATTTATATTCCCTTCGTCTCGCGATATTTTACTCGCCCGAGATTTGATCGTCGGTATCGGCATACCTAGTTCAATCTCGTTCACAGCAAGTACTTTACTCGTTCCGTAATACGATATCACTTTGTGATTAACTCCTTAACCACGTGCTTGCAAGCGGTGTTGATATCGATTACCGAGTGGGCCCAAAGTATATCTCTCCAAATCGGGAGGGACAAATTCCATCTCGATACATACAACCCAACAAGTACTTTCCGATCACCTGAGAGACACCTTTATGATCACCCTTTCATAGGATGACGTTTGATGACCTCAAAGATCTCTTCCGATATTAGGGAGTTGCATTATCTCATGGTCTAAGGAACACAATACATGATATAGGAAAAAAGCTTTGCAAAGATGAACACAATGACACAATCTAATTGCTGCACTTTATTTGGGTCTATCCATCATATCATTCTCCTAATGATATGACCTCATTATTAATCGACAAATCATGTCTATGGTTAGGAAACCTTAACCATCATTAATCAATGAACTAGTCCATAGAGGCATACTAGGGACACGGTGTTGTTCATAAACCACACAAGTATTAAAGTTTCCGCTTGATACAATTCTAGCATGGAATATAAACATTATCATGAACAAGAATTATAATAATAACCTCTTTATTATTGCCTCTACGGCATAATTCCAACAACATGGGCATCCCCATGCTTGAGCTTTTGTCCATACTTCATCTCATCTCATCATTCTACTTTCCCTACACTTGAAAACTTCCTTCATACAAAACTCTACACAATTCTATTAGCAACATTAGTGTAAGCACGATAGTAAATCTACTCTTTTGGTTTAGTTTCAACTCAAGTATAACATCCATTAAATCATAAGCTACTGTAGCAACTTCCTCAAAAGTTCCGTGATCAAAAGAACTCAAAAAGAAAGCGATCAAGAGGCAAACACAAATAGTGGCAGAAATCTGTCAAAACAGAACAACTGGTAAAGATCAATTTTTTTTGAAAATCTTATGTTGCTCAAATTGAAAAGTGCAAACCTAATGAAAGTTTGGCAATAACCTGGGGCATGTGCACAAGAAATCGCAGATCAAAAAGACGTTTTGAGAATTTTCATGAATTTTTATGGTACAGCACAGAAATCTGTTTTAGGACAGCAACTTCCCCAAATCTTACCTTCCTCCAATTAGAGGTTCATCTTGGCACAAAAACGAAATAAAAATGATAAGGAGAGGTCATTACAGTAGTAATAACTTCCAAGACTCAACAAAAAGAAAAATTACTAAAAAGAAAACATTGGATTATCTCCCAAGAGTGCTTTTCTTTAACGCCTTTGAGCTAGGCGCATAAAGTGAAAATCAAGTAATTTCAAGCGATGAAGCATCAAGATCATAATTTGCTCTAAGAATAGAATCAAAAAGTAATTTCTTTATCTTTCTAGGGAAGTGTTCCATACCTTTCTTGAGTGGGAATTGCTATTTAATGGTGCCTTCCTTCATATCAATAATGGCACCAAGAATTCTAAGAAAAGGTCTTCCCAAAATAATAGGACAAGAAGCATTGCATTCAACATCCAAAACAAGGAAATCAACGGGAACAAGGTTATTGTTAACCATAATAAGAACATCATTAATCCTTCCCAAAGGTTTCTTCTTAGCAACATCAGCAAGAGGAACATCAAAATAACAATTTTCAAGTGGTGGTAAACCAAGCATATCATAAATCTTTCTAGGCATAATAGAAATGCTTGCACCAAGATCACATAAAGCATGACAATCAAAATCATTCACATTCATATCAGTGATGGGCTCCCAACCATATTCTAACTTCTTGGGAATAGAAACCTTTTATTTCAACTTTTCCTCCCTAATTTGCATGAGAGCATTCGTAATATGCTTTGTAAAAGCAACATTCATAGAACTAGGATTAGGACTTAAAGAAAGCTTTTGCAAGAACAAAATTACTTCAGAGATATTGCAACCATCAACATCAAAATCATTAAAGGTAGTGGAGCTATCGTCTCCCACACTCTGAAATTTTTTGCACTTTTAGTAGAAAAAGTTTTTGCAGTTTTGGGCTTTTTTGCACAAGGAGTGGGAGTTTTCTCTACACCAATCAAAGTAAGAGGATTGGTAGCATTTGAAACAACGTCACTAGTGGTGGTAATAGTACAAACCTTCATATTTCTAGCCATCTCATATTCTCTTTCCCACCTAGCATGCAATTCTTCTAACATCCTAACATTTTCATCAATTCTAACCTGAATGGAATTCAAAGTCTTGCTTTCTTTCACATCATGAGGCAAAACTTTTAGTTTTAGAAGTTCAACATCAAGAGCAAGGCTATCAACTTTAGAAGCAAGAACATCAATTTTACCAAGCTTTTCCTCAATAGACTTATTAAAAGCGGTTTGTTTACTAATGAAGTCTTTGAGCATGACTTCAAGATCAGAGGGCGCGCCCCTAGTGTTGTTGGAGGAATTACCATAAGAGTTTCCATAACCATTACCATTGGTAGAAGGATACGACCTATAATTGTTGCTAGCAAAATTGTTCCTATAAGCACTATTGTTGAAATTATTATTTCTAATGAAGCTTACATCAACATGCTCTTCTTGAGCAACCAAAGAGGCTAAAGGAACATTATTAGGATCAACATGAGCTCTATCATTAGCAAGCATAGCCATAATAGTATCAATCTTATCACTCAAGGAAGAGGTTTCTTCAACAGAATTTACCTTCTTACCTTGTGGAGCTCTCTCGGTGTGCTACTCAGAATAATTTACCATCATATTATCAAGAAGCTTCATTGCGGTGCCCAAGATGATGGAGATAAAAGTACCTCTAGCAGTTGAATCCAAGAGATTTCTTGAAGAAAAATTTAGTCCTGCATAAAAGGTTTGGATAATCATCCAAGTAGTCAGTCTATGAGTGGGACAATTCTTTATCAAAGATTTTATTCTTTCCCAAGCTTGAGCAACATGTTCATTATCAAACTGTCTAAACTTCATAATATCACTTCTCAAAGCTATAATCTTAGCAGGAGGATAATATTTTCCAATAAAAGCATCCTTACACTTAACCCAAGAATCAATATTATTTCTAGGCAAAGATAGCAACCAATCCTTAGCTCTTCCTCTTAAAGAGAAAGGAAACAACTTAAGCTTAATAATATCACCATCTACATCCTTATACTTTTGCATCTCACATGGCTCAACAAAATTGTTGAGATGAGCTGCAGCATCATTAGTACTAACACCAGAAAACTGCTCTTTCATAACAAGATTCAACAAAGCAGGTTTAATCTCATACAAATTTGCCTCAGGAGCAGGTGGCGCAATAGGAGTGCAGATAAAATCATTGTTGTTGGTGCTAGTAAAATCACACAACTTGGTGTTCTCAGGAGTACCCATTCTAGCAAGACTAAAAGCAGACAAGCAAAAAATAATAACTATAAAGGAACTAATTTTTTGTATTTTTGATAAAAAGATGCAAGCAAAAATAAAGTAAAGAAAATAAGCAAAACAATAACAAAGTAAAAAAGATTGGAAGCGAGAGACTCCCCTTGCAGAAATCCTCGTTCTCCCCGGCAACGGCGCCAGAAAAATTGCTTGATAGTGCGTGTAAGGCACCAAGTTGGGAACCCCAAGAGGAAGGTATGATGAGCACAACAACAAGTCTTCCCTCAGTATGAAACCGAGGTTTATCGAACCAGTAGGAGAAAGAACCAACTTCTGAAGGTTGATGCTCACTGGCTTGGCGACAGCTCCAGAAAATTTATATATGGCGCCTTATCTGGGGCGTAGCTTTGCACTAGCAACAACGTGGAACCTGCACACAACACAACCAAAGTACTTTGCCCCAACTTACAGTGAGGTTGTCAATATCACCAGTTTGCTGTAAACAAAGGATTAAACGTATCGTGTGGTAAAAGATAGTAGTTTGCGAGAAAGTAAATAATGCTTGTAAATAGTAAACGGTAATATGAATGTAAAAGAATGGTCCGAGGTCCATAGTTCACTAGAGGTGTCTCTCCATAAAGATAAATAACATGCTAGGTAAACAAATTACAGTTGGGCAATTGACAGAATAAAGAAAGCAAACAAATGCATGTACATGTCATGAGGATCACTATGAGATTCACCTGGGCATTATAACATAATACATAGACCGTAATCCAACTGCATCTATGACTAATAATCCACCCGCCGGATGTCATCCGACCAACCGTTGGGTATTAAGTTGCAAGCAACAGATTATCGCCTTAAGCAAAGTGTGTAATGTAAACAATACAAATGTCCTTGAACACAAGATTGTTGTTTTCTCCCTAGTAGCAACAGCACATCTACAACCTTAGAGGTTATTGTCACTTCCCTGGATTACTAGAGGCATGAACCCACTATCGAGCATAAATACTCCCTCTTGGAGTCACTAGCATCTACTCGGCCAAGATATCTACTAGCAACGGAGAGCATGCAAGATCATAAACAACATAGAGATGATAAATCAATAAATCAACTTGACAAAGTACTCAAAATTCATCAGATCCCAACAAACACAACATCTAGAATTACATAACGATGATCTTGATCATGATAGGCAGCTCACAAGATCTAAACATGAAGCACATGGAGGAGAAGACAACCATCTAGCTACTGTTATGGACCCATAGTCCAAGGTATACTACTCACACATCACTCCGGAGACAGGCATGGTGATGAAGAAGGTCTCCGGTGGTGATTCCCCTCTCTTGTAGGGTGCCAGGAAGAGCTTCTAGACCCTCCCGATCTTGCGTCGACGACGATGGCGGCTTGCAGTATGTTTTCTAGAAAATTGATCGGGTCTTAGGGTTTTCTCGCCGAGGAGAATATATAGGCGGAAGGGCGATGTCAGGAGGTGCGCTGGGTGGCCTCACCACCTGGTGGCGCGGGCCAGGGGTAGGCCGCGCCACCCCTTGGTGCGGCTGCCCTCTGGCCCCCCTCCGTCTCTGCTTTGGACTCCGTCTCATATCGGGAAAATAGGAACTTCGGCTTTTGTTTCGTCCAATTCCGAGAATATTTCCTATGTAACTTTTCTGAAACACAAAAACAGCAGAAAACATGGAACTGGCACTGTGGCATCTCGTTAATAGGTTAGTTCCAGAAAATGCATAAAAATGCCACGAAGTGTAACAAAACACAAAGAAAATGGTGCATAAACAAGCATGGAGCATCAAAAAATAATAGATACATTTGAGACGTATTAGGGAGCAACAGTAGCATATTGTGAATCAGATGAACAGATCACTGCAAGGCTCCCCCTTTAATATGGCGTAGGCGATAGGGGGACCAAACCATCGTGTTGGTTTTGGTGCCCCCGATCGGGGCGCGTTAGTTAGCGTATGAGGTCACGTACAAGGAAGAGGTCCTGGGCATTGGCCCAGTGGGACTCCTTTATTATCTTAACATTACAACGTTGACTTTCTCTTTATCGTTTTAACTTTCATTTAAACATGACAGATCAACCAACATTCTCCTCCTTGATCGTTAGGTTTAACTTCATTCGCCCATTCTTCATAGGAATAATATATCAAAGTGAGGTGTTACAATAGCTAATTAAATGTCGTTGAAACTCAACACTGATGACATACCAGCCTATTTTGAAATGGATAACATTTTTCTTAATGGGAGTGGTTCTTTCAGTGGTCCCTTTATTCTAGAATCATAAGGCTTCCAGTAATCCCATGTCGGCAACATGCTCACAAAAAATACTGGGTGGTAAGCCTTTCGTTAGCGGATCCACAATCATACGAGTTGTACTTATATGCTTAGCATCAATTGTTTGATCCTGGATTCTATCCTTCACAACATAGTACTTAATGTCAATGTGCCTGGTTGCTGCCCTTGACTTGTTGTTATGTGAACAGAAAACTGCCGGTTCATTATTGCAGTACAACAAAAGTGGTTTTGAAATGTTGTCAACCACTTTAAGTCCAGGAATAAAATTCTTTGCCATACAGCCTGCCCAGTGGCCTCATAACATGCTATATATTCTGCGTGCATCATAGATGAAGCAGTTATTGTTTATTTGGAGATTTTCCATGATATGGCTCCTCCGGCAAGTGTGAATACATAACCTGATGTGGATTTCTTACTATACACACAACCGGCATAATCAACATCTGAATAACCAACAACTTCTAGGTTATCAGACCTTCTATAAGTAAGCATGTAATCTTTCGTGCCTTGCATATAACGCAAGACTTTCTTTACGGCCCTCCAATGTTCTAATCCTAGATTTCATTGGAATCTACCAAGCATCCCGGTAATAAAAGCTAAGTCAGGGCGTGTGCACACTTGTGCATACATAACGCTTCCGACAGCCAAAGCATAAGGAACCGACTTCATCTAATCAGTTTCAATTTGGTTCCTTTGACATTGAAATGTCCCAAACTTGTCGCCCTTGACTACAGGAGCAGGTGAGCCTGAGCACTTATGCATATTATATTTCTTTAGTACTCACTCAAAGTATGCCTTTTGTGATAGTCCCAACACACCTTTAGACCTATCTCGATGAATCTCTATGCCAAGAACATATGTGGCTTCACCGAGATCTTTCATATCAAACTTGGAAGACATAAAATTCTTGGTCTCATGCAGCATATCATTATCGCTGCAGGCCAATAATATGTCATCCACATACAGGACTAATATTGTGAACCTACTTCTCTTAAACTTAACATAAATGCAGTTGTCCACAACATTTTCCGTAAAACGAAAAGTTCTAATAATCTTGTCGAACTTGAGGTACCACTACCTTGAAGCTTTCTTCAAGCCATAGATGGATTTCTTTAGACAACATGACAAATTTTCCTTTCCTTCAACAACAAAACCTTCCGGTTGAGTCATGTAAACATCTTCTTTAAGGTCACCATTTAGAAACTCTGTCTTAAAGTCCATTTGATGCAATTCTAGGTCAAAATGAGCTACTAGAGACATAACGATCCTAAAAGAATCTTTAGATGATACAGGGGAGAAGGTCTCATTGTAGTCAATTCCTTCTCTCTGTGTGAAACCTTTTGCCACAAATCTAGCCTTGAACCATTCGATATTCCCTTTGGAATCATACTTAGTTTTGTAGACCCATTTGCAGCCTACTCTTTTAGCACCATCAGGAATTTCTACTAAGTCCCAAACGTCATTTGAGTCCATAGATTTCAATTTGTCTTCCATGGCAACCTACCACTTGGACGAATTCGTACTTTCAATGGCCTGCTTGTATGAGGTTGGGTCCTCTACTTTTCCCATATCATTCACATCCTCACTCATGTAAGTGATATAATCATCTGTGATGGCTTTATTTCTTTCTCGTTGTGATCTTCTCACAGAAGACAGTGGTGGAGGAGCGTCATTATTTTGAGGATCTTCATTTTCTGACTAGTGATCTTCTTCATTTTCATTATTATCAGCTTTAGAATTATCATTAGGTTGAGGACCTGAACTGGAAGGTTCAAGATCATCAGAAAGATGTTACTCTCCTTCGTATCGGGAGAACAATCTCTTGGATGACCGCGGTTGGAGCACACACCCGCTTCTCCTCAAGATCGATCATCCTTATTTTTGTGACTTCATTATCTTCAAAAAAATACCGCTTGTCGGGTCTCCACATACTTAGTGGTGTGACCTGGACAATAGAAGCGATATCCCTTTACTCTATGAGGGTATCCAACAAAGAAACAACTAACTGTTTTTGGATCTAGCTTCTTAAGTTGTGGATTGAAAACTTTAGCTTCAGCAGGACAACCCCACACATGCAGATAGTTCAAGCTCGGTTTCTTTCCTGTCCACATCTCGTAAGGTGTGCACGGTGCTGCTTTAGTAGGAGCAAGGTTTAGCACATGTGCAGCTGTCTTCAAAGCCTCCGTCCATAGGCTTACTGGTAAACTTGCATGAATAAGCATACTTCACACCCTATCCATGAGTGTGTGATTTCTGCGCTCAGCCACACCATTTTGCTGAGGTTTGCTAGGCATTGAATACTGGGCAACAATTCCCTTTTCAGCAAGGAACTTGGTAAAAGGTCCTAGAATTTTCCCATAAGGAGCATACCTTCCGTAATATTCTCCCCCATGATCAGATCGTAAAACTTTAATTTTCTCATTTAGTTGGTTCTCAACTTCAGCTTTGAACAATTTGAATGTTTCCAAAGCTTTCGATCGATCGCGTATGGGATAAAGATACCCATATCAGGAGAAGTCGACTATAAATGTGATGAACGAATCAAAACCATATATAGACCTAACATTTAGGGGTCCGCATATGTCAGTATGAGTAAGTTGGAGAACCCTTGTGGCTCTTATGGCTCCTTTCTGAATTGTTTTTGTATATTTTCCTTTAATGCAGTCTACACAAATGTCTGCATCCGAAAATTCTAATGGCAGGAGTATGTCATTTTTAATCAGTCTTTCAATTCTCCCCCTCGAAATGTTGCCCAAACGACGGTGCCACAATTTGGAAGAAGTGCTAGTACCCTTCCATTTATTGTCATCATTTGAAACATTACTCACATGCAAAGCATAATCATTAAGAGATAACATATATAATTTGCCTCGTCTTACATCGAGGCCGACATCCATATTACAATATTTCAAAATAAATTGTTTGTGCCCAAACAAGCATTCATACATGTCATCATCTAAGGAAGAGACTGAAATCAAATTCCTACTTAGAGTAGGTACATAAAGAACATTATTTAACTTAAGACTAAAGCCGGTGTGAAGCTCCAAGGTGAGTGATTCTATTGCTACAAAGTCGACTTCAACTCCATTTGCTACTTTAAGTCCTCTTGCCCCTCTTGTTGTGGTTTGGATCATACTTAATCCCTGCATGGATTTAGATACATGAGAGGTTGCTCCTGAGTCAATCCACCAAGATGTACTAGAGAAATCAACATAAAATGATTCATCAACAAAAGTGATTTCATAAGTACTTTCTTTAACATCTGCTTAATATATTTGAAATAGTCCTTCCTATAATGGCCTGCTTTCTTGCAGTGGAAACATACATTATCAGCATCAGCATTGCCTGAAGATTGTCCTATCTCCTTTTCTTTAGACTTTGGCATTTCATTCTTGAAAGACTTCTTTGGAGGCATAGGAGAAGTAGGCCCATCATGCTTTCTCTTTTTAGAGCTAACATGAAGAGCTTGGTTCTTATTTGCCCTCAAGATCCTTTCTTCCTCCTGGACAATCCTTGGGGATATCTCAGATAGGGACCATTTTTTCCTTCATGGAAGTACAATTGATCTTAAATTGATCAAATTCTTCAGGTAGTGACTCTAAGACCATTATCACAAAGAGATTTTCACTCAGCTCGCACTTTAGAGTCTTCAATTTATATGATGCATTTACCATCTTTAGAATGTAACTCCTGACATCTCCATCATTTTTTGTACTTCCCAAGTAGCTTATGAAAAAGCTCATGAGCATATTTTTTTTGGAGCCTTTGAATTTCTCCTCCAAGGCTTCCATAAACTCCTTAGGAGTGTCTTTCTTGGGGAGAGCCCCAATAATGTCAGGAGAGATGGATGATCGCATCACGAGCATTGCAACATGACATGACTTCTCCCACTTTTCAATCTTAGAGTCATAAGCCTTTTTTAGTTCTTCATACCCCGCATCACCAGCAGCTGGTGCCGTGGATTTTTCATTAATCAAGGCGTAATCGAACTCGCTGAAGGCTAAACATAATTCCATCGCATTCTTCCATTTTGGGAAGTTGCTGCATGTTAGTTGTTCGACAGTTTCAGGGCGAAACGGAGAGCGAATTCGATCCTTTAGTTTAGTAGTAGTAGTAGTCTTCTTTGTTCAAAAAGAGCAGAAGCTGAAAAACAACATGGATGTACATTAGTAATTGGGATTTCTATTTTCGTGCCCTCGGGTCCTTAGTTGTACTCAATATTCCCCAGCTCCTTAGTTTTTCCTCAGTTTTGTCCAAGCCCTTGTCTGAAACCGTCACAAGTGCTGGAACGGTCGTTTGCCCGATGGGTCAACAACTTTGACCGTTATCTGCTGACTAGTGGGGCCACGTAGAGCCCACAAAGACACGTCAGACCATCTATCTTTGTTTGACCGTAAGCATCGCCGTATCCCTGACCAAAACGCGACGAGTGGGGCTTTGGTATATCGAATGACAAGTGGGGCCATGACGCTGATACAAGGGGCAATACACGGGTAGGATTAGATTTTTAAACGGAGCTCTACAGCGATGGCACGGAGGAGGTGGCCTGCGGGGTGCCGAGATGAGATCGACATCCACAAAGAACTGCATTAGGCGAGACCAGACGCATTAGATAGATATGAACTAGACGCGTTTAACCATGCAAAGAAGAGAAGAAATGGTCGAGGACATCGACGACGACCTCAACACTTTGACTGACGGTGTCGGACACGAACGCGAGCAATGTAGAGGAAACTAGTGTCTCTCCTTTCTGGCGTGTATAGATGGGTGCTAGGAGAGTGTGGTAGCGAAGGGAAAGACCTCGCGGTGGTCTGTGGCGTCCAGTATAGCGGGACGGCGTGGCCGTGCCCACAGAGGCGTGCATGTTCGGCATTGGCATCAGCATGTATGTTCGTCATTGGCCTCGGCGGTATCTCTGGTGTGTCAGTGATCGAATGAGGGGACGGAATTGAGGGTGCATCCCGACGGTGACCTAGCAGTGGCGGCGAGCATAGCCGTTCTGACCATGCCGATATCGGCATCGGCATCGTTTGGAGGCTGTGGTGCTCAAATCATGGTGGAAATTGCGATTCCCTATTATTTTTATATGCATAATATATAGAAAATAGCTAGATCTCTAAATCGATGCATATGAAGCTACATATATATTCTTGGTCATAATCTCCTTATCTAAAGGGGATGGATGCATGGCTTCACGTCGTCGTCGCTTTCATCGTCAGTATCTTCGTCGTCCGTGTAGTAGTACTTTCCGCACGTTGTTCCGTCGAACACCTTCACTGTGAGCACATAATCGCCTTCATATTTGAAGTGTAGGAAGCAGCCGAAATCCACACCGTGCGCGATGGTGAAATTCTCCCAGCCCTTGTCGAGGTACATCCGGCCTTGTCCGTCAAATAGGACCTCCACGGTCCAGAGACGAGGACCGCAGTCAGCTGCTCGCAGATACACCTTTGCGGGCTCCTGGCCATCAAGATAGTCCACAAACTTTTGTGGGAGTGCCTGCAAAGAGATCGAGCGCCGTTGAAATTAAAGGGTTTTTAGAACATGCACATAATTAATCACATGCATCATATATGTGGGAACGCGTACGTACCTTGTTGGCCAAAGGGTCTTCATAGATGACGATGAAGAACTCCTCTATGATCAATGGCAGTGTTGACGGTGGTGGTGGCAATGATGATGATCCACCACCCCGGCCGCCCCTTCCCCTTCCCCTTTCCCTTCCCCTTCCCCTTCCGATCGGCGTCCGAGACGTGGAAGCCATGGCAATGGATCAAGTGTATGTGAACAAAGAAGAGAGAGGCAGAACCTATTGACATGAGGGATGGCCATTGTGGGGGTTTATAAGGGAGAGATGACCGTTGTGGGGTTTACACCATAAATTAAGGTAGAGATGACCGTTGTGGGGTTTACATAATAAATTAAGGAGGAGATGACCGTTGTGGGGGTTTATATCTCAACAAAAAAGTAATGCCTAAAAGAAATGGAAATTTGTGATGGCATTTTACCGTGAAAAGTAATGCCTAAAAGAAATGGAAATTCGTGATAGTTTATCATTTTACCATGAAAAGTAATGCCTACAAGAAATGGAAATTCGTGATAGTTTATCATTTTACCGTGAAAAGTAATGCCTACAAGAAATGGAGATTCGTGATAGTTTATCATTTTACCGTGAAAAGTAATGCCTACAAGAAATGGAAATTCGTGATAGTTTATCATTTTACCGTGAAAAGTAATGCCTATAAGAAATTTGTGATTACCAAACTTGTTGAATCTGGTGGCAAACTCGTTATTTAGCATACATAGAGGGGTAGTAGTTTGCCACCGACAGATAGAGAGAGGGTGGCTACGATGAGAGAGAAAGAGGGGTTATCTGCCCGTTAGATCATAGGATTGACGGTAGGTGGGCACGATCCGTGTGACAATAGTTCGACCAATCAGGCCAAGTTTGGGCTTCTGTGAGAAGGGAGAGGGTAAAACTGAGTAGTATCAAGGATCCAAGGGCAAGTAAATATTAAATAGGCTAAGGAATTCAAATAAGAGATTTAGAAAAAGAAAAACACATGTTTTGTACAATGAAACCCAGGTTGGCCTACCTCAAAGTATTAGCAATTCAAATATACATGAGTGTAAAAATTATGGCCTCATTCAGACAAACTATGTTTTGGGTATAGATGTTTTGAGAAGGGGCTTGAGTGGAAAGCCATGAACCTTCATAGCTACTAGTGATTTGAGAAGTGGCTATTTGTGTTAATACTTGATTTATATATGATTGTCTACGTGGCAGGTCGCGTAACAAGACTCCATGAGTAGGAGGCACTATGATTTTATTTTTTTGAATTTTTTTGCACATGGAATGACTCAATTAGATAGCTTAATCCTATTTGTTGGCTCTCTGTTGACCAGCCACTTGAGGGTAAAACTGAGTATATTGCACTAGCCAGTATTAGTACTCGAGGGGAAAACTGAGTACAGATATTTTTTCAGTGTAAGACTCGAGGGTAGAACTGAGGACACATAATGGTGCAGACGTGCAGTACCACAGACGCATGTTGAGACCAAACTGATGAGACGAACCGTCACTTTGCCAGTACAGAGCCCCTCTCTCCCTCCCTCTGCAAACAGTCTTATTCTCACTCACGCACGCAACCACGCCTCTCACGTCCCATCACCTTCTCCAAAAAACCCCAACCGCCCTACGCGCGCTCCCCTGCCGGCGATGAAGAAGAAGAATGCGCCGGCAGCCGTCGCCCCCGAGCCCGTCGCATCCGAGCCCGTCGCATCCGAGGCTGTCACCGCCGAGCCCATCGCCTCCGAGGGCGGCGCATCCAAGCGCGGTGCCTCTGTGAACTAGGCCTCTCTCAGGGCTGACGGACCACTTCACAAGATCGGCGACTGCTTACTGGCGAACGAGGAGTACGTGGATACCTACTCTGCTTTGAGGCAAGTTTGTACAAATTAACGCTCAGATTTACCTGAGCCCAACGTGCACCTGCACGAATGGATCATGGTAGAACACGCCCTTCCACGCGCCGCTGAGTTCTCCTTCCTCCACCTCCGCATATCCCGCTACGTCACCATCGATCTAACGGAAGTTCATGCAAGGTTCAAATTCCTCCATATCTATAGAGTTAATCTATTTTTATTTTCAATCGTAAACATCTTAGTGCTGAATGTTATCTTCATCAATATATTTTAGATTCTACTTCGTCGGCTTTTGCCGTGGCGTCATCGTGCTTGCCCAGAAGAACCAGCCGCACAAGATACGGCTTCTGAACCCACTCACAAAGACATTGAACACTAAGTTTGAGGCGCATATGCCATCTGTTATTCTGGAGTCAGTTGCTGTAATGAAGTCCCCGACTATGGTCTTCGTTTCCACATATTACCCGGCGGAAATTGCTTGGGTCGATGAGAGCACTCCAACTAAGGGTATAGATGAAGATTGGGGAGAAGGAAGATTTTCGATCGAGCACCGTTCTATGCGTTGCATTACCCCGTTCAATGGTGAATTGTATGCAATGGCTGTGAATAATTTTGAGTTCGGAACATTAGTGTGCACCAACAATGTCCAGTTGGAGCAGCGTGCAAGCACTATCAACATGGAGACACTATTTTCAGTTCCAGAACTTGGAAATGACAAGTTCTACCTTGTGAAGTCAGATGGTGATCTGCTGCTTGTGTTGTTGGACGGTCGTTTGGAGGAAGGTCAAACATTGGTGTACCGTGTGGACACTGAGAGCCGCTCTCTCCATGCCATCAGTAACATTGGCAGTCATGCCTTCTTCGTCCATCATGTCCGGTGTATCTCCGTTGACACCAGAGTGCACCCGACACTTCAACCTGGCTGCATCTACTACGCGGATTTGGGTTTAATAAGAGAGTACTTTGATGACATAAAGGCCTGGGATGAGTGGCCACTACGTGTGGATATATTAGGAAAGTACGGTATGAGAAATGAACAAAGGTCATACCGTTTGGAGGATGTATTGGCTGCACACTGCACACAGAAAGAGTTTAATGAATATTTCTTTCAGACCAGAGGATGGAGCGACGACGATATATATGATGAATGAAGAACAGATTCATTCATCCTGGGGTATCCTAATCTTCATGTTGGCCATACATTGCGTCTTGTATTATTTTCAGCTTAGTTTGTCGTGAACATTAACATTGTTATTGGCTGCTTTTGGCTGCTGTATGCAGTTTATGTATTATACTTATTTTTCTCGATTTATTATGCTGCTGTGAATTTATCCTATACTAGCTTCTAGATTTGCTACTAGATTTGTTACCATATTGGGCAAAAAACGAGGGCCAAAAGGCAACAATCATTGAAGAAAGACAGAAATAGAAGCTTCTCTAGATTTGATACTAATTTGGTGAAAAGAGACAGAACTGTTACAGAGAGAGAGGGGAAAAATGCGCTCTGAAAAATGCCAATTTGGACCGAGAGAGACAGAACCGAGCTCTCACGTACAACCAAACGCGGTCTCGTCATGTCCCACGCGGTTCCTTTCTACCAGCCCCACGCGACGCGGCCCCACACGACGTGGCCCCACACGTCAGCATGGAACGGTCAACTAAACGGGAATCCTCCCGTCTGAGCTCCTTCTGAGGGTTTCAGACAAGGGCTTGGAGAAAACTGAGGAAAAACTAACAAGCTGGGGAAAACTGAGTACAACTAAGGACCTGAGGGTACGAAAATAGAAATCCCTTAGTAATTTGCATGAATATAATATTTTACGTTGGTAAAATAAATTAGATATGTCATAAGAAGAAAATTCTAGCTCCATGTCAAAACATCGTTGGGAAATATTGACATAAAATTAGAACAACATAAAGGGTTGACATAAAATTCGAACAACATAAGGGGTTGACATGCAAAAATAAAACAACGTTGGTCTGAATTAATTGTACAATTATTACATTATCAAAATAAGCATCAAAATTAATCATACAGAATTGCAACATTATTTGATGCTTAAAATGATCATACAACATTTAAATACATATTAAATATTCTAAGCAAAAAAATCCTATTGGTTTATTTTTGTCCAGAATAATGACATGTTCAGTAATCATATTTTAGGCAATTATTTTTTACATAAAATAGTGCAAAACATAAAATATAAGGATTATAACATCAAATGGCACTGAAAAAGGCAGATAATAAACATAAAACATTCTTTAGCCAAAAAAACCTATCAGACCAAACTAACCTGGGCGACAGCCCAGGCACCGATTTGGCCCAACAAGCAAGCGGGGCCCGTTAACATGCCCGCGACACTTCTGTCCGGTGGATCGAAACGTACGGCCGCGATGCGACCGGATCGGATCAAATCAGAGCCAGTCCAACCCTAGTGTCACTCTCACTCTCTCCTCCCGATATTTCTGGTCTAGCGAGTGAAGGCGATGGCGTCGGCAATGCACTGCCCTGCCCATCTGTTCTGACGTGGTGGTTGCGTTCGTCGGTGAAGCGTGTGCTGGACTAGGTCATGTGCACTTCCCCGTCGAGCGTGGCTGCCGGCGTCGTGTAAGCGTGAGACGGCCGGGAGACGGCCAGGGAGTTGTATCGGCGGCAAGCGTCAGCCATTTCGCAAGGAACACAACGGTGGCACTGCGACCAGCGACGCATATCTGTCCGCGCGCTCCTCCGTTGGGAGAGAACGAAGGCACGGGATTGTCGCCCTCACTGGAGTGTGGGTGCTCCAGCGGGCCCCGAAAGGAGAGGAATGACTCTGCGGCATAAGGTGTGTCCCCAATTCATGCTCTTGTGTTCAATTGCATGAATTGTGAAAAAATAAAATTGGGGATTTTGGCTAGGGTTGGGGTTCATCCATAAAATTATGGATTTTTCCTTTAATTGCAAATTCGTGCCCCTTGCTCTAATTGCTTGCAACATGACTACTTCAGACCAGATTTAATTAACTGAAACATTAATTGTATCACAAAACCAAAACTTGATTAATTAAACTTGATCTTCAGCTATAATAGTGCATGTTTCGGAAGCAAATTAGAGTCTAATCTGGTGGATTCTTGCTAACCCAAGACAAAACATTAATCAAACTTGCCTAGAACATGATCCAATCAACATAAAGGTGATCAATAGATCACAGTAGGGTTCTATTGCTACCAATTCCAGCACTGATACCATTGTTGTGATCAAAACTTCATGTGCAATACATTAATAGCAATTGATAGCAATTAGAACACCAGATCAATGTGAGATAGAGAGGTATTTACACATCGTTGAAGTCGCCATCATCGTCTGCTTGATGCAGGCGTGGTGCAGGGAGGGGTGTAGGCTAGTCTTCTCGTCATTGTTGTGCCTCCCTAGATCGGTATGGTGTTTGGATGTGGGGGAGCAGCTGTAGGAGATCGTGAATCAGATGAACAGATCGCTGCCAAGCTCCCCCCTTCAATATGGCGTAGGCGACAGGGGACCAAATCATCGTGCTGGTTTTGGTGCCCCCGATTAGGGCGCGTTAGTTAGCGTACGAGGAGGTCATGTACGAGGAAGAGATCCTGAGCATTGGCCCAGTGGGCCCCTTTATTATCTTAACGTCATAATGTTAACCTTCTATTTATCATTTTAACTGTCAGTTAAACGTGATAGATCAACCAACAAGTGCATGACCCTTTCAAGTGCATGCCAATGATCAATACCCGGGTTTGACATCAACCTACTCAACTTGCTCACAGCAAAAGAGATGGCAGGCCTTGTCGCGCTCGCTAAGTACATGAGTGAACCAATAATCTGAGAATATTTTAATTGATCTATTGGTTCATTCTTGTTCTTACGTAATATCACACTGGAATCATAAGGTGTTGGAGAAGACTTGCCATCAATAAAGCCAAACTGGCTCAAGGTCTTCTCAACATAGTGGGACTATGATAAAGTAATCCCACTCTCGTTCTTAATCAGCTTGATGTTTAGAATCACATCAGCTTGTCCCAGATCTTTCATATCAAAGATCTGTGACAATAAAGACTTGACCTCATGTATTACTTTCATGTTTGTACCAAAGATGAGAATATGATCCACGTACAAACACAATATAACACCCTTCGTCCCCACCATGGTGATAGTAGACGCACTTGTCAGCCTCATTAACAACAAATCCGACAAAAGTTAAAGTTCTGTCAAACTTCTCATGCCATTGCTTAGGTGGTTATTTTAGGCCATATAAAGATTTTAACAACTTGCACATCTTTCTCTCTTCACATTTTATCACAAATCCACCAGGCTGATCCATATAGATTTCCTCTTCCAGCTCTCCATTGAGAAAAGTTGTCTTTACGTCTATTTGATGAACGATAAGACCATAAGAGGCAACCATGCAAAGTAGTACTCGAATGTTGGTTAGTCTAGCGACAGGTGAATAGGTGTCAAAGTAATCTTCGCCTTCTTTCTGTGTGTAGCCTTTCGCTACAAGTCTCGTCTTGTACTTTTCAATAGTACCATTAGGCCTTAGCTTCTTCTTGAACACCCACTTGCGGCCCACAGACTTACTACCATGGGGACGCTCTGATTATTCCCATGTTCCATTAGAAAGAATCGAGTACATCTCATTATGGACAGCTTTTTTCCAATCGTTTGCATCTGGTGATGCATATGCCTCAGCAATAGATGTGGGAGTATCGTCCACAAGGTACACAATGAAATCATCACTAGAGGACTTTGCAGTCCTCCGTCTCTTGCTCTTTGTAGGACCTTCATTGTCATCCTTCTCACAAACGTCCTCAAAGACATTCTCGTGTGGTTGTTCAAAATAATCATCAGATGTACTAGATTTAGGAATTATCTCACAAGAAAATCTAACAGTGCTATGCATATCTTTCATAGGAAACATATTCTCAAAAAATGTTGCATCACGAGATTCCATTATAGTGTCAACATGCATATCAGGTACCTCAGATTTAACTACTAAAAATCTATAGCCAATGCTCCGTTGAGCATAACCTAGAAAGATGACATCCACTGTCTTAGGTCCAAGTTTGCGTTTCTTTGGGATGGGAATGTTGACCTTCGGCAAGCATCCCTAAGTGCACAAATACGAAAGTGATGGCTTTCTCCCAACCCACTTCTCATAAGGGGTTTTCTCTTTATTCTTGTTTGGAACTCTATTCAGGACATGACATGCAGTCAACAAAGCCTCCCCCCACCATGCTTTAGATAAACTAGTAGTGTCGAGCATGGAATTCACCAAGTTAGATAGTGTACGTTTTTTCCTTTCGGCCACCCCATTGGATTGGGGCGAGTAGGGAGGCATCCTCTCATGAATAATACCGTGTTCCTCACATAATTCATCAAAGATTTTAGGAAAATACTCTCCACCGTGATCTAACCTTATACGCTTGATCTTTCTATCTAGTTGATTTTCAACTTTGGCCTTATAAATTTTAAAGTAGTCTAAAGCTTCGTCTTTAGTCCGCAACAAGTAAACATAGCAAAATCTAGTCGCATCATCAATCAATGTCATGAAATATCTCTTTTCACCTTTTGTCAAGACACCATTCATCTCGCATAGATCAGAATGTATGATTTCTAGAGGTGCCAAGTTTCTCTCCTCGGCCGTCATATGAGGTTTACGAGGTTGCTTCGATTGCACACAACTATGGCACTTAGAACCTTTGGCAATAGTGAATTTCAGAATTAAACTCATGCTGCATAACCAAGACATCAAACCAAAATTAATGTGATATAAACGAGAATGCCAAACACTGGTATCATCATTAACACCGCCACAAATATGGTTCACTGATTTATTATAGAAATCTGAAAGTGAAAAGTGGAATAAGCATCCGCACTCATAGCCTTTTCTAATAAATTGTCCATGCTTGGAAACGACTACCTTATTCGACTCTAAAACAACCTTAAACCCATCTCTGCAAAGAAGGGAACCACTAACAAGATTCTTATTCATAGTAGGGACATGCTGCACATTCCTCTGCTGCACAATCTTCCCCGAAGTGAACTTCAGATCTACTGTGCCAACACCACGAACAGAGGCATGTGACCCATTGCCCATTAGGACGGAAGAATCCCGTGCGTCCTGGTAAGAAGTGAACATAGAGATGTCAACACACACATGAACATTAGCACCCATATCAATTCACCAACAGGGAGATTGAAATACCAAAAGAATAGTAAATAAATTACCATACCCATCAGCATTGCTAGTTGTCATGACATTGACATTCTTGGCCTTTTTCCCTCTACGGTCTGCGCGATCTGGGTAGTCCTTGGAAAAGTGGTCGGGCTCTCCACAAGTGAAACAAGTCAGCTCACTCCTATCCCTGTTCAGCTTCTTCTTCTTGAAGGTTATAGTCTTTACAGGCTTGTTAAAGGAGGGCTTGGAGTTCCCTTTGTTCTTGCCTGAGGTTTTGCCTTTATGCACATAGTTGACAGTAGCATGACCCTCTCCTTTCTCAGTAGTGTCCTTAGCCTGAGCCTTCTCCTCAATATCAAGGGATGCTATCAGATTTTTAACTGATATCTCCTGTCTCTTGTGTTTGAGAGTTGTGGTGAAGTTCCTCCATGAAGGGGGCAACTTAGCAATAATGCAACCTGCCACAAACTTGTCGGGTAAGGCAAACTTAAGGAATTCGAGCTCTTTGGCAATGCACTGTATCTCATGAGCTTGTTGAACCACAGGAAGGTCCTTAGTCATCTTAAAATCATGAAAGCTCTCCATGATGTACAGTTCACTTCCAGCATCTGCAGCACCAAACTTTGCGTCCAGTGCATCCCAGAGCTCCTTCTCGTCTTTTATGTGCATAAACACATCACACAGACGGTCATTAATAATGCTCGGAATGCATCCCACAAAGACAGTATTGGCTTCCTCAAACTTTTTTCTGATCATCCTCAGACATAGTTCCTTTAGGTTTGCCTTTATTAATCTGGAACACTTTCATCATGGTCAGCCAAAGCTCATTTTTGTACTGTCACCTCTTAAAGTGCACACTTGTAAACTTATCCCGCCTGAGTGCATCAGTGAAACCAGCCATCGATAATTCAGGAAATTGCCTACAATTAGGTTTTTGGATTATTGGATAATTAGGCACATTTTCTATGATTAATTCCAGAATATTAAACATGACAAAACCAGCTACTACCACATGTAACTCAAACATACTAGATGTACTAAACAACAAGATGAATGGAAATAAGTAGCAGCTAAACATGTACTCGCGGAACATGATGAATAAGCAAACAGGAGCACGTCACATGTACTGTTCGCTTGCAGATGTAGTCGCAGCAGTAACATTGTTGATAACAACGTTGGAGAAGATTGGTCGAAGCAGACGGCAATGAAGACGACGGTAGGCAGCACCGTCCGAATTGGATGGAAGACGACCCGTGATAAATAACTCGAGCAGTCGCGCAGAACGCTTCCCAAATACCTAATTCGTCCTCTCCCGTATAGGATCCCAAAGGCAAGTGGTTCCGGAGACCTGCTCTCCCATTCGCCGATGCACGCCGACGCTCGGGATGAGGTAGACTATGGTGGCGGCATAAGTAGAGAGAGGCAAAACCTAGATTGGTTTCAGATTGTGTGCGGCAGTATCCGGGCAAGAGTTTATATAGGCGCAGCTGAGGAAAACCCTAGCAACATGGGCCACGCCCATGTCGCACACCCGAGTCGGTTACAGCAGCCCACGATCCGGGAGCGACCCGAACCGACTAGCTGTGATGCGTCCGTCAAAGACTTGGTCAAACGCTCGGTTTTCCTGTGCAGCAAAGATAATCTCGGCTCTGAGGCTCAATTCCGCAAACCGCGGCGCGCGCGAGCGTCGAGACGAGTCGAGACGAGCGAGCGAGGAGGAGGAGCACGCGTGTGGCACTTCTCTTCTCACTTACCAAGTGGTGCAACACCCCACCTTATATGTTGGTCTACATCTCTTCCAACTTTCTATGTGGGACTAAACTTAGCTCCCACCTCTTGCCTTTATGCAGCTGACAACTTGGGCTGCATGTCACATGGGCTCACACACATGGGCTTTAAAATTTCTAAGAATTTCTGAAATCTAATATGGGCCCGTATGAAAAGGCCCAATATTTCAACAACAAGATCCAACACCCCCACCCCCTCCCCCCGCTCACCCTAGGGTTACAATGTCAAGAACTTCAATGGAGATGAGCGAAATCCCAAGAAGCAATCACCAGGGTAATACAAGATGACTCTTGGGAGGATTGGACTCCTCACCGGATTGGGATCCCGCAAAGAAGATGCTAAACCCTAATCGCCCCTCAGTCGTCCGTACCAAAATTGACTTAACACGAGTAGATATGATGACGATAAATTTCATAAATGCAAAAGATACGATGATACATGCCCAAAAGCAGGCCACTTCGGAACCCAAAAGCCGCCCGGGCTCAAATCCTCCTGAAAACGAATGCGAAAATTCTTCCTAAAAAATAAAAATCTCACCACTCCCGAAATCCAAAATGCCATCCCCGTGCACAATGTTACTTTGACTTTCTTACAGGGCTGCCGTTGGGTAAGATTTGGATTAACCCTCCCCATATCAAAATTGTATCCATACCCATCAATACACATCTTACCCATACCCAATAAAAATGGGTATTACCCACTGAACATTGAATACCCACTAGACAAAAGCTAATCAAGATAAAGGCAGTGAAGACGCGCGCATCACTGCCTGGACGTGGCGCACGGGGAGAACGAGACCTGCTATGCATAGCTGGTGTGAAGGCAATTAATTGCTGACAACAGGTGAATGGATAAATCCAAGGGTAACAAGGAATTACCCTCCCCATACCCATACTTTCATGGACAATTTTTCATTCCCCATACCCTCCCCAAAGTGTACGGGTATGGATTTGG
Organism: Dactylis glomerata; assembly: GCA_007115705.1. NCBI lineage: Eukaryota > Viridiplantae > Streptophyta > Magnoliopsida > Poales > Poaceae > Dactylis > Dactylis glomerata. The sequence goes on from QXEO01001691.1 coordinate 454,665, forward strand.
AGACGGGTAACAAATATCCAGCGGCAGGTTTACTTTCCTAGAGTATGTGTCGCAACCACTTTGTCATGGTGTGAACAATGTATTCTGAAATCAAGTGTGGTCACGTACATTTCTTCATCTGGGATTCCATTTTGGGAACTACTTAAGACCATACTCTAATAATAGACAATTTTACAATCTGTTATAGCCATTTTGTCAAATACTGACACTCTTTCTCGGAGTATGCGGGAGACATCTCTTGTAGATACTTAGGGAGAGTTTGGTAGCTGGTCTTGGGAGCAGAAAATGGCCTGATTGAATATCCATACTCCCTTCAAATCTTGGCATGCACACCCGTAAAAGTATTCTTGGGCCAGGCTCTGGGCATACGCCTGAATCGGGCATTTTCAGGGAGCCACAGCAGCCAGGTAATCTTGCACCTGAGGATATATGAGCCTTTCACCCTCCTAAAACTACATCATGCTAAGTCTTCCTTATTTGTATAGCCATGGTTCATTTAAATATTGCTCTACATGAAAAAGATGCACCTCGACGAGGTGAATCCATTCTGACTATCGGTTTCGAGTTTTGTTTGGTGTAAACCTTTAATTTCATGTTCATGTTTGAAAGCGTTTTGATCAAATTTTGTCAAATTTGTCGCACATGCTTAGCCGTTCAAAATTTCCTTCGGCGAGTAGCTTCACCACACTGTTTCACATAACTCTCGTGTTGTAAGTTTTTTGTTTCGGTGATCATAGAAAAATTGGTTTGCATCTCTCTTGTATACTGCAATGGTGTACGTATGTGTCTTCATCCTCTTTATACTTAAAAGGTGTTTTTGTGTCCTTGTTGTTCAACCTCTAGCACAACCTCGGTATCGTCTCTAACCTCCTCTCAGTCTCCACGCTTTTTCGTCTTCATGCTCATCACTGTCGCATAGATCGTCGGAGCGCGACATGATGGACTCACCGGCTTCGGAGGCTACCTGCGGCGAGCATCGACGTGACGGGATGGATTCGCCGACTTTGGCGTCACGGCTGCGTTGGGCAGCCTCTGCCTAGTGGCCATATATTGTTCTTGTTACTATGAGTGCCAGGTGCCCATGCTCACCGTGCTCAGATTCACTGACTTCAGCGGCTATCGGCGTGGCGCGATGGACTCACCAACTTCGGCGGCAAGCGGCAAGCTGCGGCGTCGGCCCGACCTCTACCCCGCAGCAATGAGTGGAGAAAGAAGTAGTGCTATCTATTTGAGTTATGGTGCTATGTGGTAAGCCCACCACATGGATAAGAGGTGAGACTATACGAGAGCATGCACACAACCGGGCTTTTGTGCATCTCTAATGCGGTCTAGGCCACCAAATAAACGTCAAAGTTGGCTTTTAGCCCATATGATGCAATGCTAGCCCCCCAATGCCTGCCCACAGGGAGCCCAAAAAGAGATGCGGTCTACCAGTCGCACCCTTAGCATTCTCTTCATATGTATCTTTTGTGCAACATCACTTATAAGGCAAATCGTAGAGCGAAAATAACCCCGATTTTACTATGGAAATCACACATATTTTGATGCTTATTACCTAGAGTTACAGTCTCACATACTATATAATGGACAAAAAAATATATTTACAGATCTCTTGGTGGAGCATCATATATTTGCTAAATTTATTTGACAAGATTTGTAATAATATAACTTTTAAGTTTTTTTACAAGTTGCTTTTAAGTTGAGGAATATTGAAATTAATCAGTTAAAAAACCCAAGGATGGAATTGATCAATGAGAAGTCCTGATTTTAAATCATTCTTTGGCCAGCAAACTATTTGACCATTAGTACAATTTTTATAAGGATTATTTGGACAATACTAATGCAAGCATAGGGTGAACTCATAACGGAACTAGCTGATTCAAATTATTTAGTATTACGCGTCCAAAATGTAAGCCTTTTTAGAGAGCTAACTTTGCTTTTTAAAAAGACTTACATTTCGGGACACAGGTAGTATGATATTATGGTATCTGTTGTGGGAGTTCACGTTTAGAGACCTTACATCAATTTTATGGTGAACCTTATATGTCTTTTGGAGTACAACTATATAAGGGATCTGTTAGAGATAATCTTAATCTATGTATAAGCACATGATGTAGTCTAAGACGACCTTTATTTCACTATGATTAGGCTTTAACCAATTTTGCTCTATTAATATGTTTATGTGTGATTAAAAATGTGTTTATTTCTTAGTATGAATACAATGATATCAATTTTGTTCATGGAATAAACATTGGGCAATGCCTTGTCTCAATGAAAAATTGTGCCTTGTAGATTCCATGTACATTTTATAATGTGTGGACATTTATGTACAATTTTGTGTGGTGATGGGGCCGTTTCATGCAAACCCATAGAGAATTTATCTATTAGAAAATGGGGTTGGGGAACTTTGATCACCGGGGGCAAAAAGGTCTCCCCATCCCAGTTTTCCACTATCCCTGCTATGTACTTGTATATATATTAAAATTGGTACATTTTATATGTAATATATTTTAATATTATGACCAGTGTAGTATATTTCAATAATATTTAACATATGCTGCTAATTTGTTGTCATTTTAACACATACATATTACTATTTTTTTCTTATTGTCATGTAAAAAAAAGGAGAATCATAAAATTTAATTAAGAAAATTATTTATATTTAGCTTCATAATAGGGAACCCGATCCCCGCCCCAAACCTAGTGACGACGGGGATGGGAAAAAGTCTCCCTAATTGTTAAATGGGGATAGGGATGAGAAGACACTCCCTGATGGGTAGCACACCCATTGCCATCCCTTTTTTCCACTCAGTTATGGTTGACAATGCCATGTACTATGCCTCTCACACTACTCCATCTATGAGTAGTATTCATCCACTTCTTTGAAACACATAAATGTCGAACCATTATTTTGTACATCTATGATGTATCACCTGGTGGAACTGAATATATGCTATTAATGATGTATGTACTCGATTGTTGTCACTTGTTACTCTCCATCGCTTTCCTACATTTTTTTTTTTTTGCTATACTAGTAAGTGGGTACGTGCACGCACGTCTCATCTCAGATTTTTCGGCAATGAAATTAACACCAGTAACCTTCTGAAGTAGTTATATCAAGCAAAAAACTGGCAAATGTTTTATGTAGTAATATTGTATTATCGGATCCTTGATAAATTTAATTTCCCTTGTTCTCACATTCGTGATGGGGTTGCTTACTGATACGTATTGTATCGTTATGGTGCTTCTTCATAGAACAAATTTCCATCTTGGTGTTTCCTGCTGAACCACCTCCCTGTCACATTCAATATGTATCCACAACAACAATTGTCAAAAGAAGAAAAATTTCCACTAATTCAATATGTAACTTTGGCCTCTTCACAACAAGCAAAAGATTGACGACAACTAGTGCTAACAGATTAGAACAACCCAATATCTATTTCCAACACATGAGATAGTAGATGAAAATCTAGTCATGCCAACATATATTTCATAGTACATTTCTGCAAGAAGTAAAGTGCGTGCAAATCCATCAATATACAACCAAAATCATAATCATAAAACTTACAAAAAAATCTTTGTGTGCCTTCAGTAGCCTATGAGTAGCTGAAGATTTGTCCAGCTCATATTGCAGATAGAGAAACACCCACCTTTGTGATGCCATTCAAACTCCGTCAAGGCTTGCTATTGATAAGGACATCATCCTATCTGCATGTTTTGTTTTGACGGCAAGATAAATGCATAAAAGTAACATAATAGACATGTCATAGTACAATACAAACCATTTTAAGCATGAAAACCGAGATATGATCCATAGTAAAATCTAGTACTTCATGAGGTTCTAAATAAAAAATAGCGACATTACTGAAATTCCAGAAGAAATTGGCCAACGACAAGCCTCTCCGTTGAATGGAACAGAAAGCTCAAGAACATCAAGCCTGATGACATTGCCCATAGATCCAAACTTACAAGTGACCATTGAGAAAATATATGAATATATAGCAAATCCCACAACTTAAAAGGTTCTTGCATGGACAGGATTCTAGTTAACATTTCAAATAGTTCTCCAGCAAATTCCATTACTTATAGATTCTTGCATGGACAGAATTATAGTTAACATATCCTGCAAATTCCATAACTTAATAGATTCCTGCACAGTTGCACGGAGAAAATTCCACAGCTGATCAGCATATACGCATATTGCAGTATATCTTTCCACGACAATCAAATAAGCTTGAGATAACAAAATCTTTGCAATCATTCATCTTGCTTTTTCTTGACGATCTTTTATCATTTCCAAATCTGGTTGCACGTGAATTGGCACCATAGTACTCGTTGAGAAGGAAACAACTTACATCAGACTCAATCAACCAAAATGTCTGTACCAAGTAATTGCAGGGACAAAATGTCTGCACCAGTACCTTTCATCATCCAACCACGTGAAACAAAAAGAACAAAATTAAGCAAACAAAAAATATTAGAAGTAGGTCTTGGAAAAGGGAGAAAGAAATGTTTGCGGATATATTCACATCATCATCAACTAACTAAAATGCGTCAGTCCAATAAGCCCTTCATAGTATGCCAAAAACCTCCATGAAGTTCTTCAGCTATCCTGATAGAATACTACCTATGCCACAAGTCAGTGTGACCGGCTGGAGTTGATCAGTTCTACAAATAAAATATTAGGTAGAATGTAATATATATCCAGTAAATCAAAGATGACCCACATCAGAATACTCACTGAAGTCGACATCTTCGGGCCTTGCAATCCAAGATGAAGTCCACCATGCAAGACCACCACACGGGGACTCGTGATAAATCTTGCCGCTAAGCTCCCGTAATTACATTCATGATTGGGGAGCCCTGTATAGAGATCGGTGGCACTAATTGAGCACTCCCCTGAGCCGATGCATCCGCGCGAGGAGTAAGAACTCGGCGACATAGATCACATCAGAGGGGGCAGTGGTTCAATGTCGCTTCAGTAGCTCGACTCCGCGCACAGATCAGTGGTGACATAGGATTCCAGACGGGAGCCCCACATAGAGGATGATGGCTTCGCAGGGCTCTCGCGCGACGCTGGGCGACACTGCGCCCCCGCCGCCGCCACCCTCGCTCGGCTCTCCCAGACCACCTCCAGCCCCCACCTCCCAAAGCCACCCACACCCCTCTCCTGTGTCGCCGCCCCTGCCGGGCTGCGAGCCGCCGGCGCGGTCTCCTGGCGCTGATCGCGGGCGCACTAGCATCGCTGCGGGTACCCCTGGTGAGCGGTTCCAATCCCTGGTCCTTGAATCCTTCCACTCTGTCGTCTCCTTCAACCCCTTGTCTCCCCTTTCCTCCCAGTTCCCCGGTGTGGTCTGGGTCACGCCGCCGTTCAGTTCCTCGTGTTTCTCCCCCATCTGCGTGCAAAATCTTCTAAACCATTTCCTCTGTGCACCGCCGGAGCGCCTGGTCGTCCGTCAGGTCGCCGACCGTGTCTTCGAGACGAGGTTTGCTAGCCGTAATGTCGCGCGTTTCGCCGTTGCCCGTGGTTCTTGGCAGATGAAGATTAAGCTCGCCGTCCACCTTTCCATGGAGGCCGCCCTCGCCGCCGTTCGGGGATTTTCAAAACCCCCGGCCGTGCAGTTACTGCGTCCACCTAACAAACCTGCAAAAAAAAAATGCGCGTAGACACAGCTGGAAAGTTCCCCCTCCGTCTGCTGACCAGGGGCTCCTGTCCATGCCGGTGTTAACCCCGGCTGTCCCCTCCGCTGCTCACGATCCTGCTCCCGCCGCGGGAGATTTAATCCCCAACAGCAAAAACCCCGTTCCCGCCCACGCTGTGACGTCCTACTCGGAAGGCATGGGCGAGGCCTCTCCCCCGTCGCCCAAGGCGCCGACCCCTAGCTCCGCCTTCACTGCCCATCCCATCGCCACCCGCCGATCGTACTTGGAGGTGCTGCTCACCCCCGCTAAACCCTGCCCACCCCCCCCCCCCCACCCTAGCCCCATTACCTCGCCTTTCGCTGCCTCTCCATCCGCCACAAAGTGCGCGTGTGCCGTGATCCCGTTCGTTGCCGTGGGTGTGGTTGCTCAGGCCACCGCGTCCGATCCTGCACCATGGCCCGCCACCGCTCCGCTTCGGTTCCACCCATGTGCCGCCTGCGCAGCCCCTCCCCAAGCCGCCCCACCACCTGGCACGCAACCCCCGCCACCCCACGCTCTCCCGACACACAACAGCAGCTCCCAGCTCCCTTCCCCGCGGCCACCGCAGGTCCCACCCTGCGCCGCCCGGTGATCCAGCCCATCCCCATGCTCCCGCTGTCGCCCGGTAGGCGTGTCTCTGAGCTGCTCTTCGAAGGCGGCGAGAGCTCTGCCGGCGGGTTCCGGGACATCCACGTCTCCTTCCCGCCCAGCCCAGCTGGGGCAGCCGCTCCCGAGGGCGCCCCTGGGCGCCAAAACCCTAGCGCCGGCTCTGGCGCTTCACTCGTCTCCTCTGACCTGGGCTTGGAGGACGACGACGGTTCCCTCCCGAACAGCTCCGCGCGGCCAGACATTGACGAGATCTTCATGCCTCCGGGAGATATGGAGGCCGCGCGGAGGTTAGCTGTCGTCTACCTTGACCCCATCGACGGGTTCTCCTCGCCGTCCCAATCCATTGGGCGTGCCCTCTGCCGGGACATGCCCCACCTTCAGATTGAGCTGGTGCCCTCTGGGCTCGGTGCAATGTACGCCCGCTTTCGCTCCCACGGGGAGCGCGAGGCCGCCATCGAGTACGGCGACATCTTCCTGGATGACGTCCGCATCTCCCTCGAACGCGAGGAGACGGCTGCGAGGGTGCCGGCCCGGGCTCTGCCTTGGTGCGCACTCATCTGGGCCTCGCCCTTCCCCGCGGAGCACGCAAACCCCATCGGGATCCGCGCCGCATTCGGCAAAGTTGGGGAGCTGCTGGAGATCGACCCCCTGTGCCTGCTCGGCTCCGACCTCACGGCGGTCAGAGCCGTGGTCGCGCTTCGGGATCCCAGTGCTGTGCCACGGGACCTCTGGCCCGGGCGCGACGGCGTCGACGTCCGCAGCACGGAGGTGGTCGTGGTGAGGGTTTGGCCTCGGGCCAACTTCTTCGACAACGGCTCCTACGTGCGGTATTTTGCCCCGCCCCCGCCGCCTCCCTTCCGCCACGCCTTTGCTCGGCTTCCTGGCCCCCAGCTTGGGCACCGTGGGGTGGCCACCTCTCCCCACTCCGCAGCTGGCGAAAGTAGCCGCTTCAGCGACCGTCGTCACGGCAACGCTGGCAACCAGCGGATGATACTCACCCCCCCCAGCCCCGGGTCCTGCTGCTCACGGCCCCTCCGTCCTCACCTGCAGGGTCGTCCGACGAGCTCTCGTCTGGTACTGCCTCGTCCTTCTTCGACTCTGCGTCTGCTAGCTCTGGCCCCTCTTCTGCCGCGGGGAGCGGCACGCCTGCTCGGTCTGCCCCGCCCCCGGCGGGGGGTGAGGCCGACGAGGAAGCGCGCTGGGAGACCATCGCCGGGTCCGCCCGTAACCTCCGCAAAGCTCGCGGCCGCGAGAAGAGGGTGCAGAAACGCGAGGCCGCCCGCAAAAGCGCTCGCATCGCCGGGAACGAAGCGCCGGAGTACATCGACGCGGTAACCAAAGCCACCAAACGCAGGGAGCTGCGCGACACCCTCAAGGGCTGCTCGGCGGTCCTGCAAGCCCACGTTGCCTCGTGCAAGATCCTGCGCGCCCTCAAGAAGCCACTGGGAACCAAGGAGGTTTACGATCTTGGTGCGGCTGCCCTTGGGGCCGCCTCTACGGTGCCTGCGCGTGCCCATGTCTAGCTCTGCCAAGAACCACGGTGCTGCGCGCCTCTCGTGCCCTGCGTCGCAGCGTCTCCTTGTCCTCGTTCCTGCGTCGGTCCTGTGTGTCCGGGCTGCGTCCCGTCGTAGCGTCTCGTCCTGCCTCCCGTTGTCTGCTGTTTGTCTAGTGATGTCTGGTTGGGTTCTCCACGGTGATGTTGTCTGTAATGGATAATCCAAACTTTCGTAAGTTGTTTCTCGGTTCCTGGAACGTCCGCGGCCTGGGCGACGACGACAAGTGCGGCGTCGTCCGGGACAATGTTGCTTCCGCTAATTTCTCGATCCTCTGCATCCAAGAAAGCAAGCTCAGCTCGCTCTCCCCAGCCAAGTCACGTCTTTTTCTACCCCATGCGCTCTCTGAGTTCGACGCGGTCGACGCGGACGGCAGCCGCGGCGGCATGGTCACGGCGTGGGATCCCCGGGTTGTTTCTCTCGTGTCCTCCATCCACCGTTCATTCAGCCTCACCACCTCCTTCGCCTCCACAACGTCTGATGTCGCCTTTTCGGTTACCAATGTCTACGCTCCTTCGGATCACTCGCTAACGCCGGCTTTCGTTGCGGAGATGACTGCCCTTGCTCCACTCGTGTCGGGGCCCTGGGTTATCCTCGGCGACTTCAATCTGATCCGAAGCCCCTCGGAGAAAAACTCCCCAAATTTCAATCAGGGTTTATCTGACACTTTCAACGCTCTGATCAATGTCCTGGCTCTCTTCGAGCTTCCTCTCCTTGATCGTCTTTTCACCTGGTCTAACGCCCAAACCCAACCGATCCTGGCACGTCTCGACCGTGTCTTTTTCAACCATGCCTGGAATGATTTGTTCCCAAACTCCGCTCTCACCTCGCTCCCCCGCCCCACATCCGATCACGTCCCACTTGTCGTCTCCGCCTACACAACCATCCCCGCCCCCTCTGTCTTCCGTTTCGAAAATGCTTGGCTCCTTGACGAGGACTTTCTCCCCACCACCATTCCCAGCTGGAATCGCCCCATGCCCGCTCGTGATGCTGCTGCCGCCCTCGCCGCCAAGGTCAAACGCTTTCGGTTCGCGGCCAAGGTTTGCAAGCGGTCTCACCGCTTTATCCCCACTTCAGATAATAACTGCAAATTCGTGATTGATCTGTTTGATTTTTTCGAAGAACACAGGCCCCTCTCGCTTCCGGAGAGCTCTCTCCGATGCGCCGCTCGCGACGCTCTCGCCCTTGCGGTCAAGAAACGCGCCGCGTACTGGAAACAGCGTGGCAAGTTTCGGGCGATCAGGGAAGGAGACGAAAACACCAAGTTCTTCCACGCCCGGGCCTCGCAGCGGCTTCGCCGGAATGCCATCCGCGCCCTCGACTGCGGCGGCGTCCACGTCGTCGATCACGCCAGCAAGGCCGACGCGCTCCACGCCTTCTACCACGACCTGCTGGGTCGTGCCCAGCCCACCTCCTGGGCGTTCGACCTGGTCTACCTCTACTCTGGCGCGCCCCAGGTGGACGCCGCGGCGCTGGTCGGCCCCTTCGACCGCAAAGAGATCAAGGGTGCCGTCTGGTCGATGGACCGCAGCAGCGCCCCCGGGCCGGACGGTCTCGGCCCCAGCTTCTACAGGGCTGCCTGGGAACATGTCGCCCCTGACCTCGAGCTTCTGTTCGCTGACTTCCACGGTGGCGTCGCCGATCTCGGCTGCATCAACCGTGCGCACGTTGCCCTGCTGCCCAAGTCGGAAGGTGTCCTCACTCCCGCCTCCTTCCGACCGGTTTCCCTCCAGAACTGCTCGATGAAAGCAATTTGCAAAGCTCTTACTTCCCGCCTCCAGCACCAGATCTCGAGACTGATCGATGAGAACCAGTCTGGGTTTATGCAAGGAAGGAGCATCTCGGAAAATTTCGTGTACGCGACCGAACTTGTCCAGTGCTGCCACAAAAGGAAGGCTGCTGCTGTGGTGCTGAAGCTGGACTTCGCCAAAGCGTTTGATTCTATCAGTTGGCAGAGTTTGCGTGCCGTCATGGAGGTCCGTGGTTTCCCCCCGTTGTGGTGTGACTGGATGGATGCCATCTTCTCCACCTCCAAGTCTGCGGTGCTGCTCAACGGGATTCCGGGGCGGTGGATCGACCTGAAGCGTGGGCTCCGCCAGGGAGACCCGCTTTCGCCATATCTTTACCTGTTGATGGGCGATCTTCTCCAACGGATGGTCCAGAACGACGACGTCCTGCTGCACCCCCTGACTGACGGAGTTCCGTGCCCTATGCTGCAGTATGCAGATGACACGCTGGTGATCTTCCGTGCAGACAGTGCCGCGGCCGCTCGGCTCCGGTGTATTCTTGATCAGTTTGCCCAGGCAACGGGCCTTGTCATCAACTTTAGCAAGAGTACAATGGTTCCGATGCATCTGGATTCCGAGGCCACTTCTGCCATCCAATCTGTGATCGGATGTCGTGTTGAAGGGTTCCCTCAAACCTACTTGGGCCTGCCGCTCTCCTGCGACAAGCTTCGAATGGTGCACTTTGCTCCTCTGATCGCAAAAGTCGACAAGTATCTTTCGGGGTGGATTTCTCTTCTGCTCTCCTCCGGAGGACGGATTGTCCTCCTGAATGTGGTCCTCGACGCGCTCCCAGCATACGCTATGGGTGCCCTTGAGCTGCCACCCGCCCTCCTGCGGGCCATCGATGCACTGCGCCGCGCGTTCCTTTGGAACTTCTCTGGGCGGGCCTCCGGTGCTCGATGTCTGGTGGCCTGGGACCTCGTCTGTCGGCCGAAAGAGATCGGCGGCCTCGGGATCAGGCGTCTGGAGGCGCAGAACTCCTGCCTCCTGGTGAAACTGGTCCACCGTCTACATGCTGCAACGGCATCGCCCTGGGCTCACTGGGCGTGGGAGTCTATCGGCGGCCCCATCTCCGCCGAGCGGCGCACCGCTGTCGGCCCCCACTGGCGCGCTCTTGTGGGCTTGATGCCGCTATACCGCTCCATCTCCAAGGTTTCGCTTGGGAACGGGGCGCGGACGGCGTTCTGGTCCGACGATTGGTCGGGCTCAGGCGCGCTGTGTTCCAGCATGCCGGCGCTCTTCACGCACGCCACCAACCACCAGGTGTCCGTGGCCGCGGTGGTGCGCGATGGAATTCGCCAACACCTTGTCCCTCGCCTCACCGCTGTCGCCACCACTGAGCTCGCCTCCGCCGATGCCTTGCTGGGCGCCATCCGTCTCTCTGACGGCGATGACTCCCGCTCCCTCACCCAATGCGCAAAGAAGGGTGGTGAGCTGCACGCTGCGGCTCTGTACAAGCTCTCCTTCGATATGAGCAATGTGGCCCCCTTCGCTGCCTTCGTCTCGGGCAGCTATGCGCCATCCAAGGCCAAGTTCTTCTGCTGGCTCCTGGTGCAGAACAAGATTCAGTCGAGGGCAGCCTTGCACAAGAAGCACGTCCTTTCTGCTGCCAATGCTGGCTGCGCGATCTGCCACGCCCCCTCGGAGGACGCCTCGCACATCGTCTTCAACTGTCCGTTCGCTCGGCGTTTCTGGGCTGCGATCGGCGCGCACCTCGCCCCGGTTGTCCACGTCGAGAACCTCCACGCCATCCCCAGCGTGGTTCCTGGGAGAACATCGTCTACCTTTGCCGCCCTCTGCTACTGGAATATCTGGAAACATCGCAACAACGTCGCGTTCCGCGGCGATCGTCCCTACCTCCGCCGCCTCGTTGCCATGTGTCGCGATGATGCCCACCTCTGGGTCAAACGTGTGCCTGACACTCTCCTTGCCGAAACAAACTCCTGGCTGTCTTGTTTAGGTGGCACTAGGCCGTAGTCCCTCCCTCCATGTCTGCTCCTCTTCCATTACTTGTCCCCCTGCTGTAATCTGGGCATTCAGGCCCTTTTTTCGAATGCGAAATATATTCAGGTGGGGAATCTCTCCCCCCCGGTGACCATTCAAAAAAAAACATAGGATTCCATCGTGGAGGTAGCGTTGGATGGAGGGAATGGACTGGCGCCGACGGCGCCCACATATGCGGCGCATGGGCATGCGGTGCCGTCTCCAGGCCGGTAGTTCGCGCGCATGTGGACTGCTCCTACATGCATCGCTCCAGAAAAGAGCGAATCGGCGGCAACATAGGCCGGCGACGGCCATCCGCGGGGTAAATTGGCATGGTGGTACTTTGGCGGCGATGGCGACCACACGGGGAAAAAAGAAAAATTGAGGCGACATCGTCTCGTGGATGGAGCGGTTTAGTGAAAACTAGTTGAATGTCCGTGCGTTGCCACGGCTTCTTATATTTTTTTCTCACCACTTATCAGAAAATGTATGTGAAAATCCACATTTATAAGAAATAGTCACATGGTATTATAGAAATATTAATATTCCACTTTGTTTTAATTACAATCCAATAAAGTACAAATATGAACATAAAACAAAACCTAACTCTAACTAATTTTCTCTTACTAAAGCTAATGAATAATGGTAGCATGATACTTCTGTGTGGCCATGGAGCAACAAGTACAACTTAATATTCACACTACAAATTTCTACTTGTTGATGACACTGACCTGTGTAAATTTCTATTTGTTGATGACACTGACCCTGTGTATCCCTTTATATGTATACTTTTCACCTCTGGTGTTGGGATTTGCTGCGATTTGTCTTCTTTCGTAGCATTCTGCTGCAAACCTTAATTAGCTATTATGAAAACATTTTGACTGGGTGTATATATACATGCGCAGCAATACCTTGTTACACGCTAACCTAATTCAACATCCAAAGAGTTAACTGAATTTGTGCATACTGCATCCACACCACCACACTCTTAAACAAATTGAGTATGCACATACTGTCTAGAGCATCTGTGAGAGATTGAGATACATAAAACATATCTATAATTAAGGTACATATTTATCAAGAATTTCATGTAAAAAAATATTTGGGTTCGTAGATCCACAAACGTAAGCTACAAAGTTACACCCTCGAGGTTAGATAAAAACAAAACTGGATGTGAGCTAAAAATCCGCACTACATTCAGAGAGTTAGTGTGGTGATTATAACTCCCCAAAATGAAAGGAGTGGCAGTGAAAGATGGAAATATTATAATAGCCATTTGCCGGAATTAAATCACACAGAACAGAGGATAAAATAGTGCAGTTGAGATCTGCAAAGAACCAGATCCACACAAGGTTGTTAAACAATCTCACCCATTGGGAAATTGCTTTGAAAATTTGACATAGTGAAATGCTTCAATTCCATAGCTGAAAACCAACACTTATCCTACAAAAAAATAGAGGACCTACTCAAGCACTCTATAAGTCAACTAATAGGTGCTTTTATGCCCTATCGATTCTGTACGATTGGAGGATATTTGAGAACAAAGAAGAAATACAACTCAGGAGATTTCTCATTCCCAGGTGTGAGCGGAGAAATCCCGTGATAATGCTTCTAAGAGATCCTTGTAATGAGCACACGATCAGCCGGAGAAACAAAAAAAAAAGCAAATGAAGCAGGATTGAGAACATATTCGTAGTTTGCCTATCTTAACAAAACGAACAGAGAACTAACCAGGACTTTCAGATCACGGAACAAGAAGCAGCATAAAAATCATAAAAAAATTCTACAAACAACGAAGAACATTGGGTTTAGGAGTGAGCTCAGTGAGATCCTTTTGCCCAAAAGTCCGTCAGGTCAGCAGGACATGGTAAATAACTATAAGTGTTATCTGATTCATGCAAATTAATATGTTCAAGTGATTTAATTTTCAGCCTATTAGTAGAATCTTTTACCTCATAACCAAGAAAATACAAGCTGGATTTCATATAAGGAAAACCCAACCTTTTAAACAACCTGCTATTTTTTGACAGGAAGTATAAGAACAGTAAATAATAAGATCACAGTTGATATTGCATGACAGATGGATTATCTTTAAGAAGATTAGCATGGATGGTTGCAGATTTAGGGTGTCCCTTGGTAGCAAATAAAAGGTACTCAACCTACAAAGTAAAAAAAAAATATAAGGTTACTATGTCTAGTTCAATATCAATTTAGGCAGTTCCTCTCTTCCAAAAAAAAATTACTATTTATGCCTTGGTGATTCAGGATGCACACAGCTCAAACCCCATCAAGAAACAGAATAAAAAGCAAAAGGCTGGACATCTCCTTACACATGTTCGAAACATGCCACGCGTACCATGATGGAGGCACCGTTATGATTTCTCTACGAGATGAAATAATGAAACCGAGGCATGCTAGCGCAAAGATAAATGAATGTATTATAATGTACCTGAGAATCAAAATCAGCAATAATGCATTTTCCATCAAGCTCCAGGGCAACTTTCCTGATATGATATACAATATCATACAGAGCATGGAATGCTAGAAAAATCCTAACAAAAGCATCTGAAATAAGTGCAAACTCCAATAGATTCCCAAGAGTTCAGTAGTCCAAGCATGCAGCCCACTGTTCAACAGCTCTCTTGACAGCACCAATCCTAAGTCAAATAAAATGTTGGATCTCTAGATGCAACTGAAATTTTCTTTTCCAACTCATCTACCTTCAACATAAATAAAAACCAGTCAGTCCAGAATAAGTACATAGCTCCCATTTATTTATTAGACGCAACCTATGCCACATAGATTAGGATCCAATGGAGATTAAAAATACTATTAACATTGTTTTTCTGTGTTCCTCATACATGCAACTCAATGCTCTCACATCAGGGGTAAGCTCTTTTGTTAGATGAACATAATCTCTGGTTTTTGAAGCAACTTGCTCACATAGATGGAACTTAGTCTGCAACCTACCAATCTGCAAAAAAAAAAAACCAAGATACATGTAGGTCTGCAAATTAGCTTTCTTTTCAGGAATAACAGAACATCATAGATAAATGCATGATTATGAAACTATAAGAGACATAGTAGCTTTCACACCATAACAACTCCTCTTCTAAACTATCCGGTCAAAGAGACCTTGCATTACCAGATAAAGAGGACCAGTTACCAAGGGATATAATGTATGTGGTATTAAGAAATCATGGCTAAAATCCACATGTACAGACTAACGCATCAATAATGCTGGACTTACGGACAGATTAGCCTACCGAGGAGCATACGAACTGACGTGTTGTGAATCTGTTGGCTGCACCTGCATAAAAAGCGGACCAGGACCTGATTTCCTCCATATGTGTTGTGTTGTATTGCTAGTCCGTAAAAAAATTCCGTAGGTGTTGCATTGCTACTAACGCATATATCTCTATTCTACAAATTCTTCTCCTCTCGTGTCACCAAAATGATCGCCGAGATAAACGAGACTTCTGTTCGCATACAGTGAGAGAAATCTCTCTTGCAAACCCCCATTCCACAAGCCCATCAGGCATTGCTTAAATTGTATAGACATTCTAACTCAACCTTTTAACACAAGATAGGCTGCCTACAAATTTCCACTTCTAACCGAGCATCATAAATCATTCCATATATCCAATCGATGGTTCCCCATGCTTCACTCAGCCATACAATACCAAAGAATCTGTTGGACTCCAAAACTACAGAAGTATCCGTATGCAAGCAGCAGCACATATCCATGGGCATGTGCAGCAGATGAGCGTGACTTGCAAGCATGATTAAACGCATGCTCCAATCATTCGACCGCGAACAGTGCATTACACAATAACACAAGACAAATTTTTCAGTAACTGGAGAGAGGGCAAGGGGGATTACCAAGCGCAGGATCTCCTCCAGGATGATGTAGAACGGGTCCTGTGGGGAGTCCTTGTCAGGGATTCTGAGGGAGGGTGCTGTGCTACAGAACGCTTGGGGATGTTGGAATTCGATTCCCCACCACGAACCCTGGCGGTAGGATTTGTATACATGGATTGTATACATGGATTTAGTCAGTACCTGCACACGCATCAAGAATTGGAGCAAGGGCGCCAAGGTGATGCAGCTCGACGGTACCTCCTTCCGTGTCAAGCCGCCGCCGGCCGCGGCCGACGTGCTGCGCGACCAACCGGGCTCTGCTCGAGTCCGAGGAGGGCGAGCTCCTGGGCGCGCGCGCCCGGCCCCTAGAGGATGACGCCTGCTCCGCCGCAGGGTGGCTCTACTTCCTCGCCGCGCTCCCGCGGCACCGCCGCCCGCGCGGGGCCCCACAGTGTTGCCGTTCCGACCCCCGCGAGGATGGGAGGGGCATGGCGCTCCGGATAGAGCCGGGCGACGGCAGATGCAATTTTGTGCAGAGCTATGGTTCAGCGACATGGGCTTATGGCGGAGGCGGCGGCGGAGGAATGATGCTACGCGGTTGGATAGGACGACTGGTGGCAACTGCAACTGCACGTTGTGCGTGCGTGCGTAGTGGCGGGTTTTTTTTCTCTTCGGCCGATCTTTTAATTGGATTTTTTCGGTGTTAGGATAGGAGGGGAGGACGTACCAACCTACCGACCGACCATCACCTCTAGACAATTAATATAGTAGAGATCCCTTGGTAGCAAATAAAAAGTACTCAACCTACAAAGTAAAAAATATATATATATATAAGGTTACTATGTCTAGTTCAATATCAATTTAGGCAGTTCCTCTCTTCCAAAAAAAAATTACTATTTATGCCTTGGTGATTCAGGATGCACACAGCTCAAACCCCATCAAGAAACAGAATAAAAAGCAAAAGGCTGGACATCTCCTTACACATGTTCGAAACATGCCACGCGTACCATGATGGAGGCACCGTTATGATTTCTCTACGAGATGAAATAATGAAACCGAGGCATGCTAGCGCAAAGATAAATGAATGTATTATAATGTACCTGAGAATCAAAATCAGCAATAATGCATTTTCCATCAAGCTCCAGGGCAACTTTCCTGATATGATATACAATATCATACAGAGCATGGAATGCTAGAAAAATCCTAACAAAAGCATCTGAAATAAGTGCAAACTCCAATAGATTCCCAAGAGTTCAGTAGTCCAAGCATGCAGCCCACTGTTCAACAGCTCTCTTGACAGCACCAATCCTAAGTCAAATAAAATGTTGGATCTCTAGATGCAACTGAAATTTTCTTTTCCAACTCATCTACCTTCAACATAAATAAAAACCAGTCAGTCCAGAATAAGTACATAGCTCCCATTTATTTATTAGACGCAACCTATGCCACATAGATTAGGATCCAATGGAGATTAAAAATACTATTAACATTGTTTTTCTGTGTTCCTCATACATGCAACTCAATGCTCTCACATCAGGGGTAAGCTCTTTTGTTAGATGAACATAATCTCTGGTTTTTGAAGCAACTTGCTCACATAGATGGAACTTAGTCTGCAACCTACCAATCTGCAAAAAAAAAAAACCAAGATACATGTAGGTCTGCAAATTAGCTTTCTTTTCAGGAATAACAGAACATCATAGATAAATGCATGATTATGAAACTATAAGAGACATAGTAGCTTTCACACCATAACAACTCCTCTTCTAAACTATCCGGTCAAAGAGACCTTGCATTACCAGATAAAGAGGACCAGTTACCAAGGGATATAATGTATGTGGTATTAAGAAATCATGGCTAAAATCCACATGTACAGACTAACGCATCAATAATGCTGGACTTACGGACAGATTAGCCTACCGAGGAGCATACGAACTGACGTGTTGTGAATCTGTTGGCTGCACCTGCATAAAAAGCGGACCAGGACCTGATTTCCTCCATATGTGTTGTGTTGTATTGCTAGTCCGTAAAAAAATTCCGTAGGTGTTGCATTGCTACTAACGCATATATCTCTATTCTACAAATTCTTCTCCTCTCGTGTCACCAAAATGATCGCCGAGATAAACGAGACTTCTGTTCGCATACAGTGAGAGAAATCTCTCTTGCAAACCCCCATTCCACAAGCCCATCAGGCATTGCTTAAATTGTATAGACATTCTAACTCAACCTTTTAACACAAGATAGGCTGCCTACAAATTTCCACTTCTAACCGAGCATCATAAATCATTCCATATATCCAATCGATGGTTCCCCATGCTTCACTCAGCCATACAATACCAAAGAATCTGTTGGACTCCAAAACTACAGAAGTATCCGTATGCAAGCAGCAGCACATATCCATGGGCATGTGCAGCAGATGAGCGTGACTTGCAAGCATGATTAAACGCATGCTCCAATCATTCGACCGCGAACAGTGCATTACACAATAACACAAGACAAATTTTTCAGTAACTGGAGAGAGGGCAAGGGGGATTACCAAGCGCAGGATCTCCTCCAGGATGATGTAGAACGGGTCCTGTGGGGAGTCCTTGTCAGGGATTCTGAGGGAGGGTGCTGTGCTACAGAACGCTTGGGGATGTTGGAATTCGATTCCCCACCACGAACCCTGGCGGTAGGATTTGTATACATGGATTTAGTCAGTACCTGCACACGCATCAAGAATTGGAGCAAGGGCGCCAAGGTGATGCAGCTCGACGGTACCTCCTTCCGTGTCAAGCCGCCGCCGGCCGCGGCCGACGTGCTGCGCGACCAACCGGGCTCTGCTCGAGTCCGAGGAGGGCGAGCTCCTGGGCGCGCGCGCCCGGCCCCTAGAGGATGACGCCTGCTCCGCCGCAGGGTGGCTCTACTTCCTCGCCGCGCTCCCGCGGCACCGCCGCCCGCGCGGGGCCCCACAGTGTTGCCGTTCCGACCCCCGCGAGGATGGGAGGGGCATGGCGCTCCGGATAGAGCCGGGCGACGGCAGATGCATTTTTGTGCAGAGCTATGGTTCAGCGACATGGGCTTATGGCGGAGGCGGCGGCGGAGGAATGATGCTACGAATTTTCGACGAAACAGACCACCTGCGCCGCGCCAGTGTATTGGAAAAAAAGGACCACATCTGAAAAAGATTGTCAAAAAAGATCCGTACTGAGTGGCGGCACCCCTGGCCAGGCGACATGTGGCACGTGCCGCCTGGGCCAGAGCCGGCAGGGGGGTGCCACCACCTACGTCGCCGGCATGTGGCTGGCTCGTGACGCCGTGGGCCCTGCCGCCTCCCTCATTGCCGGCAAGCTGCTGAGGTGGCGCCTGCCGCCATCGGTGTTGCCGGCACCCTGCCAAAGCCGTGCCAAAGCCGACCGGCCCAAGTTCCGAAGATAACGGCGCTGATTACGAGGTCTGCAAAAGGAAGCAACGAATTTTCAATGTTCCCGTCTGTGAAGCTTTTTGCATGTGATATGCAATCCGTGGTGTTTTTACCTGTGTATTTGATGCTTTGAAACACTGTTTCGTATAGTAAATAGACTCCAATTATCACGAGACATGATGCGACGTCAGCTGATGAGCTCTCCTTTTAAAGGGTAGCACCCTCACACATGCAGCACGCCTGCTCCTTCACTTATTCACTCAGCTGCTCTCTCCTCTCTAATAAGCTGAGCTTCTCTCCATCTCCTGCTATCTCTCGTAGTCCATCACCTGCTCTCTCTCCTCTCTAATGAGCTGAGCATCTCAATCTCCTGCTATCTCCTCTGTAATGAGCTGTGTTTTGTTCAAGATTAGCATAAGTAGGTGGTATTAATGTGGCCAAATTGGATATTAAAGGAAGATCCACACATGAAGAAGTAGAGGAGCTTCTCGTATGAAGGTAACATCTTCAAATGATTACTTATATTATTGCATGGTAGTTAAAGATTAAGTCATGTAACATATTATTAGCATGGAGAGTGATAATGATGATATTATAGTAGCATGATTTCGAACTTGCTAATGAAGCATCAATTATTTTTGCATTCATTCTAACGAAACCAATGATTTTATGTGGTAGGTGGATTATAGCATGAATACGATGTCGCTGGTAATACTTAGAAATTGTGTGCCGCAGAATTTGAAGTGTACCAATAAGTAATGGTAAAAACCTCATGTCATATATTTTTTCAGTCTTGTAGTATAAGTATGATTTGTTAATAATTCGGTTGCATATATATTTCAGGTGAAATTTTCTACGAACGTTAGTTAAATATTGGTTATTGGAAATATTTGGTGGCATAAATAGTTGCGGACCGCGTTCTTGAAGTTGAGGTATAAAATTTATCTCTTAAGAAATATTAAGTATTTATTTTGTTGTAGTGTATGTCATGTACTTACATTGGTAGAACAATAAAGTGAAGTAAGATAATTCCGTTAGTGATTGCATGCATGAAAGAATAATTAATTCTATGAATAATATTCGATCGCATACTTTATGTAGTAAAAAGTGTTAAGTATTTATTTTCTTGTACTGTATCCCATGTAGTTACGTTGGTAGAACAGTAAATTTAATTCTGTTAGTGATTGCATGCAGAAAGAATAATTAATTATATGCAAAATATAAATTACGTCAGCTCATTTAGGAGAATATTTAAATTTGTACATAAATATAACATGTAGCTTCCGTGTTACTAATATTCATTATAAATTTGTGGGGTAGGTACGATGGAAAATTTATTAGTGTTTTATGGTGATGTGGTACGCGACGGAATTTCTGGGCTAGATGTGTCTCAGTGCGAGTCTATAAATGTTGTAGTGAGAGACATGGAGAACCTAGATTTTGCGGAAGTGAGGAAATGCATCCGGGTGCAGTTTGGTCCTGAGATGCGGGGGAAGAAGATGACCGTTGAGGCCGTCATATGTGTGGGAGGGGATGATGGGACAGCTCCCCGTTGGGGTCTGCGGGAGGTGAAAGGAAATAACTCATGGAGGACATACATGAGGTTTGCAACCACGCCTGGCGCCGCTATGTTTCAAAGGCCGATGGTGTATGTGCAGTTTGTCTCTCCAAATGATGAGCCTAGATGCAGTAGTGGCGCTCCAGATGCGCAGCTAGCCATCACCGGCGGCCCCAGCAGCGGCCGATCGGAGCCGATAGAACTTGAGATTGTGCCCGACCCAGGCTATTGGTCTGCGGTCGTTGACATAAGTGAACGTATGGAGGGATTACCGGAGGCCCTAGATGATGACGATGATGATCATTCTTCTGGGTCGTCATCGTCAGAGGAGGAAGGTGTTGGTCCATCTCAGAGGGCGGTTGCGGGACCGATGCCCGAAGATTTCTTGCAGACTATGTCCATCCGCAACGAATATCACTCTGTTGCGGGCCTCGGTGAGGCTAGTCTGGAGGTTGGGCATAGCTTTCCAGACAAGGACTCTGCTGACCAGGCAATAAAAAGATATGCATTGTCCATATCTCGGCAGCACAGAGTTAAACAGTCTGATAAGACTGAGCTGAAAGTCGTCTGCCTTTTCTTGGCCGAGGGTTGCCAGGGTAGAGTGATCGCTCGTCAGAGGCATGGTGTATGTCAGCCATGGGTGATCAGAAAAATTATACCCCATAGCTGCGAGCAGGTTGGAGCTCTTGCAGATCATTGCAATGTGACCGCGAAGTACGTGTCACATATAATGTCAGCGGCAGTGGAAGAAGATATTAATATGGGTATTAAGAAGCTGCAAAAAGCTGCAGAAGACCAAATTGGCTACAACGTCAGCTACGGCAAGGCTCGGCGTGCCAAGGAGGATATTTTTGAGAGGTTGTATGGCACATATGAGGATGCCTATAACTACACCCCTAGATTGCTTAATCAGATATGTGTAACTAACAAGGGGACTCAAGTGTTCTTGAAATATCGGCCGCACCCTCGGGAGGAGAATAAAAGAATCCTTGACCGTGTGTTCTGGGCATTCCCCCAGACTATACAGGCATTCCATCATTGTCGCCCGGTGTTATCAGTTGATGGTACATTTCTGACTGGAAAGTACAAGGGTACACTCATGGTGACAATTGCAGCAGACGCAAATAACCAGCTTCTTCCTATTGCATATAGTTTGGTGGAGGGTGAGAACAAGGACAGCTGGTTGTGGTTTCTAAGCTGTTTGAAGAATGGAGTCGTGAAGCAGCGTCCCAATGTATGCATCATCTCTGATCGCAACGCGGGTCCGCTAAACGCGCTGAACACAATCAAGCAGGTTACAGACCCTGAATGGGGGTGGCCTGATTTGGAGACACGGTGGTGCATGCGGCACCTAGCAGCAAATTGGTGGCAACTGCAACTGCACGTTGTGCGTGCGTGCGTAGTGGCGGGTTATTTTTTTCTCTTCGGCCGATCTTTTAATTGGATTTTTTCGGTGTTGGGATAGGAGGGGAGGACGTACCAACCTACCGACCGACCATCACCTGTAGACAATTAATATAGTAGAGATAGTTGCGTCATTATCGGAGAGGTGAGGGGTACGGGATTTGGATTTGTGTTGAGTCTTTCAACATCAAAGAGATATAAACCGTTTGATCGTCACTGTTGGATAGATGTGATTAAATGTATCCCAACAAGTTGGTGCCTTTATAAGTAGTAGAGAGTAGAGATAGAGATAGAGAAAGAATAAGTAGTAGTAGAGATTTTCTAATTAACCACATGGGTAAGTTACACATCCAACAAAACCATCTCTATCTCTATCTCTACTACTTATAAAGGCACAAACTTGTTTTGATACAATCAATCTCAACCATACAATAAGATCGATTGGGCGGTTTAGATGGCTCCAATGTTGAGCTCAACTCAACACAAAACCGTATAATTCGTCTAATATGCCAACTAATTAATATCCCGTTAATTGCTCCAAACTGATGGCAAATTAATTGGGCCACTAATTTCTCTCCCCTGAATGCCTTTCTCATCTCCGTTCTCACGTGTCCCAATGCCACTGCAGCTCCTCCCTCTATCCTCGCACTAAGTCGGACGCTCTCCCGTCCTCACATCTGATCTAAGGCACCTATCAGCACCGCTTCTACCAGCACCTTTGTTGCCTCCCATCTCATCGTCTGCGTGCGCAGAGGCTTCCAGTGGTGCGGCAACGGAGGGCATATGGGCCTGAGGGCGAACGGGGAAGCGGTGTCCCGAGGGCATGCTCTGGCGGTGGACGAAGAGAGTCGGTGGCTTCAGGTCTCCCTCAGGGAAGTTATTTGCACCCCCCTCTGAGGCCAGGAAGATGGAAGAGGACATGTTAATAATTGGGATGAGGACTTCCACACCTGCACAAGCAGTCAACAAGTCAATTAGTCCAGAGTCTATGTTCTGGTCATGGATTATGATATTTGTTAACTTTTTTTCCCACATGTATCATTATACAATCAGCAGATCATGATTGCAACTCTTGTAGTTAGCTGACGGTATTGGCATAATCAGTTTCTTCCAGAAATAGTCAAACTGATTTTGAAGCTTCAATGACATATCAGCTAATCTATCTTCACGCTGCTGTAGGTTTTTTCTCAAAATTTATAAATCCGCATCCTTCCAATGTGTTTTTTGATGTGTTGTTCATAAGCAAAGTAATAGGATTTTATATATTCATGAATATAATTTCCTGATCTCAATAAATATATACCTTGAGAAGGAAGGGACTGTTGGGACAGACGCACTGGAGAAGAAACATGCAAGAAAATTTTATTAAGCAATTGTGCATTGCACGTGCATGTTGACTAGTGTAGTTCAAAAAGCACAACATCTAAGAACCGATTGTAGATTGATTGGCTAAAAAAATCTTTAAATCCCTATAAAATTCTATGTACACCGCTGAAAATAGTACGATCTATGTTGGGGATACTAATCATCTTAACCAACCATCAAATATTGGAAAGAAATGAAGGCTTTCCAGCAATTCATAATTATATTTTAATTATATTTATTGCAATTAAATCCCATTAAGCAGTGCAATAAATACCACAAAATGATTAAAAATCCATGTTTTATGATTTTATCCTCCAAAATTATAATATGGGAAACAATACATCCATCTCTTCTACTATTTTCCTTCATTGCATCGACATATCTTTCCCCTCCCGCCTCCTCAATGACATAATATGGTGCCGGTAAGATATCTATAATATAGTAATAACTAATCAGTAAGGCTCACTTTTGAGGACTATGTGTCTGTTAAATTATACCATTCTTCTAACGACTTGGTCGGTGGTCATTGTATCTCCATGATCAATACTACTCCCTTGCAAAAGAAAACACAATTGCTTCTTTTGTGGAACATTATCGAATATAGAAGGAACAAGACCTTGCAGATAATTAGTTTTGAGAAAAATCACAAAGTTTTTTGGGATGAGTAAGTTGACCAACGAACTATGAGAGTGTAAAAAGATGGTCACATAACTCTAATCTGGTAGCACTTCTAGTAAAAATAATTCAATTTTTATACCGATGTGGCATGCTGACTCGGTTTAACGGATAAGCGCGGGAGGACGTTGGCTCTCCCTTTCGCGCCAAAAACGGTTTGCAGAGGACAAAACTTACAAATATAGCCTCATTTGTTTTCTACTTATCAAACCCTAGTTTATAGAGAACAAAACTTACAGAGACTCCCTTGCAAATGAAAACACAATTGCTTTTTTTATGGAATATTATCGAATATAGAAGGAACAAGACCTTGCAGATAATTAGTTTTGAGAAAAATCACAAAGTTTTTTGGGATGAGTAAGTTGACCAACGAACTATGAGAGTGTAAAAAGATGGTCACATAACTCTAATCTGGTAGCACTTCTAGTAAAAATAATTCAATTTTTATACCGATGTGGCATGCTGACTCGGTTTAACGGGTAAGCGCGGGAGGACGTTGGCTCCCCCTTTCGCGTCAAAAACGGTTTGCAAAGGACAAAACTTACAAATATACCCTCGTTTGTTTTCTACTTATCAAACCCTAGTTTGTAGAGGACAAAACTTACAGAGATGCCCTCAATAGTGAGATAAAATTTCATGCCCAAATTTCATGGTTGACCTAGTTGTGCAAATTTGTTTTTGCCAAAGGCACGTTCAATGGACACAGGGCAGATCTTGTTCATAAATTTGGGCAGGCGCCAGGCAGGCAGCTGCAGCTTACACACATTACTGCATTGGCTTGGAATTGAAGCGGCGACCTATATATCAATCCGAAATTCCTTTTAAAATTTTCGAAATCTCATTTTCCCCTTTCCTCCGCCCCCACTCGCTGCTTTGGCCATAAAGCCCTCCTCGGCCCGGTCGACCGGCAGAAGCCCTCCGCCGTCCGCCGCCTGGCGGCGGCGCTGACCATGACGCACGGTCCGATAACCATCGACCGGGCGCAAATGTCCCTCGACTCCCCGCCGCCGGAGCTGGAGGTCATCGCCTCCTCCTCCTCCTCGCGCGTGACGCCGCGGCCACCTACGCGGATACAGGCGGGCGGCGATGGCGCCTCCGACGGCGGTGAGGGGGACCCGAACGAGTTCAAGGGATTCACCGATCAGGAACTCCATGCGAAGATCGCGCGCTCGCGCGGTCTCTATCGTTTAACACCCGACGGCGGCGAGAAGTTGCGGAAGGTTGTCCGCCGGGTGGAGAAGGAGCTTGAACGTCGCCGCGCTGCCGGGCCGAGAAAGGTGAGCAAGTTTTATTTTTTTGGCGCAATCGATTTTTGGGGGAGTTCTCTGAACTGCGTGCTTTACCCCAATCTGGATTCGTGCATACGAGGATTATCGACAGTTTGGATTGGGGAGTTGAGGTTTTTTTTTTTCTGTTCATTGTTTTTAGAGGGGTTTCTGGCTTTGCCTTGTGGGTTTAGGGTGGGCAGCTGGGTTAAAAAAAATGATGGATTACCAGTCGCTTTCAGCTTTCGAAATTATAATTAATAGTTTCATTTCATAATAAAAGAAATTGAACTGTAAGGTGAATAGATATGTTTTTTGTTTGTTTGGAAGCGTACGTCTTCAATGTTACAACACATTCTTGATCTCCTAATCATGACCTGAAATGATTGCCAAGCATTGTGCCAAGCTTCCTCATAGATTTTTTTTCTGAAAAGAGTAACATTGCAGGTGACCAAATGGAAAATCTTAGCAGGCAACCATGTTCTATCTCTTGTCGGCATGAAGTTTATTTTGTTTCAGTAATGAATTTGTAACCACTGGCTAGTAGTTTAGCCTTAGAGTGAATTTAGAATGTCAGGTAGCCATTCAGGTCACTTATGTTCAGTTTTCATGTCAAAGATATGTATTTTTGTTTGTCAGTGCTCATGAATGACATCACGATTGATGATTTGGTACAAGTTGTCAAATTCAGGCTCGTGGTTCACTACTTGGTGCTTCACTGTCAGTAGCCTTCTTTTTTTTTACAAGGATGCATGCTCATACACACCGCATTCACGCCACCACACCTACTCACACACACACACACACACACACACACACACACACACACACACACACACACACACACACTCGTGTGGGCGTCCTAATCTAAACACATGCTAGAACTGGTGTGGAGGTCCCTCCGATGAATCTATGTTTTCTCCTATAACTCACAGAACACGTGACGCCCAGTTTACCACTGAAAGCGCACACATGTGTGCGATGCACCGACGCTCAGTCCATGGATTGGACCCGGGTGGGCAGCCTGCACCGCCTCGTGCCTTACCAATGAGCCACAGCTCACTTTGTAACTGTTAGTGGCCTTGTCTCTTGTCTCTTGATTAACTACAGATTTCTGATCTTCCCTTTTGCATTCAGTTAAGGAAAGTATACTTTTTCATGTTTATAAACTTGCAATCAAGTTGCCACATAAGCAGCAAACATCTTCCTTTCTATTATGTTTGATTTGGAATGTCAAACATATCCATTTATATTCGCTAGTGCTCATGAATGGCATTAGGGTTGGTAATTTGGTTCAAGATGTCAAATCTAGGTTCACGGTTAACTACTTGGCGCTCCACTGTCAGTAGCCTTGCTATCTTGATGAACTGCAGATTTATGCTCTTCCCTTTTGTATTCAGTTGTGGAAAGCATGTATTTCTTCTGTTCATGACAATGAGGTACTGGAAGCTCCAAGCCATGATCATAAACGTGCAATTGAATAATGAAGCTGGCACATAAGCGGCTTATGCGAAATATTTTTCTTTCCATAATGTTTGATTTGTCTTGAATGTGTTAAATGCATTGCTTCTTTTTTGGTGTAATGGACAGGTGAATGAGATGTTATGTCTTCACAATCTTGACAACTCAATAATCTTTCAGAACAATTTAGTTTTACTATGTTCTAGTTGTATCATTGGGCCATTCTAATATATTCAGCGTATTTTTTCTCTCGAACAGTTTGTCAGCATATTTCATCCATGCAGTGAGTTAATGATTTTCATTTATTATTGTAGCTTGACACGGGTCGGAGACACTTGGTGCAGACACCCAGTGGGAATGATCCCTACTCCTTCAGTAAGCTTTATAATGACCTTGTTATTTATGCAATGCGCATCGTTAGTAATGCCAGATACATATGCTGTTTTTTTCCTTGTACCCATCTGATGGCTAGCTAAACCAATAGTGATAATTTCCATGGTGAAGAAGGCCAGATGCGTGGCTTGAGGGTAATTAAGTAAACACAACAAATAAGGAAACTAATTATCCCCTCTGCTTTCCAACTAATATTATAACACCTCTGCATGAATAATGCAGGAGTGCAGTACCACTACAAAATACTGTCAGTTAGTTTGAAACTTGATTATTGCCCAATGGCTCATGACCTCAAAATCTCAAGTGCAATGTAGCCAGCATAGCTTCAATGTGAATTTGATTTGGACTTTTTGCATAAAGTTTAACTTAGATCCATAGTGAGCTAAATGGTTGTATAATTTTGAACTATCTATAACTTACTACATTTTGACATCTGAAAGTAAGAATTCTCATGTATTGATATTTAACATAGTGAGCTAAATGGCAACTGTCTGAGTATCTGTAACTTCATAATTTTGACATCTGATAAGGAATTATTGTGTACTGCATATACTGATAATTATGCAATTTATAACCATACAAAAGGGTAACTGAATACCCCTTGTTCTGGTGGCATAAGTTGCCAACTGGACTAATAAAGTAACCAGTGGGCAAATCCGGGTGTTCACAACCGGTTTGAGTTGAAACCATGAAACCCACAGGTCATTTTTTGTATTAGTTTTGCTAGGGTAATCGGAGCTAACGAAGAAAACTAAACTACCACACGCTCTCACGGTTTGTATCCAAACCGGATTTGAACACATTAGGGTGATGACTGAAGATGCATGAGAAAAAGTGAGTCACCTACCAGATATGTCCAAGCTTCAAGCAGAAAAATAGCCCAACCCTACTTTTGTAGGAAAAAGGAAGTTCTTATACTGGATAGTGGTCATTTGATCTCATTATCTTATATGCTACCCAAAAGTCATTATTTAGCTCATGTAACATTTTGGATGGACAACATATGTGTATGTTTCCCTTTCAGTGGAGAATATAGATGTTTCAGACTCTAGACAGTCTGTTTACAAGGTCAACAAGCTTCCTATGGGACCGCAGTTCTTCAGAAAAATCTTATTTTTTTCTTATCGATATAAAGTTTAAAGATGCACATCCTTTTTTTTACATTGTCTCCATTGTAATCCATCTAGGCATTCGGGTTCATTAACTAGGTCTTTATTGGTTTTCAAGGAAGGCCTTTTCATGCTGGCTGCTCTAACCGCCTTCCTATGTCTTGCCTTCAATTGTCTGAAGGATGTAGCTTATATTCTATCAGTCACCAATGTACCATGCATTTCTTTTGCAGATACTGTTGACGAGCTCAACCACAGCAACTTTGCTGGCAAACAGCATCTGAATTCAATCAAATCATATAATCCACCTGCAAAGAATAGCAAGGTGCACACTTTAGTGTCCTCACTCCTAATTTTTATATGCTACATTTTGTCACAATACGCTTGTGATTAGTGTTTACAAATGTTTTGACAACTTTCCTGGTTATATGTAGGTTGATGGATCTGCATTCTCTAATGATCTAGAATATATTATCCCAAAGAAAAGAGCAAGAAAACCAGCAAATCATGAAAGAAGTCATACAGTTTGTCGTTATATAAGTGATGATAAACGTTTGCGTATGGATGGTAGGAAGTTAGGTTCGAAGATATGTACTGAAAATAGACAGAACTCTGCTGGGTCAAAGGGTCTGTCCAATAAACTAGATATGGAAGATGACACTTGTCAGATTTTAGGGGAGAGGTACTCACTCCTATTTGCTGATCCATTTTATTTGGTGTTTTATGTTTGGTAGTTCTATCAAGATGAGCTATGCTATCTTTCTTTAGCAGTTTGCCTGTTTCTCTTAGACAACTGAGACTTTTCACTGTCCTTGCTGTACAACATTTATGCCTCGTTCTGTCATTTTGATTGTACATGTCACCATTTGTTGACCATTTCTCTCTTGTAACTCTGTCAGCTACACTTTTTCACTTTTCATCTAGTAGTAAATACTGGCAATGTGTGATTAATTATCTTCCTATGTCTAACAACCATATCTGAAATGAAGAATTCTGGTCTTTTTTCATGGTCATGTTTTATGCTTTGATTTGCTAGATGCCTATACCTTTGTCATCGTTACTAGGGACTTAAAAGGTTATGCAGATCTTGTTATTGCACCAATGGACATGCTAAGTACATTTATCTTCAGTGCTATATTTTCATGAACAAGTGGTCTTATAACCTGCATAGACCTCATGGCCAGCTATTTGTATTATCCTGATGGAATCTCCATGTGGGAATTAGCTTGTCTTATCTTTTCTAATTTACACGAGCAACACAATTGCATCTTAATAGTTCTTGCAAGTAATATCTGTCTACAAAACCACTTTATTTCGTATGAACCGTGGATCCTGAGGGTAGATTGTAGTTGTACTCGATGGGTGGCAGGGTCTTCAAGCAGTCGCTCCCGAGAGCGTGGGTAACTAGGGGAATGGACTGGGAAAATATATTATATAGCCACTTACAAGACTCTTCATGGGAAACATCACCTTGTGGGCGCACATCTAACAACTAATAGATCAAACCTCCTGAAGGAAGTAGCAAACCCAAATGTAACTAGGTAGAGGTTGCTGTCTGCTCCCTGTTGCTGCAGCCATGCTTCCAGAGTTCCAGTGGGCTTTGGCTCGTGTTTGGTATGTGCCTGTGTGGTACCCCTCATAACATTATGTTTTGCTGATAAATGATTCTGATGTGCAGGTGGGGCCATTCTAAGAATCAGTCCTCCCAATACGAGATGTTAAATAAAAGAAACGAAAAGAAGGTGAATATGCTGACAACTATTTTACCTTTTCTTATATTGTTCTGTGGTATTTTTTTCTTTTCCTTTCACTCCTTGTGAAACTGAAATCTGTTATCCAAAATAAAATTGCTCCGTGCATCTAGCCCCCCCCCCCCCCCATTTGGGAAAATCTCTAAAGAATATTTTGTAGGGACTAATATGAGAACAAAATGGAGTCATTTGCACCCCCTCTCCCTCTCCCCTCCCCCCGAACTTACATATTTTCTCGTTTGCACCCCTACAATTCTGGGCTAGCTCCACCACTGCTTACCGTGGTGTAACATTATGCGTACAGATACAAAAGTTCCTTTTTGTTATTTCATCCATCTCCACGTTCTCTGAATAAAAAGTCTATTGAGCTTAAATCTCAGAAGTTATTTTGATAAAACGAAATGAAAGCCTAGATCTGCCAAAGACTGGGCATCAATCATGTACTGTGTTTGGATTTGATTCACTAAGAGGATCGTCATTGATGCTTTAATACATTATTATTATTTTCATTGATCTTAGCTGCAAACGTTTGACAGCAATAAGACTTCTTCATATGCATTCCAATCACGCTCTTATGTTTTTCAGGAAGTAGTTCTCTTGGATGATGAAGATACAGAACCTGCTAAATTTGTTGATGTTGAGATGCCTAATAAATGGTAATTTGGTAACACAATAGAGATAATGTGTCTGTCAATTTATATTTCATTAGTGTATATTGTAAAATCAGTGAACAATCATAGATGTTTCATTAATCAAATCGGACTTGTAGGGAACAAAAGTCAGAGATCTACTATCCATCAAGGTAAGAATCATGTAAGTTACCGAGGTATTGACGGAGAGAAGCTCCACCTAGACTAATGTCTACCAATGTCTACAGAACTGATCCGGAAAGTGTTGGGCTGACATATTCTGACATAGAATGTCTCAAACCCAAAGAATATTTAAAATCGCCTGTTATAAATTTCTATATCCAGTAAGTACTCTATTCCCTTCTCTGCTTATGACATTATCTTCCTCTTTCTTCCGTTAGTAAGTTCAACTTTCAAACACTCGCATGCAGCTGTTAGAAAGTCTTGATGGGTATGACTAAACTCTGAACTGCATTTATTTTATGTCTTTCCAGTTTTGTATCTGTAGTAACTTATGTTGAAATAGAAAAGTAGGTCTCCTTGTACTCACTTTATCACTGAGCTACTACAACCTGCAAAGTGCAAACTATTTAATGAATGCCATCTTTGAAAAACAGATTTGATGTGTACAAAGGACTAAAAATTGTATCTATCAACTGATTGGTAACTTTTCTACATATCTCACATTTACCATGCCGTGTTCCCTTCCAGATGGAAATGTTGATGCTGTACTTTTTTCTTCTCGTTTGGAAGATTTAGCTGAATAAACGTCAAAATGAAATTATATGTTGTCTAGTGTTTAATACATGTTGCCTGTCCATTCTGATTATGACCATGTCAGGTACCTAAAAAAATCCCGGCCTTGTGACGACTTGTACATCTTCAGTACATATTTCTATAGCAAACTTGAAAAGGCATTTTCTGCGAAGGTATGCTCTTGATCTTTCTGTGTTGTACTTAGTAATTTACTAATTTATGACATTCAATATTGCTTGCAATTCCATGGTTTGAAGTTATGCTTAGTTGGTGGCTGAGTTGGC
Organism: Dactylis glomerata; assembly: GCA_007115705.1. Classification (NCBI taxonomy): domain Eukaryota; kingdom Viridiplantae; phylum Streptophyta; class Magnoliopsida; order Poales; family Poaceae; genus Dactylis; species Dactylis glomerata. The sequence goes on from QXEO01001691.1 coordinate 486,190, forward strand.
TTGACGTGGAAAGTTTCATTGTTCCCATATGGAGATGCCACGGGATGACAGGAAACACTAGTGACTTTCTTGCTATAGTGTGATTGTGTCATTCAATTCACATTAAATCATACTATTAATATTTCAAAGCTTCGGTTTAGTTTTTTTTGTGAGGGAAAACCATTATGGCGACTTTATTGATTAGCAAACATCTTTACATCGTCCATAAGTAACTCAATGAAATCAGGTGGGTCCTAGGGCCAAACAATTGACTGAGGCCCCTCCGCCTTACTCGCTAGAACATGATCTACCTTGTTGCTTTCCCTTGGGCTATAAGAAAAGATTACATGAGCAAAACCACGAGCTAGAAAGGAAGACTCCTCATAGATAGCCGCAGCCGGTCCGATTGAGTTGCCACCGTCTTGCATGGTCGTTATGACATCCATATAATCACTATTAACAACCAGCTTGGTACATCCAGTTTGGCCCGCCAAAAGAAGATCACCCCGAAGCGCACCAGCTTCGGTTTAGTTTATATCACCTATTGCCGCGATTAGTGAAATATGGAGCTCCGTATGCATGCGAACAGAAAAATTCTAGTTCTCTGGTCTACTCCTTGAGACATAGTTTTCCAAGTTACAAAAGGACATTACTACTATAAGTTCCAGGAAATTGTATTTTGGAAAAATCTACCTACAGGCGCTGCACTCTCCCTCTCTCCATGCGGCGGCAAATTTTGGATGTGTTTTTCCCTATAGGACAGAACACACGCATGTATGTAGAGAATCTGCTACCTCAGGATGACATCATCGCATTAATTGTTAAACCTAAAAATTCCAAATGATTTATCTATTGAACCATTAATCCGATGAGTGATCCGTGTTCATAACCGAGTTCGTCTCGACGAGGGCTTCAAAACTAGATCCCATGTTGTTATATTTTGAGATTTTTTGTTGTCGCGTCAGTTGCCAGATTATGTTACCATGGTTGCCAGATTAGAAGCAAACAGTTACCATAATAATTATGTATAGGTATATGTGATGTTCTACATTCTTTTTAGACATCGAAACGATCTAGACAATTAGAAAGCAGTCCTTGAAAAGTGTCTAACAATTAAGAGATGATATGGTTAAACAAAAAATAGCAGCATGCACATTTACATTGATGTAGAATAGCATACATAAAAGGGGAAAGGCCAATCAAAACTCGGGCTCAGATGAGCTCTTTTTTTGGACCGCAAGTTCAACATAAAGATACATCGTATCTGGGATGTATTGCTATCGTACATGGTTTTATAAAAGCATTCCCTGCGCCATGCGGACCCACACCTGTGGACCGCAGAAGGTTTAGCTCGACGGCGTCCGTCTTAGGTACAGAACATGCCCGACGGAGTCGACCAGGCTCAGATGCAGCTTGTAACATCCTGTTCCGGCATGTATTTTGACGGGCGCACGTCGCAAGGAGGTCGACGATGACGGCGGCGCGGAGGGAGGGGTGTGCCGTGAGGGAGGCAAGGAAGAGGTCGTGGAGGAGCGGAGCTTGTTGGCAAGGTGGAAGGAGAGGGAGCGGGGCAGGGATGGGTGGGAGAGCACCGTGGCGTTGAGGAAGGAGGCCAGCACCGGCTCCGCGTCGCGCCGGGCCTCCGCCTTGATCTAGCTCCACACCCAGGACTCGTCGTCCTTCAACTCCGGCGGCGGGTAGGCCAGGACCACCTCCAACAGGAGCGTGGAGGGAGGCGGCTAGTAGGCGCGGTGGTAGTTTGAGTGGCTCGCGCCACTGCTTCCGCTGCCGCTGCTGTCGGGCTCTTGCACTTGTGGCTGGCCGGCCGGCATCGCTGGAGCTAGGGAGGGATTATGCGGTGGTGGGTGAAGATTGCGGGGAATTGCGGAGGCAGCACCGACGGCGATGGGTAACGGGGGATTAACGATGCTCACGAGACAAGTCACAGGTACGACCGCGTAGACGAGGTATTCCTTGTTTAGTATATCCCTATATTCAATTCCCTGTCAGATTCTGGCATAGGACCCAACACCGATTGTGTGGACAGGAAAACGAGCATATCTGTGCCCGGGTGTCAAAACGCCCCTTCCACATAAAAGTTGACAAACAAGCTATTTTTGATCTGGCAAGTAAGCAACGAATAATCTGTCAAATATATGACAATAATCTAGCAACTATATGGACATGTTATTGTAGTATGTCAACTAAGTAGCACATAATCCAGTAATATGTGGAAACAATATGACAAATACCGACAAACAAGTTATCTTTTAATCCGGGAACTAACTAGTGATAATCTGGCAAGTATGTGATAATAATCTGGCAATTGCGGGTGAAAAAAAAGTTGTCAAAATATACCGACATGGGATCTAGCTTGGAAGATCTTGTTGCGAGGAAGCTAATGGTGAAACGGATCATCAATCGGGTTAATGGTTTGAATGATAAAACTTTTAAAAAATTCAAAACCAATGGAATAGTTAGTGACGCATGCATGCAGGAGAGATGTAGAGTGCCGCCATAGAGGGCTTCATTTTCTGTGGCACCGCCAGGTAGCAGGCTCCTTGTATAAAACCTTGGCGGTCTTTTTTTGTTGAATGCATAAACTGCAAATATGAATGGTTATCTTCGGTTTTCAACATGATATTTTACAAAAATTCAGTGCATATCTATTTCTCTAGAAAATATCCTAATTAATCATACTCTTTTGTTTTATAAATTGCTATTCATTTAATACCTTTTGCATGTTGGTTATCTGTTCTTCACCCTCCCAATTGACTTGTTCATTCTTTGTAGGGTGATTGCAACTCAGAATTTAACAAGTTAAGGAGATGGTGGAAAAGTGTAGATATTTTTAAGATACCATATGTACTTTTGCCTATACATGGAGAGTAAGTTTTTTCATCTCTGGATAAACACTACAAGATGAAGTTGGATGTTTTATCTGCTCCTTGAAGCATATATATAATTAGTTTGGTTAATGTTTGGCATAAGGGTCTTTTTGATGGTTGGCAGATAACGTTCTAGAGTATATTCTAGTTATCATATACATATAAGATGGTGATTGCCTCATGTTCTTGTAAATTAGGTTGCACTGGAGCTTAGTTATTATCTGCATGCCTGCAAAGTATAAAGAATCAGGGCCGACAGTGTTTCACTTGGACTCTCTAGGAGTGCACTCCAGCGACAAGATTTTTGGTGTGATTGAGAGGTATGTTCCGTGATATTACACGAATGCGTGCTCTTGATCCCAAGCATTTACAATTCAGAACTGGAGGGCTTGGTGGTGCTGTGTACTGTCCCTGTAGGGAAACTTTTCATTCTGAAAATTCCTACCTTTGATCTACTTTAGTCGTGTCCATGAATATGAAAATTGTTGTTGCAGCTACCTCAGAGAAGAATGGAGATATCTACAGGAGGATCCGTCTTATGATATTCCCTTTTCAGGCACGATATGGAGACGTCTTTCAAGAAATATACGCAAGGAAAAAGTCGAGGTAAGAGCCTTAGTGCTCTGATGATAGTTTTCAAGAGGCTGCTGTGACTTTACAGTAACAACTATTCCCTTGTCATTTTTTTGTGCCAATTTTTCTAAAGCTACCTTTCATTTCGACTTGCAAGGTGCCTCGCCAGCGAAATGAATATGACTGTGGTATCTTTATGCTTTCCTATATTGAGAAGTTTATTCAAGAGGCACCAGACAGAATGACAAGAGAGCGCCTTTGCAAGGTATAAATCAAAAATCAGTCCATTTTTTTCAGTAGCAATTGGGAGTCTTGACTATCATGCTCTTACTGGTTTTTAGTTTGGACGCAAATGGTTCAACCCTGAAGAAACTCAGGGACTGCGGGAGAGAATGCGGGCTCTTCTGTTTAATGTATTTCAGAACACTGCCTTGAATGATCAAAATTCAGAGTCACATTCCAAGGATCACCCTGAAGGTGATGACGAGGACAAGGTTACGACCGTGACTAATAGATCTTGAATGTAGCGATGGATGAACAGTGTCATACACCGCAAAGATCGTGCTGCAGTTTCGGGGTTTAATGCAACGATGTAGCTGAGACTAAAGGTTGCAATGGCTGTCATGTGAAACAATGTAAATTGTCATGGGGATGACGGATCTGAGATGTTTGTCAGTCGTGCTGAGCAAATGATCCTTGTTGCACCCTTTTTTGGCGTACAGTTTGAAGTTGGCTGAACGAGAAGTGTCCCTCAGTGTAAAATTTGACTGAAAGTCACATCAAACTCACATGCGTTGACTTTTATACTTAATAGTATAATTACTATATCCAGGATTTCTGAAGAGTGCAAAGTCTGTCTGCGTAACAAATGAAACTCAACCATAATTCGCATTAGAAGCAGATTTTAAAACAATGCCATTTTCACAGATCGGAAGATCAATTTCCCCCTTCATTTGGGTATATATGTAGATCAAATATCATGGAGATTTGCAGCAGATTTTGATTCCAAAGTCTGAGATTTGCCCAATTATATTTTGGTCTGCCCACGTGATTAAAGATATGAGATTTTTTGATCCAAGATATACTGATTTTATATTACAAAGTGTGTTTTGCGGAAAGTGTTAGTTGCACATGAGCACCAGTGCTCTTCTTTTTCTTCAAAAATTTAAGTATGTATTTCCAGGTCACCAAAAAAACTCAACGGAAAAATAGACAAGCAGCTATGCACATCCACTCTGGACACTACATTTTTTGTTAAAAAAACGTAATGTTTTGGGCTACAGAAAACAGATAAATTTTGGCAAAAAATAGGAGTACTTTATTGCTACACACAGCCACAAATTTGGCCTTTTTCTGTAGCCAAAAATAAAAATCCATTTTCACCGAAACTTGACAGAAACATATAACGTATATGTAGGCATCTGCAGATTTGTTTTTGTGTTTTTTTGGAACTTAAAAGTATAGGTTTTGATTTTTTTCAAAATCCAGGAGCACGGAGCTACAAATCCTCACTGTGTGTTTTGCCTGTACCATTTACGTACTGACTGGGACATGGAACCCAGGGTAATCACTTTGCAGAGAAGTTCTCCAAATGGCGTTATAATCTGGTGATATTTTATGATAATTCCGTGATAACTCTGGGATGATGAATCCCAAAATGCTATCAAATCCCCACCTCCAATCAAATTTGATACGAGCGGGTCATGAGGGACCGCACCGAGCGCGTCCAAGAGGACGACATCAGGCGCGACAGAGGTCGCCGTGACGACGACGAGGATGATCGCCGCGGTGACCATGATCGGCGTGGCCGCGATTCTTCAAGGGGCTGGCGAGAGACGCTGCGTCGGAGCCTTTCGCACTCCGGCCGTGGCGACGGTGGCAGCTCGAGGCAAGACCAAGGGCGCCAGCGCGATCGCTCCTCCAACTACGGCCGCCGCCGCGCTGACGACAACGCGCCCGTGCTGGAGCTGGCTATGCAGGAGCCGCAGGTGGAGCCGGCGCCGCGCGCGCCTCCGGTTGTCGAGCTCGGGATGCCGCGTGTGGGGGCGCGTTCCTCGTCGCCACGCGCCACCAGGCGCCGTTCGCGGGCGGCGTGCACCCCACCTGGGACCCCGGACCCGGTCTGCTCTTCGACGGCCGTCTGTCCGTCTCCGCCGTCCTCGCTGGGGAGTTGCCCGCCGGTGCTGCTTCTCTCCCGCGGGCATGGGAGCGCAGCGGCAGCCATCGCCATCACGCCCTTCGACGCCAACTCTGCATCCATCGGCGCCCAGCATGCCCTGGACCTGATCGCCCCGACCTCGTCGTCCATCTCGTGTCCGCCAGGGCTCAGCTCTTCGCCAACGGCTCGTACGCCGTCACTCGTGGATGGTCTAAGCTTGGACTTGTCCGGCTCTCCGTCGCCGCAGCTTGTCGATCGACCCCGGATCGCGGAACGCGTCACCGATCCCGAACCTGGCAACTATGGGCTAAGTTGCCGCTCCTGTCGCCACCGTCGGTGCCCAGGCGCCCTGCAAACAAAAGGAAGACCCTGGCGGGCGTGACCACTGCACGCAGCCCGGCGGTGTCGTCCTGCGCAAGGTCAGCGAGCGCATCAAGGCGAAGCGCAAGGCGGCGCCGGTGGCCAAGGCTGCGGAAGCCATGCACTGCCGCGGGCTGGGCATCATCAAGGATGGTGAGGAATGCACTGAAGCAGCCATCCAAGAATTTGCTAGGCGCTTTGAAGCAGCTTGGGATGAAAAGGAGTCCCTGGTCGGATGTCCATTTACATTTTATAGGGTCTACGCTAAGGGGAAACAAACTACTCCACTAAGCCCCGTCCCATACCAGGGTAATATGGTCGTACGGTAAGGTTGTTCCGGCATATACTTCACACCTCATCATTCAAATTTTTATCTCAGAGTCATTTTTCATTATTACCTTTCTTTCAAAAACTCAACTTGGAGGAACAATTTTCATCCAAGGTTTTCAAAGTTTGATTCATAACTTTCAGTAGGGTTCCCATCTATAATACTCTAATTTTTATTAGCGGCTAAGCCACTAATGGGATAATGCTTGAACTAAGGGAGTAGTAGGTAGCTCTGTTTGGTAATCTTGCTAAGCAAGATCTCACGACAATTATTCCTCTACTCTAGCAATTTAATCATGCAATTTAATTTGAAGACAAAAAAAAGTATGCGATTTGAAAGATAGGTATTGGGTATGATTCAAAAGGTGGCTTGCCTGGTTGGGCAATGTCGTAACAGTCTTCATCTTCATCTCCACTTGTGTAGTCTCCATCACCATTCCTTGATTGACTTCGGGATCCATTCTCCTTACTCACGTTGACGTCTAATCGTAGGAAGGTAAATAAGCATACAATCACCACAAAATTCACAAACAACACATATTCATTACAATAAGGATACTTGGGTAGGGAAAACGATCTAGGAAGTCTATGGAGACTGGTTTCGAAGATAATTGAGTTTCGATGGATGAGATTATTGAGTGGTTGTATTTAAGTAGGGTTCATTTATTTTGGATCATGAAAATACCTCCTACAAGTCCTTATTGACTGATTTCATGGACTACAAGTAGGTATTTGTCATTAGGGTTCAGTCAATGTGGGTAGATATCATTTTGTTTCTTTTGTATTATTGGGGCAGGTTTCAAGTCGATAGATAGCTATTATCAACTATTGGAGTTTCCAATATTTCTGCAAGCTCAACTTGGAATAAGTCCCATTCTTACATATTAATATTGGGAAATAGGGTTTAGTACAAGTGGATTAATAAAACTTCTATTTAAACATAAACTTTGTCATATTCCTAAGTTAAAGAATGCCTATTTAACCAATTGGAAACTAGCATTGAATTTAAACAGTTCTAATTTGAAAACTAGTGTTACCCAAATATAGATAACACTAAATGTGAATTTTTAAAGTTGGATTCATATTTTTTTGAATTTTATTTGATTTGTTATGAATTTTGCAAGGTTGCATAGCTGCAGGTTTGTTATTTTTACCCAATTAAAACTATAAGTCTAAATGGGTTGAAAACACCACTATTGGATAGATCATGAGCTAAGCTTTCCAACGACATATTATTTGCTAAATTTGAATGTGTACAACTCTAGGAAATTTAATTCTAAGAATGGTTCAGATTTAAAAATTTAAATCTAGTCTCTCTATTTTTTTTCCTTTTTGCTGGGATGGGCCACGCGCGGGTGACTATCGGGCCAGGGCAGACCGAACTGGGCCGGCCCACAGCGTGTCCGGTGCGCGGGAGGAATTTTTTTTTGAGCTGACAGGTGGGGCCTGCTACTTAAAACGAAGGGGTATGGGGGTTTCCTGGCCGTTAGATTATATCGCGATCCGACGGCCGAGGCGCATCTTCCTCAGCCCGACGGGGACGAGAGAGAGGCGAGGCCTGGGAGAGGGACGGCGACGGGGGGGGGGGGGGGGGGGGGGGCTTACCGGCGGCGACGGGGAGCGGCGGCGAGGGTGCAGGGCGGCTTCGGTGGCTCTTCTCGGTCACCTTGATCAAGTGGCGGGTCGGGGGAGCGCCTGGTTTGCTGGGAACGGGCGGAGGCCTGGGAGAGCGGCTTGCTCCGGCTAGCTCGACGGGGTGAGCGAGAGCGGAGAGGAGGTTGTCTGGGAGGGAGAGTGTGGTGGTGCGAGTTCGATGGAGGGATTTGGGGTACCTTTTAAAGGCCGGAGAGGGGGGGCATGGGCGGTGTACTGGGCGGCAGTAATTCGAGGGCGACGGCCGGTGGGGGTTGAGAGGGTGGTAATGGGGCTCGGGCGGCTGCTGCAGAGTACAGAGGGGAGGTATGGAGAGATGAGAGAGGACTTTTCTGGGCTTGTACTGGGAGAAATCAAGGAGAGAGGGCGGCGGTGGATTTGCTCCAGTCCATGGCCGTTATGGTGCAAATGGTGCATGGGGGACAGAGGGGTAATGGGGGAGAGGTACATGGCAGGGCTGAGTAAAGGGGGCTTGTCCTCTGGAGGGGTTAAACCGAGGCTTACCATAGTAATTTGTAACTTGGCTGAAAACTGCACACAAGGTGCTCGATGAAATGGCCGCCAGAATTCAAAGTTTGAATTTTGAAAAATTTCGAGTTTGGGTGTTCACTATATTGGACAAGGGTTCCCAATATATTTTTCTTAGGTCAAAAGGTTCAGTTTTGATAAAAACTAATTTGAATTTTGAGAATGTCCTATGTATTGAATTCAAACTTTGGACAGATTTTGAATATGGTTTGAGAAGTAATTTTGGAGTGTTCAAAATAGATTCTGAAATTATGTTTGATGGTACTAGATTATCTGCAGAAAAACATCCATGTCTAGTACAATATTTTCTTAATCCAAGGAGTTGAAGTGGGCTAGTCAATAATATTTTGAAGATCACTTTCTTCCTCTTTTCTTTTTAGGGTTTGGGATCTTCATTGATTCTTTCTAATTTCGTCTCTTGTATTCGGGTTGGCTTGACCTTACTTACCTTATGAGTTTGCTAGAAAGGTTTAGCATGTACTCATGCAAGATTTACTATGTAGGAAACAATTTTTAAGGCCAATAAACTATTTGATAAACCAAATTTATTTGATCTCAAAACTTGGCTAAAGAAATCATAGGAGGTTGGAAAAAGTTTTTGAAATGAGTTTTGGAACCAAGTCATAAGGTATTGATATTTTTATGATCAACTCAAATCATTTTTGCAATATCAATTTAATAGAAGAGATAGTTTTTAAAGTGGTTCTTTTTATTAAGATAAAAAAAATAAAAAAAAGGATTCTTAACATAAGGTTTTACCTTCTTTCAAAATATTTTCTTTTTGAAGAATTTGAAAGATTGGATCCAAGATTTCAATTTCTAAAACTTCCTCCCATTATTTTTATTTGAAGCATGGGAACAAAATGCAGTGTTAGAAGACAAGAAACTAATTGTGTATTTAAAAATAAAAGTTTTTCTTGGCCCCAAGATTTCGTATTTGAATAAATTCCACTTATTTCCATTTTCTAAAAATTTGGGTTGTTACAATCTTCCCCCTTAAAAAGAATTTCGTCTCGAGATTCACAAGTTAAGATTGAGAGATAGTGAGAAATGAGATCCATCGATAAGCGGTAGATGAGTGGAAATTGATTTCTATGGGGATAAAGATTGTGTATACCCAAGATGTGGTAAGGTCATACAGGCCAAAACACATCCTCATCAATCACATATAAATTTCAACAAACCATCACATTTTCAAAAACAAGGATGTTGGATTAAACCATAGGTTTTCATAAAAATGGGTCTTGCAGATTACATGTCTCGTTCTTGTTTTACAAAGAGATAAACAAGACTACTAGTACCAACTAAGGTGACTAAGGCTTTCTCTTGGCTTGGGCTTCAAATGCTTGATCCAACCTGTTCTTACTACTTTATGGCTAAGAGAAACTTCAGGGTACTTGGTGGCTGATTCCCGATGATTGATCTCTTTTTCTTCTCTTCATGCCTTTGGGTTGGTGAGGTTACTTCCTGGTGTTCTGCAAGGTTGCTTCCTTCCCCTGCGGAAGTCCAGGCTATAGAGGCCTTTGACACTATCTTCAATAATGACGCGGTTTCGAACTCTGCCAAGGTTGGTGTTGATAGGGTTGCTTCCAGAGGATGAAAGAACATTTGTAGGATCTTCAGAGCAACTGGGTTTGACACTTTCTTTAGTTATGACCAGATCTTGAGCGATCGGGGGTTCTGGTGCAGCATTTAGCTTTGTTGGGAACTCATTGGAGTAGTGCCCTTGGATTCCACACTTCCAACAGACGATGTTGGTCTTGTCGCCATGCTTGTGATAGGTATCCTTTGACAATGTTCTTCCAGATCGTAGGTTTAGGTCATAGCATAGGTCCGAGGGTGCTAGGGGCTTATTTTCTTGATGCCTTATCCTTCTTTCTTGCTTCTTTTTGTTACGAGTTTTCTGTTGTTTTCTATGAATGCCATGCTCTTTGCTAGTCTTGACCACTTGAGCTGCTAGCTGAAAACTGTTTTGCTTGATCTTGGATATAGTTGTCACCAGGTGATTCATGGAGCAATTGGCTGGAACATGAGTACTACTCTCACATAAGAAGCATGTGATGTTTTTTGAAGGGCATTCTCCAGTTGGATGCTCGTCGTCGCAATTGGGATAGTTGCCAGTACATTGGCTGGCTTGATGACCTTCTTCTCCACAACGGCTACAAGCCTTCATATTGAGGTGATCTAGGTTGGGAATACTTTTATTAGGGCAGGGACGTTTAGCGTGGAGTGCTTCTCCACAATCATAACATAAGGGTTGAGTGCAAAAATCTCCTTGCTTCTTCTTCGGAATTAGGTTCAGATGGGACCTCCTTTGGTATTCTCGGGCAATTCTATTGAGGTGAAACTCAAACTCTGAGTTGGCCTTACCTTTGTTCGTACATAACTTAGATGGTGGGTTTGAGAGTATGGGGTGCATCAGAGGGGTCAAGTCCTGCAGTAGATGAGAGGGAACCTCTTTCAAAAGGTTTCTTATGTGGGATTGGTATGGTTTAGAGTTTGATTTTTGGGTCAGCAAGTCAAAAACATTTTTGAAGAAACAAGTTGTCGGGATGGCTGCTACATGCTACCGGATGGCATATGAGCAACACATCTTAAAATAAATCAATCATTCAAACAATCAAGGTACTAAGAACACTTAGTAATCGTGAGGTAAGGGTAGCTCAATACAAACAATTGAGCATTTCCTATAAGTCCTATTAGATCAAGGCTGTTGAGGTCTTCATCATTTCTAATCACACTTGATTTGTCTCTTGAAGTCTTTATGCTTCATATTTGACTCTCATGGGAAGATTTCTAGGTAGCTGGAGGAATTGTCTCTCTGTCGATGGTAGCCATCATAGTTGATGTCGAATGTTGACGTCTTGGAAAAGATTGCGTACATGATTTTTTGATCCATCCTTTTTTTTGGTCTCATGTTGGTATGTCATCCATAGTATAATTTGAGGTAGATGAGGAAAATAGAGTAAAACAAATCTTTAAAAAGATTTTTCTAATCAAGAGGTTAACACATTCTTTGTCAAAATATTTTGGGAGCATAAGTTAAGAGTATAAGATATTTGAAGTGAATAAGAGAAGGGTATAAGATTGGCTTTGGATACCAAAGCAAATCAGTTTATTTTGTCGAAATAAGTATTTTTCCAAAATATCACTTTCTTAGCTAACGACAAACTAACTAAGGTCTCCTACAGTCATGATAATCCTGATACCCAACTGGTGATATCAGATATGTCATTTTCTAACGACCATGCTAGCTAGGGTTTCCTAGAGTCAGCATAGCTCTGATACCAACTTGTAACACCCACGAATTTATAACAAATTTGAAGTGCCTGTTATGCAATCCATCACAATCCCAGAATCATTGTTGTGATTCACATAACATAATTGGTATCATAGTCACAGCCATTAATAATAAATAAAAGGGATTACATAGGTGGTCGTACAGACCAAACCTTACATTACATCAATATGCAGCGGAATAATACTTTGGGTCCATATCATCAAGCTTCAACCGCACAGGCAAAGCCGACAGTAGGAAATGAGCCTAATTCGCAAAGTCGTCAACGAATCCTTCCTTCTTGATTTTTCTCCTTCAAGTCTGGCCAAGTTAATAGCCTGGGACAGAGCTGTGAGTACATTGGATGCACTCGCAAACTATCTTATAAATAAATAAAAAGGGAAATGCATGGCTCATATAATGTCTAAGCTCTAAGTTTATTTGCCAAAGCTAATTTTATTTTCCAAGAGTATTCATTAAGAGGTAAGAAAACATTTAGCTTGATAAGTAAGTTTGGGATGGAACCCTCAATTATTGATCACTTTCTTTACTCAAGTCACCTTCACCGTCATAGTCATTCCTTGTCACGATTCAATTCATTGTTTCAACACCAGACAAAAGTTAAGTACCGCTAACCCAACTGTCCATGACCGCGGACACGGCTATTCGAATAGTTTTACACTCTGCAGAGGTTATACACTTTACCCACACCATCCAATTACTTATCGTGTGGGTGACATCCCAGCATAACGACGTATGCCACGACAAGCAACCAGCCATTAATGTTTCACCTGCCCGCCTTAGCATAAACACTACCGCCTAGAGTTGTACCCCTCAACACCAGAGTCCAAGAAGCTGTCCGGGGTGTGCAAAGTCCCCAGCCGCTTGAACCTCTGGAATGACACTCACCGTGGTAGAGTCCTACCCACGATAGTCCATTTTCAATGAGGGCTCTTCGGCTTGTACCCCAACCACCTGAAAAGGAGGACAAGGCGATCCTAGGCCATAGCCACAGGGTGCCCTGGAAGAGGAGTCCCTGGTCGGACGTCCATTTACATTTTATAGGGTCTACGCTAAGGAGAAACAAACTACTCCACTAAGCCCCGTCCCATACCAGGGTAATGTGGTCGTACGGTAAGGTTGGTCCGGCATATACTTCACACCTCATCATTCAAATTTTTATCTCAGAGTCATTTTTCATTATTACCTTTCTTTCAGAAACTCAACTTGGAGGAACAATCTTCATCCAAGGTTTTCAAAGTTTGATTCATAACTTTCAGTAGGGTTCCCATCTATAATACTCTAATTTTTATTAGCGGCTAAGCCACTAATGGGATAATGCTTGAACTAAGGGAGTAGTAGGTAGCTCTGTTTGGTAATCTTGCTAAGCAAGATCTCACGAGAATTATTCCTCTACTCTAGCAATTTAATCATGCAATTTAATTTGAAGACAAAAAAAAGTATGCAATTTGAAAGATAGGTATTGGGTATGATTCAAAAGGTGGCTTTCCTGGTTGGGCAATGTCGTAACAGTCTTCATCTTCATCTCCACTTGTGTAGTCTCCATCACCATTCCTTGATTGACTTCGGGATCCATTCTCCTTACTCACGTTGACGTCTAATCATAGGAAGGTAAATAAGCATACAATCACCACAAAATTCACAAACAACACATATTCACTACAATAAGGATACTTGGGTAGGGGAAACGATCTAGGAAGTCTATGGAGAGTGGTTTCGAAGATAATTGAGTTTCGATGGATGAGATTATTGAGTGGTTGTATTTAAGTAGGGTTCATTTATTTTGGATCATGAAAATATCTCCTACAAGTCCTTATTGACTGATTTCATGGACTACGAGTAGGTATTTGTCATTAGGGTTCAGTCAATGTGGGTAGATATCATTTTGTTTCTTTTGTATTATTGGGGCAGGTTTCGAGTCGATAGATAGCTATTATCAACTATTGGATTTTCCAATATTTCTGCAAGCTCAACTTGGAATAAGTCCCATTCTTACATATTAATATTTGGAAATAGGGTTTAGTACAAGTGGATTAATAAAACTTCTATTTAAACATAAACTTTGTCATATTCCTAAGTTAAAGAATGCCTATTTAACCAATTGGAAACTAGCATTGAATTTAAACAGTTCTAATTTGAAAACTAGTGTTACCCAAATATAGATAACACTAAATGTGAATTTTTAAAGTTGGATTCATATTTTTTTGAATTTTATTTGATTTGTTATGAATTTTGCAAGGTTGCATAGCTGCAGGTTTGTTATTTTTACCCAATTAAAACTATAAGTCTAAATGGGTTGAAAACACCACTATTGGATAGATCATGAGCTAAGCTTTCCAACGACATATTATTTGCTAAATTTGAATGTGTACAACTCTAGGAAATTTAATTCTAAGAATGGTTCAGATTTAAAAATTTAAATCTAGTCTCTCTATTTTTTTTCCTTTTTGCTGGGATGGGCCACGCGCGGGTGACTATCGGGCCAGGGCAGACCAAACTGGGCCGGCCCACAGCGTGTCCGGTGCGTGGGAGGAAAAAAAAATTGAGCTGACAGGTGGGGCCTGCTACTTAAAACGAAGGGGTATGGGGGTTTCCTGGCCGTTGGATTATATCGCGATCCGACGGCCGAGGCGCATCTTCCTCAGCCCGACGGGGATGAGAGAGAGGCGAGGCCTGGGAGAGGGACGGCGATGGGGGGCTTACCAGCGGCGACGGGGAGCGGCGGCGAGGGTGCAGGGCGGCTTCGGTGGCTCTTCTCGGTCACCTTGATCAAGCGGCGGGTCGGGGGAGCGCCTGGTTTGCTGGGAACGGGCGGAGGCCTGGGAGAGCGGCTTGCTCCGGCTAGCTCGACGGGGTGAGCGAGAGCGGAAAGGAGGTTGTCTGGGAGGGAGAGTGTGGTGGTGCGAGTTCGATGGAGGGATTTGGGGTACCTTTTAAAGGCCGGAGAGGGGGGGCACGGGCGGTGTACTGGGCGGCAGCAATTCGAGGGCGACAGCCAGTGGGGGTTGAGAGGGTGGTAATGGGGCTCGGGTGGCTGCTGCAGAGCACGGAGGGGAGTTATGGAGAGATGAGAGAGGACTTTTCTGGGCTTGTACTGGGAGAAATCAAGGAGAGAGGGCGGCGGTGGATTTGCTCCAGTCCATGGCCGTTACGGTGCAAATGGTGCATGTGGGACAGAGGGGTAATGGGGGAGAGGTACATGGCAGGGCTGAGTAAAGGGGGCTTGTCCTCTGGAGGGGTTAAACCGAGGCTTACCATAGTAATTTGTAACTTGGCTGAAAACTGCACACAAGGTGCTCGATGAAATGGCCCCAAAAATTCAAAGTTTGAATTTTGAAATTTTTTGAGTTTGGGTGTTCACTATATTGGACAAGGGTTCCCAATATATTTTTCTTAGGTCAAAAGGTTCAGTTTTGATAAAAACTAATTTGAATTTTGAGAATGTCCTATGTATTGAATTCAAACTTTGGACAGATTTTGAATATGGGTTGAGAAGTAATTTTGGAGTGTTCAAAATAGATTCTAAAATTATGTTTGATGGTACTAGATTATCTGCAGAAAAGCATCCATGTCTAGTACAATATTTTCTTAATCCAAGGAGTTGAAGTGGGCTAGTCAATAATATTTTGAAGATCACTTTCTTCCTCTTTTCTTTTTAGGGTTTGGGATCTTCGTTGATTCTTTTTAATTTCTTCTCTTGTATTCGGGTTGGCTTGACCTTACTTACCTTATGAGTTTGCTAGAAAGGTTTAGCATGTACTCATGCAAGATTTACTATGTAGGAAACAATTTTTAAGGCCAATAAACTATTTGATAAACCAAATTTATTTGATCTCAAAACTTGGCTAAAGAAATCATAGGAGGTTGGAAAAAGTTTTTGAAATGAGTTTTGGAACCAAGTCATAAGGTATTGATATTTTTATGATCAACTCAAATCATTTTTGCAATATCAATTTAATAGAAGAGATAGTTTTTAAAGTGGTTCTTTTTATTAAGATAAAATAAAATAAAATAAAACTAGGATTCTTAACATAAGGTTTTACATTCTTTCGAAATATTTTCTTTTTGAAGAATTTGAAAGATTGGATCCAAGGTTTCAATTTCTAAAAATTCCTCCCATTATTTTTATTTGAAGCATGGGAACAAAATGCAGTGTTAGAAGACAAGAAACTAATTGTGTATTTAAAAATAAAAGTTTTTCTTGGCCCCAACATTTCGTATTTGAATAAATTCCACTTATTTCCATTTTCTAAAAATTTGGGTTGTTACAGAAACCCGTGTTGCAAGGCGGATATGGCTATTTTCTATGCGGCTACCACCATCACGGTGGGAAATGGGGCCAAAACCCCTTTTTGGCATGCCCCTTGGCTTCACGGTCATGCTCCCATCGACATTGCTCCCCTTATATTCGAGTCTTCCAAGCGCAAGAAGTATACGATGGCGCAAGCTATTTCCGGGAGCTCTTGGGTGCGCAACATAAGCTTAGAAACTCCCCTCTCTCCGACGCACATTTCTCAATTCGTCGAACTTTGGTCCCTTCTCCACAATGTTCAACTTAATGAGGAGGATGAAGACGATATCACTTGGAACCTTATGGATAACGGGCAATACTCTGCGTCCTCGGCCTACGAGGCTCAATTTTTTGGCCTCGTGTATTCTGATATGTACACGCTCGTGTGGAAGGCTTGGGACACCCCCAAGGCGAAGCATCATGCTTGGCTAGCTCTCCAAGACCGCCATTGGATCGCCGATAGGCTTCAAAAGAGGGGTTGGCCAAATTGTGGCCTTTGTCCCTTTTGCAACCAAGTTCCGGAATCTACGAATCATCTATTCGTCAATTGTCGCTTCTCCATCCGCATTTGTAAACTTCTAAAGAAATAGATTGGTATCCATGGGATATATCCAAGGCAATGGGTGGCTCTTAACATCAACGAGTGGTGGAAGCTCCTCGCGGCCGGCCCTACTCCTCAATGGAAGGCCTTGGCGACCCTCATGTTGCTTACCGTTTGGGAGCTATGGAACGAGAGGAACGCTAGAGTCTTCCACAACAAAAGTTCCCCCTCTTTTGTAGTCCTCAATAGGATCAAAATTAAGGCGTGTTTGTGGGTGTTAGCAGGTGCTAAGAAGTTGTGTAGTATCATGCCGAGAGAGTAAGCTTTTGTGTTGGGTTGTACCATGCTTTTCTTGTAAACTCCTCCTTAATTAATAGAATGAGGCAAAACTTTTGCCTCCGTTTAAAAAAATAATGCTATCAAATTAACAGAAGCTGGTATACCAAAACAAGGTTACTTCAAATTTGCCATGATTATTGTCATTGGACAATAAGATAACTGGTACACGATCATAATAAGTTTTAAGCAGCGAAGCCAAACTACAGATGCCACCAGCAAAATTTCAAGGGTGCAGTGCACATGCCATGAGTGTTATTGCAATCTGCCAGGAGAAGGCTAAACTGAAGATGAAGACTCTTGTATGGTGACTGAAACCCCATTTCCTGTTATAGAGTTGTTGCGAACCCTGGAGTTATGAATGAGATAAAGAAAAGGTCAGAACAAAACCAATATGGCATAACAAAGAGGGCGTGAAAAATACCACTATCACATCACGGAAGGCTAAACAAACTACAAAAGTACAGTGGTAAAGGATGGTGTGTTTAGTTAAAGATTCATAATCTTTAGGCAGCAGAGATAGTATCGAGATGCTTCATATACTAAGATGTGTCAATACAATATGCCAGGCTTAGTTACCAGTGTAGTACTTCCATTTGGTAAGGAAAGAAATTTATCAAGTGATCCAGTATAAACCAACAATATAAACAACAAGCAACAGTCTAACAAATTAGCAGCTATTTTGGTACGAAGTACTGCCTACAGCCTACACCTTGGCTTCAACTCTTTGGTTTTATATGTCCTCTGTTGACTGTCTATCGGGGGAGAATATCAAGTTCTACGCTTTCTTTCCATGCTACCAGATTCCAGCGACTTGAGCCGTCCAATCCGAGTCAAGGGCCAGGATCAAGCACCATTTATAATCTAGCATCTACCATAGCACATGCAAATTAAACCCTGACTGTTTTTGAATTGTGACATAAGATCCATTCTCCCTCCTCACTCAACAGATTCAATCCGCCCCATAATCTCCTCTAAGTCAGAGTAGCAGCTTCAAGCCACAGCCAAGCACGAACCAGGAGTGCGCCTCGTGTTGCCTAGCCGCTGCTGCCCGTGAAGTTGACCTCCCATATGGCACGCACAGGACCACTTCCATATGTATTGTCTTTATTCTTCTTTTAGATCTGTTCTTGTTCAGTTTGCATGTACCTTGTGAGATTTGGAATCAGCAATTTTCTGTAATTACGGTGCTATAACTGGCAGTATGTGCCAAAGAAGATGTATTATTTGACATTTCAAACAACAAGTTAACTCATAGAGGAGGTGTTGTCGGGGAGACAGAGACATTAGGATTGATGGATCATATCCTCAATCTAAACAAAGCAGGGTCTAATTTGCATATGCGTGATGGCTGGTGGCAGACCTGTAGTTATGTTTGATCCTGTCCACTGAATCGGATTATATGGACAAGATTCTTGGGGTACTGGTAGCACACAAAGGGATTGTGCCACTGGATATGTTCTCCGTCTATCGGGATCTCATTGTGTATAAAGTATACAGCCTATAACTATGTGCCTTATCATGGTACTGTAAAGAACATTAATGTATGATTAACCTATTTTACTAGATCTGAACTCCAAGAACAGCTGAAATCAGCCAGGCAAGAGGCAGAAATGGGAGAATACATAACAGTTGTACGAAAGAAGAAGGCAGTTAACAAAATGCCGCAGAGAGAAAATTGACACGCCGTATTTTAGTTCTGCTAATCTGTTTGCTAAGAGGAAAGAACTCCAGTAAATAACATAACAATTAGAGACTTACAAGGTTTGTACCTAATTATATGTCCAACACAAACAATGCCCAACAATGTTAAAGTACTGAATGACCAACACAAACAATAAAATTCAGTTGAAGGTACTATACATTTGCTCCGCCTAATTTTAGTAACATAGATATGCATTATGGACCACTTCGATTATCCTAATCCAGAAAGCAAGCCAGCAACAATGTTAAAGTAGCAAATGTGATCCATTAAACTAAAAAGAGGGGGGAACTAAACACAAACTAGATTGAAACTCTCCAGCAAATCAAGCACTTAGATGCAAAGTTCTGCACATCGCATACACTAGCCCCTGGCTTCCTACTACAATCATCCTACCTCAGGCATAGTTATATGTGGTTTTCAGCCTGGCCTTGAACAGCCATCTCATTAATGGGAATGCAGATATATCAGGCGTTCAAGAGATACATCAAGCTTAGCAGGGAGAACAAAATCTAGTTCTGATCTGATTCACTAGGGTTCGTCCGACTTCCCTAACATTTAGCATTTCCACGCGTAATGCATGGCACGGAGATGAGACGAACCAAGTTAAGTTGGTTTACCTTCCGAGAGCCAGCCCCAGGACCCGGGTTTAAGCCCGAGCATGGAGGTGAGCAGCGCCGACGCCGTCGCGCTGTGCAGCGGCATCAGACCCTGCGCGCCGCCCAGCGCCGCCACCGGGACCCTGCACACGCCGAATCTGAGCAAAACCATACAGTCTAAACAAACACGACCAATTCCGAGGAGAAGAAACAGCGTGGTACCTCGAGATCGCGAGGCGCCGGCGCGAGGCGGCGCGGGGCAGAGCGGATGCCGCCGCCGACCCCGGAGACTGAGCCACCGCCGGCCGGGAAAAGGCTCTGGAGAGAGTAGATGGGGAAGCGGAGCGCAGCCCCGCGAGGGCTCGCCGCGCGCCGCCAGCCGCCGTAGCCATGGCTGGTGTTCAAGGACGTCTGGTGTGGATGGGCTCTAAAACCCTCGCCGTTGCCCTCTCTGGGCTTCTTTTACAGTTTGGACTTTGGAGGCCGTGGGGCGTGGGCCTGTGACCGAGGGCTCGGCTTTGGTGGACGTGGTCTATGCCTATACGACACTTACCAAGAAATGTTGTGGCACCATTCATGAAACTCTTAAAAAAAAAGCCAATTTTTGAGGCACCAAGTGTCGCGCTTGTTCACCAGTGTTTACAGTTTTACCAAGTGTCATTTTTTTCTCATTCACAAGGTCTCTCGTGGGATGTCTCATGTCTACATACTCCTTATGTGTTCGCGGCGAGAATAAAAGTGAGGTTTGAAATAAGAGAGCATGGCACATAAGGGTGGGAGCACAACTTTTTTCCTTTTATGTTTAAAAATGAATATTAAAATTGGAATATCTTAAGAATCATTTTGTTTAAATTATAAACTAGTTTTAATTTTAAGATCTTCGCGTCGAGGTTTTTAAAACTAGATCTCATATTGATATATGTTTTGTGAAACTTTTATTTATTATACTTAAAAAATTACTACGATTATACTCTTAGCTATGCAGAGGCCGGGTGTATGCTTAATAACTTTTTAAGTAATAAATCGCTCTTTATCGAAAAAAATACTCTTAATTTTTAGTCTATATTTATGTTTTAGTGCAGTTGTACTTCGCACTAGTAAGTAAACCACAGTCTATTCTATAAGTACAACTGAGAGCAAAAATATACCCACAAATACACTGCATTTTAAAAGTATAACCGTGAGTAGAGACTAGAGATACAACACAAAAATATACAGTTATACAACCGTGAGTACATCTGCGAGCAGAAATACAACACTAAAAGTGCACTGTTGTATAATCCTGAATACACCCACAAGGCAAAATTACATCTAAAGTACACACTTTATTGGTCTATTTGTACTTTCTTTTCGCCTTCGTCTGCACTCTAAAAACGACACTAGGTAGCTAGTGATTGATGCTTGTACGTATCAAAGTGTTGGCGAATGCATTTTTACCGGAACCGCTATTTATTGGAGTTCTGTTAGCCAGTTAGGAGCCACCACCTGTCCCTCCATCCGTACAAGATAACTTATATACACTTTATTATAACCCCTTGCAGTTGTGCTATTTCAGAAAAAAAGAACATGGGTTCATATGGTGTTTAGGTTGACCACAGTTGCCAAATATTTGACTACATTTTTGCTGGCTTCACTTTTTTGTAAAAAAAGTATATTTCGCATTGATTTTGCAAAATTCATCTAAGTGAAACAAAAATCATAATAAAACTCGGTTGTAACTCATACGAAAGTTTTATGAAATCATGAAACCGGACTAAAACCTATATGAAACCTACATATACAAATGGATGTTTCTGAGATTTTCATAACAGTTTCATTTGAGTTTCAAAAATTGAAATTTTATATTTTTAAAACATATTGAAAGTTGGCCTTGTTTCAAAGAGCTCGTTGAGTCGAGGAAGATGGTGAAACCCGATTCCAAATTGGACACCCGATTCAAAAGATGGGAAAGAGAGTAGGTGGACCGCGGGTTGATGTTGGTAAAGCTCAGGGTGGTAAGTGCAAACCAAGTGAATGCCTTAATATGAAATCAGTATGAATCTCTAAGCACTCATCAACGGCAAAAAAACATTCCGGTAGGTAGGGGTTCAGGTAAAATTCGCGTTGATCAAGTGCTAGTACGCGTGGAACTTGGCAGAAGTCGCGCGAGGTGTCGCGTGTGCATGCGCGAGTCGCATACGTGTGGAAGTACGTGTTGCACAGTACACGTGCCAGAATTTCCCGCACCGCGCGCGCAATGGATCTCTGGGAAGGTCGACCTATACACCATTGGTTGACCGTTTTCATATGAATTCGCTATTTCGACAAGCCAGTGTATGCCCCTCAGAGCATCATACTCCCTCCATCGATAATAACTTGTGAAAAGGTGGAAGCAAGGCAACCCTCATTGAAAGAGCATATCTCGTCTAAATGATTTTGGTGTTTGTTAACAATACATTATCTATTAATCTTGTGCTTTGATCTTTGTAGGCTTTTACATGTACAGGCATAAGATATTGGAATTCCCTGTATATTGCATTTCACTTAGTATTATTGATCTAAAGGGAAATATATTAGAGTGGATTTTGATCAAGACTTAAAAGAATTGCTGGCAGTTTTTTCAGTGCCAAGTCGGCTTTAGCCGGTGTCTGGGATCGAGGGCTGGCCAGGCGGTGGTTGCCTCTCTGTCGCGGACCGGCTATTTGTTCGGCTATTCTGGCCGGCAATAGCCGGCCCCCGATTTCGGTCCGGCTTTAGCCGGTGTGAAGGCTTTAGCCGGTGCTGCCGAGTCAGCCAACGGTCAGATTTGGGGGAGGGGTATTTATACCCCTCCTTCTTCCTCAAGGGCTGATCAAGTTGAACAAGAAAACTCACCATTGTTGGAGCCACCAAGCTTACTAGATCTCACTCACCCACCCAAAGTCGTTGATCTTCGGGGAATAGAAGGAGGAGGCCTTGATGTACATCCTCACCAAAGCGATTTACTTTTCCCTCTCGTTTGCTTGAGGAATTTGTGTCTAGGGATTCCTTGGAACCCTAGACCTTGATTTGTGTATTTGATAAACTTGCTACTTGTTGTTTGACAACATTGTGTTGTTCTTGGAAGCCTCCAATTAGGTTGTGGATGTGTGCCCCAAGGTTGTAAAGGTCGGTTCCGCCTCGAGGAATCCCTTAGTGGAAAGTGAGCTAGGCCTTTGTGGCGCAAGCTCACATCGGAGAATAGGGTGATCCTTTGTGGCGTTGGTCAGGCCGTGGCGTTACCCCACCCCTCCAACGTAGACGTACTTCCCCTCAAAAGGAAGGAACTACGAGAATTATATCCTTGTCTCCGTGTGCTCTACTATCGGTTACTTCTATCCTTTATTGCCTTTACTTGGTGTATATTGTTTAGCTTGTTACTTGTCATACAGGTAAATTCACCTTAGTTGCATATCTATAGAATTTATCTTTTTTGTCAAGCCTAAATTGAAAAAGAACTAAAATTTTAGTAGCACCTATTCACCCTCCCTCTAGGTGCCCTTACGATCCGTTCAATTGATATGAGAGCCTCTGCTCTTAATTCAGGCTTAACGCCTAAGAGTATGGGCACCGAGTCTAGTGAGACTTCGGGTAATCAGGTTACCATGGATGATTTCAAATCTTTGGAATCTACCATGACATCTCAAATGAGCGATTTGCGTGAAATGATAGCGCAACTCATGCAAGCTAAACCTCCTAGTGCTCCCCCTCTTCCGGAAATCCCCGCTACTCTAAATGGAGAAAATGTGGGGTTGGAAGAAGAGGATGCCGACAAAGATAAAGAGGCTAGGTCATCCACTAAGGGCGACAGAAAAGGTGAATTCCCTAATTGGTATTCCCCCAACCTGCCGATCCCACACCCTCATATTAATAATAGAGGTGACCCACCTAAGCTAGATGCATTAAACTTTGGCCAATGGCAATATCAAATGATCTCTCATATGCGCAGCTCTTGCATCGAGCTTTGGAGAATTGTTGAAGAAGGATTCAATGCCGTGGATCCCAACAACTTGACAAGAAGAGAAGTGGTTGATAGTCAACTCATTGCAACCGTTCTTCACATAATCCAAATTTCCGTTGGGTCCAATGACTTGCCTCACATCCAACATTTCTCCACCGCCAAAGAAGCTTGGCAAGGCCTCTCCGATGTGTTTGTTGGCAATGAGAGCATGAAGAGAACAAGATATGTATCCTTTTGCAATCAAGTAAAGGGATTTTTTATGAAGGATGCTGAGGACCATCAAGAGATATACCGAAGGCTCAAGGACATTGCTACCACCTTCAAGAACCTTGGAGCTCACCATATTGATGATGAGTGGATCAAGATGAAGTACATGCTTGCTTACATGCCATTTGAGCCCGCGGACTTGAAGAGTGCCCACGGAAGACACAACTACCACCTAATGATCTCCAATTAAGTC
Source organism: Dactylis glomerata (assembly GCA_007115705.1). Taxonomy (NCBI): domain Eukaryota; kingdom Viridiplantae; phylum Streptophyta; class Magnoliopsida; order Poales; family Poaceae; genus Dactylis; species Dactylis glomerata. Next base: position 509,841 of record QXEO01001691.1, read on the forward strand.
ATGCAAGAGATGCAAGCCTACAAGGTTGCCGCACAAAATGTGGAAGATGCTCGTGCTCGTGCCATTGGAATGCAAAAGAGTACCAACCTTGCCTTGAAGGCAAGTGTTGTTGAGAAAGAAGTTCCTCTTCAAGCAAGTGTTGAAGCAAGACTCGAAATGTGCCCCGAAGACATAAGACATGAGTACAATGAGCACATGGATTTGTATGGAAGAACCTTTAGGGTTGATCCCAACAAAGCTAAATAAGATAATCAAAGAAGCAACTCAAGTGGATTTCAAAGGAATGACAACAATGGTCAAATAGTGAGGACATGCTACAATTGCAATATAGATTTCACTTTGTTGCCAAATGTCCTTATGAGAAGAGAGAAGATCATGGTGGGAAGCTCATTCTCAAGAACAAGACCAAGACCCCACCAAAGAAGGCATTCGTGAATAAGGGTGCATCCAAGAAGAAGCAACCAAAGTTTGTGTTCTTGACTCACGAAGAATACTCCGGAAGTTAGAGTGATGAAGAAGAAACCACTACTAGTGAGGTGGCCACAATTGCAACCACCTCCACTCCTCCCACATCACTGTTTGAATCCCCCAATGAGGACTCTCCCATCAAGAACGTCAAATGTCTCATAGCCAAAGCCTCCGAGGTATCATCTACTCCTTCTTCCTCCATCTCTAAGATAAATGGTGTTTCATCGAATGATCTTTCTAGTCTTAGAGTAAAGGAAGAAAATATGGCTGTCGATGAATATGTGTCTAGTGTGCAAGGTATACACAATTTACACTTTGAAAGTCTCATGAGTCAATATAGTCAAACTGTAGAACAACTTGATGAACAAAGAAGACTTGAAAAGGAATATGTTCATGAAATTGCCTCATTAAAAGACTCTCTTGAAGGAGAGGAAGAGGAACAAGCTACTCTTGAAGAGAAGCCTGATTCCATTGAGGAAAACAATAATGAAGTTATTTCCAAACTCATTAAAGAGCGTGACCATGCTCGTGCCAAAGTAAAAGTGCTTAAAAAGGAAAAGGTTGAATTTGGTGTTGGTCATGATAAACTTGTTAAGGATTTAGAGGATCTTGATAAAGCTCACAAGGCCTTGGTGAGTGAACACCCTATTCTTACCAAGTCACATGAAAAACTTCAAATTCAATTGACTAAAAATGATGTGCCTAGTTCTTCTACTTCCTCTTGTGATCATGCAAATATTATTGAAGAAAATGCTAGGTTGAAATATGAGCTTGCCAAGTCCACCATTCCCATAGGTGAGAACAACTTGAATGATCTCTTGAGCATTCAAAGGTCAAACAATGTGAAAACCATACTTGGCTATGTCTCCAAGGCAAAGAAGAAGAACAACAAGAAAAAAAGGCCAAGCCCGCACAAGCAAAAAAGGATCCCATTGTGGGTGGTGATGCCACAAGGGGCAAAACCACTCATGATGACTTTGCGGGAAATGCTAACCCTCACTATGTCTTTATTCCGTGATTATTATGGTGATGTGTATGCAAAATATGTTGGCCCACATGATGAAAATGTTGCTTGGTCTATTTGGGTTCCAAAGACCCTTGTTGTTAATAAAAGAGGACCCATCAAGAAATTGGGACCTAAAACCAAGCATTGATCTCTTGTAGGACTATGCTACCGATGGATCAAAATGGGTGCTTGATAGTGGATGCACAAGTCATATGACCGGAAGCAAGAAGATCATCTCAGAGATGAGGCCTAATGTTGATAATATAAATGTCACCTATGGAGATATGTCTCAATCCGAGGTACTAGGTCTTGGCAAGGTGGTGGTCACACTGGATATTTCCCTTGTGGATGTCATGCTTGTTGAGACTCTTGATTATAATTTACTTTCAATTCGTGCACTTGTAAAAATGGGCTTTGTCATCTTCATTGATTATGATATTGTGGTACTCTTGTGGAGCAAGTCTCTAAAGTTTGCTTTTGTTGGGCATATTGAAAAGAACTTATATGTGGTGGACTTCTTGAGGAAAACCACTAGAAGTGCAACGTGTCTATTTGGAAAGGCCGATGTGGGTTGGCTTTGGCATCGCCGGCTAGCCCATGTCAACATGGTAGTTTCTAAGGTTCTGCTGATACTACGTGGCTCTAGCCAATGCAACATCTCTTGCTTCATATAGTGCATTGACATCGTCTTGAAGTGCTTCGTTGGAGGAACTTTCATCATAAGTCGCAATTTTGGGAGCCTCGTGAGTGATTTCGACTGGAAGCACGGCTTCTGCGCCATGGACCAAAAAGAAGGGTGTTTCTTGAGTTGCTGCATTAGGAGTGGTTCTGAGACTCCAAAGCACGGAGGGTAACTCATCTACCCAAGCGTGTTTAGCTTTCTTGAGGGGCGCCAATAGTCTCTTCTTTATACCATTGCATATTAGTCCATTTGCTTTTTCGACTTGTCCATTTGTTTTTGGATGTGCTACTGCTGCAAATTTCAATTTTATGCCCATGCTCTCGCAATAACTTTTGAACTCTTTTGACGTGAAATTTGTCTCGTTGTCTATGATGATACTATGCGGTACCCCAAAGCGGAATATTATTGACTTGATGAAGTTGATTGCTACTGTGGAATCTTGCGTGGTTACTAGGGCTGCCTCGACCCACTTGGTGAACTTGTCGTCTGCAACCAACATGTAAACGTGCCCTCCTTTCTATGATTTGTGCAATTTTCCCACCATGTCTAAACCCCACTGTGCAAACGGCCAAGATAGTGGTATTGGGTGGAGTTCTGCTGCTGGTGCGTGGGGCCTAGAAGCAAATCACTGGCAATCCTCACATCTCCGGACTATCTACATTGCATCTTCTATTGCTATCAACCAGTAAAATCCTGCGTGAAAAGCCTTGGCCGCTATGGGTCGGCTGCTAGCGTGATGACCACAAACTCCTGCGTGGATATCTTTTAATATGACCTTCCCTTCTTGGGGGGGGGTGACACACCTTTGCAAGATGCCTGTTATGCTTTTCTTGTATAATTTCCCTTGCACCACTATGAAAGCTTTAGACCGTCGTACTATCCTTCGTGCTTGTACCACATCTTCGGGTAGTGTCTTAATGATCATATATGTCAGATATGGCTGCATCCAGATTACTTCGACCATCATGACATCCTCTGGCTCTGCTGTGTCTTCTGCTGCTGCTTTGTTAGTGATGACTCCCAAGTGCAGGAGATCAAATGTAGTACCTTTCAAATAGAAAAGGTTGTCGAACCCACGAGGAACTGAGGGTATTGGTTGGAATGCTTGGTAAACAAAACAACAAATGTGATAAATGTTTTTGGGATTTTTGGGTATAAAGTTGCAAGTAAATAACTGTGGAAAGTAAAATGCAATAAGTAAAAGCTCTTATAAAGAGAAAGCCTAATCCTCTATGCAGCAAGAGGACAAGCTCAAGTGAGTGGTGTGTGTCTTATAGAAGGAAAACGTTCCCGAGGGCGACATGGATTTACTTGGCATTAAAGATGTCTAAAACAACACGGTGCATATCTTGTCTAGTTTTCATCTTTTTGGACGGAGCCGTAAATAGGCGTAGCCACATAAATGAGCTAAGCCCCTTATGATGGATCTCATGGCTATGCAAATGAGCACACAAGAATTATTAAGACAAAAGTCCCACCATAGCTTTAAACTCCGAGGTCCCCGATATAAATCCCCCATAATGCAGTTTCATGTCTTTAACTAAGGTGTCTGTACCCCAAAGTACTATCCCACTCCATTGCACTACGGTGCTGTCCTATGTGCCCATAAAGTTGAAGTAGTGTGAAGTCGACGTTCACACACCACCATCATAGAACAACATAAAAGATAAACACTAGACCAAATACCAGCATATGTTATATAAAAATCATAGCCAATTCCTCCTATGCCCTTAGGAACATGGGGAACTACTCACAACGTGAGAACATGATCATAATCAGTGGCATAAAGGGTACAACACAATCTGAAATAATTATCTCTCTACCAAATAAAGACAAGTTCCCAATCACAAGCATGAATAGCCACACTTAAACAGTATCTAGAGATCGATAACTCTCAAACTACGAGGGGGTCGAAGTGGATCATGGTGATGATGATGGAGATGGTACTGATCTTGGTGATGATGATGATGGAGAGGCCTCCCCCTACGGCAAGGAGGAGAGGTGGTGAAGATGGAGGCGATTTCCCCCTTCTCTGGGGCTCCAGAGCGGCAGGATCTGACCCCTCTAGAAGGGGGCAGAGGCTTCGCCGCTGACGCGACCTCGATAAATCTCGGGAAAATAGGGCCACCCCTTATCTGGCGAGACGAAGGCATGGTTAAAAGGGGAGGTCAAAACGGGGCCCGAGGTGTGATGTCTACGCACGCTTCTATCCTTGTAGACAGTGTTGGGCCTCCAAGTGCAGAGGTTTGTAGAACAGCAGCAAGTTTCCCTTGAGTGGATCACCCAAGGTTTATCGAACTCAGGGAGGAAGAGGTCAAAGCTATCCCTCTCAAACAACCCTGCAATTACGATACAGAAAGTCTCTTGTGTCCCCAACACACCAAATACACTTGTCAGATGTATAGGTGCACTAGTTCAGCGAAGAGATAGTGAAATACAAGTAGTAGTGATGATTATAAGTAGTAAATGTAATCTGAAATAAATATCGCTGCGAGCAAACATGTAATAAAACTGAATGTAAATGGTGTGCAATGCTTGGAAACAAGGCCTAGGGATCATACTTTCACTAGTGGACACACTCCCAACAAATATAACATAATTAAACCAATAGATACTATCATCAATATGCAACTCAAAACAATTCTCCAATGGAAAATGAACACTAATCATGCGTAGGGCTACGAAGCACTCCTCAAAGTCTGTATGTACCCAAACTAGATTATCCCACACTATCACCATGAACGCACTAGATGGTTCCAACAAACACCAATAATTCATAGAGACATTAACCAAAAAGATACACATGATGCGCACACTAGTCACCTTCACACCATGATACAAGGTATTTCCGGAGTTTATAAATATAAAGCACGAGAGTAGCATAATATCTGAATAATAGCATCTACCAATTCAACTAGATACAAAGCTCATGATCACATAAAGATCACATCATGGGAGAGAGAGGTGAACCACATAGCTACCGGTAGAGCCCTCAGCCCCGGGGGAGAACTACTCCCTCCTCATCATAGGAGATAGCAAGGTTGATGGAGATGGCGGTGAGGTCGATGGAGACGACGGAGATGGCGATGGAGACCGATGGAAATGGCTCCGGGGGCACTTCCCTGTCTCGGCAGGGTGCCGGAACAGAGACTTCTGTCCCCCAAAATTTGTCTTCGATGGTGGCGGCGCTGCGGAACTGTTCTGGAAAAAACGCCGATTGTTCTAGGGTTTTCCGTCGGGAGGCTTCTTATAGGCGAAGGGGCGTCGTCAGGAGTGGACCAGGGGCTCCTCACAATGGGTGGGTGTGGCCAGGGGCTGGGCCGCGCCCCCCTGTTGTGTGGGCAGCCTCTGGCCCCTCTCCGGCTCCCGTTTGGTCCTCGTCCTTCGTCCGGAAAAAATAGGAGTTTGTGAACTTGTTTCGTCCAATTCCGAGAATATTTCCTGTGTAGCTTTTCTGAAACACAAAACAGCAGAAAACAGGGAACTGGCACTGTGGCATCTTGTCAATAGGTTAGTTCTGGAAATCGCATAAAAACGCCACGAAGTGTAACGAAACACAAGGCAAATGGTGTAAAAACAAGCATGGAGCATCAAAAATTATAGATACGTTTGAGACGTATCAACATCCCCAAGCTTAACTCCTGCTCGTCCTCGAGTAGGTAAGTGATAACAAAAGAAATAATTTTTGAGGTGACATGCACCAACACAATCTTGATCATCTATGTAAGCATTGAGTGCTGGGATCAAAAGAACTTAAAACATGGGCATGAAAGACATAATCTTGATAGAAGAAACTTTGAAACCATGTTATAACATGAAAAAGAACATAAATGAAAGATCATGAAAATGAAACAATGAAAGTCAAACGTGTGTTCAAATTATATAGAAAAACATAGCAAATGGTTTTTATCTTGTCCTTCATGAGAGAGCAAAACATAAATGCATAGGACACCTTCAAGTTTAAGTGGGCGACTAGATACAAATAATTTAAGAACAAGTGAAACCATAATCATGAATCAATCAATGATAACTTTGGGACAATTCACATTATACTCAGAATGACAACTATGCTCTCTTAGACGGTGCAAAAGATAGAAGGTGGTGACTCAACATAAAAGTAAAAGAAAGGCCCTTCGCAGAGGGAAGCAGTGATTAAACACGTGCTAGAGCTTTTCATTTGTAAAACAGAGAGATAAAAACTAGATTTTGAGAGGTGGTTGTCTTTGTCAACGACTAGCAATGGGGTTCTTACTATCTTCCATACAAAAAGTAAGCAAGTTTTTGAGAGAGGGATTGGCACTTTGGTGCTCTTTTATAAATCTTGGCACTCCTCCCCACCTTTTTTTCCTTTCACAAACCATGGCTAACCGATTCCATCGGGTGCCCACCAACATTCACATACCATGGAGGAGTGCCTTTTTTCTTCTTTTTTTTCTTTTTGGAGTAAACAATATGGAAGATAGCAAATCCGACCACTATGTCCCCATGAGTTGAAAATAGTGTCACAAAACGAGAAGTATTTTGAAGGTTTTTTCAAAGGTAGCACATGAAAATTTACTTGGAATGGCTTAGAAATACCATGCATAGGAATTTATAGTGGACACATTAGAACAACTTGGTTTTAAGGAGTTGGATGCATGAGTAGAGCTCATACTCAGTACAAAATGAGGGCTAGCAAAAGACTGGGAGCGACCAACTAAGAGAGCAATAACGGCCATAATCATGCATAGCGACAAAACATCATTGAAAGAAGCATAAAGTGGTATCACAAGTCAAAAACCAAATGATCATAGAGGCTATAGGCGACTTATTTTGTAGTCAACATGTGTAAGCATGTGCCAAGTCAACCCAAATAAAGCATCAAAGGAGAAAACCAAATAAATGCTTCCATATAATAAAAACAACGCATGATTTTTTCAAAGGCTCATTAAGCAATCTCAGTCATTTGAGACAAGTCATGCTATAGCAAAACCACTAAGCATACTATCAAAACGACATCAAGCATGGCATGAAAAAGTCTAAGCCGCAGTCTAAACAAGCTCCTTTTTGTACCACTTTTTTGCATGAAACTTTTTCTCTTTTCCAACACCATTCAAACCTTTTTGAGACAACCCTTTTGATGAAAACCAACATAGACCAGATGTCCAAATACACCTTGATGCAAAGATAAAACAAGATCTGAACAAAAATCAAGGCGAAAAACAAAAGCTAAACGCAGTTTAAGAAAAAGAGAACACTCGTTGAACGATAAGAGTGAAAACTAGAGTGTTCTTGGCAATGGAAAACGGAATAAGTCTCTCTCCAAAACAACATGATGTGATCAAACCATTTATTGCAGCAAACAAAACAAAAGAAAACTGAAAGCAAAAACAAAGACGCTCCAAGAAAAATGCATAGTGCATGAAGCAATAAAAATATAGTGTCTTGAAAGGTGACCTGATTTTTGCCGATGAAGAAGGGGGTGCCTCGGGGGCATCCCCAAGCTTTGACGCTTGTACCTCTTGGATATTTCTTGGGGTGCGTGAGCAACCCCAAGCTTGAGCTTTTTTCCATTCTTCATCTCATCTCATCATTCTCCAATCCCTACACTTGAAAACTTCCTTCATACAAAACTCAACACAATTCTATTAGCAATGTTAGCATAAGCATGATAGTAAATCAACCCTTTTGGTTCAGGTTTCAACTCAAACCCACCACATATTAAAGCATCTACTACTGTAGCAACTTCCTCAAAAAGTTCCTGGATCAAAAGAACTCAAAAAGAAAGCGATCGAGAGGCAAATAGAAATAGTGGCAAAAATCTGTCAAAACAGAACAGCTGACAAAGGTTGATTTTTTTGAGGGTTTTCTGTTGCTCAAATCAAAAAGTGTAAAACTAATGAAAGTTTGGATATAACCTGGGGCATATGGAAAAGAAATCGCAGGTCAAAAAGATGTCCTGAGAATTTTCAAGAATTTTTACGGTGCAGCACCAAAATCTGTTTCAGGACAGCAACTTCCCCAAATCTTACCTCACTCAAATTAGAGGCTTCTCTTGGCACAACAATAAAATAAAAAGGATAAGGAGCAGGTATTACAGTAGTAACAACTTCCAAGACTCAAATAAAAGAAAAAGTACTGAAAAGAAAACAATGGGTTATCTCCCAAGAGTGTTTTTCTTTAACGCCTTTGAGCTAGGCGCAGTAATTTGTAAAGATGCTCATGTAGGCGCCATAAAAGAGCTTAAGGCAAAGGCGCTATATAAGAACTTGAAGCAAGAGAGAGCATAAAAAAGCAAATATGAAACACATTTAAATCTAAACCACTTCCTATGAAAAATAGTCTTGTAAAGAGACAAGTCTTGAAAGCGCAAAGCAAAAAGCATAGGAAGGTAAAACAAGTATAACTTCAAGAATTCAAACAAAAAGAGGGGAAACTCAATATTGTTGAGATCCATCAAACCATATTTCCCTCTCTCATAATAACTTTTAGTAGCATCATGTATAGAACTAACAATATAACTATCACATTAAGCATCCCTATCATGAGCCACATGCACAAAAGGATTAATACTCCCCACATGAACAATCGTAGTAGGAGCAAATTCAACAAAATAATTATTCTCATCACCATAATCATCAAAAATAGGAGGCATATTGTAATCATAACTAATTTTCTCCTCAAAAGTAGGTGAACTAAAAATATTATACTCATCATCATAGCCATCATAAACTAGAGGTTTAGTATCATCATAAGCGAGAGAACAGCTATTTTGCAAAGCATATTCGTCAAACATATCATTATAAGAAGGAACATGGATAGTACTAATGGTACAACAATTATTAACCTTAGAATTGGTACCAAAAATATTTTCAATATCAAAAGTAGAGTGCTTTTCCCAATCATGATCACTAACATAGGTAACAGGCATAGGAACATCATCAAAATCAGAATTATCATAATCTATACTAGGAGCAACATGCTTAGGGGAAGATACCGTTTCCTCTCGCCTTTTACTCCTCTTCTTCTTCTTCTTCTTACTCTTGTTACTCTCTCCTTTAGGAGGGAGAGGCTTGAAAGGCATCTTCTCCACATAATCTGGTTTACTGACAGAAACAATAGAAGAAACTTTGGAGGGTTCCTCCTCTCTATTAATAAGATAGAAACATCTATTAGTCCTGTCATAGCTTGGCAAAACATCATGTTTTATAAGATTTTGTATGTAAGTATTTGCGAGGCAATCTTTAACACAGTAGAGACGACAACCACGAAGGGTGCTATTAATATCAGGCGCACTCATATCTACCAAAGAAGTCTTTCTAGATATCTCTTCACACCCCAAAAACAAAGTAAGCTCATCATGCTGATTGAGAGTAATCTTGTCATCACAATACAAACTTGCGGTACTAGAAAGGTAACTATTAGGGCTTGAGCATTGAAAATTAAAATGACCTATGTCATCGCAATGTTCACAAAGAAAAGGATAAAGCTCACAAACCTTTTCACCAAGTTCATCTAGAGCCTTGTGCCACATTCGGGTTTCTTCATTCCCGTGGGTGATGAAATAATCTTCCTTGTTGTGACTCTGTTCACAAGGTCTATGTACTCCACAAAAATTAACATGCTTATAAGAAATAGGCCTTTCAGAGGTTAGAACATGTTTATTGCAATCATCAACAACCATATCACTTTCTATGCAAATGTCCTTAAAAGGTTCATGATACACATCCCCATTTCCGTTAGGAACATTAATATGGCAAGCAAGGGCTCTAAAGCAATTAACCATAATTCAGGGATCAAGACCATATTTAGCACTAATCTCTTGAAAATTAGCAGTTTCAGCAAAAGACTTAATGCAATCATACTCATAATTTATACCTGATCATTTACCTTTGTTGCTATCCCAATCTTCAATATTGTTTTGAATTGTTTCAAGCAGATTCCACTTGATGTCAACATCCTTTCTTGTGAAAGAGCCATCGAAGCATGCATCTAGATAGTCCTTGTAATATCCTGAAAGCCTTGCATAAAAATTATTAATAACAATATTACGGGGAAGATCATGAATGAGACATTTAAGCATTAGTGACTTCAATCTTCCCCACACTTGAGCAATGCTTTCTCCCTCACGCGGATGAAAATTATAAATGTAATTCCTATCTTTGTAAACCTCACTAGAAGAATAGAATTTAGAATAAAAGAGAGGTACAATTTTCTCCCAATCAATAGGTCAACCATCCTTTAGTGTTTTATACCATTCCGCAGCTCTGCCCTTCAGTGATAATGAAAATAGCTTTCTCTTAACTTGGTTCATCGAAATACCTGCACACTTGAACAACTCGCATAATTCATGTATAAAGAGCAAATGATCACCAGGATGGACAGTTCCATCTCCTAAATAGCAGTTATTCATAGCACGATCAACAATTTTCATAGGTATTTTAAAAGGATGAGGAGCACAAGCATCATAAGAATTATCACATATGGGAGATAAAATATCATCAGAGCAAACTTTCTCCACTAAAGCTGGGGAACTAAAAATATCATGCTTAACAAAACCAGCTTCCCCAAGCTTAGACTTTCCTATAGCATTAGCAATAACGGTGTTCAAAGCATTCATACTAACAACACTATTAGCATGCAAATTAAGCTCCAAAGGTTTTTCAATTTTCTCTTCAAACACTTCATATCCTAACATAGGAAAAATACTATAGAACTCTTTGTTTCCATTAAGCCTAACTAGTGAAAATAAAAACAAGAAACAAAAAGATATCATTGCAGAATCTAAAGGAAATAACTTCGAGCACTCACACAGGAGGATGCGAGTACCTTTTACCTTACCTCCCCGGCAACGGTGCCAGAAAAGAGCTTGATGTCTACACACGCTTCTATCCTTGTAGACAGTGTTGGGCCTCCAAGTGCAGAGGTTTGTAGAACAGCATCAAGTTTCCCTTGAGTGGATCACCCAAGGTTTATCAAACTCAGGGAGGAAGTAGTCAAAGCTATCCCTCTCAAACAACCCTGCAATTACGATACAGAAAGTCTCTTGTGTCCCCAATACACCCAATACACTTGTCAGATGTATAGGTGCACTAGTTCGGCGAAGAGATAGTGAAATACAAGTAGTAGTGATGATTATAAGTAGTAAATGTAATCTGAAATAAATATCGCTGCGAGCAAACATGTAACAAAACTGAATATAAACGGTGTGCAGTGCTTGGAAACAAGGCCTAGGGATCATACTTTCACTAGTGGACACACTCCCAACAAATATAACATAATTGAACCAATAGATACTATCATCAATATGCAACTCAAAACAATTATCCAATGGAAAATGAATACTAATCATGCGTAGGGCTACGAAGCACTCCTCAAAGTCCGTATGTACCCAAACTAGATTGTCCCACACTATCACCATGAACGCACTAGATGGTTCCAACAAACACCAACAATTCATAGAGACATTAACCAAAAAGATACACATGATACGCACACTAGTCACCTTCACACCATGATACAAGGTATCTCCGGAGTTTATAAATATAAAGCACGGGAGTAGCATAATATCTGAATAATAGCATCTACCAATTCAACTAGATACAAAGCTCACGATCACATAAAGATCACATCATGGGAGAGAGAGGTGAACCACATAGCTACTGGTAGAGCCCTCAGCCCCGGGGGAGAACTACTCCCTCCTCATCATAGGAGACAGCAAGGTTGATGGAGATGGCCATGAGGTCGATGGAGATGGCGGAGATGGCGATGGAGACCGATGGAGATGGCTCCGGGGGCACTTTCCCGTCCCGGTAGGGTGCCGGAACAGAGACTTCTATCCCCTGAAATTTGTCTTCGACGGTGGTGGCGCTGCGGAACTGTTCTGGAAAAAACGCCGATTATTCTAGGGTTTTCCGTCGGGAGGCTTCTTATAGGCGAAGGGGCGTCGTCAGGAGTGGACCAGGGGCTCCTCACAATGGGTGGGCACGGCCAGGGGCTGGGCCGGGCCCCCTTGTTGTGTGGGCAGCCTCTGGCCCCTCTCTGGCTCCCGTTTGGTCCTTGTCCTTCGTCCAGGAAAATATGAGTTTCCGAACTTGTTTCGTCCAATTCCGAGAATATTTCCTGTGTAGCTTTTCTGAAACACAAAAACAGCAGAAAATAGGGAACTGACACTGTGGCATCTTGTCAATAGGTTAGTTCCAGAAATCGCATAAAAACGCCACGAAGTATAATGAAACACAAGGCAAATGGTGTAAAAACAAGCATGGAGCATCAAAAATTATAGATACGTTTGAGATGTATCAAGGTGCGAGCGAGTAGGCCCCATGCGGCTAGATTCCTTGGCCGCGTGGGCCATGCCCATTCGGCCCTCGTGGCTCCTCTCTTCTGGTTCTTTCTCCCACGATCTTTCTCCCAGAAAATAATGGCTGAGCATTTTTTCCTGGTTCATTTGTTATCCAGAAGGTCCCAAAACATCAAAAAACATGGAAAAAGGGAGTTTTCTGGCTCCTAGATATTAAATGCCACAAATAGGGACTTTGTAAGAAAGTCCCACAAATCATCTAAAACATGCAAAAATAATAATATAACAATGCAAATAACATTTCAATATGACAATATAAACTAATAAAATGATGATATAAAATGCACGTATCAGTTAGCCCTTGAGCCCGCTGTTGCAAGCTGACCTTGTTTGCTGGAACTCAAAGTTTTGCTTTCTTTTATTGACCTCTCTATGTTTTCCTCCCAGAAAACTCCTGGTGGTACCGGTAAACATTGAGACCCGATGTTTGCCAGATTATCGGCTTTATTATTGCTTGTGCTGACGTCTGATACTTCGCACCCGTCAAAAGTTCCTTCTAGATAATAATACAAATTCTGGTACGCGGTCATGTTGTCGCTGATAGCATCGCAACAATTCATCACTTGCTGAACCATGAGATTTGAGTCCCCAAATATCATTAGTCGAGTTGCACCGCACGCTTTAGCCATCCTCATTCCGTGCAGCAGAGCTTCGTACTCAGCTTCGTTGTTTGAAGCTTGCGGAAAACTCATCCTTAGTACGTATTTTAGCTTATCTCCTTGTGGCGATATTAGTATTACCCCTGCTCCAGCTCCTTGACTCTCTTTGATATGTCGAAGTATATTGTCCAGACACTTGATAGATCAGGTGGTCCTGTGTTCTGCAATTCTAGCCACTCTGCTGTAAAATCTGGCAAAACTTGGAATTTGATGGCCTTCCTCTTCTCATATGTGATGTCCAAAGGGAAAAGCTCGATTCCCCACAAGGAGACACGTCCTGTTGATTCAGGGTTGTTCAGTATGTTTGACAGTGGAGCTTCGTTAACCACTATTATTGGATGAACCGTGAAGTATTGTCAAAATTTCCATGCTGTTGTGAACACACTGTATGCGAGTTTTTGGTAGTGCGGGTAACGCTGCTTTGATGGTGATAGTACCTTGCTGAGAAAGTACACCAGACGCTGGACTCTGTGCGCCTTCCCCTCTTCACTTCGTTCGACCACTAGCACCGTGCTCACTACCTGATGCGTGGCGGCGATATATAGTAATAATGGTTCCTTTTCTTTGGGTGCGACCAACACTAGCGGTGTGGAAAGCACTTTTTTCAGCTGCGCGAACGTTGCGTCTGCTTCTTATGTCCACTAAATTTTTTTATCTGACTTTTTCATGATTGCGTAGAATGGGAGGGTCTTTTCGCCCGGTCGTGCGGCGAATCAACTTAGTGCTGCTACGCGCCCTGCGAGTTGCTGTACTTCATGCAGTTTTGCTGGTTTTCCCATTGTTAGTATTGCCTAAATCTTCTCTAGATTTGCCTCTATTCCTCTTGCCGACACGAAGAATCCCAGAAGTTGTCCTGCTGGAACGCCAAAGGAACATTTTGTCGGGTTTAGCTTTAGCTTGTATTTGTCTAGGTTGTTGAAGGTTTCCGTCAAGTCGTCGATCAGGGACTCCTCATTTCTTGTGGTGATAACTAGATCGTTGATGTATACTTGGATATTTCGACCTATTTGGATTCCGAGGCAATTTTGCATTATCCTCTGGTAGGTTGCTCCTGCATTCTTGAGGCCGAAGGGCATTACTTGGTAACAAAAGACGCCGTACAGTGTGATGAAGGGTGTCTTTTCTTCATCTTCTTTTTTTAGCTTGATCTGGTTGTATCCTAAATATGCATCCAAAAAGCAAAGCCTTGCACATCCCGCAGTTGAATCAATTATTTGATCTATGCGGGGTAGCGGAAAGGGATCCTTTGGACAGTGTTTGTTGAGGGATGTGTAGTCGTGTAACATCCCAGGATGTGAGGCTAGAAATAGAGAGAACACAGAAGTGTGCATTGCATTCATGCATAGAAAATCTGGGAATTTTTCGTGCTTTTAAATAAAACTTGTCAAAGTGATTGAAGCTTCTCTTGAGTTGATGGAATTGAAGTAGCTCATCAACTGAAGTGCGATAAACTTCAACATGACCTTTGTTAACAACCTTGTTTTGGGTGGAGATAATTACAACAACTAAAAGAGATGAATGTGAGGTAGAACTAATATGATAACACATTACTTAGGACCTTATATCCAATCGTACCATGATCACATGGTATTTCTTAAACCTAAATCATTGAAGCCATTCCTAGCTTAAAGGAAGACAACACAAGTCTTACCTTGACTCTTAATCTACTTTATTCTCATATCCTGATTATCATAATCTTTCACATCTAAATCCATGCATCTCCAAGACAAGAGGAGAAAGCCTATATCAAATCCAATATCATTCCTCTCTCTTGAGATAGAACCTTAGGGTATAAATTAGAAACTCAGTGGTAGTGGAGTTTAACATAGTACCAAGGTGGTTAGAGGAGTTTACAATAGAGTTTAACTACTTAAATAATTAGCCAGTACTTCTGGGTATAATTTAATTCACTCTTAAACTTGTTGCCAAAATTGGTAAACCACAAGGTCTAAAGTGCATAAAAGCCACCCATTCTTATTTAAATCATAACTTATTAACTATATGAGATATAACAAAACTAATCTCATTTACATTACATTAAATAGTTCAAACTATTTGAAAAAAAATAACTATGATCATTTTGAAACTCTTATGATCATGCCTTGGTGAAATAAAATAAAATCATTCAAAGTTTGAACGTGACCTTTGCTAACCTTAGATATTTTGAGCACAACTGACAATAGGAACAAATAAGATATGACAATATGCATAATTCACAATAACTGGATCATTTCAAATATGAACTTTAGAAGTTAAACTTCCAAACAATTAATACAATATTCATCGATAACAATTCATTTATGAATTACAAATATGTATAAGAATATGAGTTGATTCAGCCACAAGTCCATTTAGTGCCAAATGCCACTTGGCTATCCAAAATAAAGCTTATTAGAGGATAATCATCATGCCACCTAGGATAGTTATCCACTTGAAAATATCTTGTGATAGTTATTCACATGAAAATATCTTCCTTTACTTGAACCCCAAGTAATGCTCATGCATGAGAGCTTGACAACAAGTAGCTTACTCACCAAATTAAAGCAAGAGTCACCACTTGAGGTGTCAACTTGTGGTAGACATCAAAACACTATAAAAGGAACCCCTTGGCAGGTAGACCAACGAATTTGGGCCATCTATCTATCTATTATATTATTAAAACAACTAACAACCAACGGTCTAGATTAGCTAGGAATAATCAAAGCAAAACAACGACCAAGATTAACTTCTCACGTCTGACCGGTATCAATCTCAATATGCGTGTAGTGTCCTTCTCCCCCACGTCTATTAAAAAAAGTCCGCGTATACAAAGTCCATCTCCCCCACGTCATACAGAGTAAGCTACAACGAAAAACAACCTGACGGATGCACCTATATATCTGAACAGCAACACTGTTTCTTGGAAAGACTCCTCAGATCGATCACGGTAACAGCCACCACGATTTATCAAGAAGCACGTACGATCGTTTAGACCTTTGGTCGATCTCGTGTCAACGAGCGTCAACGGCAAGCTCAGTATCAATCGACGAGAAGCGACGGTGTTGGCGGATTAGATTCATAATCATCCACATCACGTACAGCTCTTGCTACCCTGACGGCAGAGTATACAAGGTAGACATACTCTAGAGTCAAGATATCTCAATTGTTTAGATTCATGAGCATCCACCTGAAATTGATCTCTTGGAATTCATAAAGGGCGTGTTTACAAGCTGTACATAAACTTTTGTCATGCGCACATAGAGCAGAAGGACACACGGATACGAATCCATTGCATGGTGGATTTGCATGGAACGATATGCATCTGCAGCAGCAAACCAGATGGTCCAGATGAGCACACGAACATGCATCTACGGCATGAGCACCGTATATACCCGGCTAAGCTCCACATGCATATCAGACGCTCAAAAGGCACATGCATACATCCTCGATTGTGGGTGGCGCTAGATGCGCAGCTCCAAAATCCCCACATTGGTTAGAACTCGCACGCAAGAGCAAGCACCGTAAAGATTTGTGATAGAAAGGACAAGCTTAGCTCGCTGCAAGAGAGAAGAAAGAGGATCTTCGCACACGAGAGCCAAGTCGTTGTTAGAGAGAGAGAGAGAGAGAAATAATATCCTTTTTTGGGCGACTCTTTAAAGAATATACATGCACAGATAGGTATGGCTGCATAACTAAAACGGTGACCCGGTACACGTAGCGAGACAGTTTTCTGTTAACACTGTTATGGGATGATAAGTGCAATTGACCCAGTGGTTCAGCACCACTTTTTTTTTTAAAAAAAAGAAGTACTCGCTCCAATTGGAAATAACTATCAATGATAACAAACATTATACGTATTAAATTAGTGCAAAATCCACAATAGTTATTTTCAATCACAGGAAGTAAAAAATATATTGGACAAACTAAACATAAAAAAAGATGGCCAGTGGGTAGGTTGTCGCACATAAGCTATGAGGGGTGAGGACAATTATTTGCAAAGTATTATTATTCATAGTAATATGAATAAATTTGATCCATAGAAAATTTAAGATAATTTATTCAAAGGACCCCAAAAAAGTATGCCTCGCTAAAATTAGTGTAGAATATTGTACATACAAGAATATAGAGGTGTCCACAATATTTACATTTAAAATAAATGCGAATTAACAAAAGTGCAAATTATAAACATAAAATATCAAATGAAAAAAGTGGGAAGTAAAGAAAAATAATATATGCATACCTTAAAGTTACAAAAAAACATAATACTGAAAGTTATAAATAGCCAAGAACGCTGACCGTACTATAATTCTATAATGCCTATTCTCAAGAAATAGAATTGACAAATCTAGCCGCGCAAATGCGCGGGTACACACGCTTGTTTCATACATTAGATAGGGCCAAGCAACACCACCATCACATCACCATCACACCAGCAACACCACCATCACACCAGTAACACCACCACACAATCCACCCTGCTCATGAGTTGAGCAACAGGGCAGGATTAACCACCACCAGCATAACCACAAGAACCAAACTAGCAAGACCAAGACCAAATGGTTACTTAGTTCAATTAGGAATTAGGTCAAGCAGCTAGGAGGTGCAGGCATGCCACAAGACGCAGGTTTATCAGAATTCCCAAAGAATAACCACCAGGTTGGTCTAGTATGAGAGGAGAGAAGTGTAGTTATTGGGAAAAGGGAAGAACTCACCATAAAGCAAGAGAAATATATGCCTCTGATCTGAAATCATCTACTAAAAACATATACATGGTCCAAGGCATATCACATACATCTAAATGATCATATGAGCACCAAGAACAAACAAGTAAATTTAATAGGAAGCAAATCAAACCCAGGAATATAGAGTAGCTATTCATATCATGCATATGTCTGTACCAAGAAATTACTATCAACATATGCATAATATTCATACACCT
This sequence comes from Dactylis glomerata, assembly GCA_007115705.1. Classification (NCBI taxonomy): domain Eukaryota; kingdom Viridiplantae; phylum Streptophyta; class Magnoliopsida; order Poales; family Poaceae; genus Dactylis; species Dactylis glomerata. Next base: position 527,916 of record QXEO01001691.1, read on the forward strand.
ACTCTTGCATAACAAAGGTTAGAACATTATCTTTACCTGCCATTAGTTAGCCACACACCAATAGTTAATTGTGTGAATACTTATATAGCCTAACATGCTAAGATAAATTAGTAAACACTCTAACAACTCACTTACATGTTATTTGAGATGCATCTTTGCATACAACCAAATTAACTAGATACCCTATCCTTGCAAGAGCATGTGTGGAATTAATTGCCAGAACACTACATTAAGAACTAGGGTGAATAGAAAATCATGTTAAAGGAACTTATACCTGCATACTAAGTTAAACCTTTGATAGAATGTTCAATAGTAACAATTTGACCCCAAGATGCAAATCCTACATGTTAATATGGAACTCACCCAAGCCTTAACAAAATGCTTTGAACACTCTTGTAGTAATATTTCAAACTATTCCTATTTAGAACCTAACTAAAATCCTAGTACTAAATAGGTAATTCCATGTGCACATGCACATATAAGTACTCCTTGCTGAATGTTTAAAATATAATTGCTATCATATATTTGCTCCAGTAAAGTTCCTAAGATAAAACCTGCAAAATAAATTATCAATTTCCAATTAGAATTCAAATCCCAACCAAATACAAATTATTATATGTGTTGGTACACATATAAACTCTTAGAATACAATGTATGGGACCAGTACTATATCCGCTCTATTTCAAAAAGAATTCCTAGATTCAAAATCCCTACAGAACAGAATTGAGAATCAAATTTGAAACTCAAAATTGAAAACAGAAAATAGAAAAGAAAACAAAACAAAACAGAAAAAATAGAAGAAGAAGCTTACCTGGCCGAAGCCCACCAAACCGGCCCATCAGCCAGTCCACTGGAGCCCAGAGAGCATACCGTTTCGGTATTAGGCTGTCAAGCGGGACCCACACGACAGAGGCGAGCCATCGTCTTCCTCCTGTCGCCGTGGGTCGACAGCACGATGGCGCAGCCACGTCGCTGTGCCACCTTCGACGACGACCACGGAGAGCCATTGACCGCCACCTCCTCGTCCTGATCCCCTCCAATCCCACTGGCAAGTTGAGTGCTGTGATTCGTGCTCGAATCGAGCATCACTGTCTCTGCCGGATCCCGACCGTCGCCGACGGTGAAGTTACAAACGAGACCCCGCCGCTACCTATAAAGACTACCGAGAGCTCCGCAGTGAAACCCTAGGTCGTATTCACGCTCTCAATCTCTCAGTTCCTCTCTCTTCCTCTCCATTTCTCCTAGCTCACCGAAGACCTCACCGGAGTTCATCACCATGCTTCTATCAGAGACCACCTCGAGCTCCAATAAGTGGTCTGGGAGGAGCGCTTCGCTTTGTGGATCATCTTGGAGGAGCAGAGCATCAAGGGGAGGACTACATCGAGCCAATTTGAGAATTCCTTTCCGCGGAAGTTTGTCGAAATCCGCAAGATTGTGCTCGTTTCCATCATCAATCGATGCCACTGAGTGTCTCATCAGTCCCCTGGTGAGTCTACGCACCTCTAGAGCCCATTGTTCATCCATAGTACCATCTGTAGCTTGATCTCGTGATATGGCCGGAGTTCGCCGCCGCAGTGAAGCTCGCCGGAGCCATCTCCGGTGACCTTTTCTTGGTGGCGCTAGTACCGTTAAGTTTGTGTCGGTCTTCTGGTTCGAACGCAATCATCCGCGCATCCCGGGGAGGCTGGAATCGCCGTCTCCGGCGATCGCCACCGTCGAGTTGCTCCCAGTCAACATTTTGACCGATCCACGCCAACGTGGCACTGCCCGGACCCACAACCCCACCAGTCAGTCTCTTTGACCAGGTATTCTGCCTGCGTGGCTGTTGACTTAGCCTTGACCCCACATGTCAGTGTCTTAAGCTAGGTACCGGTTCAGTACAAAAAGGTTTAGTCTCATTTAGAAATTCCAGAAAACATCCAAAACTTAGAAAAATCATATCTATTTCATTCTTAATCAGAAAAATGCGAATAATATATCAAAATGATCACAAAAATAAGACCTATCTGTTTGTACTGTAATATTGTACACTTGTGAGGAATAATTCTGAGTGCAATTTAAAAACATGCCTAAGTACTATTTTTGAATATGAATTTGAATCAACTTTAGGAATCAAATAATTTCTCTAAACATGTAGTAAATATTATTACAATTAAACAACCTTATGGTAGTTACTATCTCATTATTATAGGATCTTAATTTCTCTAAACTTGTATTTAAAGTTATTTCTCAACTTTCATTCAGTAAATATGTAGTTAGCTCTAAGTGCTCAATTCAATCAAGATAAATAATTAACTCAATTACTTTAACATTATAAGTTAAGACCCAGGAACTTATAATAAGAAGAATCATGTTCTATTAATTAACCCAAATTCCTAAGAATAATTGTGATCACTTAAAATGAGTTTAATACTAATTACCCTTTTAAAGATTGTGTTCTTCAAAAGTTATTCTTTCGAGATACCTTGAAAGTGAGCATCAAACCAATTCCTTTTTAGTTATAAATGAAAACCCTAAGTTATATTAAGATTGTTGTCAACCCTAGAACTACTTAGATATTACTATGTGTATACTTTACTTTGACTTTGCATATCCATGATCAACCAAGTGCTTGCTAATTATAAGATGCAACTTAAAAGTGTTACCTTCATATTTTCACCATTAACCATTATTCTCTTGTAGCAAGGAATGATCATAACACCCTAGAACAATAGCTCTTGTTAAAGCCTTATTCTTTTAATATCACCTGATAGTGATCTAACCTAAAATACTTAACAACCATGTTATGGTGTGATTTAAAAGTGCAACATATCATAAATCAATCACCATAATGCAATGATAACAAATTATCGGGGTTAGGTTACGCTTAGAGTGATTCATATCATATCTTATGCATATCATGCTGCAGATTTCTAACATCATCCCTATCGGATGATGGTTGCTATTTCAGAATTGGGATTTCTATCGTATCGAAGACCCTGGCTCGCATAATCTTGCGGTCAGAAAGGCAAGTTCACTCTTGCTCATATCTCTTGTTTATCTTTAACAAAGTACTTGCAAATATACCGGTGGTATTATTATTATCACTGCATTAAAAAGGCAAAGGTTCTGCTTTTCTTGAATGAATATGACTAGTGGTTAGCAACCATAGTGGTTGTCGACCTAGGAAGGTGGGCAGTGGGACCATGGTAAGAGTATGGTGGAGGTCCCACTGTACCGGGAATGTTCACCTAGGACTAATAACCAATGTCGCCAGTGATTCTTGTGCCCTAAAATACGGTCAACCATAGGGTCTGGAATGGGACGGAAGAGTCAGCTGTATCTTTTCCCTCATGCATATCAACGGACGCGCCATTTCGGAGCAGTTGTCTCCCTACGCGGAGCTTCGGGATGGGTGGATTCCACCTAATGAATTCACGATTCTGGCGGTCTATGATGGATTGCGGCAACGACGGGGGTAGAGTGCCGAGGCCGGTGTTACCCAAAGAGCGTAACCAAAACCGGTGGGGGTAACTCATTGTCTAGGAAAGGCAAGTATGCTGAGGTCGGCAACTACCAAAGAGTAGACCGGTGAGGGTAGCGAACCGAAGTTGGAGCCGCAAAAGGGTGGGTATGCACGGTCGCGGGAAGGAACAGTGATTGGCTCGGATCAACGGCTGGGCCCCATACCAAGGAAGTGTGGACGGGAACGATCGCCCGGTTGTGCAGCAAAGCGTTAATCTCCTATGGGTACAAGTGACCACCTCTGTAGAGTGTAAGAAAGTATCTGGATACTCCCTGTTCCGGGAAGGAGCTGCGAACATGGCAGGAAAGGAGCCCATCGAAGCTTTAATCAACCTGTGAAGGCTGACGGACATAGTTCTTCTGAATAAAAGCAACCTCTTGAAGAAATATTTACGAAAACCTGCATTGCCGAATGACTCTTGAGTCTAAGGCTGTAGATAGTGCATCAAACACCTTATTCCTTATATGAACTTGCTGGGTAACGCTCGTTACTCACCCCACTCCCTCGTAACCCTTGCTTAGATTGGAGGCAACACAGGAGGCAACCTCAAGACACTGAAGATGAAGATGAAGCCTTCTATCAATGTCAGATCTGTCAATGGAGTCAACGACCATGCCAAGCTTGGTGGAAAACTAGAATAGGTGTAGAAGGGACCCAATTCCCTAATCCTAGAACCTAAGTAGCTAAGGTAGTTCTGTAGCAAGCCAACTGCATTAGTGAAGCTCTAGTTGTGTCTTCAATGTATTATTCTCATTTGTAGTCGCCAGGACTAAACCTCTACCTGTTGAGGAAGTTCTGAAGATCTTCTGTATGATGAAATTGTAATCCTATGCACCTACCTTGGACCTACGATGTTTCTGTTGTACCACTCTGATCGACGTAATACTACTGAGATGGTGTTTCATTGGTGTTATGTCAATGACTTGCATACTAGACATGCAGTGGTATGCTGGGTCACTACAGTTGGTATCAGAGCAAACGCTTTGACCCTAGGATTAAAACCCTTTAATAGGAGACCTGTAGGTTTGGTAGTGACTATAGGAAGCCATCTTATCTGAACTAATTCTTCTTGATGACTCGAAATGGATATTCAACAAAAGAATAATCCTGACACACTTGAGTCAAGTTTCTTACCTGTCTTCTTAAGTGAAGTTAGATATCTTGTTTCATACCAAGTAGGAATCCATCATTATAACCTTACACAAAGGATGGAAGTAGATTACAATTGGTATACAATACATGGTAGTCCAAAGAGAGGATACAACCGGAATGGGAACTATCCTATTGGAAGAAGTATACCAAGGCCATCGTGTTAAACTTGAGTCATCTGAAACTGTAGTAGGATGATATTGAGTGATAAAGTGAAGCTATATGAGATAGTAGGACCCCATGTTAAGTCATGTATGTGGATACTCAAGCATTCCATAGACAAGTAAGAAGTACCCATGGTATAAAAGCTTGGAGCACGTGAGATTCACATGAGAATCTTTACATGATGGAGTGAAACCTTATAGTAAGACCAGCAATTCCTTGCTGAGGAGGAAGATGTTCAACAAGAAGAAGTGTTAATGAAGTGTTCCAAACCATGGCCACTAAGTCAATTATGGTATGACCACAATCTTAGTCGGAGAAGAATTACCAAGCACAATGGAGAACCCCATGAAAGTCACGGAGTTGTGTGAACCGTGCTTAGCAAACTAGGTGCTTAGAGCAGCTATGCTAGAAGTTTTAAGAGATCATGTGAGGATAGTCTTCAAAAGAACGGTAGTTGAGTTATGATGCAATAGGAAGGCACGTATTGGTTAGCCATAAAAACCCACAAACCCCTTTGCTTAAATTTATTTGATTGCAATTGAGCAATTAGAGTAAATATTGAGACAAAGAGTAGTAGTCCACCACTATGTGCAATATAGCATGCTATAAGCCTATATTATTTGGTGCTATAAAGTACACATCTAAGCCGAACTCTAGAGATGTTTTACTCAACGGGCTTATGATGTATATTGCCAACACACATTTGGATTTTTCTTGAATTTTTATTGATTGACTAGATCCATACATGAAGTTTAACTCTGATATGCAAGTGCATGTTGCATTATCAGGTTCTTACTTCATGATATTGACCTAGAGGGTTAAGGGATTCGTGTGAGGGAGAGACGAATTCCTAAGGCAGTCAAGACAAAGAGGAAGAATCATGACAAGAAGGAAGCCAAACAAGAAGGGAATGTATAAGAAGACACTTGTAGATGGTGTATTTCTTGCAATACAAACCCTAGAAGAAGAAAAATTGATTAAGAGATACCACAGTTGGTAGCAAAAAGGTTAAGAAAAGTAGTAAGACCCATTCATGGAAGTATCATGAAGTGGTAGAAGAATGAAGTATTGGAATTTAGTGGAACTCTAAGTTCGAAAATACTAGATCTGAACACCAGATCATGGAATAGAACCACTAATTATATTAGCTACAGTTGAGTTTGAGGTATTTGAGCTCGTTGTTATGCAGCCTTGGTTATGCTTAGTACATCACGGGTCGATTGAGGTGTTGTAGTACCGATGATCCATTCCGGTATTGCCTGCTGCTTTACTCTGCCTGGGAGTGGTAACCCCAGTAACTCTTGTTGCTAGCGTGACTAAGACACATAACATTTCTGTATAACTTTGATCCCTAGTCCCAAAATCTTGAATCGTAGATTGGTGGTTAAGATGTTAGTAGTATCTTTTCTTACCTTGGAGTGTAGTCTTTGTCTACGGACCAAGACTTGTGAGGTTTTCAGGTACTAATGATCCGTTGAAGCCGTTGGTTTGTTTGTATTCCTATTAGTTCCTATTTTGCTCAATATATACAATTGCCTGTCGTGGATGTCCTCCGGTACAAGAGAAACTCTGCCGGATTTCTCCCGTGGCTTTGTATATACCCTACCATTCGAATTTGGATAGAAAATCTGGGAAAACCCAATTCTCATCAACCTTTAGAACTTTGGGTAAGTTCATACCTCCCAGAGTGGAATAGAAGCCCTACCCGAACACATAATCAAAGAATTCATACCAGATATCCATAATTGTGTGGGTACACCGCAGATTTCTTCGAGAGACCATTATGAAAGCCTAAGGGGGAGAGTATAGCAACAAGTTGATGGTAGTATACCCAATCAGTTGAAGTAAGAAGGAGGTCTAGACTAAAATGAGATTAGTCTTATTTCCATAATGTGATGTCGAGGTACTGTATTGGTACTTGCCTCAGAAGTTCATCAGAATGGAAGTTGAGGTTTATGCCTCATTGAAGCAACAACTAGACCGTAGACTTGACCAAAGGAGTAATTAATACTTTTAAGAAGCAGCAATTGAGGAGAAACCAAAGATGCTGGAAGTTGGATGAAGTATATTGAATGACACTTCCCTAAGGTTCACTGTAGCTCCATTAGGATGGCAGTGAAGGAGTTAGACAATTATGGGCCATGAACCACCATTAGTATAACAACAGTTGAACTTTTTGAGCATAGAGGACCAAGGTCAACCTTATGAAGTAAACCAACACCCTATATTGGATTGGCTAAATGAGTCTAATCCATTCCTTAGAACTGAATCTTTAAATATGCCTATGCCTTAACGGACCACTTAAGTGTCATTATGATCTCCGTGAAACCTTATTTTATAGACCATAACTAGGTCATACAAAGAAAGTTGATACCCTAGTATGGAGATCTCACCAAAACAGCTTGTAAAACTAAGTAAACTAAGGAGCCGAAGACTATTGGATTCCCTAAGAATGTTGGAAGGCAACATAGGACTCATTCAAGTGACAATTGTTCAGAGCCGGAGAAAGAGGATTTAAGAGATACTCTGAACAAAGGATATCATCTATATCCAATTAGTTAGAGAAGGAGTTGCAAGCAAGATGTTATCGACGATAAGCTCAGCCCAAACGTAAGAGAGTTTGAACTTCAAGGACAAAGTTGATTTTAAGGGGGAGAGTCTGTAACATCCCAGGATGTGAGGCTAGAAATAGAGAGAACACAGAAGTGTGCATTGCATTCATGCATAGAAAATCTGGGAAATTTTCGCGCTTTTAAATAAAACTTGTCAAAGTGATTGAAGCTTCTCTTGAGTTGATGGAATTGAAGTAGCTCATCAACTGAAGTGCGATAAACTTCAACATGACCTTTGTTAACAACCTTGTTTTGGGTGGAGATAATTAAAACAACTAAAATAGATGAATGTGAGGTAGAACTAATATGATAACACATTACTTAGGACCTTATATCCAATCGTACCATGATCACATGGTATTTCTTAAACCTAAATCATTGAAGCCATTCCTAGCTTAAAGGGAGACAACACAAGTCTTACCTTGACTCTTAATCAACTTTATTCTCATATCCTGATTATCATAATCTTTCACATCTAAATTCATGCATCTCCAAGACAAGAGGAGAAAGCCTATATCAAATCCAATATCATTCCTGTCTCTTGAGATAGAACCTTAGGGTATAAATTAGAAACTCAGTGGTAGTGGAGTTTAACATAGTACCAAGGTGGTTAGAGGAGTTTACAATAGAGTTTAACTACTTAAATAATTAGCCAGTACTTTTGGGTATAATTTAATTCACTCTTAAACTTGTTACCAAAATTGGTAAACCACAAGTTCTAAAGTGCATAAAAGCCACCAATTCTTATTTAAATCATAACTTATTAACTATATGAGATATAACAAAACTAATCTCATTTACATTACATTAAATAGTTCAAACTATTTGAATAAAAATAACAATGATCATTTTGAAACTCTTATGATCATGCCTTGGTGAAATGAAATAAAATCATTCAAAGTTTGAACATTACCTTTGCTAACCTTAGATATTTTGAGCACAACGGACAATAGGAACAAATAAGATATGACAATATGAATAATTCACAATAACTGGATCATTTCAAATATGAACTTTGGAAGTTAAACTTCCAAACAATTAATACAATATTCATCGATAACAAATCATTTATGAATTACAAATATGTATAAGAATATGAGTTGATTCAGCCACAAGTCCATTTAGTGCCAAATGCCACTTGGCTATCCAAAATAAAGCTTATTAGAGGATAATCATCATGCCACCTAGGATAGTTATCCACTTGAAAATATCTTGTGATAGTTATCCACATGAAAATATCTTCCTTTACTTGAACCCTAAGTAATGCTCATGCATGAGAGCTTGATGTAACACCCATGAATTTATAACAAATTCGAAGTGCCCGTTATGCAATCCATCACAATCCCAGAATCATTGTTGTGATTCACATAACGTAATTGGTATCATAGTCACAACCATTACTAATAAATAAATGGTTTACATAGGTGGTCGTATAGACCAAACCTTACATTACATCAATATGCAGCGGAATAATACTTTGGGTCCATATCATCAAGCTTCAACCGCACAGGCAAAGCCGACAGTAGGAAATGAGCCTAATTCGCAAGTCGTCAACAAATCCTTCCTTCTTGATTTTTTTCTCCTTCACGTCTGGCCAAGTTAATAGCCAGGGACAGAGCCGTGAGTACATTGGATGCACTCGCAAACCATCTTATAACTAAATAAAAAGGGAAATGCATGGCTCATATAATGGTCTAAGCTCTAAGTTCATTTGCACAAAGCAATTTTTTTCCAAAAGTATTTATTAAGGATAAGAAAACATTTAGCTTGCTAAGTAAGTTTGAGATGGAACCCTCAATTGTCGATCACTTTCTTTACTCGAGTCACCTTCACAGTCATAGTCATTCCTTGTCACAAATCCGTTCATTGTTTCAACACCAGACAAAGGTTAAGTACCGCTAACCCAACTGTCTATGACCGCGGATGCGGCAATTCGAATAGTTTTACACTCTGCAGAGGTTGTACACTTTACCCACACCATCCAATTACTTATCGTGTGGGTGACATCCCAGCATAACGACGTATGCCACGACAAGCAACCAGCCATTAATGTTTCACCTGTCCGCCTTAGCATAAACACTACCGCCTAGAGTTGTACCCCTCAACACCAAAGTCCAAGAAGCTGTCCGGGGTGTGCAAAGTCCCCAGCCGCTTGAACCTCTGGAATGACACTGACCAAGGTAGAGTCCTACCCACGATAGTCCATTTTCAATGAGGGCTCTTCGGCTTGTACCCCAACCACCTGAAAAGGAGGACAAGGCGAGCCTAGGCCGTAGCCACAGGGTGCCCTGGAAGAGGAGTCCCTGGTCGGACTTCCATTTACAGTGTGTAGGGTCTACACTAAGGAGAAACAAACTACTCCACTAAGCCCCGTCCCATACCAGGGTAATGTGGTCGTACGGTAAGGTTGGTCCGGCATATACTTCACACCTCATCATTCAAATTTTTATCTCAGAGTCATTTTTCATTATTACCTTTCTTTCAGAAACTCAACTTGGAGGAACAATTTTCATCCAAGGTTTTCAAAGTTTGATTCATAACTTTCAGTAGGGTTCCCATCTATAATACTCTAATTTTTATTAGCGGCTAAGCCACTAATGGGATAATGCTTGAACTAAGGGACTAGTAGGTAGCTCTGTTTGGTAATATTGCTAAGCAAGATCTCACGACAATTATTCCTCTACTCTAGCAATTTAATCATGCAATTTAATTTGAAGACAAAAAAAGTATGCAATTTGAAAGATAGGTATTGGGTATGATTCAAAAGGTGGCTTGCCTGGTTGGGCCATGTCGTAATAGTCTTCATCTTCATCTCATCTTGCGTAGTCTCCATCACCATTCCTTGGTTGACTTCGGGATCCATTCTCCTTACTCTCGTTATCGTCTAATCGTAGGAAAGTAAATAAGCATACAATCACCCCACAATTCACAAACAACACATACTCACTATAATAAGGATACTTGGGGTAAGAGAAATGATCTAGGAAGTCTATGGAGAGTGGTTTCGAAGATCATTGAGTTTCGATGGATGAGATTATTGAGTGGTTGTATCTAAGTAGGGTTCATTTATTTTGGATTAGGAAAATATCTCCTACAAGTCCTTGTTCGACCAAGGTCATGGACTACAAGTAGATATTTGCGATTAGGGTTCAGTCAATGTGGGTAGATATCATTTTGATTTCTTTTGAATTATTGGGCAAGTTTCAAGTCGATAGATAGCTATTATCAACTATTGGAGTTTCCAGTATCTCTGCAAGCTCAACTTGGAAAAGTCCCATTCTTACATATTAATATTGGGAAATAGGGTTTAGTACAAGTGGATTAATCAACGTCTATTTAAACATAAATTTTATCATATTCCTAAGTTAAGAATGCCTATTTAACCACATAAGAAACTGAGCATTTCAATTAAAAGGTTATAATTCGCAAACTAATGTTACCAACAGATAGATAACACTAAATGTGAATTTTGAAAGTTGGATATATATTTTTTTGAATTTTATTTGATTTGTTATAGATTTTGCAAGGTTGCATAGCTGCAAGTTTGTTATTTTTACCCAATTAAAAAATATAAGTCTAAATGGGTTGAAAATACCACCATTGGCTAGAGCATTTTCTAAGCTTTCCAATGACATATTATTTGCTAGATTTGAATGCCTAGAACTCTGGGAATCTTGAATTGAAAATCAGGTCAGATTCAAATTTTCTAAACTCCTTTCTCTATTTTTTTTCTAATAACTCTGGTAACGGGCCGCGCGCGGGACGACTAACGGGCTGAGCGGGAAGACCAACTGGGACGGCCCAACCGGTATCCGGACACGCGCGGGGGAGAAAAAAAAGAAGAGCTGACACACGGGGCCTACTACTTAAAACGAAGGGGTAAGGGGCCTTCCTGGCCGTCTGATTAGGATCGGATCCGACGGCCAGGGGCTGTCTTCCCCAGCCAGACGGGGACGGGAGAGGGAGAGGGCCTGGGAGGGTGGCGGTGGTCTGGGAACTCACCGGAGGCGGTGGCGAGGGTCGGCGGGGTGTCCGGGCAGCGGAGGAGGGTCTTCTCGGCTACCTCCAGCAGGCGGAGCATCGGGGGAATCCCTGGTTCGTTGAGGCCAGCAGGTGCCTGCGGCGGCGCTCCGAGGCGATGGCGAGGCCCAGAGGAAGTAGGGGCCGATGAGATGTTGTCTAGGCGTCTGGGTAACGTCTCCTTGATCACCTCGGACAGGAACGACTGCCAGTGGTGGTTTAGAACGGCGGAGCTCCTCCGCGTCCAAAAGTCACCGGCGTCGTGCTCCAGAGAAACCGAGAGGGAGAGGGACCGAGGGATGATGTCTGGGAGGGAGAGGGTGGTGGTGCGAGTTCGAATGCAAGGTCGGGGGGCTTTTTAAAGGCTGTAGAGGGGGGGCACGGGCGGTGTACTGGGGCGGCAGTAACTCGAGGGCGACGGCCGGTGGGGGTTGAGAGGGTGGTAATGGGGCTCGGGCGGCTGCTGCAGAGCACGGAGGGGAGTTATGGAGAGATGAGAGAGAACTTTTCTGGGCTTGTACTGGGAGAAATCAAGGAGAGAGGGCGGCGGTGGATTTGCTCCAGTCCATGGCCGTTACGGTGCAAATGGTGCATGGGGGACAGAGGGGTAATGGGGGAGAGGTACATGGCAGGGCTGAGTAAAGGGGGCTTGTCCTCTGGAGGGGTTAAACCGAGGCTTACCATAGTAATTTGTAACTTGGCTAAAAACTGCACACAAGGTGCTCGATGAAATGGCCGCAAGAATTCAAAGTTTGAATTTTGAAAAATTTCGAGTTTGGGTGTTCACTATACCGGACAAGGGTTCCCAATATATTTTTCTTAGGTCAAAAGGTTCATTTTGATAAAAACTAATTTGAATTTTGAGAATGTCCTATGTATTGAATTCAAACTTTGGACAGATTTTGAATATGGTTTGAGAAGTAATTTTGGAGTGTTCAAAATAGATTCTAAAATTATGTTTGATGGTACTAGATTATCTGCAGAAAAACATCCATGTCTAGTACAATATTTTCTTAATCCAAGGAGTTGAAGTGGGCTAGTCAATAATATTTTGAAGATCACTTTCTTCCTCTTTTCTTTTTAGGGTTTGGGATCTTCATTGATTCTTTCTAATTTCTTCTCTTGTATTCGGGTTGGCTTGACCTTACTTACCTTATGAGTTTGCTAGAAAGGTTTAGCATGTACTCATGCAAGATTTACTATGTAGGAAACAATTTTTAAGGCTAATAAACTATTTGATAAACCAAATTTATTTGATCTCAAAACTTGGCTAAAGAAATCATAGGAGGTTGGAAAAAGTTTTTGAAATGAGTTTTGGAACCAAGTCATAAGGTATTGATATTTTTATGATCAACTCAAATCATTTTTGCAATATCAATTTAATAGAAGAGATAGTTTTTAAAGTGGTTCTTTTTATTAAGATAAAAAAATAGGATTCTTAACATAAGGTTTTACCTTCTTTCGAAATATTTTCTTTTTGAAGAATTTGAAAGATTGGATCCAAGGTTTCAATTTCTAAAACTTTCTCCCATTATTTTTATTTGAAGCATGGGAACACAATGCAGTGGTAAAAGACAAGAAAGTAAGCATGTATTTAAAAATAAAAGTTTTTGCTGGCTCCAAAATTTTGTATTTGAATAAATTTCATTTATTTCCATTTTCTAAAAATTTGGGTTGTTACAATCTTCCCCCCTTAAAAAGAATCTCGTCCCGAGATTCACAAGTTAAGATTGAGAGATATTGAGAAATGAGATCAGTCGATAAGTGGTAGATGAGTGGAAATTGATTTTTATTGGGATAAAGATTGTGTATACCCAAGATGTGGTAAGGTCATACGGGACAAAACACATCCTCATCAATCACATATAAATTTCAACAAATAATCACATTTTCAAAATAAGAATGTTGGGTTTAAACCGTAGGCTTTCATTAAAATGGGTCTTGCAGATTAGATGTCTCATTCTCGTTTTACAAAGAGATAAGCAAGACTACTAGTACCAACTAAGGTGTCTAAGGCTTCCTCTTGGCTTGGGCTTCAAATGCTTGATCCAACCTGTTCTTACTACTTTATGCTAAGAGAAACTTCAGGGTACTTGGTGGCTGATTCCTGATGAAAGAACATTTGTAGGATCTTCAGAGCAACTGGGTTTGACACTTTCTTTAGTTATGACCGGATCTTGAGTGATCGGGGGTTCTGGTGCAGCGTTTAGCTTTGTTGGGCACTCATTGGAGTAGTGCCCTTGGATTCCACACTTCCAACAGATGATGTTGGTCTTGTCGCCATGCTTGTGATAGGTATCCTTTGACAAGGTTCTTCCAGATCGTAGGTTTAGGTCATAGCATAAGTCAGAGGGTGCTGGAGGCTTATTTTATTGATGTCTTATCCTCCTTTCTTTCTTCTTTTTGTTACAAGCTTTCTGTTGTTTTCTATGACTGGCATGCTCTTTGCTAGTCTTGACAACTTGAGCTGCTAGCTGAAACTGCTTTTGCTTGATCTTGGATATAGCTGTCACCAGGTGGTTCATGGAGCAATTTGCTGGAACATGAGTACTACTCTCACATAAGAAGCATGTGATGTTTCTTGAAGGGCATTCTCCAGTTGGATGCTCATCGTCGCAATTGGGACAATTGCCAGTACATTGGCTAGCTTGATGACCTTCTTCTCCACAACGGCTACAAGCCTTCATATTGAGGTGATTTAGGTTGGGAATACTTTTATTAGGGCAGGGGCGTTTAGCGTGGAGTGCTTTTCCACAATCATAACATAAGGGTTGAGTGCAAAAATCTCCTTGCTTCTTCTTCGCAATTAGGTTCAGGTGGGACCTCCTTTGGTATTCTCGGGCAATTCTATTGAGGTGAAACTCGAACTCTGTGCTGGACTTACCTTTGTTCGTACATAACTTCAATGGTGGATTTGAGAGTACGGGGTGCATTAGAGGGGTCAAGTCCTGCAGTAGATGAGAGGGAACATCTTTCAAAAGGTTTCTTACGCGGGATTGGTATGGTTTAGAGTTTAATTTTTGGGCCAGCAAGTCAAAAACATTTTTGAAGAAACAAGTTGTTGGGGTGGCTGCTACATGCTACCGGATAACGTATGAGCAACACACCTTAAAATAAATCAATCATTCAAACAATCAAGGTACTAAGCACACTTAGTAATCGTGAGGTAAGAGTAGCTCAATACAAACAATTGAGCATTTCCTATAAGTCCTATTAGATCAAGGCTGTTGAGGTCTTCATCATTTCTAATCACACTTGATTTGTCTCTTGAAGTCTTTATCCTTCATATTTGACTCTCGTGGGAAGATTTCTAGGTAGCTGGAGGAATTGTCTCTCTGTCGATGGTAGCCATCGTAGTTGATGTCGAATGTTGACGTCTTGGAAAAGATTGAGTACATGATCTTCTGATGCATCCTTTTTTTTGGTCTCATGTTGGTATGTCATCCATAGTATATTTTGAGGTAGAGGAGAAATCGAGTAAAGCAAATCTTTAAAAGATTTTCTAATCAAGAGGTTAACACATTCTCTCTCAAAAAATATTTTGAGAGCATAAGTTAAGAGTATAAGATATTTGAAGTGATTAAGAGAAGAGTATAAGATTGGCTTTGGATACCAAAGCAAATAAGTTTCTTTTGTCGAAATAAGTATTTGTCCAAAATATCACTTTCTTAGCTAACGACAAAACTAACTAAGGTCTCCTACAACCATGATTATCCTGATACCAAACTGGTGATATCAGATATGCCATTTTCTAACGACCATGCTAGCTAGGGTTTCCTAGAGTCAGCATAGCTCTGATACCAACTTGTAACACCCACGAATTTATAACAAATTCGAAGTGCCCGTTATGCAATCCATCACAATCCCAGAATCATTGTTGTGATTCACATAACATAATTGGTATCATAGTCATAGCCATTACTAATAAATAAATGGTTTACATAGGTGGTCGTATAGACCAAACCTTACATTACATCAATATGCAGTGGAATAATACTTTGGGTCCATATCATCAAGCTTCAACCGCACAGGCAAAGCCGACAGTAGGAAATGAGCCTAATTCGCAAGTCGTCAACGAATCCTTCCTTCTTGATTTTTTTCTCCTTCACGTCTGGCCAAGTTAATAGCCAGGGACAGAGCCGTGAGTACATTGGATGCACTCGCAAACCATCTTATAACTAAATAAAAGGGAAATGCATGGCTCATATAATGGTCTAAGCTCTAAGTTCATTTGCACAAAGCAAATTTTTTTTCCAAAAGTATTTATTAAGGATAAGAAAACATTTAGCTTGCTAAGTAAGTTTGAGATGGAACCATCAATTGTCGATCACTTTCTTTACTCGAGTCACCTTCACAGTCATAGTCATTCCTTGTCACAAATCCGTTCATTGTTTCAACACCAGACAAAGGTTAAGTACCGCTAACCCAAATGTCCATGACCGCGGACGCGGCTATTCGAATAGTTCTACACTCTGCAGAGGTTGTACACTTTACCCACACCATCCAATTACTTATCGTGTGGGTGACATCCCAGCATAACGACGTATGCCACAACAAGCAACCAGCCATTAATGTTTCACCTGTCCACCTTAGCATAAACACTACCGCCTAGAGTTGTACCCCTCAACACCAAAGTCCAAGAAGCTGTCCGGGGTGTGCAAAGTCCCCAGCCGCTTGAACCTCTGGAATGACACTCACCGAGGTAGAGTCCTCCCCACGATAGTCCATTTTCAATGAGGGCTCTTTGGCTTGTACCCCAACCACCTGAAAAGGAGGACAAGGCGAGCCTAGGCCGTAGCCACAGGGTGCCTTGGAAGAGGAGTCCCTGGTCGGACTTCCATTTATAGTGTGTAGGGTCTACACTAAGGAGAAACAAACTACTCCACTAAGCCCCGTCCCATACCAGGGTAATGTGGTCGTACGGTAAGGGTGGTCCGGCATATACTTCACACCTCATCATTCAAATTTTTATCTCAGAGTCATTTTTCATTATTACCTTTCTTTCAGAAACTCAACTTGGAGGAACAATCTTCATCCAAGGTTTTCAAAGTTTGATTCATAACTTTCAGTAGGGTTCCCATCTATAATACTCTAATTTTTATTAGCGGCTAAGCCACTAATGGGATAATGCTTGAACTAAGGGAGTAGTAGGTAGCTCTATTTGGTAATCTTGCTAAGCAAGATCTCACGACAATTATTCCTCTACTCTAGCAATTTAATCATGCAATTTAATTTGAAGACAAAAAAAAGTATGCAATTTGAAAGATAGCTATTGGGTATGATTCAAAAGGTGGCTTGCCTGGTTGGGCCATGTCATAATAGTCTTCATCTTCATCTCGTCTTGCGTAGTCTCCATCACCATTCCTTGGTTGACTTCGGGATCCATTCTCCTTACTCTCGTTATCGTCTAATCGTAGGAAAGTAAATAAGCATACAATCACCACACAATTCACAAACAACACATACTCATTATAATAAGGATACTTGGGTAAGAGAAACGATCTAGGAAGTCTATGGAGAGTGGTTTCGAAGATCATTGAGTTTCGATGGATGAGATTATTGAGTGGCTGTATTTAAGTAGGGTTCATTTATTTTGGATCAGGAAAATATCTCCTACAAGTCCTTGTTCGACCAAGGTCATGGACTACAAGTAGATATTTGCGATTAGGGTTCAGTCAATGTGGGTATATATCATTTTGATTTCTTTTGAATTATTGGGCAAGTTTCAAGTCGATAGATAGCTATTATCAACTATTGGAGTTTCCAATATCTCTGCAAGCTCAACTTGGAAAAGTTCCATTCTTACATATTAATATTGGGAAATAGGGTTTAGTACAAGTAGATTAATCAACATCTATTTAAACATAAATTTTATCATATTCCTAAGTAAAGAATGCCTATTTAACCACATAAGAAACTAAGCATTTCAATTGAAAGGTTATAATTTGCAAACAAATGTTACCAACAGATAGATAACACTAAATGTGAATTTTGAAAGTTGGATTTATATTTTTTTGAATTTTATTTGATTTGTTATAGATTTTGCAAGGTTGCATAGCTGCAAGTTTGTTATTTTTACCCAATTAAAAATATAAGTCTAAATGGGTTGAAAACACCACCATTGGCTACAGCATGTTCTAAGCTTTCTAACGACATATTATTTGCTAGATTTGAATGCCTAGAACTCTGGGAATCTTGAATTGAAAATCAGGTCAGATTCAAATTTTCTAAACTCCTTTCTCTATTTTTTTTCTAATAACTCTGGTAACGGGCCGCGCGCGGGACGACTAACGGGCTGAGCGGGAAGACCAACTGGGCCGGCCCAACCGGTATCCGGACACGCGCGGGGGAGAGAAAAAAAAGAAGAGCTGACACACGGGGCCCACTACTTAAAACGAAGGGGTAAGGGGCCTTCCTGGCCGTCTGATTAGGATCGGATCCGACGGCCAGGGGCTATCTTCCCTAGCCAGACGGGGACGGGAGAGGGAGAGGGCCTGGGAGGGTGGCGGTGGTCTGGGAACTCACCAGAGGCGGTGGCGAGGGTCGGCGGGGTGTCAGGGCGGCGGAGGAGGGTCTTCTTGGCTACCTCCAGCTGGCAGAGCGTCGGGGGAATCCCTGGTTCGTCGAGGCCAGTAGGTGCCTGCGGCGGCGCTCCGAGGCGATGACGAGGCCCAGAGGAAGTAGGGGCCGAAGAGATGTTGTCTAGGCGTCTGGGTAACATCTCCTTGATCACCTCGGACAGGAACGGCTGCCAGCGGTGGTTTAGAACGGCGGAGCTCCTCCGCGTCCAAAAGTCACCGGCGTCGTGCTCCAGAGCAACCGAGAGGGAGAGGGACCGAGGGATGATGTTTGGGAGGGAGAGGGTGGTGGTGCGAGTTCGAATGCGAGGTCGGGGGGCTTTTTAAAGGCCGTAGAGGGGGGGCACGGGCTGTGTACTGGGGCGGCAGTAACTCGAGGGCGACGGCCGGTGGGGGTTGAGAGGGTGGTAATGGGGCTCGGGCGGCAGCTGCAGAGCACGGAGGGGAGTTATGGAGAGATGAGAGAGGACTTTTCTGGAACTGTACTGGGAGAAATCAAGGAGAGAGGGCGGCAGTGGATTTGCTCTAGTCCATGGCCGTTACGGTGCAAATGGTGCATGGGGGACAGAGGGGTAATGGGGGAGAGGTACATGGCAGGGCTGAGTAAAGGGGGCTTGTCCTCTGGAGGGGTTAAACCGAGGCTTACCATAGTAATTTGTAACTTGGCTGAAAACTGCACACAAGGTGCTCAATGAAATGGCCGCAAGAATTCAAAGTTTGAATTTTGAAAAAATTCGAGTTTGGGTGTTCACTATACTAGACAAGGGTTCCCAATATATTTTTCTTAGGTCAAAAGGTTCAGTTTTGATAAAAAACTAATTTGAATTTTGAGAATGTCCTTTGTATTGAATTCAAACTTTGGACAGATTTTGAATATGGTTTGATAAGTAATTTTGGAGTGTTCAAAATAGATTCTGAAATTATGTTTGATGGATCTAGATTATCTGCAGAAAAACATCCATGTCTAGTACAATATTTTCTTAATCCAAGGAGTTGAAGTGGGCTAGTCAATAATATTTTGAAGATCACTTTCTTCCTCTTTTCTTTTTAGGGTTTGGGATCTTCGTTGATTCTTTCTAATTTCTTCTCTTGTATTCGGGTTGGCTTGACCTTACTTACCTTATGAGTTTTCTAGAAAGGTTTAGCATGTACTCATGCAAGATTTACTATGTAGGAAACAATTTTTAAGGCCAATAAACTATTTGATAAACCAAATTTATTTGATCTCAAAACTTGGCTAAAGAAATCATAGGAGGTTGGAAAAAGTTTTTGATATGAGTTTTGGAACCAAGTCATAAGGTATTGATATTTTTATGATCAACTCAAATCATTTTTGCAATATCAATTTAATAGAAGAGATAGTTTTTAAAGTGGTTCTTTTTATTAAGATAAAATAAAATATAAAAAACTAGGATTCTTAACATAAGGTTTTACCTTCTTTCAAAATATTTTCTTTTTGAAGAATTTGAAAGATTGGATCCAAGGTTTCAATTTCTAAAACTTCCTCCCATTATTTTTATTTGAAGCATGGGAACAAAATGCAGTGGTAAAAAGACAAGAAAGTAAGCGTGTATTTAAAAATAAAAGTTTTTGTTGGCTCCAAAATTTTGTATTTGAATAAATTCCATTTATTTCCATTTTCTAAAAATTTGGGTTGTTACACTTGACAACAAGTAGCTTACTCACCAAATTAAAGCAAGAGTCACCACTTGAGGTGTCAACTTGTGGTGGACATCAAAACACTATAAAAGGAACCCCTTGGCAGGTAGACCAACGAATTTGGGCCATTTCATACATTAGATAGGGCCAAGCAACACCACCATCACAACACCATCACACCAGGAACACCACCATCACACCAGTAACACCACCACACAATCCACCCTGCTCATGAGTTGAGCAACAGGGCAGGATTAACCACCACCAGCACAACCACAAGAACCAAACTAGCAAGACCAAGACCAACTGGTTACTTAGTTCAATTAGGAATTAGGTCAACCAG
Source organism: Dactylis glomerata (assembly GCA_007115705.1). Lineage (NCBI taxonomy): Eukaryota > Viridiplantae > Streptophyta > Magnoliopsida > Poales > Poaceae > Dactylis > Dactylis glomerata. The sequence continues at coordinate 547,947 of QXEO01001691.1, forward strand.
CTAGGAGGTGCAGGCATGCCAGAAGACACAGGTTTATCAGAATTCCCGAAGAACAAGCTTCACAAGACCACCAGGTTGGTCTAGTATGAGAGGAGAGAAGTGTAGTTATTGGGAAAAGGGAAGAACTCACCATAAAGCAAGAGAAATATATGCCTCTTATCTGAAATCATCTACTAAAAACATATACATGGTCCAGGGGCATATCACATACATCTAAATGATCATATGAGCACCAAGAACAAACAAGTAAATTTAATAGGAAGCAAATCAAACCCAGGAATGTAGAGTAGCTATTCATATCATGCATATGTCTGTACCAAGAAATTACTATCAACATATGCATAATATTCATACACCTACACTTGCATAACAAAGGTTAGAACATTATCTTTACCTGCCATTAGTTAGCCACACACCAATAGTTAATTGAGTGAATACTTATATAGCCTAACATGCTAAGATAAATTAGTAAACACTCTAACAACTCACTTACATGTTATTTGAGATGCATCTTTGCATACAACCAAATTAACTAGATACCCTATCCTTGCAAGAGCATGTGTGGAATTAATTGCCAGAACACTACATTAAGAACTAGGGTGAATAGAAAATCATGTTAAAGGAACTTATACCTACATACTAAGTCAAACCTTTGATAGAATGTTCAATAGTAACTATTTGACCCCAAGATGCAAATTCCTACATGTTAATATGGAACTCACCCAAGCCTTAACAAAATGCTTTGAACACTCTTGTAGTAATATTTCAAACTATTCCTATTTAGAACCTAACTAAAATCCTAGTACTAAATAGGTAATTCCGTGTGCACAAGCACATATAAGTACTCCTTGCTGAATGTTTAAAATATAATTGCTATCATATATTTGCTCCAGTAAAGTTCCTAAGATAAAACCTGCAAAATAAATTATCAAATTCCAATTAGAATTCAAATCCCAACCAGATACAAATTATTATATGTGTTGGTGCACATATAAACTCTTAGAATACAATGTATGGGACCACTACTATATCAGCTCTATTTCAAAAAGAATTCCTAGATTCAAAATCCCTGCAGAACAGAATTGAGAATCAAATTTGAAACTAAAAATTGAAAACAGAAAATAGAAAAGAAAACAAAGCAGAAAAAAATAGAAGAAGAAGCTTACCTGGCCGAAGCCCACCAAACCGGCCCATCAGCCAGTCCACTAGAGCCCAGAGAGCATACCGTTTCGGTATTAGGCTGTCAAGCGGGACCCACAAGGTAGAGGAGAGCCATCGTCTTCCTCCTGTCATTGCGGGTTGACAGCACGATGGCGCAGCCATGTCACTGTGCCACCTTCGACGACGACCACGGAGAGCCGTTGACCGCCACCTCCTCGTCCTGATCCCCTCCAATCCCACTAGCAAGTTGAGTGTTGTAATTCGTGCTCGAATCGAGTATCACTGTCTCTGCTGGATCCCGACCATCGCCGGCGGTGAAGTTACAAACGAGACCATGCCGCTACCTATAAAGACTACCGAGAGTTCCACAGTGAAACCCTAGGTCGTATTCACCCTCTCAATCTGTCGGTTCCTCTCTCTTCCTCTCCATTTTCTCCCAGCTCACCGAAGACCTCATCGGAGTTCATCACCATGCTGCTATCAGAGACCACCTGGAGCTCCAATAAGTGGTCTGCGAGGAGCGCTTCGCTTTGTGGATCATCTTGGAGGAGCAGAGCATCAAGGGGAGACTACATCGAGCCAATTTGAGAATTCCTTTCTGTAGAAGTTCGTCGGAATCTGCGAGATTGTGCTCAATTCCATCATCAATTGATGCCGCTAAGTGTCTCATCAGTCCCCTGGTGAGTCTACGCACCTCTAGAGCCCTTTGTTCATCCATAGTACCATCTGTAGCTTGATCTCGTGATATGGCCGGAGTTCGCCGCCGCAGTGAAGCTCGCCGGAGCCATCTCCGGTGACCTTTTCTTGGTGGCGCTAGTACCGTTAAGTTTGTGTCGGTCTTCTGGTTCGAATGCAATCATCCGCGCATCCCGGGGAGGCCGGAATCGCCGTCTCCGGCGATCGCCTCCGTCGAGTTGCTCCCAGTCAACATTTTGACTGATCCACGCCAATGTGGCACTGCCCGGACCCACAACCCCACCAGTCAGTCTCTTTGACCAGGTCTTCTTCCTGCGTGGTTGTTGACTCAGCCTTGACCCCACATGTCAGTGTCTTAAGCTAGGTACTGGTTCAGTACAAAAAGGTTTAGTCTGATTTAGAAATTCCAGAAAACATCCAAAACTTAGAAAAATCATATCTATTTCATTCTTAATCAGAAAAATGCAAATAATATATCAAAATGATCACAAAAATAAGACCTATCTATTTGTACTATAATATCGTACAATTGTGTGGAATAATTCTGAGTGTAATTTAAAAACATGCCTAAGTACTATTTTATAATATGAATTTGAATCAACTTTAGGAATCAAATAATTTCTCTAAACATGTAGTAAATATTATTACAATTAAGGGATTTCTATTTTCGTGCCCCTGGTTCGTTAGTTGTACTCAGTTTTCCCCAGCTCGTTAGTTTTTCCTCAGTTTTCCCCAAGCCGTTGTCTGAAACCGTCACCAGTGCTGGAACGGCCGGTTGCCCGACGGTTGAACACCTTTGACCGTTAACTGCTGACTAGTGGGGCCACGTAGAGCCCGCAAAGACACGTCAGAGCATCCATCTTTGTTTGACCGTAAGCATCGCCGTATCCCTGACCAAAATGCGGACGAGTGGGGCTTCGGTATATCGAATGACAAGTGGGGCCATGACGCTGATACAAGGGGCAATACACGGGTAGGATTAGATTTTTAAACGGAGCTCGACAGTGATGGCATGGAGGAGGTGGCCTGCGGGGTGCCGAAATGAGATCGACGTCCACAAAGAACTACATGAGGCGAGACCAGACGCATTAGATAGATATGAACTAGACGCGTTTAACCATGCAAAGAAGAGAAGAAATGGTCGAGGACATCGACGACGACCTCAACACTTTGACTGACGGTGTCTGACGAGGGGTTAACTCGACAAATGTCCTAGATGAAGGACTTAGGATCGGAGAGATAGGGCGTCGGATGAACTCGAAGGTAAAGTTAGTCGGAAATAGGTGTGTGTCGAAAGTAAACTTGGGTGTTCAACCTGGCTTGCTTTCAATCTGCCCTACACCGTCCCCTCCTGGCCCCTATATATAGGTGGCCAAGTCTCGAGGATCGGGTAGGGTCCGATACAGATTACAATATCGACATACGGTAGGAACTCGTATTCGACTATCATTACAATTGGGCCTAGCTTAACGGGCCTCAGGGGTACTCAACTAACGGGCTCTATTAACTATACCCTTGTCAGTAGCCCCTGAGATTCTACCAGAATTGTAGATTCGGGGTGAATCTCTAATCTTCAAATCTTCGACTTGATCAATTCTTCGACTTCTTCTTATCCTCAAATCTTCGACTTGGTCTTTCGACTTATATTTATAATAATTTGTTCGCAAGGGGTCTTGATGAACAAGCCTGACATCTCTGACGGATCAAGAGGTCAGTTAACTGCCGGAACAGATACTTGTCACCTACTTCAAATTCAATCCCCTTGGATTTGAATTCGGGATACCGGTCAAACCCATTCTTCTGCCGCATTTAGGACTTACAAAGAATGAATCCCAGTGGTTCTCAGAGTACCCAGTGCGTCCACCAGGATTTTCTTCGCGTCGTAGACACGGATACATACCAGCAGAGCGCATCCATGTGCGTATACCAGGCCACACAGGACAGATCCCGGGGTCTTACCTTCGTGACAAGTCACGGCATTCGAGTTGTGTTGCGATAACGCAACTCGAGAATCTCATGTCGCAGTCAAATCTTGACTGAAAATATTCGGGTTTCTTCAACCATAAAACTCGCTCCCGATGGGAGTAATACTCCTGCACTTCTCGAATTATAATGCTTTGCCAAGAAATATCGTCGGGTGCGCGCTCAGCACTCCCGATGGGAGTAGCCCCCGAGGCTATAGTCGAAAAAGGCTTTTTTCGAATATAGGCTCAAAAAAAATGTAGTGTAATTCATCATACTTCAACTCGAGATACTTTAACTTCAATATACTTCATCTTCGAGATACTCTAAGAACACCTTGTCGTCGAATATGCTTCCACAACTCCATTAAAGATTTCCAATCACCATCTTTTAAGAGTAGTAGCCCCCAAGGCTATAATTGAAAAATCCTTCACACATAATCTTCTCTAAGAATTTTGCATTTGTCGGCGCCATTTCCTGTTTGATAATATATCCTTTATGACATCAATGAATACGTCACTTCTATATCATTGCGAACCGTTGCATGGGCAGTACTGTAAATTTCTCAATTTTTTGACCGTTAATGGGCTGCCGTTTCCGCTCTTTGCGCCACGTCTCGGCCCACGATCCTTCTCCCAGAAGATATATAAGGGAATCTCCGCCGCCTCCATTGCTGCTCTCCTCTGTCTCCTCCTCTCATGGATAGCCCCCGAGCGCACTTCGTACTGGATGCGCGTGAAACACCTGGCCACTAAGAGCACCATGGCCAAGTCTTCTGCCACCAACTGGGTTCGCTCCACCATCACAAAGAAGGAGGTGGAGAAGGCTACGGCGGACGGCCTCATCGCCACCGAAGATTCCATCAAATTCCCCAGTACTGAACGGATCCCGAAGCCCCCGAGCGGTTATCGAGTAATGTTCCTTGCTTTCCTCCTCCGCGGTTTCTCTCTTCCTGCCCACGAGTTTCTCCATGGGCTTCTGTTTGTTTACGGTGTGCAGCTCCACCAGCTCACACCGAATTCTCTTCTGCACATCGCCTGTTTCGTGACTCTCTGCGAGTCCTTCTTGGGTATTGAACCCCACTTCCTTCTGTGGAGGTCAATCTTTCGACTCCGCCCCAACGTTTCTTTGGCTAGGAAACCCGAACTGGGCGGAGCCGTCGTTTCTGTGCGCCCTGAGGCGCAATACTTTGAATTTTCCATGGCCGCGTCTGTCCAGGGATGGAGGACAAAGTGGTTCTATATCAAGGATCGCAAATCCTCTCCTGAAGACGAATTCGGCATGCCTCCTTTTGATGCTTCCCAGGAGGTTAAGAAATTGGCATCATGGGATACACTCCCCTCAGATGCAGAAGCACAAGAAATTCTTCCTCTTCTTTCCCGCATCAAGGCTTTGAAAGGAGGCCAAGGAGGTGCTCTGTCGGGTATGCAACTCATGGCGTTTTTCATTCAACGTCGAGTTCAACCCCTACAACACCGCCTTACCAGACTTTGGAATTACTCCGGCTTGGAAGATCCTACTCGCATATCTAAAGATCTGATATCGAAGGAAGAGGTCGACAAGCGAGTCAGGAATCTTACCAAGCTCACCAAGGAACACGAAGTTGCGGATTTAACCGCTGACATTTTCGACTCCGTGCACCGTCTGCCTGAGGTATGTATCTTTGCGTTGACTTATTGTCGAACTTTGCTTGGTTCGATTTGTGTTTATTCTCTGCCATTGCACTCTGCTAATTTATTCATATGCAGGGTCATCAATTCCTTGTTTCTCGTCCTCCTCTTCCAGAGGCAGGGCCCCTACCAGCTGATCTTGCCTCTACTGCATCTGAAGCCCCCAAGGCTGACGAAAGTCAGGATGGAGATGATGTCGAAGAATCAGAAGAGGAAACTAGCTCGTCGACATCGCCTCCTCCTGTACTAGCTGAAGATGTTGGTGTCGACAAGAAAAGGAAGCGTGTCGACGAAATTGCTTCATCGAGTTCTGCAGCGGCTGGTAAAGCCCCCGTTCTTGCAGAAGATATGGAGTACTTCGACATGCTTGCATCGTAAGTATTGTAGTCGAGTTCTTCAATTGCATTGTTCTTGCCTTGTTGTCATAACTTATATTTTTCATGCAGTGATGATGAAGAACCACCAACATATGCGACAGCTGCTCCACCACCTTCTCCTGTGGCGATTGATGAGCCTATCGAACCAGATGTTGCACCGAGGGCTACCAGGTCCGGTGTGAAGAAGGTTCCTCAAGCCCGATACCCTAAACGCTCAAAGAGGGCCAAAGAAGTCGAAGTTTCTCTGGAAGCCCATGCACCTACGGTTTCCTCTGATGACGTGAGCAATTCTTCTTTACTTTCTTTCCTTTCATGCACTTCTACTCTTACACACTTCTTTTCTCAGGCTTTAGTGAAGAGATTTATTGCCTTGGGCACGGAGTGTGCAGGGTACCTAAAGGTTGCGAAAGCTTCCGAAGGTACAATCTTGATGTCCAGTCATTACTTTTCTTCCGTGCTTTTTCTTTTCCCACTTATCTGACTCCCTTTCATCTTCTTTTGTAGCTGCCTTAGCAACAGCCAATGCTCGAATCGCGTCGCTGGAAGCGGAGCTCAATGCTTCGCGAAAAGCTTATGATGTGGCGGCCGCTGCTAAAGCGGATGCTGAGAAGTCGCAGAAGGCTGCGCTTGGCAAGGCGAAGAAAGCTGAAAAAGCTTTAGCTGAAGCCAACAAGGAGCATGCTCAACGAGAGCAAGCCGTGGCGGAGCGTCTTCACACCATGTCTACTGCCGCTGAAAGTAAGTGCTTCGCCTTGTCTTCTGTTTTCGTCTTCTGTTGCACTGGTGTATTTGTTGACACTTGTCTCTTCTTTTCTTTTCTATTGCTCAGAATTCACCGGGGTATCTCCGTCGTCCTTGCAAACGGACGATGATCCTCTTATGGATGCAGTTAACCTACTCGAAGAAAACTGGATATCTATCCAGGAGACTTTTGAGTTGGTTAGCCGCGTTTTATCACGGCTGTTGGCCGGCTTGTGGCCGAAGAAAAGGGCGACAATTCCGAAGGATAACTTGACTGATCTTGCCAAGTCCTTCGATACCACTGAAGACCCCACTCTCCAACTGAAAGGTCTTTCCATTAAGCGCGGCGCCGAAGGTGCTATTGCACTTTCCCTTGCTCATGGGACGAATTTCGACTGGGGGAGGGTTAGCTCCCCTCATGGCCACACCCGTGACGAGATGAAGGCTTTTTTCGAGAAGGCAAAGAAATTGGCACCTGCATTGTTGACAACTATTTCTCCTTTGGCGGCCTCTGCGGTGCCTGCTGCACCAGCTTCAGCGGTGGAAAATCCAGCACCACCGTCAACTTCTAGCGAAGAAGCTGCCGTGCCCTCCTCTGCCGCGGAACACAATGCTGAGGTGGCGTAGACTCGGCTTTCTTTGTAACTTGTAGCTTTCTCCTTTTCGATGCACAAACTTTAGTTGGGTGCAACCCGAGAACTTTAGTCATAGGGTGTTGTACTTATGTAAATATATTTCTGGCGTATGAAGTATTATGCTGTCTCTCTGAAATGCTTCTCCTTTCTTTCCCCTTTGGCTTGCAGTCGATGCGCGCCAATGATCCTTTGACTCACGGTCCTGCTCCTCCTTCTACCCGTGTGTTCGGTTCTCAGATTTCATCGACTCCTAGTCGATGTAATCAGTGCGCAGAATATTCAGCAAGGATTTCTGACCTTGAGGTTCGCTTGACTTCAGCCAAACGCCAAGCTCAGATGGCGTTTGATAAAGCTAGCAAAACTTCTGCTTTGACGAAGCAGGTGTCGATTCTTAGTGATGAAGTGTCCAGCTTGACGGCAAGGATTTTGCATCACGAAGAATGCAACTCTTTCATTCTTGGTATCGTCGAATCTGCCTGTGAAATGTTGCGATGTAAGCTTCCTCTCGACTTATTTTCTTCTCTTTGTACTGTTACTTTTGTGATATCCTTTGCCCTTATAGGCACTTGCTTGGACTTCGCTGCTGAAGATCGTCGGGTTACCGAACGAAGCGCAGCTCTGGAGAAGATGTCCGCAGGTGTTGAAAATTTATGGTCTGATCCTCGACGCCGAAGCGCTATTGTATTGCTTCAGGACCGTGCCCAACATATTGGCGAGGTAGTGGATGGCTGTAGGAGAGCTCTCGTAACTATGCACTCGGTGATGCTTCCTCGCAATCCTCTGCCTGCTACTTTTCCATTGCTCCTTGACGTTTTTAGATCCAGCCAGCGAATCCATCGGTTGATAGAACTGAACCTAGTGGCAGGTGCCAACTTTGCTCTTGGGTGGATACGCAAGTGGCATCCAAGACTCAATTACAGTTCTATGTCGCTGAGCTATCCTCCTGGTGGGGCAAGCCTTCGAGTGCATTTAGAGAGTACCTTGCAGCCTGCCCGACGAATTATAGCCAGGTTGTTGCAAGAGGACTCCGCGTTTTTCCGCGAGTTTCACTACTTGGACCCTTTAGGTGTAGATGATTCTGACAACCCGATGTTGTAATATACTTTTGTGTGTGTGTAACGCGAGAGTATATTATTTCGTAACGAAAATTTGTTCTCAGGGCGTTATTGTATGACTCGTGCGTTTGCCGCATTTTTCCTTTGAAATACTCGTAAACTCGAATATGAGGAACGTTTCGTCTTTATTATACTTTGTAATGTAAGATACATGGGGTGACCCAAGAGATCCGGCCTGTGACCTATGTTCTGGATCTAGAGGGCATTGCCCCTGGTATAACTCGTGGCTTTTACAGCCTTTATTGTTCTACTCTATTGTCTTATGATGCTTATGTCGTCGTGGCTTTCCCTTTTTCCTCTACGCCTATTTCTTCTCCTGATGCTCCTACTCGTGGTTTCTTCGTTTCGGGCTCCGCGACGCATCCTTCGAGTAGCTTGACGCCTTCTGTAGTCGCGCTTTTTGCCTTTTCTGCATGGTTGGCTATTATGCCAAAATTTTGCGCCATCTTGTGGAATTCCCTGTCGCAGAGATCTGAAACTTCAAAACTTCCTTTCACTGTAATTATTCCTCTTGGTCCTGGCATTTTAAGTACCAAATATGTATAGTGAGGCACTGCCATGAATCGCGAAAACGCGGGTCGTCCAAGGATCGCGTGATATTGCGATGGCCAGTCCATGACTTCGAAGTCTAGCTTTTCTCTTCTATAATTTTGTCGGTTGCCGAAGCAAACATTGAGTGCTATTCGACCCAGCGGGTAATTGGCACTTCTTGGTACGATTCCATGGAAGGAACAATCTGTTGGCTTCAGGAACTCTAGTGATATATGCATTGCTCGGAGTGTTTTCGCATATATCAAGTTAATTCCACTCCCTGCATCCATGAATATTCTGTCGACATCATACGCGCCGATTTGAGCTTTGAGTACCAAAGGCGCGTTTCCCGGCCAAGGTACTGTTATAGGGTGATCTTCTCTGTTGAACTCTATTGGTTGCTCTGACCAGTGCAGATACTCCGTTGCAGCTGGAGGTGATATGACTGCTAAGTTGACTTGTCGACTTATGCTCTTCTCTTCTTTGTTCGACTTAGGTACAGGTTGTATCATTGATATGATGTGTCCTTTTGATGGTACATACCCTTCGTCGTCGTCCTGTCCCTGGTTTTGCTGGTCTTGTCCTTGAGGCGCTCCATTGTTTCCTTGCTGCTTTGTCGGAGGATTGTTGCTTCCTTCGAATCCTTGTCGCCTTGCTTCGGTTTGCTTGTTTATTGCTGCTTCTTGCAGTTTTAAGAATGTTGTGCAGTCTTTCATTGCGTGCCTTGATACTCGTTTCCCGTCGACGAACGCTGAGTGTATATGAGAAGGCCCGTTGAGCATATCTTCTGGTGATGGGTTGTACTCTCTGGATTCCCTTATAGGGAACTTCTTATAGTCCTCCTTTCCATAGCTTCTATATCCCGAGCTTCTGCGATCATTTCCTTGATAGCTGTTGTCTTTATATCCTGCGGCGACTTGGCTATGCGAGCCGTAGGTGTCGTAGTTTCGGGATCGTCTCCTTTGACTTCCATATCTGTTTCTTCTGTCGTCCTTTGGAGATCGCGTCCGCTTGTTGTTGCACGCATCTTCTCCATCTGCAAACCTGTTTGCTGTGTCCATGAGGTCTGACACTGTTTTCGGCTTGATTCTACCCATCTCTTCGACTAGGTCTCTTCGCCTTAATCCGATGATGAACGCGTCTATTGCTCTTTCGTCTGAAACTTTGACTGCTGAGTTTTTGATGAGGCTCCATCTTTGGATGTATGCCCGTAGTGTTTCGTCGCGTTGCTGTACGCACGCTTTGACTTCTTCTATTGATGTTGGTCATTTGTATGTCGACCTGAAGTTGCTTGTAAATTGCTTTGTGAGGTCTTCCCAGCTTCCAACAGATTCTTTCTCTAGTTTGCTCAACCATGACCTTGCTGCACCGGTCAGGTGTAGTTGCAAACTTTGCATTGCTGTTTCCTTGGTTCCTCCTAATATTTGAACTGCTTGTAAGTAATCTGCAAGCCATGATTGTGGTTCCTGTGATCCATCGTATTTTTGCTGATCATGAGGTAGCTTGAATCCCTTGGGAACTGGAGTGGTGCGAACCCTGCGGGTAAAGCATGATGCCCCCATCTCTTTTTCGTCGTCTTCATAGTCGCGCTTTTCATTTGGGGATCGTGATCTTCGGGTTCCACCGTGCTGCTTTGGTGATGGCGATCGAGATCGGTGTTTGCTGCTTCTGCGCCGAGGACTATTGTGACGGCGAGGTGACCTTGCTTTGTGCACTTCCTTGTGGCGATATGCTTCTTCTCCTTTTGCTGATAGCTTGTGGCCCACCATGTTGAGTCCGTTCAGTGCTGCTCTATGCATATGTTCTCTAGGATCTCCTGGACTTGGTCGAGTTGTAAGTAGATATGCTTGTGCTGCCACTAGTGCTGCTTCAGGAGTTTTTGGTAGGATGTTTCCCTGCTCGTCGACCGATAGGAAGGACGAGTCGAGATTTTTGGAAATACTTTGCCTGTCAGAATACTCGAGGTTATCGTACCTTGAACCGTGTCGACAATTTTTCCTTGCGTTGCTGTATGATGCGTCGCTCCGTGCTTTTCGAGCAGCCTCGCTAGCTGCAATGGCTGAGTCTTTTCTTCTTTGTATCTCTGTTTTCTCCTTTGCTAATTGCTTGGCCTGCTGCCTTAGGGCGTAGTGATACCCCAAAAGCATGTCTTTGCTAGAATTTGATGGTATTGGCGTGCCGTGTTCTACGGCTTCTCTTATTATCCTCCATTCGTCGACTGATAGTCGAATTTTTTCCCTGGTTGCGAGGGATTCTGGTGTTTGCCCTTCTGCTAGGTGATTTGCTCCTCTGTCGATATTTGCTGGGTTTAGTACTGGATTGTCATTTTCGTCGAACTCTTCTGAGTTGTCTCCTATAATGGCGAGCACCTGGCATTGTTTGCCGATGTTACCCTCGAAGCTTGAGAAGATCGAGTTACTATCCTCAGAAAGCTCTAATCCTGTCTTCCATGTGTCTGTTGATTTGTCCGCAATATCGTCGAGGCAGATCGTGAGATCTTCGAGTTGGACTCCTACGTGAAATTTTTCCTTTTCTTCGTTGTCCTCTGCGTTCTTTTCTTTTTGCACTTCATCTAGGCTGACCGGCGAGTTTACCTCGCCGGAAGAGCCTTCAGAATATTCCATCATTGCTGTTGTTTCGGGCTCACTTGCCGACGGATCTTGTTTCGTCAGATCTGAAAGGCGAGATGAACCCGACGGTCCGATGAGGATGTTTAAGCTTCCGATTGTCAACTCCATCTCTTGATTTTCGTCGACTTCTGTACTGCTGTTGGCTAAAAGCGAAAAAGCCGTCGAATTCATGATTCCAACGCCCAAGATCCCCACGGTCGGCGCCAATTGACGAGGGGTTAACTCGACAAATGTCCTAGATGAAGGACTTAGGATCGGAGAGATAGGTCGTTGGATGAACTCGAAGGTAAAGTTAGTCGGAAATAGGTGTGTGTCGAAAGTAAACTTGGGTGTTCAACCTGGCTTGCTTTCAATCTGCCCTACACCGTCCCCTCCTGGCCCCTATATATAGGTGGCCAAGTCTCGAGGATCGGGTAGGGTCCGATACAGATTACAATATCGACATACGGTAGGAACTCGTATTCGACTATCATTACAATTGGGCCTAGCTTAACGGGCCTCAGGGGTACTCAACTAACGGGCTCTATTAACTATACCCTTGTCAGTGTCGGACACGAACGCGAGCAATGTAGAGAAAACTAGTGTCTCTCCTTTCTGGCATGTATAGATAGGTGCTAGGAGAGTGTGGTGGCGAAGGGAAAGACCTCGCGGTGGTCTGTGGCGTCCAGCATAGCGGGGCGGCGTGGCCGTGCCCACAGCGGCGTGCATGTTCGGCATTGGCATCAGGATGCACGTTCGTCATTGGCCTCGGCAGTATCTCTGGTGTGTCAGTGATCGAATGAGGGGACGGGATTGAGGGTGCATCCCGACGGTGACCTAGCAGTGGCGGCGAGCATGCATACCCGTTCTGACCATGCCGATATCGGCATCGGCATCGTTTGGAGGCTGTGGTGCTCGAATCATAGTGGAAATTGCGATTCCCTATTATTTTTACATGCATAATATATAGAAAATAGCTAGATCTATAAATCGATGCATATGAAGCTACATATATATTCTTGGTCATAATCCCCTTAGATGCATGGCTTGACGTCGTCGTCGCTTTCATCGTCAGTATCTTCGTCGTCCGTGTAGTAGTACTTCCTGCACGTTGTTCCGTCGAACACCTTCACTGTGAGCACATAATCACCTTCATATTTGAAGTGTAGGAAGCAGCCGAAATCCACACCGTGCGCGATAGCGAAATTCTCCCAGCCCTTGTCGAGGTACATCCGGCCTTGTCCGTCAAATAGGACCTCCACGGTCCAGAGACGAGGACCGCAGTCAGCTGCTCGCAGATACACCTTTGCGGGCTCCTGGCCGTCAAGATAGTCCGCAAACTTTTGTGGGAGTGCCTGCTAAGAGATCGAGCGCCGATCGTTTGAAATTAAAGGTTTTTAGAACATGCACATAATTAATCACATGCATCATATATGTGGGAACGCGTACGTACCTTCTTGGCCAAAGGGTCTTCATAGATGGTGATGAAGAACTCCTCTATGATCAATGGCAGTGTTGACGGTGGTGGTGGCAATGATGATGATCCACCACCCCGGCCGCCCCTTCCCCTTCCCCTTCCGGTCGGCGTCCGAGACATGGAAGCCATGGCAATGGATCAAGTGTATGTGAACGAAGAAGAGAGAGGCAGAAACGAAGAAGAGAGAGGCAGAACCTATTGACATGAGGGATGGCCGTTGTGGGGGTTTATAAGGGAGAGATGACCGTTGTGGGATTTACACCATAAATTAAGGTAGAGATGACCGTTGTGGGGTTTACACAATAAATTAAGGAGGAGATGACCGTTGTGGGGGTGGTTTATATCTCAACAAAAAAGTAATGCCTAAAAGAAATGGAAATTCGTGAAAGTTCATCATTTTACTGTGAAAAGTAAAGCCTACAAGAAATGGAAATTCGTGATAGTTTATCATTTCAGCGTGAAAAGCAATGCCTACAAGAAATGGAAATTCGTGATAGTTTATCATTTTACCGTGAAAAGTAATGCGTAAAAGAAATGGAAATTTGTGATAGTTTATCATTTTACCGTGAAAAGTAATGCCTACAAGAAATTCGTGATTACCCAACTTGTTGAATCCGGTGGCAAACTCGTCATTTAGCATACATAGAGGGGTAGTAGTTTGCCACCGACAGATAGAGAGAGGGTGGCACGATCCTGCCCGTTGGATCATAGGATCGACGGTAGGTGGGCACGATCCGTGTGACAACAGCTCGACCAATCAGGCCAAGTTTGGGCTTCTGTGAGAAGGGAGAGGGTAAAACTGAGTAGTATCAAGGATACAAGGGCAAGTAAATAGTAAACAGGCTAAGGAATTCAAATAAGAGATTTAGAAAAAGAAAAACACATGTTTTGTACAATTAAACCCAGGTTGGCCTACCTCAAAGTATTAGCAATTCAAATATACATGAGTGTAAAAATTATGGCCTCATTCAGACAAACTATGTTTTGGGTATAGATGTTTTGAGAAGGGGTTTGAGTGGAAAGCCATGAGCCTTCATAGCTACTAGTGATTTCAGAAGTGGCCATTTGTGTGAAAACTTGATTTATATATGATTGTTATGATTTCCTACGTGGCAGGTCGCGTAACAAGACTCCATGAGTAGGAGGCACTATGATTTTATTTTTTTGAATTTTTTTGCGCATGAAATGACTCAATTAGATGGCTTAATCCCATATGTTGACTCTCTGTTGACTAGCCACTTGAGGGTAAAACTGAGTATATTGCACTAGGCAGTATTAGTACTCGAGGGGAAAACTGAGTACAGATATTTTTCCAGTGTAAGATTCGAGGGTAGAACTGAGTACACGTAACGGTGCTGACGTGCAGTCCCACGGACGCGTGTCGCGGTGAGCAGCGGTTAGCCGCGCGGTGCGCGTGTTGAGACCAAAACGTCAACTGCTGAGACGAACCGTCACTTTGCCAGTATAGAGCCCCTCTCCATCCCTCTGCACACAGTCTCATCATAACTCACGCACGCAACCACGCCTCTCACGTCCCATCACCTTCTCCAAAAAAACCCAGCCGCCCTACGCGCGCTCCCCTGCCGGCGATGGAGAAGAAGAATGCGCCGGCGGCCGTCGCCCCCGAGCCCATCGCCTCTGAGCCCGTCGCATCCGAGCCCGTCGCCGCCGAGCCCATCGCATCCGAGGGCGGCGCATCCAAGCGCGGCGCCTCCGTGAACTGGGCCTCTCTTAAGGGTGACGGACCACTTCATAAGATCGGCGACTGCTTAGTGGTGAACGAGGAGTACGTGGACACCTACGCTGCTTTGAGTCAAGTTTGTACAAATTGGCACTCAGATCTACCTGAGCCCGACGTGCACCTGCACGAATGGATCGTGGTAGAACACGCCCTTCCACGCGCCGCTGAGTTCTCCTTCCTCAACCTCCGCACATCCCGCTACGTCACCATCGATCTAACGGAAGTTCATGCAAGGTTCAAATTCCTCCATATCTATAGAGTTAATCTATTTTTATTTTCAATCGTAAACATCTTAGTGCTGAATGTTATCTTCATCAACTCCCTTTTAGATACTACTTCGTCGGCTTTTACCGTGGCGTCATCGTGCTTGCCCAGAGGAAACAGCCGCACAAGATACGGCTTCTGAACCCACTCACAAAGACATTGAACGCTACGTTTGAGGCGCAGATGCCATCTATGATTGTGGAGTCAGTCGCTGTAATGAAGTCCCCGACTATGGTCTTCATTTGCACAGGTTACCCCAATGAAATTGCTTGGGTCGATGAGAGCTCTCCTACTAAGGATATAGATGTAGAAGATTGGGGAGAAGGAAGATTTTCGATCGAGGACGATTCTCTGCGTTGCCTTACCTCGTTCAATGGTGAATTGTATGCAATAGCTGTGAACAATTTTGATTTCGGAACATTAGTGTGCACCAACAATGTCCAGTTGGAGAAGCGCGCGAGCACTATCAACATGGAGACACTATTTTCATTTCCAGAACTTGGAAATGACAAGTTCTACCTTGTGGAGTCTGATGGTGATCTGCTGCTTGTGTTGTTCGGCGGCAGCCCTGGCAACAGGCATTTGGAGGAAGGTCAACCATTGGTGCACCGTGTGGACACTGAGATCCGCTCTCTCCATGCCGTCAACATTGGCAGTCGTGCCTTCTTCGTCAGTTATAAACGGTGTATCTCCGTCGACACCAGAGTGCACCCGACAGTTCGACCTGGCTGCATCTACTACGAGGGCGGTTATATCAGATAGTACTTTGATGATAGAAAGGCCTGGGATGAGTGGCCACGACATGTGGATAGATTAGATTCCGACGGTATGAAAATAGAACAAAGGCCATACCGTTTGGAGGATCTATTGGCTGCACACTGCAGACGGAAGGAGTTCAGTCAATATTTTTTTCGTCTCATGGAATATAGCGACTCCGAAATATATGATGAAGAATGAAGAACCTTCATGTTGGGCATACATTGCGTCTTATTTTATTTTCAGCTTAGTTTGTCGTGAACATTAACATCGTTATTGGCTTCTTTTGGCTGCTGTATGCATTCTATGTATTATACTATACTAGCTTCTAGATTAGCTTCTAGATTTGTTACCATATTGGGCAAAAAATGAGGGCCAAAAGGCAGCAATCATTGAAGAAAGACAGAAATAGAAGCTTCTCTAGATTTGATACTAATTTGGTGAAAAGAGAGAGAACTGTTTACAGAGAGAGAGGGAAAAAAGACGCTCTGAAAAGGCGCTCTGAAAAGTCAATGCCAATTTGGCCCGAGAGAGACAGAACCGAGCTCTCACGTACAACCAAACGCGGTCTCGTCCTGTCCCACGCGGTCCCTTTCTACCAGCCCCACGCGACGCGGCCCCACACGACGCGGCCCCACACGTCAGCACGGAAACGGTCAACTTAACGGGAATCCTCCCGTCCGAGCTCCTTCTGAGGGTTTCAGACAGCGGCTTGGGGAAAACTGAGGAAAAACTAACGAGCTGGGGAAAACTGAGTACAACTAACGACCTGAGGGCACGAAAATAGAAATCCCTACAATTAAACAACCTTATGGTAGTTACTATCTCATTATTATAGGATCTTAATTTCAGCTTTGTCATTAGCACTTAAACACTGGAGTTACTTTCCATAGATAATTTAAAAGTATTAAAATTATGGAGGACCTCAACAAATAAATAGTAAGTTGTATTTAAGGTTATTTCTCAACTTTCATTCAGTAAATATATAGTTAGCTCTAAGTGCTCAATTCAATCAAGATAAATAATTAACTCAATTACTTTAACATTATAAGTTAAGACCCAGGAACTTATAATAAGAAGAATCATGTTCTATTAATTAACCCAAATTCCTAAGAATAATTGTGATCACTTAAAATGAGTTTAATACTAATTACCCTTTTAAAGATTATGTTCTTCAAAAGTTATTCTTTCGAGATACCTTGAAAGTGAGCATCAAACCAATTCCTTTTTAGTTATAAATGAAAACCCTAAGTTATATTAAGATTGTTGTCAACCCTAGAACTACTTAGATATTACTATGTGTATACTTTACTTTGACTTTGCATATCCATGATCAACCAAGTGCTTGCTAATTATAAGATGCAACTTAAAAGTGTTACCTTCATGTTTTCACCATTAACCATCATTCTCTTGTAGCAAGGAATGATCATAACACCCTAGAATAATAGCTCTTGTTAAAGCCTTATTCTTTTAATATCACCTGATAGTGATCTAACCTAAAATACTTAACAACCATGTTATGGTGTGATTTAAAAGTGCAACATATCATAAATCAATCACCATAATGCAATGATAACAAATCATTGGGGTTAGGTTACGCTTAGAGTGATGCATATCATATCTTATGCATATCATGCTGTAGATTTCTAACATCATCCCTATCGGATGATGGTTGCTATTTCAGAATTGGGATTTCTATCGTATCGAAGACCCTGGCTCGCATAATCTTGTGGTTAGAAAGGCAAGTTCACTCTTACTCATATCTCTTGTTTATCTTTAACAAAGTACTTGCAAATATACCGGTGGTATTATTATTATGACTACATTAAAAAGGCAAAGGTTCTGCTTTTCTTGAAAGAATATGACTAGTGGTTAGCAACCATAGTGGTTGTCGACCTAGGAAGGTGGGCAGTGGGACCATGGTAAGAGTATGGTGGAGGTCCCACTGTACCGGGAATGTTCACCTAGGACTAATAACCAATGTCGCCAGTGATTCTTGTGCCATAAAATATGGTCAACCATAGGGTCTGGAATGGGACGGAAGAGTCAGCTGTATCTTTTCCCTCATGCATATCAACGGACGCGCCGTTTCGGAGCAGTTGTCTCCCTACGCGGAGCTTCGGGATGGGTGGATTCCCCTAATGAATTCACGATTCTGGCGGTCTATGATGGATTGCGGCAACGACGGGGGTAGAGTGCCGAGGCCGGTGTTACCCAAAGAGCGTAACCAAAACCGGTGGGTGTAACTCATTGTCTAGGAAAGGCAAGTATGCCGAGGTCGGCAACTACCAAAGAGTAGACCGGTGAGGGTAGTGAACCAAAGTTGGAGTCGCAAAAGGGTGGGTATGAACGATCGCAGGAAGGAATAGTGATTGGCTCGGATCAACGGCTGGGCCCCATACCAAGGAAGTGTGGACGGGAACGATCGCCCGGTTGTGCAGCAACGCGTTAATCTCCTATGGGTACAAGTGACCACCTCTGCAGAGTGTAAGAAAATATTTGGATACTCCCTGTTCCGGGAAGGAGCTGCGAACACGGCAGGAAAGGAGCCCATCGAAGCTATAATCAACCTGTGAAGGCTAACGGACATAGTTCTTCTGAATAAAAGCAACCTCTTGAAGAAATGTTTACGAAAACCTGCATTGCCGAACGACTCTTGAGTCTAAGGCTGTAGATAGTGCATCAAACACCTTATTCCTTATATAAACTTGCTGGGTAACGCTCGTTACTCACCTCACTCCCTCGTAACCCTTGCTTAGATTGGAGGCAACACAGGAGGCAACCTCAAGACACTGAAGATGAAGATGAAGCCTTCTATCAATGTCAGATCTGTCAATGGAGTCAACGACCACGCCAAGCTTGGTGGAAAACTAGAATAGGTGTAGAAGGGACCCAATTCCCCAATCCTAGAACCTAAGTAGCTAAGGTAGTTCTTGAAGGAAATATGCCCTAGAGGCAATAATAATATTGTTATTATCATATTTCTTGTTCATGATAATGTTTATACTCCATGCTATAATTGTATTAAGCGGAAACATTAATACTTGTGTGGTTTATGAACAACACCGTGTCCCTAGTACGCCTCTATGGACTAGCTCATTGATTAATGATGGTTAAGGTTTCCTAACCATAGACATGAGTTGTCAATTAATAATGAGATCATATCATTAGGAGAATGATATGATGGACAGACCCAAATAAAGCAGAGCAATTAGATCGTGTCATCGTGTTCATCTTTGCGAAGCTTTTTCTATGTCATGTATTGTATTCCTTAGACCATGAGATAATACAACTCCCTAGTATCAGAAGAAAGCTTTGAAGTCATCAAACGTCATCCTATGTGAGGGTGATAATAAAGGTGTCTCTCAGGTGATCGGAAAGTACTTGCTGGGTTGTATGTATCGAGATGGAATTTGTTCCTCCCAAGTCGGAGAGATATACTTCGGGCCCACTCGGTAATCGATATCAACACCGCTTGCAAGCATGTGGTTAAGGAGTTAATCACAAAGTGATATCGGATTACAGAACGAGTAAAGTACTTGCTGTGAACGAGATTGAACTAGGTATGGCGATACCGACGATCAAATCTCGGGCGAGTAAAATATCATGTGACGAAGGGAATACATATACGGGATTAATTGAATCCTGACATCGTGGTTCATTCGATATGATCATCGATGAATATGTGGGAGTCAATATGGGTTTCCAGATCCCGCTGTTGATTATTGATAGAAGATCATGTCTACATATTCTCGAACCCGTAGGGTCACACACTTAACGTGTATCGATGCTAGGATAGAATGGATAATTGGTTTATGAGTTTTAGTTCGGAGTCTCGGATAAGATCCAGGACGTCACGAGAGGTTCCGGAATGGTCCGGAGAATAAGATTCATATAAAGGAAAGCAGTTTTTGGATTCCGGAAAGGTTTCGGAGTTTATCGGTATTGTACCGGAAGGTTCTAGAAGGTTCCGGAGTGGGACCAACGTGGGCCCACTTGACGGAGGCCTGCGTGGGCCTAAGGGGAAGTGCCCTGGCCGCCCTGGGCTAGGCGCACAAGGCCCCTAAGGCCCAGCCGGCCAGCCCAAGGGGAAACCCTAAGGGAGTCTTCAAAGAAGGAAATGGGAAAACTTGCCCCCCACTCTTCCTACTCCAAGTCGGCGCCCTAGGGTTTAGGGAGAGGCCAAGCTGGCCGGCCACCCCTCTATATATAGGGGGCAAGGGCGCAGCCCTCTCTACCCCTTAACCCAAACCCTAGCCGCCAACTGCTGCCCTCCCTCTCTCTCTCTCTCGCGACTGCGTGTAGGCGAAGCCCTGCCGCAGAAACTCTCCACCATAAGCACCACGCCGTCGTGCTGCTGATCTAATCTATCTCTCCACCATACTTGCTAGACCAAGGAAGGAGGAGACGTCGCTGCACCGCACGTGTGCAACTCTCGGAGGCGCCGCCACTTGCGGCGTAGGATCGGATCGGATCGCGAGGAGGAGACGGCAAGTACGACTACGTCAACCACGTTCTATTGAACGTTTCCGCTGTGCGAATCTTCAAGGGTATGAAGATCTCATCTACCTCTCTCGTTGATTACATCTCCTAGATTAGATCTTGGCTTTCTTGTTTGCATCCGTAGGAAATTTTTTGATTTACTATGCTGCGAAACCCTTCAGTTCTGTAGCAAGCCAACTGCATTAGTGAAGCTCTAGTTGAGTCTTCAATGTATTATTCTCGTTTGTAGTCGCCAGGACTAAACCTCTACCTGTTGAGGAAGTTCCGAAGATCTTCTGTATGATGAAATTGTAATCCTATGCACCTACCTTGGACCTGTGATGTTTCTGTTGTACCACTCTGATCGATGTAATACTACTGAGACAGTGTTTCACTGGTGTTATGTCAACAACTTGCATACTACACATGCAGTGCTATGCTGGGTCACCACAAGTCGACACATACGCGGCGTACGTCTGTGTTTTTCTTTGGCACGATCCCTGGGTTGGACACCCAAGTTGATGTGTTTGATTTCTCTGATGAAGCCTACATTTTCCAATCTATGCAGCTCAGCTGCTATTGCTTTACGCTTCGGTTCATCAAATCGTCGAAGAGGTTGCTTGACCGGCCTTGCTTTTGGATCCACATTGAGTGCGTGCTCAACGAGTTCCTTGGGAACCCCTGGCATGTCCGGAGGACACCAGAAGAAGATTTCCCAATGCTCACGGAGGAACTCGATGAGCGCGCTTTCCTATGCAGGATCCAGGTTTATTGCGATGGAGGTTGTTTTTGCTGGGTTCGTGAGATGAACCCGAACTTTTTTGGAATCTTGGATTTAGTCGAAAGCCTGATCTGGCAGGGATCGACCTACATCGAGTAGTACATTATGATCAGTCTTTGTTTTGAGCCGTGCATATTCTGTTGTCATGCCGAAGGTTTGCGCCATTCTATTGAATTCCTTGTCCCAATTGTCTAATACTTTGAAACTCCCTTTGACTGTGATGACTCCCTTCGGCCCTGGGATTTTGAGCGCAAGGTATGCATAGTGGGGTACTGCCATAAGCCGTACAAACGATGGTCATCCTAAGATTGCGTGATACTGCAAGGGCCAATCCATGACTTCAAATTCCAACTTTTCCCTTTGGAAGTTGCCGATGTCACCAAAGTAAACGTCGAGTTCGATTCTCCCTAGTGGATGATTTGCACTTCCTTGTACTAGCCCGTGAAAAGAGCAGTCTGTCGGCTGCATCCATTCCAGTGATATATTCATTGCCTTCAAAGTTCTTGCATATATTAGATTTATACCACTGTCAGCATCCATGAATACTCGTCTGATATCGTATCCTTTGATTTGCGCCTTCAATACCATTGGTGCGTGCCCTGGTCTGGGTACTTTTCTCAGGTGGTCCTCTGGCTGAACCTGACTATCTGGTCCGACCACCGTAAGTATTCTGTGGTGGCTGGTGGTGATGATATTGCTAGGTTTACCTGTCTAGATATATTCTTCTATTCCTTTTTAGACTTTGGAACAGGCTAGATCATTGCGGAGATGTACACCTTTGATTAGGGATAGCCTTGGTCACTTTGTATTGGATATCCCTGATTTACGGTTCTCTTGTCGTAAGCTGTGGATCCTGGTTTTGCCCCTTGGCTTAGTTCCATGGCTTCTTGCGATTTTATAAAGGTCCTGCAGTCTCTCATCAGATGATTGGAAACCCTTTTTCCGTCGAGGTATGTGTAATGAATACATCAAGGTCCATTAAGGATGTCTTCTGCTAATGGATCAAAGTATCTGGACTTGTCCCCTCTGGATTTATCTTTTTTATGATACTTGCTGCTCTTATGCTCACCTCATTCTCCGTCGCTTCTCTTGTACCCTGTGGCTACTTGGTTGCGCAGGATGCGGTTGTCTTCATTACGAGATCCGCGCCTCTGGTTGTTATGTCTACTTGATCTGTCATGCTCGGGTGAACGTGCTATTTTATTGTGATAAGCATCCTCTCCATCTGTGAATCTGTTTGCTACTTCCATTAGTTCTGACACTATTCTAGGTCTTATTCTTCCCAATTCTTCAACGAGATTCGAGTGGCGAAGGCCAAATGCAAAGGCATCTATTGCTTGCTCGTCGGAGACATTTTCTGCTGAATTTTTTATTTTACTCCACCATTGTATATATGAACGCAACGTCTCACCACTTTTATGCATACAAGATTTAATTTCCTCTATTGATGCTGGTCGTGTATACATTGAGTGGAAATTTCTTGTGAACTGATCTTCTAGCTTGCCCCAGCTTCCGATGGAATCCTCGGGTAGCTTGCTTAACCAAGACCGTGATGCACCGGTGAGGTGTAGCTGCTAGCTTTGCGTTGCTATTGCCCTTGAGCCCCCGAGTATTTTTACTGCCTGAAGATAATCTGATAACCATAGTTCTGGTTCTTGTGACCCATCATATTTTTGCTGGTCGTGTGGTAACTTAAATCCTTTGGGTTCCTGCATTCTGCAAACCCTTCGGGTAAAACATAGCAGCCCCATTTCTTTTTCTTCGACTTCATAGTTTCCTTCATCCCACTCATAGTGTGACCTGTTCACCCTAGCTTGTGTGATGATATTCCGTGCATCTTCCCTTTGTTCCTTGTAAATTTTCCTACCGGGTGAATTGGATCTTTGGGTTCGCGGAGATTGGGACTTTCTCTTTCTTTTTCCTATCTGCTCGTGATGTGTTGCCTCCTTTTCCACGGATTTTTGCTTTAGCTCATCTCCGATCAGCCTGAGGCTTTTTATAGCGGCTTGATGCATGCTTTCCCGTGGATCTCCGGGTTATGACTGCGTGGTTAACAGGTATGCTTGTGCTGCTACCAGGGCTGCCTCTAGCATGTCTTGCATAATATTCTCTTCCTCATCTGCTGTTAAAAATGAGTTGAAATTTTTCGTGTGGCCTCCTTTCCTTGACCATTCCGTCCTCCTCCTATTATGTTTTGGCTCATGGTGCCTTTCCTCACTTGATTCTGACGTTCCACTGTATTCTTCCCACTGTGACCTACTCGATGTGCTGTTGGACTCGTGGCTTCTCCTTAGCTCACATTTTTCTTGCAGTAGCTTCTTTTTTTGCTGATGTAGGGCATATTGGTATCCCATTAAAACTTATCTTCGTGAATCCGCAGGTATTCTGTACCGTGATTGATTGCTGACATGATTGTCCTCCACTCTCCTGCTGAGACGTATACTTTCTCCTTTTCCTTCCTGTGGTTATTCCCTGGGTTGCCAGCTTGTGCGTTGATTACCAAGTTGTTCCTGACATCGTCGTCTTCTGCTGCCTCAGTTATTACAATGCATACTTGGTGTACATTGTTGATGTACTTCTCTTTTGATCTCCACGTGCTCTCGTCATTGTCGGAGACACCGCCATTTTGGGTGGTGAAGTCCGCTGTTGTGCTTTTGCCAAAATTCTGGCTAGAACCTTTATCTGAGTGATCTGATGTCTCTTCTAAGTCAAGGTTCTCCATGATTTCTTCGAGTTCTTCGATTGTGCACTCTGTAGTTTTTGTCGGCGTGAAGCTGACCGACGAGTTTACCTCGCTGGAAGAGCCGATGATTCTAACATTGCCGTAGACGCGGTTTTCTCTGTCGACGGACCCGATTTCGTCAAATGTGAGAGGCGAGTTGTTACCAAAGATCCGACGCGAAAGTTTAGGATTCCGATCGTCAAATCCATCTCCTGGTCTAAGTTTGCGAAGATCGGAGTAAGGGTTGTGGATGAGGTTGAAAATCTATAGATTCAGAGGTGACCTGATTTTTGTCGATCTTTGAGTTACTGTTGGTTGAAAGCGAAAAAGCCGTCGAATTCATGATTCCAACGCCCAAGCTCCCCACGGTCGATGCCAATTGATGAGGGTTAACTCGACAAATGTCCTAGATGAAGGACTTAGGATCGGGGGAAGAGGGCATCAGATGAACTCGAAGGTAAAAGATCAAACAGACAAGGTAAAACTTGATGTGTGTTGCGAATAAGCTAGTAATCAATTGGCTCAATCTCAATCTATCCCTGGTCGGCCTCTCCTGGCCCCTATATATAGGTGGCTAGGTCTCAAGGATCCGGTCGGGTTTAATACAAATTACAATATATGTATACGACATCATCTCGTATTTCGACTACATCTATGCTTGGGCCTAACTCTCAGGCCCCAGGGGTACTAAGATAACGGACCTTAATGGATATACCCTTGTCGGTGTGGGTAGATCCTGAATGGCCTGAAGCAATGAAGAAGGCAATAGCTAGACTTTGGGAAATATATGATGAAAGCAAGAGCGCCCAAATGAAAAAACAAATTCAATTTAAAAAGGATGTCATGGCATTAGCTGAAGAGATGGACGAGATGGGTAGGAAATGTACTAATCACATGTGTGATGTGAAGAAGTGGACAGTTGACACTCCGAAGAGTGTGATGGATACCATGTTTTGGAGCCGTACTGATTACCCCTCATTTGATATTTTTAATATGCCAGCAAAGATGTGTGTGTGTGTGTGTATGTGTGTGTGAAAACAGACATCAGTGCAAGCTGTAGAATTATTTGGATAAGATGAAATATGATTTATATCAGGTGAAAAGTATAGGATCATGTCAGAGGAGAAGAAGTAGAATAAGGATAGGGGTGATCTCAAGGAAGAGAATGAGAAGTTTGGAATACATGATTGCTGACTTGCTGAAAGCTGGAGATCTTAACAAGACCTAGCCAAAGAGGATCAAAAGCCCATTTGTCATGGATAAATTGTAATAATTTAGCTGCCTATGCTTATGTTAAGACTATTTGCAATTTGGATTAAAGGCCAGATAGACATATCTGGGAGTAAATTGTATCAACAATTATGTGAGTTTATAACTATGTAAGGAATCAGTTCTCGGTTATGCACATGTGTGGTGAGTGGTGACCTATATTTTGCCATTGTAGTTACCTGAGAGTTGTATTGCAATTTACATGTTAAATGTGACCTATTCGGAGATCTCAGTTGGCAGTTCTGTAAACATATACAACCGTGAGTTACTATAATTTTTGCATACACTAATTTGAATTCTGAAGTACATATCATGGAGATTTTATATATTCGATGAACAAAAGCACATTCCACATTTTGAAGAAGCAGATAACATAATTTTTTAACATAACAGATTGCAGCATTCATCTGTTTGACATGCACTTAATACATATTGATTGGCAAAGCTAGACATAAACTTCATAAATTAAACTACTTAGCCATAAACTCGAGCAAATTAAACTATTTAGACATAAACGTAAATGAATTAAACTATTTAGACATGGGACCGTCGCTGGCCCTAGAATTATTAGAACCGCCCCTCTTTAGCCAGTGCAAGTTCCTTGTGGAGGAGCTCTGCATCCTGGGTCTTGACGGCAAGCAATTGGTTGAGGAGGCCAATCTGCTCAGTCAATCCGGTGTTCATCGCTATAACTTCCTTCATCGTTAATAGTTTCAATGACGCCAAATTGTTTAGCCTCTCCAGAGCATTCAGCGAGACCTCTTGCCCCTTTAGCACCTTCTCTTGGAGACCTATCATCTGGCTAGTCAGCCTGTTACACTCCTCATAAGAATCAACTAAATCATTGTCCTCCTTGCTTAGATTGGTTGTGAGGTCCTTAATGACCTGTAACTCGGTCAGCGTCGCCGTAGAAGTAGGAGCATCAAGAAACTGTCTGGTCTTGCAAGAAGTTCTATGTAGATGGTCAGCAGTTAAAATTGATCCAAATAATGATGAATAATAGAAACAAGAAATGGATCACTATGGATGCATGACAGGGAAACCTACCGCTGGACAGCCCCATAGGATCCACCACCGGCTGCCGGCACGAACTTCGCTTCAAGGGAGCGTGATCCTTCCGCGGCCGTCCCCTCCGCCTTGTTCCTCCTCTTCACACCAGACCGGGTCACCGATGAAGTCATCGCTGGCCGGGGAAGAGGAAGGAGCACTACGAGGATGGCCTGGTGTTGGAAGAGAGAATGCAAAACGAGGGAGAATGGATTGAGGAGTGTGCAGTGCAATGAGGCAGAGGACTCTGCATATAACCACATAAGGCGGGTCGACCGAGGGGGTGCGCCCCAAAGCCAAGGAAATTAATCGGCCAATGTGTGCCATCAAAGCACGATCTCTTGCGAGTCGGTCGAACTTCTATGACACGTGGAGAACACCAGTGTGCTGAAATTACTAATGCTCACCTACCTGACAAACTGATGGCACGGGCACAATTAAAGACGCGAGTAGTGATCAAACAAAATGTAGTGAACCTGAATGAATGACATTTGGAACCGCAACATATCTGGAACACATTTCATTGAATTTTCTAAACCGCATTGTTGTCCTGAATGCTCAGCCCTGCTGCTCACATTCAATAGATGTGACAGTCAACTAATTGATCATCATTGATATGTAGGCGCATAATTAAAATGCTAATAGTTTTATAAGTATTATTTTGCAACTTTTTGGGAAATTAAAATTAAAAAGTCCCATCAACAAACATTCAATTCTGGGTTTCTGTGCTACTAGTATATACTACCTCCATCACAAGGCTTAAGACCTATATTTTTTTAGAAAGTCAAACTATGTCAAGTTTGACTAAGTTTTTATAAAAAAAATTAATATAAAAAATTAATATCATTAGATAGATAGTGAAATATATTTTCTGGTATCTACAAAATATCATATTTGTTCATAGATTCTTCTAAAAGTTTGGTCAAACTTGACTTTGTTTAACTATCCAACACAAAGTGTGTTGTCTTAAGACTCCTATACTCTGAAGAAAGAAAACAATAATTAATTGTAACAAATGTCATTATTTGGAGCTATAAGGGGTGTGTGACTTCATATAGCAACCATAGATAATGAAGTTGAGGTAAATATGATATTTTTGTTCAACAGACTACTACTACATGTGTCCTCAATTTTCAATTTCCTTATTACGAAAAAACTCTTAAAGGTAATATGTATAACTTGTCCAAAAGGAGTTCCTCTAGGGTTTCTTGTGCTATGTACTACATGCAGAAACTAGACTATCCAGATATGTAAAAAACCTCCTACTATATAAAGAAAGCAAAACTAAGAATTATTGTGACAAAAGTTGAATCATTTGGAGATCATCTAGTGGGAGAGTGACTTGTTCTATCATACACAATTAATGATGAATATGAGTTATATTGTGTATATGTTCTATATATGAAGGGAATGTTATAACTAGTCAAAAAAAGCCCCCTTGACAAAACATGCACTTCTAAGGTTTATGCAATACACACTTCATATAAATGGTGGTTACTTCATAAACTAGATCACTATCCAACATATATAACTCTTAAAGGGAATATGTATAACTTGTCCAAAAGGAGTTCCTCTAGGGTTTCTTGTGCTATGTACTACATGCAGATACCATATCACTATCCAACATATGTCTTAGATCTGTAAAAAACCTCCTACTATGAAGAAAGCAAAACCAATATAATTATTGTAACAAAATTTAAATCATTTGGATATCATCTAGTGAGAGAGTGACTTATTCTATGCTTATATGATGAATATGAGTTATATTTTATATTTTTTATATGCTTGTTCACCAAATTTCAATCTCCTTACTAGGAAAAATCTCTTAAAGGAAATGTTATAAGTAGACAAAAAAGCACCTCGACAAAACATGTACTTCTAGGGTTTATTGTGCTATATGCTACATGGCATGCAGTAGACACTAGATATAGTGGTGGTTACTTCATAAACTAGACTGCCCAGCACAAAGTCTGTTGTAATTAGAGTGTGAAGTCCTCCTATACTCTGAATAAAGCAAACCAAGAAATAAATGTCATCATTTGAAGCTCATCTTATGGGGAGTGACTTTATTTAATTACAAACATAATGATGAAGCTAGTTGATATGATATTTGTTCAATAGAATACTATATATATGTGTCCCTCAATGTTCAATTTCCTTACTAGGAACTCTAAAAGGGAATGTATAACTTCTCCAAAAGGAGACAAGGGGGGTAACTTGTCCAAACGGAGTCACTCTAGGGTTTCTTATGCTACTTACTGCATGCAGAAAACAAACTATCCATCATATGTCTTAGATCTGTAAAAACCTCTGTGAAGAAAGCAAACCAAGATTTGTTGTAACAAGAGTTTTGAATCATTTGGAGCTCATCTAGTGCATGAGAGATGAGTGACTTGTTTTAGCCTACACAATTAATGCTGAATGTGAGTTATGTTTCATATTTGCTCCATGAAGTAGTATTTGTTCACCAAATTTCAATTTCCTGACTAGGAAAAATCTCTCAAAGGAAAAAAGTCCCCTCAACAAACATGCACTTATATGGTTTCTTGTGCTATATGCTACATGGCATGCAATACACAATAGATATAATTGGTGGTTACTTCATAAATTAGACTATACAACACAAAGTCTATATTGTATTAATTAGAGTGTGAAAACCTCCTATTCTCTGAAGAAAGCAAACCAAGAATTGGATCAAATTATCATCATTTGGAGCTTATCTTATGATGGAGACTTCAATTAGCAAACATAATGATGAAGCTGAGTTAAATATGATATTTGTTCAATCGAATACTATATGTGTTCCTCAATTTTCTATTTCCTTACTAGGAAAAATATCTTAAACATAATATATATATATCTAGACATAAAATTCTCTACAAATATATATCTAGTCATAAATAATATCTATATTTTATATCCCGTTGACTGATCAAACTACTTTTTGAACTGCATGTCACTCTAATAGTCTTGATTGGATGGAAAACTGTACTATAGTTACTTTCGAAATTAGAAAAATATAATCATACCAAGTATTTTACTAGTGACAGGAAGCACTTGTGAATCGCAAAAATATATAGGAGGTAAAATATCTTCCCCATTTCACGACCTTTGTGCCCAAAAATCCATTCCCCTCCTTTCGTCCAAACCCTAGCAGGTGCTCCCTCGACTACGCCGGCGAACCCTTACTCCCGCCCTGCCGATGCTGCACAGTCACTCTTCCAACGAGCCCCCCACCCCCACCCCCACCCCCGACTCGCCTGTGATGACCACGCTCCACTGATCCAGGCGTCACCTAACTCTAGCTCCGCCCACGCCGATGACTGAACAGCGACAAGGGAAGTGAGTTTGTCTTGCCGTCCGCATCCCTATCTCTGGCCATTATAATCCTCATTTTCTCGTTCTACCCGCCTGCTGCCTCCATCGTCCATGCGCACGAACCCTAATTCCCAAATCCAGCCTAAAATCCAACTCTCTACAAACCCTAGATCCCCATACGATTCGCTCTTACCTTGTTTAGGCCTTGTTTACTTCTCTAGTATTTTAACACCAAAAGACATGGCGATATGAGGGGATTTGGTTCGTGCAGAGGGAGGGGATTTTCAATCCAGCCAAAAAACAGTAGCGTGGAGGGGATTTTCCTGGATGCGGGACAATCCCATCCACTCACTAGTGTTTTTATAAGTCCAATTGGGTTTTAGGACATAATCATGTTCATTACACTTCTGCTGATGACTGCGTACATGTGCTACACTCCTTACTTTTTTGTGAGCTCCGATGGGTTATCTTGTGCTGTCACTATTATTTGACCAGTGTATTGATTGTGTTGTGTTATCTGCTGATTGTTGCTACAATCCTGAATTTGTTTGATCATTAAATTTGCCTGGTATTGTTTGTCTGCCTCCATTGTATGCTCTGTTGTTGTTGTAGTAGTTATTGTTGTCTGAAATTAGGGTTTATGCTTGCTTACTTCAATAGATTTTATGTGTTAACATGTTCACGTTTGTCTTTCACTGTATCCTCCCTGCAGTCGCTAGGAATTTTAATTAAGGTTATGGCACTTTATACTTGTAGTGCCTTTGCTTAGTTAATCATGTTGATGCTTCGTTATTTATATATACTGATGACCATATATGTATGATAATTCCTCCTGGTGTGCACTATGTATTCATAATTCCTTTTATCTACTTAGTCATACAGATGATCCATTATGATGAGCCCCAAATTAATTATGTAAACTATGTCTAGATACACATGTATCAATAAATTTTGTATCTAGACAGAGTTGGGACAACTAATTTGGGACAAACGGAGTACTATATTTGGTTTAGTTCGTTTATGCTCTATTAAGATTCATAGTTATATTAATTTCTTGATCTATACAATAACCAATTGTTGACAATGAAAAATATATATTTACCCTCATATAGTCATGTTATTCTGTATACTTAAGTTGTTTGACGATGCGTTAGTAGGTTACATGCTTGTGGTAATTTTGCTCTAATAACTAGCTTCTATTTCATTGTAGTATAGGCACATCATTGTCGCTATCACAAGTTGGTTCAGGGGAGTCTACACAATCAAAGGAGGCCCACGATGAGGAATAAGATGACTCAGAAATAGATACTGATTTGGGATACGGCAGTAGTAATGACGACAAGCTGCCTAGTGCTGACTCGGAACCCAGGCAGAAGCAGGCACAAAAGAAGCAGTGCAAGCCTAGGTCACCAAGCAAGTTGCCAACCAATATCCAAGTGGTCACACATGTCGATGATTGAGGTGTTCCTATCCTACCACAAAAGGTTGCAAGTGGGTACATCACCACCATATGTGTCCTTGTTCGTAATGGCGTGACGATCACATGCGTGGACTTGAGGTCCATGGAGAACACAAAAATGAGGGAAGATATCTTGGACCAGCTGTTTGATATATACAGATTCGAGATTGATGTAACGCAAATGAAGCAAGTCGTAGCCAAAGCCATGTGCATGATGGTAAAATAATTGAGCACATGGCGGAGCTTGGCAACTAAAAATAAGGATAAAGACTTCCAGACCTATGTACGTAGGAGATGGCCTAGTATACAAGAGGAGGACTGGAAGCTCTTCGTTGCATCCGCACAGAATCTAAGTTTGATAAATTGAGTGCTTGGGGGAAAGAATCGCGGGAAAAGGACATGGCGAACCACAAAGCTCGACAGCCGTGGTTACATTGGGAAACAGAGAGTATGGAGAGAGGAGGACGATGCCGCAATTCAAGATGGGAAAGCGCCAAATTTCTCGTACCTCTATCCAGGCCGCAGAAAGGATTTTGTGAGGGCCCGTGTACATCTTGACAGGTTTACACGTCAACCCATCTTCCGGAACAAGCAGATGGTGAATTTGCACGATAGACTGGTGAGCACTTGCCTACGAATGCGCAACACATATTTCTTATCCATCTTATACCCTCTTAGTTAGCTTGTTACCACGTTAACGTTAAACTATTTGCACACCTATATATATATATATGCTTTACATGTAGAGTATGTTAGTACCTAAACCTAGATCATGTTGTTGGCAGTGATTAATGGTAGAGAATCCTGAATTTCAACCCCCCCCCCCCCCGACTTTGTATGGTATAGATGATCTTGCCATGGCTCTTGAGAAGGAGACTCATGGCCGTGTGAGAGGCATCGGGTATGGGGCTAGTCCGAGTAACTATGCCCCTCAATAACGCAAGCGTACCTCCCTACAAACGGTGGAAAGATTGTTGCATGAGCTTAACCAGAAGGTTGACGCTATGCGGTCACCGGGTTAACAGGGGCAACCTATCGTATCCTCGCCTCATGATACCGAGATTCTGGAGGGATTGACCACGACCTCTCCTTCCCAGACCGTTTGAAGGGGTAGCACTGCCTCCATTGATGGGTCTGCCAAACAATAGGCAACTCCAGTTGATGACATAACTGTAAGCGTCGTCGGCGCAATCCCATCATTGGAGTACTACTGCTTTAGACTTTCCATTCTATTGTGCCTGAAATATTTTTACGTTACGTCGGAAAGCACAATGTACCGTCTACAGGTCGAAGTCCTTAAACATGATAACAAGATTGTGGTTGCACATGGCTTAGTGCAACCAAAAACTGAGGAGGAGAAGATCCACTTTGAAGATTTACCAGCAGATATGGTGAGGGTTGAGGTGACTGAGGTGGTCCAGACCTTCTTTGTCCTGAGCATACATGGCCCGCAAATCCCAAAATATGTCACACTTGGTCAATGCAAGGGCAAACTCATCAAGTGGCATAAGAAGAACATTGAGTTGTACACAACATCAACTTAATCATTCTAGCGGCCAGCCACCAGAGTCACTCCAACACGTCCATCATCTTCTGGTGGTATTTGTCCACCTCAAACTTTTGAGAATGCTGGTGATAATGGAGCAGGTGCTGACATGGCCGTTGGCCGTGGACAAAGAGCAACTCGTTGGAGAAACACCCCCACATCAGTACGAGCCTGCCACAAAGATCAAGCCGTCTACTTTAGTGCCACCCCGAAAGGGACACAAACCTCTACGAAATGGGCCTACACATGCACACAAGTATAGGAAGCTGCAGATGAAACAGTTAGAGGGAGGCGCTATTGAGGATGGGTACATTCATCATGAATTACAAGGTTTAGGCTCGCAGATGGACGACATGTGCATGCTTCAAGGTACTAATCATTTCACTGTCAAGGTGCCGGAGTATTCCAACTTCATCACTACGGGTAGCTCCCTGATTAAGTTTGATGTGAAGTTTGTGCATATCACAAACATGATTGCCCCG
The DNA here is from genome assembly GCA_007115705.1 of Dactylis glomerata. Taxonomy (NCBI): domain Eukaryota; kingdom Viridiplantae; phylum Streptophyta; class Magnoliopsida; order Poales; family Poaceae; genus Dactylis; species Dactylis glomerata. The sequence goes on from QXEO01001691.1 coordinate 580,788, forward strand.
AGTGACCTCGATGCCTCGATGGTCAGGCTTTGGGCGTTGTACCAAGCCATAACTAGTAGACGCCAAAAGTCCTTATTTCCAGTCGTTGATCCATTCCTGTTCAACATAACCTGGTTGGAAACAGCATAAGGCAGGGGTAAGATCACAAAGTTCCTCTCTAATGCAGTTCAAAATCATGCCGACAAGCAGTACCTGCTCATTCCCTACCATACACTGCAAGTCCTTACTCTAAAGTTGAACATCATTCTTCTCACTTGCATGCCCATCTATGTACAAAATACAAAAACAAGCACACTTCATTAATTATGCATTTCGACTTGTGACAGTATAGCAAAAATTGGTGTGGTCGACTTGTGTGCAGTCTGTCTAAATTGTCTATATTATGTTTAAAGTGTTAAGCGAACTATTTGCTGCTCTCATATCAAAATGCTATTATTCGGTATGCATTAATAATTCATTACATGTGTCATCATAATATGGAAAGTGATTGTCTTCTATCATTTATTAAGTGCTATGTATGGTTAATGCATTAATGTTTTGCTTGCTTGTTGGCCCAGCGACCACTGGATCCTAATAGTTATCGTGCCCAAACAGCGAAAGGCTTATTACTTGGATTCCATGAGAAACCTATGAGAGTATGATATCAGGAATATCAACCAGGTTCTCACTGACGCTGTATTCATGCATTCAAGTTTGTGAAAGACATCGTCCATGACATGAGCAATGAAAAATGGAGAGAGAGTCCAAATGAAAGTTGTAGGTTGCGTTTGGCAGGAGGATTTTGTCTCAGCTGACTACTGCTTCTTGTGGCATGTGGACACGATCATGCGGTTCCAATGGGATTTCAGCAGCACTAAGGACTTCAAAATATATTGTTTGCAGATAGAGAATGGTAATTTTGACCAGAGTGTAGAGCTTGCAAAGGTCCGGAACATTTTCAGGACCATCACAAAAAATAAAGTCACCGCGGCAACTGGGCTTTTTCTACTGTGGCGATGGCACACCATGTAACCCTAGCTCATAGGGACTTTGCCTTTCAAACGTGGTAGGCTTCCTTGAGTGTGCACGTCATGAGTCATTATAACCTGTCATTGATTGCATCGTTCTAAGCATACAAAAGACATCACTTGCCTTTCTTCATTATCTTTATGGTCAGAATTTGCATTGTGTTTTTCATAAGGCCAGGGAGAAACTAATATTCGATAAGTTCTTAAGTCTATTATTATCTATGCATCCATATCCGATGTCGTATATTCTCCATGTTTTAGTTTTTTTTTATTTGGAGCTTAAGTATTAGAACACAAACTATGTATTTACATTCCATCTTGTGCACAGGGATCTGATGTCATCCATTTTTTAGGTATCACCGCACTGATGGTCTACTTCCTACGCAATTTCTATTTTCTCGTGTCTATAGTTTATAGTATTAACATGTTCTTTAGTTCATATGAATCATTTTCCTCATATTCAGATTTTTCATGATGAATATTATCTATTGCAGGCCAGGCAGAGGCTCAATTTTCTCTGGAATAATCTTGTTCTGTTTGATACGACATTTGATTATACGTCATTTGATTATATCAGTCACTTGAAGATGAGGATCTTTTTCTGTGATCTTAATCTTCACAGACCTTTCAGACTTGATGAGGTGCAAACTTCAATAAAGGTTATATTTGGTGTATCTTAGAGAAGCCGTTGTGCAAACTTTGAAAAGGTTGTATTTGTTATATCTTAAGAGTGTAAATTGCTGTAATGCGTGCGTACCGGAAAACAATTTGTAAGAATTTGAGTGCATTTGTAGGTACACCAGCCTGGGTACTGTATCAATATGACAATAAACTATTGTATCCTGTAAATCGATTGCATTTGTATGTACACCAGCCGGGATTTTATTAATACGGGATTTTTTTATTTTGGATAAATGTACCCATGACGAGCAGAAAAAATATGAATTGTCACTGCTATGCCAGCATGACAGACAGACGTGTGCGTCATTGCTCAATATGAAGATCCAAAAATATCCGCCAGCAATGATGTGACTACTGTTATTTTGCATGTCAGAGGAAAGAAGAGAGCACGTCGGTACTAATCTACTATTGACTATGTTACATTAAATCTGTGTGTCAGAGGCGAAACTTAATGACAGGCATGTAATAGGTAGGCCGTCAGCAGAAAAGTATGGATGTCACATTCATTGAAAAAAACAATATCACAGCAACACTACAGTTCATGGCCGCATGTTACGCACACACGTCACCGATGCATTACATATGACAGGAAGCTCAACTTTCTTCTCGTCAGATCAGCACCATGACTGACGTGCCACCCATTGTTTGCGAGTCACTAGAACATCGCTGCCTAGCGCCGCTCGTCGGATCAAGCAATACCGCCAACAGAACTAATTTTATCCAGACATCACCGCCAAGTGCTATACATGACTGGCCATCGGCGGTACACATTACCAGTGGCTGCAAATCGGAGATGGACGCCTGGATCGTCAGTGTACGGAAAACACGCCCGTCACTGCTAGGCCTTTTTGGCGTAGTGATTCTCAAAATGTTGGCTATGGATTAGGGAAAGGATATGGTATGTATGCAAAACTTATGTTAGAACTTGCATCACACTAGGAGTATAAGTTCTAAAACATATATAAGAATTTAGAATCTAAAAGTTTACTATTTTGTCATTAGAGAAAACATAGCAAACAATCATATTAGAATCAAGGCAACCCTCATTTCCCCCCTCTCCTCAAGCTATAGTAACTTGAGAGTCAGGAAGCCGAACGAATTTGATGCCCTCTCTGCCACAATAGCTGGCCGGAGTTGGGCAAGGAGAGGCACCAAAGTAGATAGGATTTGTAAAACTAGTATTAGGAGTACGCCTTGTGCAAGAGTTTTGCGTATGTCGGGAGTTTCACTGGCCAGATTCAGTGCTTGATGATGGTGATTTGCGTCGTCGTGGTGCTTCTTTGGGAGGAGACAGATGTGGCATCGTCGATCTCCACCGGTGGCTCCACAAATTAGGTTTGTTGTCCCCGTGAGCCTCGTCTTCTAGATTTGCAGAGGCTTTATTCTTCGGCCGGCCATGAAGGCGAGGGGAGAGGAAGTTGTGTGTGTGTGTTCTGGGAGTCCAAGCTTCGTTTTGATGGGAAGCTACTGTTGTGACATTGAGCTATTCCACAGTGGTCCTTTGCAGGCCACTGATCTATGATGCCAAATGAAGGCATCTCTAGGCGCCATGGAGGCGTCTTTGCAACCTCCATCAGAGGAGGCCTTTATTCGATGGTGCGATGACGGCTCTCTTCACCTTCTTCTTCCCAAGTGGTCTCATCCCCGGTTAGGAAGAGTGTGGCCGACATCCTTGGGGCTTGGCGGTGAGGTAGAAGGACTTGATTACTTTTTCAGCAATCTTTTGGAGGTCTTTTGTGTGTTTATAGGACCTGTTTCTATTTTTTCTGAGGTACTACTTATGATTTGTACCACCGCTTGAAATTAATGCAGCATATCTAGGTCCCTCAGGACCTTTTCCGTTGAAAAAGAAATTTGTGAAAAGTTACATGCAAAAGTTTCAATTCAATATCTTTTGTATTTGACTTTTTTATTAACATTTTACAAGAACTTACACATGTGTGTTTTTTTTTGTCTAGCTACGATCTCATAAAAAGTGGGCACCTAAATCCCAACAATCTTTATTACTCCGAATCCGCTTGGTGCTAGCAGACTAGGACCGATTGTCCATCAGTCCATGTCCGCTTGGTGACCGAGTTCATCACTGAGTCGGGTTGCTACATAGTCATGGCCGTATATATAAGTGCAACTGCGCAAGGGTCATGTAAGTTCATGTAACGTCACCGTCCAAACGCCACAGCAGTACAGCTTACAGTGCAAATTGCAAAGGAACGGGCTGCAATTGCACGCCTCGTCCAGCTACATCGATGGTTAGGTAGCTTGACGTGACCGCCAAGACATAACGTAGGATCAGAAGTCTGATCCGATACAGCCGGCCGTCCGGGGCCTTGCCCTATATATATACTCCAACATACAGAAGCGGGGCAGAAAACAATGGAGCCGGCTGCCAGCGAGATCGAGCGCCTGCCGGAGGAGCTCCTGGTGCACGTGATCTCGCTCACGTCGCCCGCCGGGGCCTGCAGCGCCGCCGCCGTCTCCCGTGCGTTCCGCGCTGCCGCCGACTCCGACGTCGTCTGGTCCCGCTTCTTGCCACAGGACATCCCGCGGCTTGCCAAGAACGAGCTTCCCCGCACGCCGCTGCAGACGAAGAAGGAGCTAGTCCTACGCCTTACCCAGCAACCGGCCCTCCTCGTACACAAGATCATTGTACGTTACAAAACTCCAAAACCACAACCGACGGCTGCAACTTAATTTCTTCTACTTCCACTTAGTTGCGATTGTGCAGGTTTGTTCCTGGATCCTGACTACCTGGTTGTCATTTTCTCGCAGCGCATGCAGCTGGACAAGGACACCGGCGCCAAGTGCTTCGAGCTTTCGGCGAAATCGCTGCAGTTTACGCCGCCTCCCACGGCGTGGGGGCCCTACTTGATTAATCTTGGTTTTGTAAAAAACACAAGAGACAAAAGGTTTAAAGCTCTCACAGCCAATCTAGTTTTCCCCTAGCTTGCACGATTTACCTATATGACTATTGTTGTTTTACAAATCATGGATACCACCACACTTCTAAGCTCTAACATAACTTACGCACGTGCGATTGCTACAGCTTCTTACAAGCGGCTCAGTTCTCACATGAATACGGGAGGGAAATTCGTGGCAAGATACATCCCAAGATGCTCTCCGAGAACTCAACCTACGCGGCTTATATGGTGTTCAAACTAGCAACCTACGGATTTCGAGTGTGGGACGTTCAGTTCGAGGAGGCGTCGATCACCGTGGGAGGGCGTGAATCGACACAGCGAATTTGCCTTGTCGGTTGCGCCGAGGACAATAAGGACGGTGCCGCTCCTAATGATATGGCGCCTCCGAGTTCGAGACGTGTCTTGCTGAAACCAGTATGGGAAAAAGAGGCTTGCGTATCTCTTGACCTTCCAGAGAACGTGGTTGCTTCTCAGAGACGAGCCGATGGATGGATGGAGGTGGAGTTGGGCGAGTTCTATAATAAAGGAGGAGATGATCTTGTAGAGGTGTGTGTGAGTTTGAGGCGGACGACTATCAAACGGGATTTTATTATCAGAAGGATTGACATTAGATCTAGGCGCAAAAGCTAACGAGCTTGTAGATTACTAGTGTCTCTATAATTTGCCCCACCAGCCAATAAGAGATAAAACCGTAGATTTAGAGTCATGTGTTTCTCGTTAAAGCGGATTATTCTATTATGGCAATTGAAGTTCAGGTCTAATAGCGAGGAGTCAATTGGGACTTTGTTGATGTTGAAGACGAATCAATTCTTCTGTACAATGTACTCGTGTTTTATAGTGGTGCGCATGTGTGTATACGTCTATATTGTACCCGTTATTTTCAAGATACGACCAAGCTTCTGTTCTTCATTAAATGCCATTTTTAAAACTTCAGAAAGCACCAGATCTACTATCAGTCCACCTGCTTTGTAAAATCCTCCCTTGTCCTTCTCTATGGCAAAAAGCTAATTTCCTACATAAGTCTTAGTGCAACACGTCCTAATCAGATATGTCCATATTTGAAATGGTATCTCTCACAGTGAGAATGTGAAATGTATAGAGTGATCTAATTCTAAGATAAAACATTGCAAAATGCACAAACATGGAGCAGAATGCTCTGGTCATTACCTCACAATGCCTTTCATTGCCTCAAATGTTTTTGCCACAATAATCTGCTGGTCGATGTAAGGTCCATCCTAGAATAGGCTTTAGACATAGAAACAAACCAGAATCTTATGCGCGCCTTGCCGCGCCATTCTTTTACCATGTTATTTTTAATTCAATCTGTTGCCTATTTGCAGAAATTTATGGTGTAACAATACATCAACACATGGTTCTTGCTATCGACAAACACTATAAGCAACATTATTACTATTTGAATGCTCTCAGAAAGTGACGTACATAGAAGATCTGTAATATTTTGGTCATATTCAAGTAGAAATACAGATAAATTTAAAGTGTAATCTAGCAATATGACTGAAGTACGTGTGTCGTACATAGTATAATCTCCAATGCACTGCACAAGGCAGGGCCTCCTTGGAGGGCATACACTGAGAAAAGGACAGTGGACAAGTTCATTGAACTGAAAGTTGACTGTTCATCGTCACTTAGATAATCTAGCGCGCCATGCCACACCGTTGTTTGTTACTGTCACTTAAATACTATCACCTCAGTTTCTAAATATAAATGTTTTAGTAGTTTAAATTAAACTGCTAGAACATCTTATATATAGGAACATAGGGACCATCAAAGTCCAAGACCCTCTATGAATTTGGCTGATACACCTTTTAACAACCTCTGTTATTCAGCGATCAGGCCATGCTATAAGCCATAATAAAAGATAACTAACAATCCATGACTTATACTGAACTTCTATGGAGAAGAATTTGTCACATATCAATACATACATCCAAAAATAACACAATGTGTTAGTAGAAACAAAAAAAACAAATCTTGAGACAACATGATTTATAGATTTGCCATGACAATAAGTATCCCTTACTCTTAAGTTCTTTGTAAACTTTAAATAGTTTTACCCAGAAAAATATCCGGTCGTTTCTTCTAGCGAGTCTTCTTAAAAAATATTGTTGTTTTATAATTTCTATGATAATATTGATTCTATTGTAGAACACACATGAACTAAACTACCCATTCTTATTTGAAAATAGTTAATGTAGAACCTTACTCTACATTACAGCCACACATACAAAATAGATGGATAGGGCTTATGAATCAGAAATGCAAATGGCATAAAAGTGGCAAAGGCTTGAAATCTTTAAAAATGTTTTTTTTTTTGCAATTGCAGCTAGTGATGCGTAGTTTATTTTGCAGTATACAGCAAGTAATAACTTGATGGCAGAATCAGTAGGAAGCTTACCTTCCCACTGCATCAGAAGTTCTTTTGAATGAAGGCATGTGTTTATTTTGAGTGGTTATAGGTGCGTTCGATGAAACAGTTAAGTTTTTAAGATTTAGAACAGTTCAGCAGAGTTTTAAACTGTATGACACAAACCTAGTCAAGCTATAACGTATTTATCATGAGATTCTTAATACTTAATAAGTGCAAAATAGGACACATAATCCAAGGTTATAAATCGGAGGGCTGCTGCTAACTGTTAAAATAAACAATGATGTTGGCTAGAACCATGCATTAGTGCAGATTAACATACTAACCTTATTTTTTAGTAAACATCAGCCATTACGTTATCCAGCTAGTGTATTTTTGCAGAGAAAATTGAAAGAGTTCATTAGTCCAGTATTACTTTTTCCCCAATTCTACAATCTTAGTGAGCAGAATGGTGTAAGATTATATATTTATAATCTTACATATATAACATCCTTCTTTATTTATAACCTATATACATCAAACACATATGGAATGGATCGAATAATCATTTTTAATGAAAGGCCTCTCAGAGGTGAATGGGCGATATCATTAACATGACTGGTAGTTTACATCTTGCATTGAGATGTCAAATGATCTACTACAAAGCACATAATAACATCCTTCTTTAAATCTTGTCTAGCTAGGTAATCAGTTTGTGGATTTTGTTCTCTACTAATGTATTTGAAGGTAGCTCCGATGGTGTAACCTTTTCTGGAAAAGAACATTGTGGGTATGATCTGCCAATCAATGACAAATCATCAAATATTCAGAGTTGATACCGTATACAGCAGAAATATTCTGAGAGAAAATGAGGCAGTCTTGATCTAGGTTCCTTCAAGACATGATTGCTAACAGTAGTCCTTGTGGCTCAGCATCTGCTGAAAACTGCATATGCTAAGTGACTCCTCACTTTAGACTTCAGAAAGTACTGGAGCGTGGAATTGCATTCAACAGATGTGATTCAGATGCACCGATGTCATCAAGTATTAATAGTCTATGATTGGTCATTTGATTACGATAATTAGATGCATGGAAATTATGTTGGTGAGAACACCTCAGGCAATTCATCAAATACCTTGTGATCTTGAAAAAAAAATCATAATGCTTGTGATCTTGAAAACAAAATCCGTAATGCCAGCAACATCGAGAGGCTTATGGGAGTGGTGTAATCTTCGAGGATTTCGTCTGGTTGTGGGGATCTTCGGATCGTCAAGGAGCTTCATCAGAAGTTCTTCCTTCTTCGTCTCTGGGACGGATGTGGTCTTTTTGACCCGTTCGGCGACTTCCCGTCCGCAACCAACAACATCAGGCCGACTCAGGGAGGAGCGGCAGCGATGGCGCGCCATCGACATAGTCTGGAGGTTAAAGATGAAGGGCTTCTCAAGGATCTCATTATAATTTTTGTTTTTCTTGAGGTGCTTTGTACTATTCGTTGTTTCTTTTAATGCCAGAATCCTATTTGCAATAAAAATAATCGTAATGCATATGATCAGGAACTAAACAAGATCAAGCAACTATGCATGGATTGAAATATGATACTAAAGGGAGGCACATATCGATTTTGCAAGATAATATCATACCACGGTCCAAAACAAGCAATCTATTCCTCATGGTGCTGCGGCAGGAGAGGACTCACCTGGTGCTGCGGCAGGAGCAAGGACGCCAATGGAGTTGGCGATGTATACTATGCCGGCTTTTTTTCCTGTCGCTCCCGTGCGGTATCCGTCGGAGACATCTTACTGGACATCTTCAGCATCTATTCCTCATAGCGGCAGCAGAGGTGGAGGTACAGAGGCGCGAGACGAAGGGAAGGCGGGTTGGCGCGCAGCGAGTTCCTCAGCAGCACTGCCCGACGGAGAGCCGTAATCCCAAGCCTACTTCCAACGACCAAACCTCGGCGCCGCTGCGAGCAAGAGGATGCCGCAAGCCTGCCTCCGCCGATGAAACTCAACGCCGCCGCAATAAACAGACAGCCCTAGTCCTCTTTTTACCTCAGTACCCATCAGACACAACTAGAGTGTGACACGAACGAGGATCCAAGCGTCCCAGCCTACCGGCACGAACTCGTTTCTGTCACTGCAGGTGGGCCCCACACTCGTGAAAAAGGTGGATCAACCTCAGCGCGCTATTTGCTTCGCTACTCATGATTGGAATAGACGTTGTTGTAGAGCAGGAGGAGGTGCTTCTTCTACATGCTTTGAGATACCAAGCATCTTTCATGAAGCCGAAAACCTTTTTCGTTTTCAATGAGATTGAGTCAGCCATGACAAAGGCAGAACATTGGGTTGCTTTCAGAACTTCACATCTTGGTGAAAGACTGGAAACAATGCTTGAAATCAAAACAGAACGATCAAAGAGAAAATTACAAACTAAAAATGAAAAGAAGAATAGAAACACAATGGTTACCTCTGATTTTTGCTGCAAGGGCTGAAGTACGGTATGCTTTCTAGTATTCAGAAGGTTCATCGGTTCACAACACAAACAATGAGAAACAATATCTGCCAAAGATGTAGCCTACTAGGTTTAGTTTCCTTCCAAATGTGAATTCATCAATACATGAATGGATTCCCTCCTATCATATCAATAGCCTAATTGAAACGGAGGTAACTGTAATCTAGAAACAAAAATTTAATTGTTTTGACTAATGTTACCACAAAATATAAAACAATACAAAAATTGCAGTTCGTTATCTGAGCAGAAGAAACATGTAAATGGACCATAAGACAGTGTACGTCATGTACTTTACTGAATTGATACTCGTAATTAACTCCCTGGACAACTCAACGGATACAGTGTACGATCCTATACTTCACTGAATTGATACCTTGGACAACTCAATCGATGCAACAAAGCTTTTTGTTACATCTTACATATTTTGTCGTTCAGCAAAACCAAAAATAAGGTAACCCCTGCCAGAGGTATCCCTAAACTTGCATGATCTCAGGTTGTAGTTTTTACCTAGCTAATCTCCACCAACATCCACAACAGATCGAAACCAGTGAACAGTTTTGTGACCAGTTCTAACTGCCACTTCAATCCAGATTTTGTTAAGGCCTACTCCCTCTTTCTTATGCACCCAAATCTGCCTGATCTATATTCCTCTTGCACATGGTCGCATAATGAAGTTGTGAAGTTTCAGCGTGTCTATGAGTTCTTGTCTCGGCTCCGCAAGGAGTTCGAGCCTCGTCGCGCCCAGCTACTTGCTCGTGGTCGTGTCCCGCTCTCTGAGGTGCTGTCTGAGCTTCGTGATGAGGAGACTCGTCTTCGTGGTGCTGGTCTTCTTGAGGTTCCCTCTGTACTTGCTGCTCGTGGTCCTCCTGTGCCGTCGGCCTCGTTGCGGTCTCCAGTGCCGCCGATACTCTCTACTCCTCCGGTCCAGGGCCAGAGTCAGCCTCAGCAGCCTCGCGGTCAGAACCGCAATCCTCGTCCTCCCTGCTCCTACTGTGGCAGGTCTGGCCACGATTTCTCTAGCTGCTGGAAGAGGGATCCCAGTTTACGTCAGCGGTTCCAGGCTCGTCAGTAGGCTGGTTCTTCTGGATCTTCTGCAGTTGCACTCTCTGAGCAGGACATTCTTCAGGGTATTCGCAGTCTGCTTGCTACTCCAGGCTCTTCCTCGTCAGGCACTGCTGGTCCTATGTCTACTTCTTCTGGCACCGCGCGACCACCACCTTCTGCACAGTCAGGTATGTCTCCGTGGTATCTGGATTCTGGAGCTTCCTTTCATATGACCTCTGCGTCTTCTATTCTTTCTGCTCTTCGTTCTCTTGTTTCTCCTGTCCGTGTTATCACGGTTGATGGTACCTCTCTTCCTGTTTCCAGTTGAGGCACCCTCTCTACTTCCGCTTTCTCTGTTCCTGATGTTTCTCATGTTCCTAGCCTTAAGATGAATCTTTTCTCTGCTAGTCAGCTTACTGATTCTGGTTGTCGCGTCATTCTTGACGCTGATTCTTGTGCTGTTCAGGACCGCCGCACACAGGCCCTGGTTGGAGCTGGCCCTCGCAGCAGTGAGTCTCCAGGGCTCTGGGAGTTAGACTGGCTTCGTGTTCCATCTGCTGCCTCTTCATCGGCCAGTTCTCCTGCGGTCGCTGCTTCCGTCACTGGCTCTTTCCAGCAGTGGCATCATCGGCTGGGTCACCTTTGTGGCTCCCGTTTATCGTCTTTAGTCCGTCGTGGTCTTCTGGGGCCTGTCTCAGGAGACGTGTCTTTGAACTGTCAGGGTTGTCGGTTAGGCAAGCAGATTCAGCTTCCCTATCCTACCAGTGTGTCTGTATCTCAGCGACCTTTTGATTTAGTTCATTCTGATGTTTGGGGTCCGGCTCCTTTTGGTTCAAAAGAGGGTCATCGCTACTATATTTTATTCATTGATGATTTCTCACGGTACACCTGGTTGTTTTTTATGCGCTCTCGCAGTGAGGTGCTTTCCATTTATCAGCGCTTTGCGGCCATGGTCCGCACTCAGTATTCTTCGCCCATTCGTGTGTTCCGTGCTGATTCTGCTGGTGAGTATATCTCTCAGCACCTGCGTGGTGTTCTTGCTGAGCAGGGCACCCTTGCTCAGTTTTCTTGTCCCGGTGCGCATGCTCAAAATGGTGTCGCCGAGCGTAAGCATCGTCATATTCTTGAGACCACCCGTGCTATGATGATTGCTTCTTCTCTTCCGCCGCATTTCTGGGCTGAGGCTGTCGCTACATCGACTTACCTCATTAACATTCAGCCTTCTGCTGCCCTCCAGGGTGGCATCCCTCTCGAGTGTCTCTCTGGTGGTTCTCCAGACTACTCGACTCTTCGTTCGTTTGGTTGCGTTTGCTATGTTCTTCTCCCTCCTCGTGAACGCACCAAACTGACCGCTCAGTCTGTTGAGTGTGTATTTCTCGGCTAGAGTGATGAGCATAAGGGCTATCGCTGTTGGGACCTTGTTGGTCGTCGGATGCGCATCTCTCGTGATGTCACGTTTGATGAGACGCGTCCCTTCTATCCTCGCCCCACCTCTGGTACCTACCCGGTGGATGATATCTCCTTTCTTCTGTTTCCTGATGCACCTCCTTCTGTCCCTATTGTCCCTCCTCCTGGACCTCGTTCTGCTGCGCCCTCTTCGTCCCCGGCGCCATCCTCTTCGACTCTGTTGTCCTCCTCCCCACCTAGTTCTCCTCTTTCTGCTCCTCCGCCCACCTCACCGTTGTCTCCTTTTCCCTTTCATTATTCTCGTCACACTCATGTTCCAGATTCTCCTCCCGATGTCCCTTCTTCTTCTTCTTCTTCTTCTTCTTCTGATATGTCTTCTTCTTCTGACGAGCTTCCCTCTCCTCTTCCGGCGACTCGTCCACGTCGTGCTCCAGACCGTTACTCTCCTAGTCAGTACGGTCTCTCTGTTGTCTCTGAGCCGACTTCTTATCGGGATGCTGAGCGTCATCCTGAGTGGCAGCTTGCTATGGCTGAGGAGATTGCTGCGCTTGAGCGCACTGGCACCTGGGATCTTGTCTCTCCCCCTCCCGATGTTCGTCCTATCACGTGTAAGTGGGTCTATAAAATTAAGACCCGCTCTGATGGATCTCTTGAGCGCTACAAAGCGCGTCTTGTGGCTCGTGGCTTTCAGCAGGAGCACGGCCGTGACTATGATGAGACTTTTGCCCCTGTGGCTCATATGACCACTGTGCGTACTCTTCTTGCCGTCGCTTCTGTTCGACACTGGTCTGTGTCTCAGCTTGATGTTCAGAACGCTTTTCTTAATGGCGAGTTGAGTGAGGAGGTTTACATGCAGCCTCCTCCCGGGTATTCTGTCTCTGATGGGATGGTCTGTCGCCTTTGGCGTTCTCTTTATGGCCTGAAACAGGCCCCTCGTGCCTGGTTTGAGCGTTTTGCCTCTGTGGTGACTACTGCTGGTTTCTCTCCCAGTGCTCATGATCCAGCGCTGTTCGTCCACACTTCTCCTCGTGGACGCACTCTTCTCCTTCTCTATGTGGATGATATGATCATTACTGGTGATGATCCTGAGTATATTGCCTTTGTTAAGGCTCGTCTTCGTGAGCAGTTTCTTATGACCGATCTTGGTCCTCTCCGCTATTTTCTTGGGATCGAGGTCTCTTCCACTTCTGATGGCTTTTCTATCTCTCAGGAAAAGTATATTCAGGATCTTCTTGCTCGTGCTGCTCTTGGGGATGAGCGCACTGTTGAGACTCCTATGGAGCTTAATGTTAAGCTTCGTCCTACTGATGGTGATCTTCTTCCTGATCCGACGCGTTATCGCCATCTTGTTGGGAGTCTTGTTTATCTTGCTGTCACTCGTCCTGATATATCTTATCCTGTTCATATTCTGAGTCAGTTTGTCTCAGCTCCTACCACTGTCCACTATAGTCATCTCCTCCGTGTTCTTTGTTATCTTCGTGGCACGATTACTCGTCGCCTTTTCTTTCCTCGTTCCAGCTCTCTCCAGCTCCAGTGCTACTCGGATGCTACTTGGGCGAGTGATCCTTCGGATCGTCGTTCACTTTCTGCTTACTGTGTGTTTCTTGGTGGTTCGCTTGTTGCTTGGAAGACGAAGAAACAGGTTGCAGTTTCCCGTTCGAGTGTAGAGGCTGAGTTGCGAGCTATGGCCTTGTTGATTGCTGAGGTGACATGGTTACGGTGGTTGCTTGCAGATTTTGGGGTCTCTGTTACGATACCCACTCCACTTTTGTCTGACAGTACAGGTGCTATCAGTATTGCACGTGATCCGGTCAAGCATGAGCTTACCAAGCATATTGGTGTTGATGCTTTTTATACACGTGCTCAGGTGCAGGCTTAGGTTGTTGCGCTTCAGTATGTGCCTTCAGATTTGCAGTTGGCGGATTTCTTTACAAAGGCACAAACTAGAGCGCAGCATGACTTCTTACTCTCCAAACTCAGTGTTGTGGATCCACCATGAGTTTGAGGGGGGGGTGTTAGATATATATTTGTATATGTGTATTTTCCCCACCTGTTAGGGGGTTTCCTGCATATTCTCACCTGTACATGTAACTATATGTTGTGGCCTTTGGCCCCCAGGAAATACAACTAGTCTATTCCTAACAGCATGAAGCTGATAAAAAGTACTTAACTGGAAGCTCAATATGTAAACTTTTAGTTGGGATTTATTCGGTACATAAACTAAAACAGATTTTTGTATTATTTGTAATGAGAAGAATGTTGCACACATACATTAGATAAAAAAAGAAGGATGTTGCACACAGAAATACTTTGGAGGCTAGAACTAACGTCCACCATACCGTATCAGCCTAGTCAAAGACATTGAATCAGCCTAGTGCAAATGTGTAACTGCATTTATGTTTACTTAATTGCTCAAAAATTCATCATGTTTACTCAGGTGTATTTCCCCGCAGAAAGAAATCAGATGCATAAAAAATATAAAAGGGAAATCCAAACCATCAAAAGAAAATTAAATATGACCAGGTAATAACAAATACAAACAAAAATTGCTTATATCAATTCAAGTTCTCATGTTATTTATACGAGATCTTTTGTATGTGCTTGCTTGGGCGGCGAAATAACATCATTCTGAACTGGAATTGAAAGAGGCCTGCTATTTTAACATAAAAAATATTAATAGCAAATATGCCATGAAAAATTTGGATCGAAACAAGATGATAACAAAATATGTGTAAAATGGTTAATGTCTTTCCGTCTCCAGTTTCTTATTTGTCAGAGCATTAACATGAGCTGCAAGTAAAATATTTAAGGTGGATTCTTACCGTAATATCATGTATCATATAAATCTTAGGAGGATGCTTACGGTAATACCTTGTCGCGTGTCGGATTCCAAGATATGACTGCCCTGCCATGCTCTGACATTCTAGCCCTGGGCTTAATATGATTGATAGGATACTCATATCAACAAGGTATACCTTATTTTCCGGACGCTCGTCTGAAAAGAACTTACAGACATGCTTGGCCTAGAGCGATTTGAGGATGGGTGACCAACCGGAAGTTGTTTCCGGATGCGTATGAGTGAGGACAAAGTGCGTAGGAAAGACTAGTGTTGGTATGTGAGGACAGTCTAGAGATCCTAGAGAGTTACCAGGGGTAACAGGCCCGCCCACAGGGTGATCGGGGTGTTACACATGCAGTACAACAACAAAATAACATGTGACAATTTTTTTCATTACGCATCATGTCCTTTGTGCAAGAGTAGATTAGGTGTCTCGTAACATGGTATCAATGCACACTGTTAATTAGAATGCACATACATGGCCAACTTCTCAGATTGCATAACAAAGATAGTACATGTAACAGAGAGATTCTTTCCTTTGACAAAACATAGACACTACACGTAACCAAGAAGCCATCAAGAGCAATGCTAGTCTAGCACACATAGTAGGAAAAGCATTAAATACGAGTTTGTTAATCAGAAGGTTGTTTCATTACCTCACCTATGAAACAGAAAGAGGGATGAGGCGGCAGTGAGAACGGACTGCAGAAAGCTGATAGAAATGCATGGGCACTACTCAAGAACAGTCATATGGTGGGATGCCTAGCCAGTAACCATGCTAGCGCAAGCTGCCAACAAGGAAAGAGAAAAAGAGAGGTCAAGGAAAAAGGCACAGTGCACCTGAGAAGACCGGTTCGCAAGCAAGGCTGAGGTTATCGTCGGCTGCGATTAAAGACGCCGCCAACTGAGGGGCATGGCAAGCTTGACGGCAAATCCTGATGTGCACCTCTTCATCTATTGGCAGATGGAATAGGTGCACAATACATTTAAATTCATCGTGCTATAGCAACATAATTAACAACTTTACCTTCATAAGCCTAGTATAGAACAAATGAAGACGAAGAGTAACAAACTTGAGAAGGATTTGATACCAGTACCATACAAACTGCTAGGAACCAAAAGCTTTGGGCATGTGAAGCAGCTCAGCTGTCCAGGCACGGCCTACAATTCTGCAAGGGTGTCTTGAGTTCATGCCAACCATCCACATGCCTAGAACTGAGTGAGCAAGGAAGGAGCCTCTAGCAAATAGTATCGTCAAAGTCTCAAAGGCATCAACCAACTTGAGATTGTGACAGCAAGGTTATTTTGACATGAACTCCACAATTAGATCTGAATTAGCAGCTGGAGGAAGAAATATTCCGTGTCCTATCCTGCCAAATACACAGTTTCAGTGGCAATCATATATCAGCGCCGCTAAACAGGTTATATAGCTGCCCAGAACAAACTAGCAGTAGTAATGGATCCAGCAACAAGCAATACTGCTAATAGATCCAGCGAGAAATGACACATATCTGCCCGGAAAATGACATTACATTTGTAACAGGTTATAGCTGCCAGGATAGTGACATACTACATTTGTACAATCAACAAGCACTTATGCTAATAGATCCAGCGAATCAATAAAGAAGAATGGGGAGACAGGCAATACCTTGAGGGCTTTGTGTACCAATTTCATTAACTGTAGTGCTGACTAAGATATAAAACACTTCTCTGGCTGGAAAAACAGATCAACACCAGAATCTCCTTGGTTGTCTGATGCCTACAATAGGAAGCATCCTTATATTCCTTAATTTGTTTTCTACGACGAATCACACATATACTAAGTGACGAGGGTTAACTCGACAAATGTCCAAGATGAAGGACTTAGGATCGGGGAGATAGGGCGTCGGATGAACTCGAAGGTGAAGTTAGTCGAAATAGGTGTGTATCGAAAGTAAACTTGGGTGTTCAACCTGGCTTGCTTTCAATCTGCCCCACACCGTCCCCTCCTGGCCCCTATATATAGGTGGCCAGGTCTCGAGGATCGGGTAGGGTGCGATACAGATTACAATATCGACATACGGTAAGAACTCGTATTCGACTATTATTACAATTGGGCCTAGCTTAACGGGCCTCAGGGGTACTCAACTAACGGGCTCTATTAGCTATACCCTTGTCAGTAGCCCCTGAGATTCTACCAGAATTGCAGATTCAGGTTGAATCTCAAATCTTCAAATCTTCGTCTTGATTAATTCTTTGACTTCTTCACATCTTCAAATCTTCGACTTAGTCTTTTCGACTTATTTTCATGACATTTTTTCGCAAGGGGGTTTGATGAACAAGCCTGACAACTCTGACGGATCAAGAGGTCAGTTAACTGCCGGAACAGATACTTGTCACCTACTTCAAATTCAATCCCCTTGGACTTGAATTCGGGATACCGGTCAAACCCACTCTTTTGCCGCATTTAGGTCTTACAAAGAATGAATCCCAGTGATTCTCAGGGTACCCAGTGCGTCCACCAGGATTTTCTTCGCGTCGTAGACACGGATACATACCAGCAGAGCGCATCCATGTGCGTATACCAGGCCACACAGGACGGATCCCGGGGTCTTACCTTCGTGATAAATCACGGCATTCAAGTTTCGTTGCGATAACGTAACTCGAGGATCTCATATTCGCAGCCAAATTTTTGACTGATAAAACCAAAGAACTTCGAATTTCAAATTGATCTTCTTCGCTCCCGATGGGAGTAACTTGTCGACTACGTAGTCGAAGTTTGTATGCTTATCCTTCCGCATCTCCAATATTGATTATCTATCGGGTGCGCGCTCAGCGCTCCCGATGGGAGTAGCCCCCGAGCCTATGTTTGGCGACTTGTAGTCAAGCATAGGCTCAAAGTTCAGCTCTTCTTTCTTCTGTGTATATCTTACTATTTGGCGAGCCCCCAAGTCCAAGTAGAGGTTTTCATATCGTGCGACCATAGTCTCCTTTTCTTGTTTTTCTTCTTTGATATTATCGTCTGCTGTGTGCAGAATTTAACTCCTGCTGTAAAATATGTTTATGGGCTGTGCTGTAGCACGGGGGCCCAATAATACGTGCTTATAAATAAAGCACCATCTGGTATAGGTAAAAACCCTAATCACATTCTTCCTCCGCCGCATCACCTTCTCTCTCCATCTAGGGTTTTCCGAAGATTTTTCCCTTGTTCTCATGGCAGATGCCGAAGGTTCTCGTCTGAGCCTTGGCTCCCCGGTGGCGCCACGAGGTCGGGGTCGCCCTCGTGGCAGCAAGAACAGGAGCAACATCACTCTGGCCGCTGCCGGAACTTCATCGGACGCTCCAGCTAAGCGTCGTCCCGGCCGCCCTCCTGGTAGCAAGAACAAACCCAAGGTGACTGGCGCCGCTCCAGGTCCTGCTGCTCCTCCTCCTCCTGCTATTCCTGCCGCTCCTGCTGCTCCTCCTCAAGTCTTCTCCTTCTTCTGCATTGCCATGGCGCAGTGCCGCGAGAATCAGCGCCTGCCGCTGAATTTCACCAAGTTTATGGATGGGCGTGAACTGCGAGAGGTTGTTCTCCGCGAGCAGTCTGGCAGTGGTATCCCGTATGAGGTGGAGGTGTGGTATGATGGCAATGGCAAGCAGTACTTGAGGGGCGGCTGGTCACAATTTGCAGAAGACCATGACATCCACCAAGGCTTCTTCATGGCCTTCGACTTCCACATCGGGACGTCGAAGTTTGACGTGAAGATCTATGATGGCACCCAGTGCCAGAAGAAATATGAAGCTGAAGTCTAGTTCCATTAGGATCTGCTATCCATGTAATTTTGTTTGATAATGTCTTTCCTGCAATGATATTTGTAATAAATATTCGTACTTTGTGTCGATGTCTTTTGCTAGTACCATGAGAACAAGTCATGTTCTGAGGTATGTTTTCCATATATCGGGTTCTTTGCGAACCAAAAAATGTAGGAATAATATCGGGTTCTTTTTATGAACCAAGTTCTCTCAGTATTTATCGGGTTGTCTAAACAACCTTATAATGAAAGAAAACCTCCGACTTGCCATAATAATTCTTTTCGTACGACCCAGTGGTTGAAGCCCCCGAGCGGAGAAATAACAAATAACTGTACAATTTTGTCGAGTTCAACCCAAAGAACCCGACCTGTGGCCTCATGTTCTGGGTTCAGAAGGCTAACTCGAATTTATTGATACCACTATATTTAGTCTACGCGTAAAAACGTCGTAGCTGTTCTGCATTCCACGGGTTGCTCTCGTCCTTCCCAGTCTTCTTGTCTTGTAGTCGATATGCTCCTCCTGGTATTACTTCGGTGACGATGTAAGGTCCCACCCAAGGGGACTCCAATTTGCCGTGGCTGTCTTGCCTGAGTCGCAAAACTAGGTCTCCCACCACGAAGGACCGTGGACGAACTCGACTACTATGGTAGTTTCGTAGGCTTTGTTGATACTGCGTAGCCCTTTCTAATGCTTTATCTCTTGCTTCATCCAGCGCATCGACATCATCTTGCAATGCTTCTGTCGACGTCGCTTCGTCATATGCTGTCACTCTTGGAGCCTCGTGTGTAACTTCTACTGGAAGCACGGCTTCGGCGCCATGGACCAAGAAGAAAGGAGTTTCTTGAGTTGCTGCATTGGGCGTAGTTCTTAGGCTCCAAAGAACGGAGGGCAATTCTTCTACCCAAGCGCTCTTGGCTTTCTCGAGAGGTGCTAAGAGCCTCTTTTTTATTCCACTACATATCAAGCCATTGGCTTTTTCGACTTGCCCGTTCGTCTTCGGGTGCGCCATAGATGCGAATTTGAGCTTGATCCCCAATCCTTGGCAGTAACTTTTGAATTCTTTTGAAGTAAAATTTGTCCCGTTGTCTGTGATGATGCTGTGTGGTACACCAAAACGAAAAACTATTGACTTGATGAAGCTGATCGCTGCTGTAGAATCTTGAGTTGTTACTGGGGCCGCTTCCACCCATTTGGTGAATTTATCGACTGCCACTAGCATGTAGACATGCCCTCCTGGCCAAGATTTGTGCAATTTTCCCACCATGTCAAGGCCCCATTGTGCGAAGGGCCAAGACAATGGTATTGTTTGTAGCTCCGCTGCTGGTGCATGAGGTCTGGATGCAAACCTTTGACATGCTTTCACACTTTCGAACTATATCTTTTGCGTCCTCGATGGCTGTTAGCCAATAGAATCCCGCTCGAAAAGCTTTTGCCGCTATTGCTCTGCTGCTAGCATGATGGCCGCATACTCCGCCGTGTATGTCCTTCAATATTGCTTGCCCTTCCTGGGGCGTTACACAACGCTGTAAAACGCCGGTGATACTTTTCTTGTATAATTTCCCCTCCAAAACGACAAACGCTTTCGATCTTCGAGTTATCCTCTTGGCCTCTACTGCATCTTCTGGTAGTTTTTTATTTATCATGTACGCGAGATATGGCTGCATCCATGTTTCTTCTATCATCATGACCTCCTCTGGTTCTGTCATAGCCCCCGAGCCTGCTGTGGTAGTCGAACTTTTGGCACTTTTTATTGATCTTTCCACTATTTCCTCCCAAAATACTCCGGATGGCACAGGTAAGCACTGTGACCCAATATTTGCTAAAGTGTCAGCTTCTTCATTGTTGTTCCTGCTTATGTGCGAGACTTCACATCCATCGAACGTTCCTTCTAGACAATGGTATAAATTCTTGTAGGCCATCATGTTGTCATTGATTGTGTCACATCTATTCATAACTTGCTGAACAACAAGGTTGGAATCTCCAAATACTTTCAGGCGAGTTGCTCCACAAGCTTTAGCCATCTTCATTCCGTGCAACAAAGCCTCGTACTCCGCTTCATTGTTAGAGGCCTGCGAAAAGCTCATCCTTAAGACGTATTTTAATTTGTCGCCATGAGGTGATATCAACACTACTCCTGCGCCCGCGCCTTGGACTCGCTTAGAACCGTCGAAGTACATTGTCCAAGTACTCGATAAATCTGATGGTCCCGTGCTTTGCAGCTCGAGCCACTCTGCTGTAAAGTCTGGCAAGACTTGCGACTTGATCGCCTTCCTTTTTTCATACGTGATGTCCATGGGAGATAACTCGATTCCCCACAAAGCGACACGTCCTGTCGCTAGAGGGTTGTTCAATATGTTTGATAGTGGCGCTTCATTGACCACTATAATTGGGTGCACCGCAAAATACTGTCGTAGCTTACGTGCAGTTGTAAAGACACTGTATGCCAACTTCTGATAATGCGGGTACCTCTGTTTGGTTGGAGATAGCACTTCACTGATGAAATACACCGGCCTCTGGACGCCATGGGCTTTTCCTTCTTCGCTTCTTTCGACTACTAGAACTGTACTCACCACCTGGTGGGTTGCGGCGATGTACAACAATAGTGGCTCCTTTTCTTTTGGTGCGACCAGCACTGGTGGTGTGGAAAGTACTTTTTTCAGTTGTGCAAACGCTGCGTCTGCTTCTTCTGTCCACTCAAATTTATCGTCTGACTTCTTCATAAGTGCGTAAAAAGGAAGCGCCTTCTCCCCTAGTTGAGCAACGAAACAACTTAGTGCCGCGATGCGTCCTGCCAATTTCTGTACGTCGTGGAGTTTCGTGGGTTTTCCCATTGCTAGAATTGCTTGAATCTTCTCTGGATTTGCCTCTATTCCTCGTGCTGATACCAAGAACCCCAAAAGTTGCCCTGCTGATACTCCGAAGGAACACTTTGTCGGGTTCAGCTTAAGCTTGTACTTGTTCAAGTTGTCGAAGGTTTCTGCCAAGTCGCTGATTTAAAGATTTCTCTTCTCTTGTTGTGATGACTACATCATCAATGTAGACTTGGATATTGCGTCCTATTTGGCTTCCGAGGCAATTTTGCATCATCCGTTGATAAGTTGCTCCTGCATTTTTTAGGCCGAACGGCATTACCTGGTAGCAAAATACTCCGTATGGTGTGATGAAGGCCGTTTTTTCTTCGTCCTCTTTCTTTGGTTTGATCTGATTGTAACCAGAATATGCGTCCAAAAATGAAAGCCTTGCACATCCCGCTGTGGAATCGATTATCTGATCGATGCGGGGTAGAGGGAAGGGATCCTTTGGACAATGCTTATTGAGAGATGTGTAGTCGACACACACTCTTTGTACGTCTGTATTCTTCTTGGGTACTATGACTGGGTTCGACACCCAACTCGAAGTTTTGATTTCTCTGATGAATCCGGCATTTTCTAGCCTGTGCAATTCTGACGCTATCGCCTTCCTTTTAGGTTCATCAAATCGCCTCAATGGTTGATTGACTGGTTTTGCCTTGGGATCTACATTTAGTGCGTGCTCGATGAGTTCCCTGGGAACCCCTGGCATGTCCGATGGACACCAGGCGAAGATTTCCCAGCGCTCACGGAGGAACTCGACGAGTGCGCCTTCCTATGCGGGATCCAAGTTCACCGCAATTGATGTTGTCTTGTTTGGATCAGTAGGGTGGACCTAAATTTTCTTTAAGTCCTGCGTTGTGTCGAAAGCCTTATCTGGCAGGGATCGTCCAACGTCGGGTAGCACATTATGATCTGTTTCTCCTTTTAACCTCTCATATTCTGCTGTCATGCCGAAGGTTTGCGCCATCTTGTTGAATTCTCTATCGCATGTGTTGGCTACTTCAAAGCTCCCTTGTACTGTAATTGTTCCTTTGGGCCCTGGAATTTTTAACGTGAGATACGCGTAGTGTGGTACTGCCATGAATTTTGCAAATGCTGGGCGCCCCAGGATTGCATGATATTGTGACGGCCAATCCATAACTTCGAACTCCAGTTTCTCTCTTCTATAATTTTCGCTGCTGCCAAAGCAGACATCGAGTTCTATTCTTCCCAAAGGGTAGTTTGCTGCTCCTGGTACTATTCCATGGAAAGAGCAATCTGTTGGCTTCAGACTCGTCAGCGAGATGCACATTGCCTTTAGTGTTCTAGCATATATTAAATTTATGCCGCTCCCTGCATCCATGAACACTCTTTCGATGTCGTACCCTCCTATTTGCGCTTTTAGAACCATAGGCGAGTGGCCCGGCCTGGGAACTTTCCTTGGGTGGTCTGCTCTAGTGAACTTGACTGGTTGCTCTGACCATCGTAGGTACTCTGTGGTAGCTGGTGGTGACGATATTGCTAGGTTTACTTGCCTGGATATGCTCTTTCGCTCTTTCTTTGACTTGGGCACCGGTTGAATCATGGCTGATATGTATACTTTCGACTCTAAGTGCTTTACTAGCCTTTGCATTTGATATCCTTGACTTCTATGTCTTTCTCCTTGCCTCCCTTCTTGGCTTGAGCCCATGGCGCTTTGCAACCTTAAGAATGTTCTGCAATCCTTCATCTGGTGATTTGAAACCCTTTTTCCGTCGAGATACGCATAGTGGATTCGACAAGGTCCGTATAGCATATCCTCGGCTGAGGGGCCGGAGTATCTTGATTTTTCTACTCCTTTTGCCTGGAACTTCCTACTTTCATACCCTTCCTCTTCTTCTAGTATGTAACCCGCGGCTACCTGACTTCGCCTTCCTTGATTATCCCTGCTGCGGTGTCGCCTCCTTTGTCGACTTGTTCTGTCGACTTCTGGCGATCGTCCTCTTTTGTTGTTGTACGCGTCCTCTCCATCAGCGAATTTGTTAGCTTGTTCCATTAGCTCCGCTACTGTCGTAGGTCTTGTTCTTCCTATTTCTTCCACAAGATCTGAGCGACGAAGTCCTTCCGAAAAGGCGTCTATTGCTCGTTCGTCGGAGACGTCTTCTGCTGAGTTTTTTGATTATACTCCAGCGTTGTATATAAGAACATAGCGTTTCGCCTTTCTTCTGCACACATGCTTTAACTTCTTCCAGTGATGCTGGGCGCTTGTAGATGGAACGAAAATTTCTTGTGAATTGACTTTCGAGTTCCCCCCAGCTTCCAATGGATTCATCGGGTAGGGTGTTCAACCAGGACCGTGCGGCGCCGGTGAGGTGTAGCTACAAACTTTGCATTGCAGTCGCCTTTGTTCCTCCTAGTATCTGTACTGCCTATAGATAATCTGATAGCCATAAGGTAGGTTCTTGTGACCCGTCGTACTTATTCTGGTCGTGTGGTAGTTTGAATCCTTTGGGTACCCGCGTTTTGCGAACCCTGCGGGTAAAGCATAACGCACCCATATCTTTATCGTCGTCTTCGTAATTTTCTTCCCTCCAAGCATGTCGTGATTTGTTTACTCGAGCTTGTGCTATTATACTTCTTGCATCCTCCTTCCTTTTCTGTCGCTTTTTCTCTTCTGATGACTTACTATAGTCATCGTCTGAGCGATTATATCTGAACTTCTCCTTGCCACTTCCCTTGTAGCTTGTCGACTTCGTCTCTGGGCCTTGCTCCCTGATCTTACCTTCTACTATTCCGAGACTTCGTATCGCGGCTCGGTGCATATCTTCTCGCGGGTCTCCATGTTTTGGTCTTGTAGCTAGTAAATATGCTTGTGCTGCTGCTAATGCTGCCTCTGGCGTTTTTTGTGTCGGGTCACCTTGCTCCTCTTCTAGCTGCGGGGTGGGGCTTCTCGAGTACCTTTCTTCTCTGCCGCATGCTGTCGCCCCCCTGTTATGTTTTGGGTCTCCGTGCCTTTCTCTACTATATTCTGAATCTTCACTATAGTCTTCCCAGTATTCCTCCCTTGATATACTGTTGTTGTTTTGAAACACCATGTCTCTTTCCTCCCTTAGTTCTTTCATGTGCTGGTATAATGCATATTGATATCCCATTAGAACTTCTCTCCTCGATCCTTTGGGTACTTCTGTACCATTATTGATAGCTGATTTGATCATTCTCCATTCGCCAGCCGAGACGTGGACTTTCTCTTTTTCCTTTTTGTTGTGTTCTTTTGCTTTGTCGACTTGCCTGTCGATGTTTTTATTTCTTTCGCTGTTACTTTCCTCCTCTGCTTCGGTGATAATGACGCATAACTGATGCACTTTGGAGACGCCGCTGCTTCCTACGGCGAGGTCCTCTTCATTGCTGTGCGTCTGATACGCTTTTTCCTCTGAGTCGAAATTTTCCTGAGTTTTGCCGCTTTCTGCGATTGATACTTTTTCTAAGCTGATCGGCGAGTTTACCTCACTGGAAGAGCCTTCTGATGACTCCTGTGTTTCCTCTGTTTCAGGCTTGCCTGCCGACGGATCTGGTTTCGTCGAATCCGAGAGGCGGGATGAACCCGATGGCCCGATGAGGATGCTCAAACTTCCAATTGTCAACTCCATCTCTTGATTTTCGTCGAGTTCTGATCTGCTGTTGGCTAAAAGCGAAAAAGCCGTCGAATTCATGATTCCGACGCCCAGAGTCCCCACGGTCGTCGCCAATTGACGAGGGTTAACTCGACAAATGTCCAAGATGAAGGACTTAGGATCGGGGAGATAGGGCGTCGGATGAACTCGAAGGTGAAGTTAGTCGAAATAGGTGTGTATCAAAAGTAAACTTGGGTGTTCAACCTGGCTTGCTTTC
Source organism: Dactylis glomerata (assembly GCA_007115705.1). Taxonomy (NCBI): domain Eukaryota; kingdom Viridiplantae; phylum Streptophyta; class Magnoliopsida; order Poales; family Poaceae; genus Dactylis; species Dactylis glomerata. The sequence goes on from QXEO01001691.1 coordinate 606,032, forward strand.
AATCTGCCCCACACCGTCCCCTCCTGGCCCCTATATATAGGTGGCCAGGTCTCGAGGATCGGGTAGGGTGCGATACAGATTACAATATCGACATACGGTAAGAACTCGTATTCGACTATTATTACAATTGGGCCTAGCTTAACGGGCCTCAGGGGTACTCAACTAACGGGCTCTATTAGCTATACCCTTGTCACTAAGCATCCTTAATTTTCCTACAATAACAAGCCATTCCTTAATTTGTCTGGTACTCACAAGAGGATTGTCGAGTCGCAGTGTAAAAGAATTTCAAGTGCTTTCACTAAGATCTCACCTCTCCTCCTTACAGCAAAACTAGGTAGGAAGGCGGCTTGCCCGCCTAATGGCGGACAAGCAGATATAATCAAACATTGTAAAAAAAAGTTAATGTCTGATTCTAAAATTCTTGGCGATGATTCATTTACATCAAAAGAGGTTGACCAAACAGCGGGCAAGCATATAGGAGTAAATGTACTGAAACAACAAAAATCAACCATGCACACACAATTTTAGTGCACAAGAAGTTGTGACAATATGACAGGCAAGAGAAAGAATAGAAAGCTGGAACTATTGGCAGAAATTTGCGGCAAACACATTGTAGTAATAGGCATATCAGACTTTATATATATCTTGTTCCAATTCCATAAAGAGAGATATAACATGCAGAGATCAATCATGGACAATCATGGACATTTAGATGCACGCTTTTTATTACAACAATCACAGTTGTTCAGATACACTTCCATAGCAGACACCAACACAAACAAAAGTAATGGTAAATCATCAGCCAACACAAACAAAAGTAATGGTAAATCACCAATGTCAAAAGACATGTAAAATAGGTGATACAACTGTTCTAGTGTAACACCCCACTTTTTTTGTAACCCTGTTTAAGCTGAGTTTGGTAAGGCAAAAACGAGGGCCAACAAAAACTTTTTGCAACTAGATAAATAAAATAGAGTTTCCTGTGTATTTGCCCGGATTGTTGTGAAAATCTTGTTTGCAAGAGTTTTGTTTGATAAATAAGTTTATGGACCAAGTCAATATTTGTGCCCATATGATCAGGCCATCATTTGTGCTTCTAGCTTTTTCTTTAAACAAAGTATCTTGGCACCTCCTTTATTTTCAAAATGTTTTATTTTCAAAAAAGGAGCCAAGGACCATTTTAAAACAAGGGATTTACCAATACTAAGTATTTATAAAACTACTATTTTATAAACTTTTGACAAGTGTGAACGGATCGTATGGGCACCTAGAGGGGGGGTGAATAGGTGCTACTCAAATTTTAGTTCTTTTTCAATTTAGGCTTGACACAAAGGTAAATTCTCTAGATATGCAACTAAGGTGAATTTACCTATATGTCAACTAGCAAGCTAAGCAAGATACAAGTAGTAAAGGTAATAAAGGATAGAGGTAACCAAGAGTGGAGCACACGGAGACACGGATGTAATTCCCGTAGTTCCTTCCTTTTTAGGGGAAGTACGTCTACGTTGGAGGGGTGTGGTTGCCACACAGGCCTAACCAACGCCACAAAGGCTCACCCTATTCTCCGGTGCAAGCTTCCGCCACAAAGGCCTAGCTCACTTTCCACTAAGGGATTCCTCAAGGCGGAACCGGCCTTTACAAAACTTGGGGCACAACTCCACAACTGAATTGGAGGCTCCCAAGCACCACAAAGATCTCAATCAACAAGTATCAAGATTTCAATCACACAAACAAGGTCAAGGGACACAAGGGAACCCAAGACCAAAGGGCCCTCTAGCAAATGAGAGGGGAAATCAAATCGCTTTGGTGAGGATGTAGATCAAGGCCTTCTCCTTTGATTCTCCAAAGATCAACGACTTTGGTGGGTTGAGGGAGGAGATCTTGCTAATTTGGTGGCTCCAAAATGGGGTCTTTTCTTCACAGCTCGAGCAGCTTGAGGTTGAAGAAGGGGAGGGGTATTTATAGCCCCTCCCAAAATGTAGCCGTTGCTGACTTGGAGGGGCGGATAATCCGGCCAAAGTTGGGCCGGATAATCCGGCTGGCCGGATAATCCGGCCCCTGGCCGGAATATCCGCCCCCCCCTACCTGGGTGACGCCGCGCCAGGTCCTTAGCAGAATTTCAGCCACCCCCGGGGGAGGGCGGATTATCCGGCCAAGTCTGGGGCAGAATATCCGGCTGGCCGGATTATCCGGCCCCTGCCCGGAATATCCGGCCCCCCTATCTGGGTGACGCCGCGATAAGTCCTTAGCCGTTTTTCGGCCAGCCCAGAGGGGGCGGATTATCCGGCCACCCCTGGCCGGATTATCCGGCCTGGCATTTCTTCAAATGAAAAACCTGCAAATCTTAGCACACAATTATTATCACTAATGTTGTTATCTAACACACAAAATCTGAGGGAAACAAAGTTTGCACTTTCAATCTCCCCCTTTTTGGTGTTAGATGACAACACTAGGATTTGCAAGAAAGGTCGAATAATTCAAACAACGAATAATTGATCAAAATACACAGCTCCCCCTAGATGTGTGCAACTTCACCAATGAGTTTAGAAGAGACATACCATTGCATAGATAACTCAAATATTATGGATTATGGAATCCCGAATATGATAATATGATATGCCGGGCAATAATTCCATAGCCATTTCACCAATAACCATGAGCTGATAAAAATAAGTGAACAACACATAATGATCCACATAGCATATTAAGAACATATGACATAGTCTCATACACCACATGGTAGCATATAAACGACACGAAGTTCAACCACACACAAAGTTCGACTTAAGACAAACGAAATAAGAAGAAACACAAGCGCCAAAGAATGATAAGCGCGCAAGCTTGTGTTTCCACCCATGCAAATCCCGACAAATTCCTAATAGAACTACTTCTCCCCCTTTGGCATCAAGACACCAAAAAAGGGAGAAGAGCGATGCTACATGTCCCGAGAAATCACTCGTCCACATCATCGAAGTCCTCATCAGCATAATCTCCGCCATCACCCTCGTCATCTCCAGCATCTTCATCCTCATCATCAAAGTCCTCCTCAGCCTCAAAGTCCTCCTCAGCCTCTGCACGAGCACCTCCTGCGGGAGCATCTGGAGCATCAAAGAGATGCTTCTGCATATCCACCCAGTTGTAGCGATCGGTGTTCCAAGCATTATAGGCCACAGGAGCAGTAGGAGTGGGATCGGCGGTCTGAGCACCACTGAGACGGTGAAGGATAAGCTGCTGAGTGTCCTGGATGCTCTTCCTCTCGACATAGGCCTGGTAGTTCTCACGGTGGATCTCTACCTTCATGCACGGAACATTCCGCTCAAACCAGCTGAGCTTCCTCACCTCCCTAGACACAACAGATGCAGCAGCCCTCTGTTCACGAGCAGTAGCACTAGTCCTCGCATCAGCCATGAAAGTGTCAGGATATGCAGCTGAAGGAGCAGATTTCGCCTTTCTCTTGATATACATCTTCTTGACCTTGTGCTCCACACAGTCATCATGAATATCATAGTCTCCAAGGACATGCTTAATGAGAAGCATGATGAAAGGAGCATATGGCACAGTGTTCCTCTGAATAATAGCATCCTTGATCTCATAGAAGATGAAGTCCATCACATCAAGGGTAAAGTCCTCAGCAGGGTCAGTCGACGTGGCACACTCATGAGCAAAAGCAAGCAGATCAACCAGAGAGGTGCGAATGGCATCATTGTTGCCACCACTAGGAGCAATGTTCTCCCTGAAAATGCGGACCAGCTGATCATAAAGCGGATGTAGGCCATTGATGAAGCCCACAACACCTGTGGAGTCATAGAGGTCATGGAGCTTGTCCTTGTCAGGCTTGTTCCCCGGGTTGTGAATACGCCGACCCACTGGGGTCTCTCCATTGTACGCATACCCCAAGAGAGAGGCAAACGTAGGAAAGTCCGATGTGCACTCATGTTCGCCGGTCATCCACTTCATAGACTTCTGAGCATTGGGCAAAATCACCAGAGTAGCATAGAACTGCTTGATAAGACCGGGATTGTAGTCGCACTGAATGTTGGCTAATCCCATCAAACCCAACTTCTCAATCACAGAGAGTGCTTCATCAAAGTAAGACTTGCTGCGGAGGTGATCAAAGTCAATCGGATGCATTGGACGGCAAGGATTCTTGAAAGGCTCATAAATATCACGAAAAATCCCCCACTGCTCCTCATTCCAGAAACCCCTATCTTCAATGTCTTCATCTCTTGCAGTAGCATACCAATTGTTCCTCCGCACAAGAATGTACTCGGCCTCTGGCATCTTCTTGTAGTCAGGACGAGGTTCTTTGCCTTTGCGACGACGGGCACAAGCTTTGGCAACCTTGGCAGCTTTCTCCTGCTCAGCCTTCCTAGCAGCATCCCTATGTGCCCGCCGGATAGCAATCTCATCCAGAAGAACTCCTTCCTCATTCCGAACAAGCCGACGCTTGCGCTTCGGCATACTCGGACCACCTGTGAAAGAGAGATGCACGGAGAGCATGGGGATAAGAGTATGCACACGAGTATCGGAAAAGATCAAAGAACCATGTAGTATGAATAAACAACCTTCACCAAAACAGCAAATTGAGAGCAGCAACAAAAAAAATGACAGAAATCTTCCCAGGCCGGATTATCCGGCCCCCTCGAAAAAAAAATTCTACGTGTTGCTGCAGCCTACAATTTGATAGATCGGGAAGAAAGTACCATACAACATGATTCAGGAAAACAACACCTAGAGAGCAAAATCACCAAGAACAAGAAGGGGTAAAGACACATCCAATGAGAAGAGCAATACCCGCATCCATTGCGAAATCCGCTTGGTGAATGCCTTCCGGGGGAGAAGGAGAGCAACCTCCGAAGAAATCAGGCCAAACGGTTGGCCGGAGCTCCGGCGGCGGTGATGGGAAGGAGGCGGCGGCGGCAGGGATCACCTGGAAGGGGTGGGAAGGGAACTGCCCTAGGGCAGCCCGACCCGCCCCCTTATATACCCAGGGTCACTATGGCCGGATTATCCGGCCAGGAAGGGGCGGATAATCCGGCCCCCCGGATATTCCGGCCCAGAGAGGGCGGATATTCCGGCCTGGAGCCAGCAAACTGGCCAACTCGAATTTTTCAAAAACAGATGTTGTTTTGATGAAAAATTTGAACTCGTGTGCATAGATAGATGTCTTGAGAGAGGATGGCTTAGGTGAGAGAGCAAACACGGAGTGGTTCTCGGCACTTAACATTGCAAGAGCAAATCGGCTAAAAATCCAATGCAAGTGCCTTCCCATCTCAAAAAAAATAAGAAAAAACATCGGGAGAGAACCTCAAATAAGATATGCAATGAATCAACTCTTCGCAAAGAAGAGGTCGGTGGCCGAAGCCACCATGTTTGAGTGTTATGGCATTGGACCGCGAAGATGTATCTTGAGTCCATAACCACTACTCATCATTGAAGCTCAAAAATCATAAAATGATATTAAGAGAATGATATGATTACTATCGGCATTATGGGGGGAGGGATAGCCCAATTAATTAGGACCGCACTCCCCCTATCTCCATGCCCACACCTAAACTAAACAAGCATTGAAATATAGGTGTATTTGCAAGATGTTCAAGCCACACTCCTTGAATCGATGATATTTAGCTCATTCCTCAAATATCCAAATCTTGCTTCATCAAGAGGCTTCGTGAATATATCGGCAAGTTGATCCTTGGTGCTCACATAAGCAAGCTCAATATCACCACGGGCAACATGATCCCTAATGAAATGATTCCGGATCTCAATATGCTTGGTTCTTGAATGTTGCACCGGATTATAGGCGATCTTGATAGCACTTTCATTGTCACATAAAAGAGGCACTTTGTCACAATTGACACCGTATTCCTTCAAAGTTTGCCTCATCCATAACAATTGAGTGCATCCACTTGCGGCGGCAATGTATTCGGCTTCGGCGGTGGAGAGAGATATACAATTTTGCTTCTTAGAAGACCAACACGCCAAAGACCTACCAAGAAATTGGCAAGCTCCGGAGGTTGATTTCCTATCATCCTTGTCACCGGCCCAATCCGAATCCGTGAAGCCACAAAGAGAGAAATCCGAGCCTTTGGGATACCAAAGACCATAAGTTGGGGTATGAACCAAATATCGAAAGATTCTCTTAACCGCCATAAGGTGGCTTTCTTTAGGAGCGGCTTGATACCTTGCACACACACCTACACTCAACACAATATCGGGTCTAGATGCGCAAAGGTAAAGCAAAGAACCGATCATAGAACGGTATACCTTTTGATCCACATCTTTACCATTGGGATCAAGTTCAAGATGACATTTTGTGGCCATTGGTGTTGCGGCTCCATTAAGTTCCTTCATCTTGAACCTCTTGAGCATGTCTTGGACATATTTAGCTTGATAGATGAAAGTCCCTTCTTTCAATTGCTTGATTTCAAAACCAAGAAAGAACTTCATTTCGCCCATCATAGACATCTTGAACCTATCGGTCATAAGCTTTGAAAATTCATCATTAAAAGCTTTGTTAGTAGAGCCAAAGATAATATCATCAACATATAGTTGGCATATGAAAAGCTCCCCATTGACCCTCTTAGTAAAAAGAGTAGGATCGATTTGCCCAACTTCAAACCCACGGTCTACCAACAACTCCCTAAGGTGCTCATACCACGCACGTGGGGCTTGTTTAAGGCCATAGAGTGCCTTATGGAGTTTGCAGACATGGTTAGGGAAGTTGAGATCCTCAAACCCCGGGGGTTGCTTAACATACACTTCCTCTTTTAATGGACCATTAAGAAATGCACTCTTAACATCCATTTGTTGCAACTTAAAATTATGATGAGTGGCATATGCAAGAAGGATACGGATGGACTCAAGACGAGCCACGGGAGCATAAGTTTCTCCAAAGTCAATGCCTTCAACTTGAGAGAAACCTTGAGCAACCAATCTTGCCTTGTTCCTCACAACAATTCCATGCTCATCTTGCTTGTTCTTGAATATCCACTTTGTGCCAATCACATTGCGGCACTCCTTTGGCTTCTCTACTAACACCCAAACATTATTGCGCTTGAAGTTGTTGAGTTCTTCATGCATAGCATCCAACCAATCCGGATCTTCAAGAGCTTCAAATACTGGAGATATAAGCATGATGAGAGCTAAATTGTGCCAATTGACGCCGGGTTGACACTTTGCTTCTTAAATCTCCAATAACCCTCTCAAGGGTATGACCTTTAAGTTCCAAGTCTCTTTCAACTCTTTTCTTGCGACGGGCTTCGATCTCCTCATTAGACCTTGAAGGAGATACTTGATCATCTTGATCATTTTGGTCCCCGTCTTGACCATCAAATTGACCTTGATCATCATTGTCTTCATGAGTAGGTTGATCTTGGTCATGTGAAGAATTGGGGGCGGTTGAGATAACCGGAGAGGATGGAGGTGCCCCTTCTTCTTCATGAAGGTCCTTGTCTTGTTCTTCGGTTGGTGCATTAGTTGCTTCCTTGGGAGAGGCTTGTTGAGCTTGTGAAGATGAAGGCTCCACTTGAGTAGAGCATAGTCCTTCCCGGTCGGCCACAAGGTGTCCCTCAATGGGGCGGAAAAATCCCACGCCCATTCTTCCTATGGCTTCTCGAGGTATTTCATCATCTACATCACACGAAACAACATCTCGCCCCCCTTGGGAGCCGTCATTCTCTTTGAATACCACACTACAAGATTCTTCAACACGCCCGGTGGACTTGTTGAAGACTCGATAAGTGTGGGACTCGGCACCATAACCAACAAAAATACCTTCTATTGCTTTTGGATCAAATTTACCTAAACGAACTCCTTTTCTTTTAAAGAAACACTTACACCCGAAAACCCGGTAGTAGGAGATGTTGGGCTTGCTTCCGGTGAGTATTTCATATGGAGTCTTGTTTAGGCCTTTGCGGAGGAAGAGCCGGTTTGAAGAATGACAAGCCGTAGAGATAGCTTCGGCCCAAAAGTTGTATGGAGACTTAAATTCCGCCAACATGGACCTAGCCATATCCATAAGAGTCCGGTTCTTCCTTTCGGCTACACCATTTTGTTGAGGGGTATATGCAGCAGAATATTGATGACGAATCCCCTCATCACTAAGAAATCCATTTAAGGTGTAGTTCTTGAACTCCGAGCCATTGTCACTTCTTATTGCCAAAATAGTTTGACCATGTTGACGTTCAACTTCCTTGGCAAAGTCGATGACGGTTTGTTGAGTCTCACTCTTATGCTTGAAGAAGTAAACCCAAGTATATCTTGAATAGTCATCAACAATCACCAAACAATATTTCTTCCCACCAAGACTTGCATGAGAGGGAGGACCAAAAAGATCCACATGAAGGAGCTCCAAGATCCTCTTGGAAGAAATGATAGTCTTGCTTGGGTGGGGAGAATCATGCATTTTTCCTAGAACGCAAGCCCTGCAAACACGATCTTTGGCAAAAGAAACATTCTCTTTTAGTCCGAGTATGTGGCCACCCTTGTGAAGGCTTTGCAAAGTTCTCATATTGACATGGGATAAACGGCGATGCCAAAGCCAACCCACATCGGCCTTTCCAAATAAACACATTGCACGTGTAGTGGTTTTCCCCCAAAAGTCCACCACATACAAGTTATTTTCAATGTGTCCAACGAAAGCGACCTTTAGAGACTTGCTCCACAAGAGTACCACAATGTCATTATCAATGAAGACGGCAAAGCCCATCTTACCAAGTGCACGAACTGAAAGTAAATTATAACCAAGGGTCTCAACAAGCATGACGTCCACAAGGGAAATATCCGGTGCGACCACCACCTTGCCAAGACCCAATACCTCGGATTGTGACATGTCTCCATAAGTGACGGTTATATGATTGTCATTAGGCCTCAACTCCGTCATAATCTCCTTGCTTCCGGTCATATGACTTGTGCATCCACTATCAAGCACCCATTTCGATCCACCGGAAGCATAGTCCTACAAGAGATCATTGCTTGGTTTTAGGTCCCCATTTTTCAATGGGTCCTCTTTTGTTAGCAACAAGGGTCTTTGGAACCCAAATAGACCAAGCAATATAACCATCATTTGGACCAACATATTTTGCATAAACATCACCATAATAATCACGGAATAAAACATAGTGAGGGTTAGCAATTCCCGCATGATCATCATGAGTGGCTTTGCCACCCACAATAGGATCCTTCTTTGCTTGAGCGGGCTTGGACTTCTTTTTCTTGTTGTTCTTCTTCTTCTTCTTTGAGACATAGCCAATCCCCGTTTTATCACCGAATGCCTTTTGCTTACTCAAAAGGTCATTCAAGTTTTTCTCACCTATGGGAATGGAGGACTTGGCAAGCTCATCTTTCAACCTAGCATTTTCTTCAATGACATTTGCATGATCACAAGTAGAAGTAGAAGAACTAGGCACATTATTCTTAGTCAATTGAATTTGAAGTTGTTCATGTGACTTGGTAAGAATAGAGTGTTCACTTTTCAAGACCGTGTGAGCCTTGTCAAGATCTTCTAAATCCTTAACAAGTATATCATGACCAACACCAAATTCAACCTTTTCCTTTTTAAGCATTTTTACTTTAGCACGAGCATGATCTCGCTCTTTAATGAGTTTGGAAACAACTTCATTATTAGCTTCCTCAATGGAGTCGAGCTTCTCTTCAAGAGTTGCTCGTTCCTCTTGCTCTTCTTCAAGAGACTCGGTTAGTGAGGCAATATCTTGAGCATATTCTCTTTCAAGCCTCATTTGTTCATCTAGTTTTTCAAGAGTTTTACCATATTGGCTCAATAGACGTTCAAAGTGAATCTTATGAACGCCATCTACACTAGACACATAGTCATCAAAAGCAATAATTTCTTCCTTTACTCTAAGACTAGCAAGATCATTCAAGGAAGCATCATTTGTCTTAGAGGAAGAGAAAGATGTGGGTGATACCTCGGAAGACTTGGCCATAAGGCATTTGACGTTCTTGAGAAGAGAGTCCTCATTGGGGGATTCAAAGAGTGATGTGGAGGAAGTGGAGGTGGTTGCCATTGCGGCCATCTCATTAGTTGTGGTTTCTTCTTCATCACTCTCACTTGCGGAGTACTCTTCTTGAGTCAAGAACACAAACTTTGGTTGCTTCCTCTTTGGTCCACCCTTCTTCACAAAAGGCTTCTTGGATGGTGACTTGGTCTTGTTCTTGAGTATGAGCTTTCCACCATGGTCTTCTCTCTTCTCATAAGGGCACTCGGCAACGAAGTGAAATCTATCATTGCAATTGTAGCAAGTCCTCACCCTTTGACCATTGTTGTCATTCCTTTGATAGCCACTTGACTTGCTTCTTCTTTGATTGTCTTCTTTAGCCTTGTGTGGATCAACCCAAAAGGTTTTTCCGTAGAAGGCCATGTGCTCATTGTACTCATGCCTTATGTCCTCGGGACACATCTCTAGCCTTGCTTCAATACTTGCTTGAAGAGGAACCTCTTTCTCAACCACACTTGCTTTCAATGCAAGATTGGAGCTTCTTTGCATCCCTATGGCACGGGCACGAGCATCTTCCGCATTTTGTGCGGAAACCTTGTAGGCTTGAATTTATTGCATCACTTGATTGGAGGTCATCTCATTGAAGTTGTGCTTTCCTTGAACACTCTTTATATCCGCGGGCTCATATGGAGTGAGAGCAAGAATGTACTTCATCTTGATCCACTCATCATCAATATGGTGAGCACCGAGGTTCTTGAAGGTGGTAGCAATGGTCTTGAGTCTTCTATACATTTCTTGATGGTCCTCACCATCCATCATGAAGAAACCCTTCGCTTGATTTGAGAAGGCAATATATCTTGTTTTCTTCATGCTCTCATTGCCAACAAAGACATCGGAGAGCGCTTGCCAAGCTTCTTTGGCGGTGAAGAAGTGTTGGATGTGAGGCAAGTCCTTGGATCCCACGGCGACTTGAATCATGTGAAGAGCGGTAGCATTGAGTTGGCTATCGACCGTCTCTCTTCTTGTCATGTTGTGGGGATCCACGGCCTTGAATCCTTCCTCAACGATCCTCCAAAGCTCGATGCAAGAACTGCGCATATGAGAGATCATTTGATATTGCCATTGACCAAAATTTAATGCATCAAGCTTAGGTGGATCTCCTCTATGGTTAATATGAGGATGAGGAACCGGCGGGTCGGGTGAATACCAATGAGGGAATTCACCTTTCCCATCGCCCTTAGAGGAAGACTTAGCATCGCCATTTTTATCGGCACCCTCCTCTTCTATCCCCACATTCTCCACTTGTGGAGTAGCGGGTTTTTCCGGAGGTGGAGGGGCATTAGCATTTTTAGCTTGCAAGAGTTGCGCTATCATTTCACGCAGCTCATTTACTTGAGTTGTCATGGAAGCCATGGATGATTCCAAAGATTTGAACTCACCCATGGAAACTTGACCCGAGCCCTCACTCGGAGAGGTGTCCATACTCTTAGGCGGTTAAGCCCGAATAAAGAGCCGAGGCTCTGATACCAATTGAACGGATCGTATGGGCACCTAGAGGGGGGGTGAATAGGTGCTACTCAAATTTTAGTTCTTTTTCAATTTAGGCTTGACACAAAGGTAAATTCTCTAGATATGCAACTAAGGTGAATTTACCTATATGTCAACTAGCAAGCTAAGCAAGATACAAGTAGTAAAGGTAATAAAGGATAGAGGTAACCAAGAGTGGAGCACACGGAGACACGGATGTAATTCCCGTAGTTCCTTCCTTTTTAGGGGAAGTACGTCTACGTTGGAGGGGTGTGGTTGCCACACAGGCCTAACCAACGCCACAAAGGCTCACCCTATTCTCCGGTGCAAGCTTCCGCCACAAAGGCCTAGCTCACTTTCCACTAAGGGATTCCTCAAGGCGGAACCGGCCTTTACAAAACTTGGGGCACAACTCCACAACTGAATTGGAGGCTCCCAAGCACCACAAAGATCTCAATCAACAAGTATCAAGATTTCAATCACACAAACAAGGTCAAGGGACACAAGGGAACCCAAGACCAAAGGGCCCTCTAGCAAATGAGAGGGGAAATCAAATCGCTTTGGTGAGGATGTAGATCAAGGCCTTCTCCTTCGATTCTCCAAAGATCAACGACTTTGGTGGGTTGAGGGAGGAGATCTTGCTAATTTGGTGGCTCCAAAATGGGGTCTTTTCTTCACAGCTCGAGCAGCTTGAGGTTGAAGAAGGGGAGGGGTATTTATAGCCCCTCCCAAAATGTAGCCGTTGCTGACTTGGAGGGGCGGATAATCCGGCCAAAGTTGGGCCGGATAATCCGGCTGGCCGGATAATCCGGCCCCTGGCCGGAATATCCGCCCCCCCTACCTGGGTGACGCCGCGCCAGGTCCTTAGCAGAATTTCAGCCACCCCCGGGGGAGGGCGGATTATCCGGCCAAGTCTGGGGCGGAATATCCGGCTGGCCGGATTATCCGGCCCCTGCCCGGAATATCCGGCCCCCCTATCTGGGTGACCCCGCGATAAGTCCTTAGCCGTTTTTCGGCCAGCCCAGAGGGGGCGGATTATCCGGCCACCCCTGGCCGGATTATCCGGCCTGGCATTTCTTCAAATGAAAAACCTGCAAATCTTAGCACACAATTATTATCACTAATGTTGTTATCTAACACACAAAATCTGAGGGAAACAAAGTTTGCACTTTCAAAGTGGTTTTTAAACACCTTTCAAAAAACTTAATGGAGGATATACTTATGTCTCCACTAGTTTCTAGAATTATTTACAAAAGCTTTACTCCCTTGTTTGAAAACCCCTTTCAACTTCCCACGGCATGATCATTAGTGAGCACTTTTTCTGTCTTTGTTCTAGTGATACTATATTGGTTGCTAATGTTTGGGTTTGTTTGATGAGTTGACCTTGTGTGATCTTGTTTGACCTTAACTAAGTTGTTGTGTGTAGTTATGATCTTTAGATAGGCCTATGGCCTAACCTTTTCAAAACCCATCAAATAGTATATTGTCCCATGGGGATATCCTTATAAATCACTTCCATTCTCTCTTTCAAATGAAACCTATTTTGATGTTTTCCTCTCAATCCTAAAACCCTCACTCTAATGTCTTACTATAAGACATTAGGAGCTCCTTTTGAGGATCTTAATACTAAGCAAACTAGCCCAAGAAAAGCAGCCATGGTGTTATTAGAATCATCCCCATCCAATTTTAGGAGGCTCCTCTCAGTTTTCTAAAATTATTCCTTACAGGCATTTCATCAAACACCTAGTGTGCAAACGATCTTCACTCCTATTCATAGGTTCAATTTTCAGACACTTGTATTAAGCTCATATCATATATCTATGGCAATGCACCTTCTTAGAACTCACCTTTGACATCTGATCTTCCATTCTCTCCATTACCACTTTGTCATTTGAGACCATCTGCTAATTTTTCTAATCATGTTTCTGAACCTAATCAAATCAGTGACCATTTGACCCTTATCAGATGCACATTTGCTCACACTTTTAAATTTCGTTATTTTTTTATCTACTCTAACTATCTATGCACTTGTTAGTACATTTTGAATCATGTCTTTCCCTTTTCAAATTATCATCTTTATTCTATTTCCTTTTCCCTAAAATGCATGGGAATGTTAACTAAGCCATTCCTTGTTTTCCTTGCATTTTTTTTAATTCAGAAAAACTACTATGCATAGTAATGCAAGTAGAACATTTTGTAACCAAATTACCATCTTGACTCTTTCAAAAAGTTTCAAAGGCTAGATCAAGTGTTTCCTTTCATAAATTGGACACACTCCCTTAATCTGTTAAAAAAAATCATATCTTAGTGATATATCCTTTGTCATCATCTCATTGACGCAAACCAAATGAAAACAATTACCATCATGGTATATATCAGCATCACACTCCTTTTTCATCTCTATCTCTTTAATATTTTCAAAACATCATCTAAGCCACCATCTTGGTAAAACACCACCCGGACTAAACCTTGATCAACATGCATGATGGCATTTCTTTTCTTTATTTCATGGTCCACTTGTGCTTATCATGAGGAGAGCCGGCCATGTCTTGGATGACATGCACAGCTACATCCCTCACCTCTCTCTCCTTCTCTCTTTATTTTTATTTGGATCATCATCACTCCATCTCCTGACAATCTCATCTCTCTTTGGTCGACCACTACTGTAGCTCTACAGTGCTCCCTTTTGCTGATTCGTTTTGGGGAAGGAGGAAGAGAGAAGAAACGGCCCATGCTTGTCTAGGGCTTGGACATCAAGAAACCTTGCTGCCACCCTTTATTTTCTCCACCCAGTACCAGAACGAGTACCAGGATCCCCACGCACCCTCTTGCCCCGCACATGAACCCTAGAGGCCATTCCTAGCTCTCCCTCTCTCTCTAGTTACCCTAGACCGCCATGGACATGGCCACTTTTCTAAACCCGCTCCTATCCTCGAGCCACCTTGCCACTAGACTTACCTGAATGTCTTGGAGCCTTCCCAGGCACGCCTTCGAATTTTTACCCTTCCTTTGGACCTCTCCCGACCGTGCTCTAGCAGGCGGAATTTCGTCGAACACATGGCGTGCGCCCAGTCGGCGGCATTCCTCCGAGCCGACCAGCCACCCCCGGATAGAACCTCTCGCCTCAGACCACGCCCCTCCATCGCAGACCGTCTGGTGCAGCCCCGTCTCCTCTCTTCATCATTTTACCGTTGTCCCATGCGCCGCCCGCTCGGGCCAATAGGCGTTCGCCGCCGCGCCCGCGCGACTCTGCCCCTCTTCATCCCTTCTTAAATCCCTCTCCGCTCGTGATGGCGCCGGTGGATATATAGATCACCGACCAGTTGGGAACCCCAAGCGGAAGGTATGATGAGCACAGCAGCAGTTTTCCCCCAGTAAGAAACTAAGGTTTTATCGTCCAGTAGGAGAAAGCCAAACTCAAGAAGGTGATGCTTGCTAGCTTAGTGACACTCCAACAAGGACGTCGTTTACGATTCTTGTTAGCGCATCTTCAACTAGTAGCAACGCGGAACCTGCACACAACACAACCAAATACTTTGCTCCCAACTTACGATGAGGTTATCAATCTCACTGGTTTGTTGTAAACAAAGGTATGAGCGTATCGAGTGGAAAGCAATAGTAGTATGCGAGAAAGAAAATAGTGCGAGTAAAGTAAACAGGTGATAGCAATATAAAGGAAATTGAACCGGGGTCCATAGTTCACTAGTGGTGTCTCTCCATAAAATAAATAACAACATGCCGGGTAAACAAATTACAGTTGGACAATTGATAGAATAAAGATAACGTGCATATATCGCGAGGATCACTATGAGATTTACTCTGGGCATTACAACAAAATACATAGACCGCCATCCAACTGCATCTATGACTAATAATCCACCCACGGGGAATCATCTGAGGACCCCGTGAATATTAAGTTGCGAACAACAGATAACTGCATTAAGCAAAGTGTGTAATGTAAACAAAGCATATGCCCTTGGACATAAGAATGTTGTTTTCTCCCTAGTGGCAACATCACATCTACAACCTTAGAGGTTTCTGTCACTCCCCCAGATTAAATAGAGGCATGAACCCAACTATCGAGCATAAATACCCCCTCTTGGAGTCACTAATATCTACTTGGCCAAGATAGCTACTAACAACGGAGAGCATGCAAGATCATAAACAACATAGAGATAACATAAGATAATATTCAGCACATCAACTCAACATAACACCAATATTCATCGGATCCCAACAAACACAACATGTAGAATTACATAACGGTGATCTCGATCATATAAGGCAGCTCACGAGATCTAAACATGAAGCACATGGTGGAGAAGACAACCATCTAGCTACTGCTATGGACCTATAGTCCAAGGTAGACTACTCACTCATCGCGCCGGAGGCAAGCATGGCGATGAAGAAGACCTCCGGTGGCGATTCCCCTCTCTGGCAGGGTGCCGGGAAGAGCTTCTGGACCCTCCCGATCTCGGGTCGACGACGGCGGCGGATCGCGATATGTTTCTGGAAAATTGATCAGGTATTTAGGTTTTTACCGTCGGGGGGTCTTTATAGGCAAAGGGGCAGCGTCAGAGGTGGACCAGGGTGGTCTCACCCATAGGGGACGCGGGCCGGGGGCTGGCCGCGCCGCCCTATGGTGAGGCCAGCTGGCTCGGCTCCGTCTCATCTTCGGTCTTCTGCAAGCTTCGTTTAATATCTGGATGTTTGGCTTTTGTTTCGTCTAATTCCGAGAATATTTCCTGTGTAACTTTTCTGAAACACAAAAATAGCAGAAAACAGGGAACTGGCACTGTGGCATCTTGTTAATAGGTTAGTTCCGGAAAATGCATAAAAACGCCACGAAGTGTAACGAAACACTAAGCAAATGGTGTAAAAACAAGCATGGAGCATCAAAAATTATTGATACGTTTGAGACGTATCAGCTCGCTACCCACTCGCCCCTTTCTCACATTCGCACTCCTCTCGATCTCTCAGCAACACCAGGGCGAAGCCCTGCTCTGTTTCCTCTCTGACCGGACGACAAGCCGAGCCCGAGCTCGCCTTGCCTACGACTTCCCTTAGCCGTGGCTGCCATATCTCTCTCCCCCCCCTCTCTGTCTTGTTCTTCTTCTCTGAGGCCTACAAACCCTAACCGCCCCTCCTTTTCCTTGCAGCTCACCAGATGGCCGCCGTCGTTGGGGTTTTGTCCATGTCAACGCCCCGGTTTCCCTCGACCAAGCCCACGACCTGGAGCTTCATCGGCACATCTGAAGCTAAGGAAAGGACCACACCTAGCTATTCTGCCGCCCCGCGACCTTGCCGCCGTCGCCGGCAGCTCCCCCGGTGAGCTCTTCCTCCGCCATCATCGTCTAGGTCAAAACCGTCACTCGGTTACAGTCACCGTCGACCAACCAGGGTCATTGACCAATTAGAGTCTCCTAGGGCCGCAGGATCTTGATCCAGCTGATGCATGCGGCCCAGCTTTGTCCCTACCCGCTGACGGTCGGGCCCCGCCGGTCAGCCCGTTTAAATCCCGCTCCCACGCGCCCGCGGCCTGGAATGGGCTGGCCCAAAGCTGTGCCGGCCGGGTCCTTTAGATCTGGCCCGCGCTATTTTTTCTTTTCAGAATCCTGGTTAGTTATTTTTTCTAGATCTGCTTGATGTGCTGATTGGAATAAATGTCAAACAAATGCTAAACTTCATAGAAAATTGTGGACCAAATTTTCTGCAAGTTCTAGAACTATTTACCCAACATGCAGTACAAGTGGTTTGCCAAAATTTAGTGTATTTTCGTTTTAGTATTTAATCTTGATTAATGTGTCCTTTTCACTAGAAAATGTTTATCTTGAGATCCACATACCCAATTGGATTGAATCCAATTTTGTAGAGAGGCCCTCTGTAGTACCTTTCGCATGCCACTAGCCTGGTTGCAGATAGAGTTATATTATTGGCATGGTTGTTTTTGCAAAATACTACCAGATCTGACTTTAGGGAATTTTAAAACCTAGTCTGTGAAGTATTTCTGGGTGAAACCAATTTTGGGTGGTCATGTACTATGAAGGCTTGCTACTGACCAGAGGATAGATTTTTCTAAGCTTGTATGATTTTCTGGTAGAATTAACTCTGAAACAGTAGCTTTTGTCACTAGAAAAATCATAGGAAAATAACTACATTACCTTTTTGAGTGAATACACTTTTGTTGGTTTCAGGGCAAGGGTACCTTTCTGTCGGTATCCTGGTAGCATGTTTTGAGCAAGTAAAATTGCCTGCTTGTTATGTAGAGTATAACTAAGGTTTAGTGACCATTAAATCTTTGCCTTATTTCTTTAAATAGCTATTATTATTGAAATGCCTGAAAATGTTCAGTATGATGTTTTGTTTGTTTCTAATACTTGTTGGTGTGGGTTGTATGCTGGTATGATGTGTGTGAACCTTGTATGCTTGCATGCTTATGTGTGCTATTATTTATCGGCGCTAGATTCGAACGACCCCGAGTGTACCGAGGAGGGGGAGATATTTGAGTATCAAGAAGAGGGAGACCAGGGACAAGCTGAGAAAGGCAAGCCATCTATACTTGATGCATATCTGAATCCTATTCACTTACTTTGCAGGTTGCATAAAGGTTTATTAAACTGCATGTTTTTATATTGCTATAGCTCTTGTATCAATTATATTGATTGGCTCAAGCTCCACAAGCCAAGTGTTATCATCCTTCGAGATGACCCCCTTGAATACCTACTCTTTATCCCTACAGTAGTGGCTTATTGATTAGCAGCACAGCCTTTGGGAAACCTCTAGTGGAGCCAAAAACTCTAGGATGGGAACACTTAAAGAAAAATTTCGAAAATGTTTTCGAAAACCTTGGAGTAAACCCTACTCCACTGAGATGTTTATGAAAGTGGTTTTTATGCTAATGGTGTTGGGATGAAGGAAAAAGAAGTGGGTGGCTTTTCAAAGGACATTGGTGATCACTAGGTATCCACCGGAACAATTAACCCGTGCAACCACAATTACCCTGGTATGGGACGGGGCTTAGCTCGTAGTTTATTTATTTTAGTATGTGAGTCTCATAACTATATAAGGGTACGCGGTACCCCGGAATCTGGCTTGTCGCAAGTGGTGGGCAACAGTGTAGCGGGCCCGCCAATAGGCTACCCGCCCGGAAGACACTATGGGTCTCCTGACGTGGCACTGGAGTTACGCTCGAACGTGGAGGTAGACTGCCAGGGTGTGCCGGGGAGGTACATACTCCATAGGGTAGATTCCCGTACTAAGGTAGATAAGCGAAAGGCTTTGATCGAGTGCTTGTCGTGGCATATGATGTTATGCGGGGAAGATGCACACACGATGAGTATCCGGGTGATTGTGGGTAAAGTGTACAACCTCTGCAGAGTGTAAACCTATTAGAATAGCCGAGTCCTCGGTCATGGACGGTTGGAATGGTCGCTATCTAGCCCAATGTCGGTTTTGGTTTCATAAAGATGTTTTCAGAAAAAATGGAGAAAGGTGTCGGACGGAGTACTCAGAGGGTTTTTAGCCGTGGTACGATTAAGGTTCGGAGTACTTGCAGGGTACTGCCGATGGAATGGAGATGGTCATGTGTGATTGACCTGTTTTATAAAGAAAGGTGGTCATGTTTGATTGACCATCGACTCTCTCTCTCTTGAAGGAGAAATGAGTTCCCCCTTTCCTAGAGATTTTACTAAAAGGGTTTTCTAAATGTTTTCTTTAATAAGGATATAGAGATGTCGTATGACATGATATATCGACAAGAGAAAATATGATAGTCTAGGGCAAACTAGATTAGAGCCTTTCACCTTGCTACAGCCAACTGCATGTCAACACTTCCTCTTAGATGGTTTGCGAGTACAATTCTAAAATGTACTCACGACTTTGTCCCTGACTATTAACTTGGTCAGACTATGGAGAAGACAATACGGAAGGAGAAGGTGGTTATGATGACGCTGGTGCGAACTAGGAACGTCTCCCAGTCAGTTGCCTGTAGGGTAGTAGGCATGACGTGGGTCATCAACGCTGCTTGGTACCCGCTGCTCAATTGTAAACTTGCCCTGCGTGGCAATATCATACTTGGTCATGTGATCAATTGTAAGTATATTATTCGGTACTGTAAATGATGATGTAATTCTGTTATCAACTCGGATATGTGGATTCACGACACACTGATCATGGGATCGTGAATTGTATGCATATCGGGTATTCCGGATGGGTAATCTAGGGTCCCCACATCTAGTGAGACAGTGCCAAAGTTGATCAACTTCAAGAATAGCAGAGCACACATAGTACTGGAAAGAGGTAAAGTAAAGAATGGAATATTTGAAACTAATGAACCAAGTTATACAAGCTCAGTTTTTTTGAGCTTGTGCAATATCTAAGAGACCGAGATACCAGCGAACAAGGACCCTAAGGATCAGCGATAACATCACAACTCCAACTTAATTCAAGATCCTCGATAATTGTAAGCTTCATGCCAATTAACATGCCTGGCAGTAGATTATGTCTTGGAAATATTCCATGGAAAAGTGTGAATTCAAATAAATGCAAAATAGTTGTCACATATGCCAAGAATGTAAATCCTCTGTGCCTTTTTTTTGGCTAGGCCTAGCTTTGTCAAGGGGCATTATCAGACAAAGAACGCTTAGTTTAAGTTCCAGAGTAGAAACACTAAAAAAAGGAGTTACATAGAAGAGAGGATACAACATGTCCCTGACATTAAACTTATGGTTAACTAAACGTTTCATAGGCTACAGCATAGCTTTAGGATTTACACCGCTTACTGTGGCTTTGTACCTATTAAATTCGATACAACGTAGACTTGCTGCAATCTGTTTACCAATAGTCTTTGCAAGAGCAGACACCATTTTCGAAATGGTGGAACCTCTTTGCGTCCCTTGCAATGATCTGACGGCCAACAAGCTTAGAGATTATCTTCAAAGCCGTGTGGCAATCTCCACAGGAGCGAAGATTCTTTATAACCCGAATAGGCGCACGTGCAGCGCTAGTTATAAGACCGTAACTAACAGCTAGTCTCTCACTATGAGCTAGCAAGGCATCCTCTTTAGTTTCTGGATCAACATCGTGAAGCACAAATCGAGTATCCACAACATAGCCCGCCTCCTTCATATGAGCCGCCAAGTACCTCAGCTCTTCATAAATCTTTAAAGTTTCAGGATGAGATCTATCCCCTGCTCTGTATTCATGAACTTTGCTTCTAGCTTCAACAGAATTAGCCTTTTTCCTTTCTTTCTCCTTTGCAAGGTCTGAAGCATTTACAGGGAAAAGACCCATTTTAGACTGCTCATTCAGCCTAGAAGGATCCAGGCGTTCTATAATCTGAGCACAACGATCCCCCAGCTCCAAAGATCCATTAAGTCGACACATATTCATCAAACTTTCCCACACATCAATGCTAGGTTCCATTGGCATCCGTTCAACAAATTCACGAGCTTCATCAAGATAGCCAGACTGGCCAAGCATATTAACAATGCTGGCATAATGATCCATGTCAGGAGTTATACCAAAATCCTTCTGCATTGATTCAAAATGCAACATGCCTTCATCGACAGATCCTAAAATTCCACAGGCCAAGAAAACATGTGTGAACATGAGAGGATCTGGTTTATCTCCCGTCTGCTTAAACTGATCAAAAAAATCAGTTGCTTCTTCACCAAGACCATTATGCACAAACCCTGCGATTATAGTGCTCCAAGATGTCAAATCATGCAGAGCCATGGTACTGAACAGTTTCTTTGCATCTTCCATCGAGGCACATTTAGCATACATGTCCAAAATTTTGTTGTTAACATCTGTGTCAGCAGCTAGTTCTGATTGACATATTTGATGATGTATTTCTCTTGCTTCTCCAAGAGCAGATGCATCAGCACATGCTTGCATCAATTTAAAGTATTGAGGAGCATGCAGTATAATGCCTTTTTCTCTCAGAACTGGTAGAGTTTCCATAGCTTCTTTTACTTTCCCTTCTTCACATAACTTATCCAGTTCTTCAATAGTGCCTTTGGGTATGCCACTAGCTTCATCAGATACTTGAGAAGTTGATCCATTGTTTGGAAGGTTGCCAGGTAGTGAATGCCGGTACATGCTATCTTGATATGGTGTACTGCTCATGTTGTTGTCAGCTCGTGTGATTGGTTGATTATCCACATGCTTTTCTTGATACATTCCATTACGGTTGCTCTGTACATCTGTGTTAACATTCATGAAATGCCCTGGATGATTTCTATGAATGTCATCTTTGTTAGCGGTATAAGGACTCCAATAGGCTTGTGAAGCATGGCTTTGCTGAACTCCTGCAACGTGCTCCTTATGGAAACTGCTAGGACTTGTATACTGTGAGGCAGAATTTCCAGACCTATTTGTATAATAACCACTTTGATCATCATTCTGTTGCTGAAAGACTTGCTGAACATTTCCAGCTGGGTTTTGATATGATTGTCCTGAAGGACCATATCCATTCGGCCTACTAGTATAGTTATGCTGGTTACTTTGGATGTTGTAACCTAAGCTGTGTGTGCCATATCCAGTGCCATCGTGCCGTTCACGAGTATCTGGTGGACTACCACTAGGACTCTGGTGATTGTATGCACTACTGGCCTGGTCAGGTTGCCAGGTACCGTATCCATACTGCCCACCAGCATAGCTCTGCTGGCTACTTCGGGTGTTGTATCCAGAGTTGTACGTGTCATATCCAGTAAGACTGCTATTCATTTGGACGTTACCATCTGCAGAAAAGCCATTATTAGCTTTCGTGCCATTCTGCTGCTGATGAGCATTTGGTAGATCGCCATTGGAGTTTCGGTGACTGTATGCACTACTGTCCCCATACGGTTGCCTGGTACTGTATCCAGGTGTCCCATTATTCACTCTTGCACCGGAATATGGTTGGCGGCTATCTGGTAAGCCATATGATCCACCACTTTGGTAATGTTGCTCAGAACTGCGTCCATAATGTGCATTGGCAGCGCCACTGACCTGCACACCTTCTGAAGAATGAGCTGAAGGGGGATCCCTCTGCAGGGGCCGGCTGAGATGATCAGCTGAGTGATTCGAGCGGGACTCGCCGTAGTTCTCTCCATCTTGCACTCCCCACTCGCGGTGGTAGTCTCCATCGACTTTCTCGGACGCCAGACTGCCAGCGCCTCGATTTGGAACCCAAGAGCGCAGACACCCTCTTTCAGATGGAAGACTGGAACAGAATAGCAGACGAAGCACGTGAATTTTCAGGCAAGGATGAACATATGTTTAAGAGGAAAACATCTACTATGACATTTTGAGGCGTCAAAGAAATAAGTTCGGGCATGCAAACACTGAAATTACAATTACAATTCGGGATTGAAATGGCAAGCTAGTTTCAGGAACTGCTCTCTGTAGCTCCTCTTAAGGTGTCATGGGTGGGCGTCTGTGTTCCTTATTTTTGCCATTTCTAGCTCCAACTAAAAATGATTTCTTCTATATTCAACGAACGTGGCTTTATTTCAATCGCAAATTTCACGGAGAGGACTAAACCACTGGACGGATGAAATCATACGAACGCCAGAAACTACACTAGATTGGCCAAGGCAGGGAAAGACTCGTCGTAGGACATGACGAGTTTACCGGAGCGGCGTGGCGGTACCTGGGCAGCGAATCGACGCGCCGGGCGGGGGAGACGAGCGCGGCCGCGAGCTCGCCGCGAGGGGAGTAGCGGGCGGCGAAGAGAGCCCTGCGCGCTCCGACCATGGCAGCCATCTCTCAGCACGCCGTGCTCCTGCTGTTCCTTAGTGCCGCTAAAACCCTCGGTGAGCCGAAGAGCCCCAGCCGCCCAGCGGAGAGAGGCTGCCCTACGGTGCGGCGGCGGCGGTGGCGGCGCGGCCGTGTGTGCGGTGGTGGGAATGACCAGCTCGGGCTCGGGCCCGGCAGGTATAGCACGGCTCGCCCGAATGCTGGGCCGGCCCATTGGGCTGCACTGGATACAGAGCCGGGCTTTTCACTTTCAGCATCGAAGTCCCACTCCAGGGACACATTCCCCTAAAAAAAAAGTCCAGGGACACATTTTTCGCTTTTCGCTGAGATCCTCGCTGTCGCGGCCGCACAGAGACAGAGCTCGCAGGCGACCAAGCGGCGGCACCACTCCTTCCCCCCCCCTCCGCCGATGGAATCCTCGCCGCCGCCGGCGGCGGGTCCCACCGGGGGCGACCCGTCGGAGGACGGCGGGTCCGCCGAGCTGCCCCGGCTCACGGTGACGCAGGTGGAGCAGATGAAGGTGGAGGCGCGGGTAGCAGACATCTACCGCGTCCTCTTCGACGCCCCGCACAGCACCAAGTCCGTCATGTAAGGAACCCTCGAGCTCGCCCCAGTGTACTTCTCTTCAGTTACTACTACTTACTATCCCGCTGTTCGCGGCGGGTTTGGGTGCGAGAGATGGGCTAGGTTAGTGCGGACATCAGATAGGTTTGCTGGGTTTCTGCTCGGAATTGGAAGCTCACTGGTAAATTGACCTATTTAGAAGATGGGAGGAGGGAGGGATTGCTTGATCCTGCTAGCTACCTCCAATTTTTTTGCTCATATAAGCTTAGTGCTGCCCTGCCAATTAGGTGTTGTAGGAAGGAGTGTGCCTTCTAACTTTCACAAGCGCTGGCTCCAGATGACGATGTTCTTCACCTGCTTACACCGAGTTTTGCTCGGGGTTTCTTCTTCTTCTGCAGGCTAGAGCTGTGGCGCGCCGATCATGTCGAGTACTTGACAACCGGGCTGAGACATCTTGCGCCGAGCTTCCATGTGCTCGATGCCAAGTAATGCTTCTTCAGTGTTTAATTAAACCTGCGCGCCGTCGCTAGTTTATATATTTTTGCCCACAGTTTGCCTTCTGGTTGTTTCAGTCGACCTTGGTTGTGCTACTGGATGGTTCATGGACTCGCTTTGCTGGACGAAACGCTTGATGATGACCTTGAGAATGATATCGTCGACTTCTTATCTCGGTGCCAGGTTTGTTGATCTGCCACGATATGATTGTCTGATATGGTGGTGTGGTTTGCAATTTAATTTTTCATAATACTTATCCTTAGAGATATCTCTTGATAACTTTGCAAGCAGACTGGTTTTCACACTTTAACTCTCATTTGCTTAAATGAGAACAAGATTGAATGGCCAAACAGCTTTGCTGACCTGCTGATGGCGGGGCTAGATGAATGGATCTCTCAATTCACTTGTAGTTTTGCATACACATACTTAAAACTAATAAACAAGTTGTCAAGACAATAGATTCTGGTTGCACATAACAGTAAATCTTTAATCTAACAAATTATATAGCATCATGCTTTGGTTGAATAATGTTGCTTTCGTAGAAGGATGGTACAGGAAAAACATGCCTTAATTTGTTTTGTGCTACTTGGCTACCTCATGTTGTCGCTTAAAAGTTTTTGAAGCAATATGAATGTGTTTATTTTCACTGAGAAAACGTAATATTTATTATAAATAACTATGAAGGTACCCATTTGCACATACAGTGAATTCTGAATATTGCATTGCCATTTGGTCTCTTATATGTTGGCTTTGTAATTATAATTGTTTCAGGACAAACATGGTGGATATGGTGGTGGACCTGGGCAGGTTTGCTCTAATCTCATACTATTTTAAGTTCCACATTTAGCTTCGGTAATAGCTTTGGGTTGGTTAATGTCTTGCATTTATTCTTGAAATGCAATTTTAGGCAACCATGGAACCTGGAACAGGTCATGTGAATGCTAGTGTGTAGAGATAATGGACCTGACATTTGCATTAAATGTGTGCTTCAAAATAAGTGCTTAGACTGTTGTAGGCTACTTGACATGTTCATGCAAATATACAAAATAACTTTTGACCAACCAGTTTAGCATGATAAAAAATTGATAGATCTGTTTTATATGAAATACATTTACCTACGTGTTTAATATTCAGTGGCCTGGTGTGTTTCTATAAATGAAGGTCTGCTGTAGTTGGAAAGCTATCTTTTGTAGTAGTTTTGTTTTTCCAACCTTTTAACAGTTCAGAAATAGCATTAATCATGTTCGTTATTTGATCTACTGATTTTGAATTCATGCTAGCATACTCATTCAAGATGATAATCTTTACTAGCCAATTTTGAACTTCATCCTTTTGCTCTCCTTTTCTTTGGCAGTTACCTCATCTTGCTACATCATATGCTGCTGTAAATACACTTGTAACCATAGGGAGTGAAAAAGCACTTTCATCTATAAAAAGGTAACTCTATGTCTGCTCTGAGAGAAATGTGTGATTCCATCTGTCTCTTTTTTAACAGTTCTATGTTTTTAATCAGGGACAATCTGTACAAATTTATGCTTCAAATGAAGGACAAATCGGGTGCTTTCAGGTGTGCATTTTCTCAATAGTACATAGGGCAAGGAAATTACTCTCTCCGTACCAAGTTCCTTCCACCTAATGTCTATTACTCCATTGAATAACCTTCAACAGAATGCACGATGGTGGTGAAATTGATGTCCGTGCTTGCTATACTGCAACGTCGGTGAGTTGCTTGCAGGTCTCAACGTTTTTGTTGCCGACTTGCCGTTCTCTAATATTTCGTTTGTTGAGATTAGATTGCCAGCCTCGTGAACATTCTTGATGCTGACCTGGCAAAAGGTGTTGGAAACTACATAGCAAGGTTTGCTTTGGTTAATATGATTGTCAATTTTGCAATTGCGAAACACCTGCCTTGTTTGTTCAGCTCTCCTTTATCTATAGAATGATTGGTTAATTCATAACCTGTATGCCCTAGTTGTCAAACTTATGAAGGTGGGATTGCGGGGGAACCTTATGCTGAAGCTCATGGTGGGTATGTTTCTAAGGATCTCTGATAATTTTCTGGATGTATTTGTTCAGAACTTTAATTATAAGTTGCTTTGATAAGGTACACTTATTGTGGGCTGGCTGCAATGGTCTTGCTTAATGAAGTGGAGAAACTTGATTTGCCTAGCTTGATTGTAAGTTAGCCCCTATTACTTTATTCAGTTTTCCTTCTGTTAGAGTGTGTGTTGTGCTACTTCTGGCTTTTTTTTTCAGTGACTAGCACCCTTCTATTAATAGCTTATTTACTTTTTGTCCAACTAGTTGAACTTGTCCTTTGGTCTTCAATTCTATGAGTGGAGAAATGTATCAGATATTTATTTAATAATCTGTTGCTATTTATTGTTACGAAATAGGAAAAGTTCCGCTCCTCAACCCTCAACTGACTCAAACTGTCCAAGTTGCAACCTCTAACGACCTAAACTGTCCACTTTACAATGTTGGGTGGTTTCGCAAGTGTTTTTTACTGGCATGATGACATGTGTTCACCATATCACTACCATGGGAGGGAGGGAAATCAAACATAAACTAATTTGTTTGATAATGTGTCACTGGCATGATATCAACGTCACCCAAAACCACTTGCGAAACCAGCCAAGATTGTAAAGCGGGCAGATTCATTATTTCATGGTTACAACTCAGACGGTTTTAGATGTCAAAGTTGAAAATTTTACTTTTGCGGTAGTTCAGAGTTGGAAGTGGACTTCTGCAAAAGTTCCAGGTTGAAAAGTGGACCTTTTTTATGGAAATATATGAAGTCTTACAGTGCGGACACATAACTCCCTTCATCCAACACTAATGAAGGCCTCTCCATTAGGGCTGGGTGGCATTTCGTCAAGGAGTGGAATGTGGATTCCAAGGACGGACCAATAAATTGGTTGATGGCTGCTACTCCTTTTGGCAGGTAAATACCACTACTGCATTTTCTTTTCTTAGACACACGTTCTGCTCCGTATATGACACATGTCTGGTGTATGTCCAGGGAGCTGCTATTGCTCTAGCACAAAAGCTGATGACGATTGTTGATGAACAATTTAAATCATCAAATTCCAGCAAATTATCTTCCGTAGATGATGCTTGTGGGACCAGTTCATCAGGGTTGGCTTCAGAAAAATCTTCTTTTGGTCAGTATTTTCTTATGGAAAATCATCTTTTGGGACCAGTGTGCTTTTCTTTATCAAATCATATTTCTGCTTCAAATATCTGGTGAGTTAATAGTCGATTGAGATTCCTTGTTACATGTACATTAAATATCAACCATGCTTATATATCTTGTGACCAGTGTGCTTTTCTTTATCAAATCATATTTCTGCTTCAAATATCTGGTGAGTTAATAGTCGACTGAGATTCCTTGTTACATGTGCATTAAATATCAATCATGCTTATATATCTTGTTTGGTGGGTTATAAACTGTAAAGTAACAAACTAAAGGGAGCTGGTGTGTTTCTCTTTTGGAATTCTGAGCTGGGGTTTGGCAGTTCAGTATTATTAGTATATGATTAGTGTTCTCAGGTTTAGCAGTTTTTAGTCCATCAGGGCCATACTAACGTGTTAAACTACACTGGTGTCATTTGGTCTCCTTGCTGTCTACCCTTGACGCAATTTGCTGACTTTAATACAAATCTGTAGTACTTCATAACCGTTGTTACATTCTAGTGTCTACTGCTTAGATTCATAAGGTGTTGGGCCTGATTCTGAGTTATGTCACCATTTTTTATTTTTTTCCTCTGAAACAGTGGATTATGCAAAGTTTGGATTTGATTTCGTAAAGCAGAGCAACCAAACAGGTCCGCTGTTCCACAACATTGCCCTGCAGCAATACATCCTGCTTTGTGCACAGGTAGAAAAAAACATCTTATTTCTTGCATAGATGGATATCTTGAGTTCATATTCTTCAGAAACTCAAAAACGAACATTCACTTTTTGATGGAGCTATAATCATCTAGATATGAAATTACACCTACTGCTGTAACACACAGGTGCTGGAGGGAGGATTGAGGGACAAACCTGGAAAAAACAGAGATCACTACCACTCATGCTACTGCCTCAGTGGACTCTCGGTTAGCCAGTACAGTGCATTGACCAGTTCTGACTCATGCCCCTTGCCCCAGCACATGCTTGGCCCGTACTCGAACTTGCTAGAGCCAATTCATCCACTCTACAATGTTGTACTAGACAAATATGAGGAGGCCTCTGATTTCTTCCGGGAGAATGATCAGATGGAGACCTTTAAAGTTACAGATAGCTAGGACAGTCTATGATATTTCTCTTGGTTGCACATGGGTAATGGCTTGACTAAAGAATTAAGATAATTTTGGCAATGTTCCGGCTGTTGTATGCTAGCACAGTGGCTTGTTTTTAATTTTGAATTGTGCACATTACCGTCTATGACTGATTCTGTTTGAGAGGCGGAGCTCTTGCTTCTGGTGACCACGTCTCTGGATGTTACTGATAGCATTGCTGAGTTCTGCCTGCGGCGAAAATTTTCTCCTCGTTATCCAAGGCCGGACTGTAACTTTCGAATGGCTGATAGATAGGAAAGCTATGAACCCTATGCGCCATGTAACTGAATTATGATTCTGTACAATGCAAGATATGACGGGAATAAAACGTTGTGGTACTTACAATGCTGTATTTGGATGACAAATTTGGTAACATGTAACTGGATGATGAGGTACATTCGACAAAAGTTGCAATGCAGAATGATTGGGAAACATTGTGGTACGTAGGATGTTATCTTAACACGTAGGATGTTATCTTAACGTTTTCCAATCGCTAGAAAGAATATGAACTCAAGATATCCATCTATGTAAGATGAACTCTTTCCAGGGATTTAAGGCCAAAACTCGGGGATTACCGTGGATATATGTTTGGTCTTTTTGTCGGTTGATCTGTTTGGTTTGCGTAGGCGAATCCAGTATAGTGTGAAGTCGCAAGAAAAATTCCCAGAGCCCCGCGGAAGAAACAACAGTAACATAGGTCAAATATTTCTCATGGCACCATATACTCATCACAGATGGTACGAAGCAAGAAAATATATAAGTGCTAACGAGTAATACGAGAAGTGGACCACTAATTAAGCAGATGGGGCATGGCACCCTAGCTAGTAGTCGCCGTCGTAGAGCCTCCGGCCGACCTCGAAGGACGCGAAGGCGTCGGCGCAGGCGTACTGCAGCTGCTCCAGCGACAGCCGCGGCGCGTCCCAGGCGCTGACCTGCACGTGGTGCGGCTTCGCCGGCCACACGCCCATCACCTGCCACACCACCCCCTGCAGCCCGGTCCTCCGCAGCGCCGGCTTCCCCAGCGCGTCCGCGGCGAGGTACCGCAGGTCCACCGTGTTGTGCACCTCCAGGCCGTAGTGGGCGCCGAGCTTCCGCGCGTCGCCGCCAATCCCGACGCCGACAAAGGTGAAGCGGCCGTCGGCGAAGAAGTCGAACAGGGAGTCCGGGACGTAGTCGGCGCGGAGGATCTGGAAGACGAGGCAGCGGCGGCCGACGCAGAGCTGCAGCAGCGCGACGGGGCCCGGCGCGACGCCGCGGGACGGGGAGGGCCGCCACTCGACGTCCAGGCCCACGACGAGGCTGTCGAGGCGGCGGCGGTGGATGCGGTAGATCTCGCCCAGCCACTCGTCGACGACGTCGCCGGAGCACGTCAGGGTGGTGTAGACGCGGTCCTCGTCGAACGCCACGATGTAGTGGCCGTCGCCGAAGTCCTTGACGATTCTAGTCGCCATCTTCGAACTTCTTTGGTGCGGTTGTCTCGATCGCAGGCTTCTGGTCTCCGTATATGTATTGGACGAACGACGGTTCGTTTGTCTTAGGCGGTGGATGGATGGACGGCCCAGATTACGTGTTGGCAGAAGCTACGGCTCACGTTATGTTAGACGCAACCGTCATAGGCCAGTGCTTAAGTATGGCAACGGCGACGTATTTTAGCAAATCAAAACGACGTGTCTGTTGATGCATCGATGGAAGCGGATACTACTACTACCTCCTACCAAT
Source organism: Dactylis glomerata (assembly GCA_007115705.1). Lineage (NCBI taxonomy): Eukaryota > Viridiplantae > Streptophyta > Magnoliopsida > Poales > Poaceae > Dactylis > Dactylis glomerata. The sequence goes on from QXEO01001691.1 coordinate 636,360, forward strand.
AATACTTGTTGCTAATATGGGTTGAGGAAATACATGTTTTTCTTAATACGAACATTTTAGGATATGTACACTTGTGAGTTGTGTGATTTGCTAAGATAGGATATCTACTTTTTTTAGAGCAACTGGAGCTCTGCATTTTCATTAAGAAGAAGAGAAGGGACCAGTTTATAAGGAAAACTGTCCGAAAACCGATATATAGGTATGTTAGGGACACCCAAACCCACACGGCCAGTTTATAAGGAAAATTGGCGAAAAACCACACAACCCAACACTGCACACCGGCCCCGAGGCCGCGCACAACACGAGCCAGCGACACTTTCGCCCGAGCAAGAAGGTACGACACTCAAAGTAGAGAGCTCCAGAGCCACCGCTCCGACATCCACACTGGTCCCGAGACCACGCACACTAGCAAGGACCGAAACCACAAACGCAACACACTAGCCTCGAGGACACGCACCAGACGAGCCGACCATACTTCTGCCCAAGCAAGAAGGGACGACACTCAAAACACGAGAGATCCAGAGCCGCCGCTCCGACGTCCACACCGGTCCCGAGACCGCGCACCCGCCTGGCCAATGATGTCCCTGCCAAACAAAGCAAGTCCAACTTTGCCTAGCGGAGTGCCAGACCTCCATGGCATCGCCCCCAAGGGGGAGACGACGATGACGTCGCCAATGCCCGCTCTGGTAAAATCCAAAGCTCAGGTTTTCACCTGAAGAGTCTGAGGCTCCAAACGACGAGGGGGTGAAGTGGCTCCTCGACGATGCCTCCAACTAGGGGAGCGACATCCAAAGACACCGACATCGCCGGCATCAACCTAGGTCAATGCAATGCTTTCATGCAGAGTTCACCATGCCCAAGTCGTTGATGCCTGTCCACGAAGGCGAAGTAGCCCCGCCCGCCTTGCAGCTCGTCGCCGCCACCGCGAGAAACCCATCGTGGCACCATGCCACAGTGCTCCTCCGCCCCGGAGCCGCAGCCTAGACGACCCAAATGCACTTGAAGCCGCCGCCCAAACCTCCTTGCTGCTCGTGACAATTATACGAACCATTGGGCGACAGCATTTGCTGAATTTGACGCACCATGCACCCTCTGCTGACTAATAGTGTGACTCTAATCCTTGGTTTTCTTTTCAAAAGAAGCATTTGAACCACAACTTGCAAGCAACGATTGCAATTTCCTATGCCTACTTAGCAGGGACGACATCCATGTTGCAACTCACTATCTATTTTCCTTTTTGCGATGAACTCGTTATCAATATATCTGTATATCCTTCTCTGATCAAACCATGGTCTCACTAGCGACAGGACCATTGATGCAGTAAGCAGTGACTAGCCAGTCGCCAGTATGGTACTGATTCACATCCCAACAGTTCCCCACTATGGCATGGATTCAAATCCCAACTGTAGGACATCATAGATCATCGGTGGCGAACAAGCATACGTGGGTTCCTCATTCATAAGTGTGTATCTGTGCTACATAGGAAATAGGACTGTAAACCATTGACAACACAATATTTTAAGATAGGAACAGACGCAAACAGTCAATCCGGAACAACTATGGGCAGTTCAAACAGCAATCTTTGTTCCAGATTTCCATGTCAAAAGAATGCGCTGAGCGCTGAGCCCCATTCTTAGTTTCCGGACACGAGACACCAACCTAGGGTAATTGGTGAACCATCTTGCTCTACCATCTAATGTAGCTGGTCATAATGAACACCTAGGGACCAAAGAACTCTTCAGGAACATGAAACTTCAGACCGATAGCCTATATACAACAAAAAAAATAGCGTCAGAAATGAGGAAGCAAACAATATATAGCCAATTAAAGCTTCAGCAGTTAATATTATCAATGAAGCAGCATAGCGAACAAACACTTAAAATGAATTTGACAGCTTTTGATGGGACAAATAATATAGGGTAGCGAGACGAGGTTGCCACACATAAGTACATAAACCTGATGGGTAGAATTTGAGATAGCCCAGTTTTCTGTGGACAAAATTAAATTACTTTAGATGGAACCAGCACACTTTAAACTCAACTATGGTCTATTTCATTGGTGATTGGCCTACCAAACTGGGCATCTAATATTTTTCTTGTATCACTAATGCTGCCTCAGCTAGTGAGTAGGGTCTTCAAACCATGTGAGGAAAATACCGCGTAAGGCAATCAAAATGGTAATCAAACTAGAACAGGTATCATCCCTAAAGGTAAGGTCATTCTAAAACCTACTTCAATCTGCACCTGTTACCAGAGCCATGCCCAGCAAATAGCAAACACACGGAGTTCATTATGATGGGCTTTTTACTATCATGAAAGGATGTTAAAATAGTTGATTCACGTAGACTCATCGAATTTTAGAGTAAATCCTTCACAAGTCGGCTTAGAGATATCCAACTCACGAGTTCTCCTAACACACAAAGATGGGCTGAAAGCAACAATCATGTTTAGTCTGATAGTTCCTACTAGAAGCTTTAAGATCATCCTATGTAACTATTAACTATTGCCATTTTTCCTAACAGCACCTCCTTAATTGGTTGGATAGCTAAAGGATGGGTTGATGCTACTTGTTAAATTGTCCATGAATCAGTTGAAAAGCAAACACATGACAATAACTTCCAAATGGATACCACAAGTTCAAATGCTGCTGTATGGTAAGCTCACTTATCGGACCTAAATAAATATATGTGTAACCAGGTTGTTGGTATTTCTATAAATGACAAGAGAAACTGTAAGGGCATTTCAAGTTGCTGAATATTTTAATCAATGAAGAAAATGCTAGTGCACTGTAGCTCAAGGCATAGATGTTTTCCATACCTTAGCAAATTCAATATCTGCGTCACTATGATCAGTCTCTCTCCCAGCAGCATCACCAACATAGAAAGATCTGAAAAATCACGGCAAATCTCAGAAGGGGAGCCTGTATTATGACTAAATCCTTAGGAAAAGGTGACGTATGAGTTTATCCATCAACATACTGAACTGGCTCAAAAACATAAGCTATACGGGCATGGTGGGCAATATAAATTAAGTATTGCATAACAGCAGAGCTCATGTTTAAGCTTGATCAACCCTGATATCAGATATGCACACAGCGCAATGCTGTGGGTCCCTTATTCTTTCTTTGATTTAGCAGCAAATAAGAACCACAGATACTATTATGGGAACTCCATGTGCCAAACACTTGGCCAAATATAGGACAGGTGGTCAATCTTACAAATATAATAACAGTAGCTTCATATATATCATAAGACAGTCTTGTGAGTGCTCAACAGGGGAATTGGTAAGAAGCAATGGTCCTGAATGAATGCATGCCTTAAAGCAGAGGCAGTTCAAATATGGCAAAACAAACAAAGAAATGAAGTGTGTGTATTTGTGCACGGGTGCGTGTCACCTGCTTGCCCACCAAATCACACATGCAGAGATAATGAGATTATATTGAAAATAAAGAAGAGTATGCGCTTAAGCCCATTATGAAACTACTCAATTTGAAATGGTGATCAAAAAAGAAAGTCTGGAATGGAATGATTACTGATCCATGTCGATGGCGATTCCAGAATTGAAATGATCTGCCATCAACCACCACATTCCCGAATTTGGTTTGCGAAATAGATCGTATGGTGTGCCTTTTCCTTTCCCTACACCACACGCAATGAAAACCTGCAGAAAAACACAAGCCACGTGTTTCTGACAATTAACTTACTGACTAGTACAATAAATAACTAGGTGATGTTCAGTAGGCAAAGATTTGAGATGTTCCGAATATCATGAACAGTAGAAGACTGGGAAAAAAATAGGTAATCATGAAATAGACTAATAATAGCTGAATGTCATTTCAATTGTGAGAAAAACAAAATAAGTGCTAAAGTTCTTATATTATTACGAATACTCAGGATCAATCATAAAGTCAACAGATACTTATTAATACAAATATTAGAGAAAAGAAGATAGGTTTGCAAAATACCTGAATAGGGACTTTAACACACTTAATAAAATTGTCAAGACGTCCAACTTTCGAGTCAACAGCTTGCTGCCGCTTATTCTTCCAGCGGTCAATGTTTGACTCGTTGGTGAATATGACCTGACAACAATCATACAGCATGATTTGTATAAACATACTATGTGTATACTTATCTTGAAGCAAAGTGCACAGATACAAGAGAAGAGTGCAGTGATGCGAACAAAACAAGAACATAACTAACCAACTTGTAACCATCATTGTACAGGCTTTGCAACTTGTCAGGAATTGATTTATGCTGTAAAGACCACTTGTCTGCACCAGTGCTGCATTTGCAGTAGGTCAAAAGTTATGTACTTGTCTCTTAAGTATAGCAACAGCATGTAGAAGAGAAGCATTCAAATCAGAAACTGCATTTGTAATATAACATAATCTCAGGAGAGCAATATCACACAAATGATTACCTAAAGACTATTCTCAAGACAATCAAAAGGCCAAGCATAATTGTTTTCACAACACAAATTTAGTTGATCTAGATAACAAATATTTTTCTTAAGAGATGGTTAGTTAAAACAATTGATAATGCTTGGGTCAAAGACGCCAAGGCAGAAGGATGGTGAATGACGAAAAGTTGTGATTTCCTAACTATCAAGACTCTTTAAGATTAGCATATTCAGCCTACAGGTTCTAAGCTAGATAAGGGTATTGAGCAACCTAAGTACAGCCCACGTCATCATGCACTAATTAAACTTTTTATAATTAATTCTCCATATTAGAACAATAGACCATTTGGATTTTCAGACATATCATGTTTAGCTTCGCTTCCAGTTATAACAGACTGTAGGACATGATAGCCCATAGCTTACATGGAATAATATTATATGACTGCCCAACCAAAGCAACATTGCCCATAATATTCAACTGTAGTGTGAATCTTTCCTTTAGCAAGTCAACTAAAACGTGTACTAATTTATAAATCGATGACTAATGGATACAGTACTCGCAGAAGAAGAATGTCAAATATTTGCATCAAATGATATTGCTTAACATATTTTAAAAAGGGAATAATATATTATAATACATCTTCACTGAGGTTTTGGCAAGGCACCCATCGAAATCGAAAGCAGCAATCTTAGCTGAAGCACGAAGGCCATCACCCTGAACATTAGAATTGCAGAAGGTTACTTTCTGACAATTTTATATGACATCATACTACCAAAGTACTACCCCCTCGAGGGAGTAGTACGTTATGAGTATTGAAGTACAAAATATTCTCGAGGGTTGTCACTTTTTTTTCTCAACAGACCTGCTCAAGGAAAATAACTGTCTCGAAAGCTTTCCAGTGAGCAGGAAGGGTGGCATCCTGCGTCAAAACAAGAAGGTGTGCAGAGTAATTCAGTACAATATAATGCTTATCAACAGCCCAAAGACAGAAACATCGCAGTGAGAATTGCTAGGAATTACAAAACCTTGTATGTTTTCTTGACATCAGAAGCTGAAAAGGGTATTACAGTACCAACTCCTTTGTTTCCTGGGGACGACTGTTACAAGAAATAAAACAAGCATTATAAATCATATAAATAACCATGCAGTTGAGCTCTAAGATGAAGTTCAGAAAATAAAAAAGGAGGTGGATACAGCATCAGCATGAACAGTTACTCGATAGTTCTCTCAACATTTTGCCACTTCATAACCTTGGTTACGTACTCCCTCCGATCCATAAAATAAGTCGCTAAAATGGATGTATCTGGACACGTTTTAATGTCTAGATAGATCCATATTACCGACATGTTTTATGAAACGGAGGGAGTATTTGATTTGGTGAAGGGTAGGATTTTTTTGGAAAATGTATAAGATACAAAGCGTGTACTATAGTCATTCCTCTGGCTTATTCATACAGCTTATCGAATGCTAATAGGGAAGGTTCAAGCAAAACTTAGAATTATAAATGTCAAACAACTGATGCCTCTACATATTATGGACAGGTAGAGGGATCTGAAAGTATGTGAGACACTTTACCTCTACACATCGTGAATCAAACTAAGTATTCAAAACAAAATAAACCATCAGACAAGAAATGGCATGTCACACCAACTAAGATCATAAGTGCTCCAATTATTAATGTGCAAGAATATCAAGCAGCTAACCACTTTGTTAAACCAACTCTATGAGTGGCCAAACTATTAACCTCCTCATTCTGCACATCCCAGCAAATTCCAAATCTTCAAACAATTGCAATTAATGAAAATCCAAACTTCTTAAGAATCAAAACCCTCAGAGACTCAGTTCTCTACAGTCAATTTGGTAACGATAAAATACACTTGCCTTTTCTGCCACCTCCATTTCAGGCTTTGCTTTCTTTGGACTTGGCACTTCTAGTGGACCGACTGCAGCCTGGTCTCTCTTATTATTCTGAAAATGAGCAAATTTTATGGACTTACACATACTTCTACAAAATATTGCAATATTTGGAATCTAGTAGTCAGAAGTACTCAGCATACAGTAGCAGAATGTTATGTGTAGGAATATAGGATTATCAGATATTGAGATATATGGAAGTTATTTAAATAGGAAAGAGATAATTTAGAGTGTCCGGATCTGTATCCTTTAGATTATTACTTAGGGGCCAAGTAAGTCCTCCTATATAAGGGACACCAGATGTATCGATTAGGAATCAATGAAGAAGAATATTATCGTTTACTTTATCTACTTTTCAGTAATTAGGGTTTAGTTTCTTACAATTTGGTATCAGAGCCATCTACGATTGCAGGCAAAGAAATCAAGATCGAGGTTGTGGAGCAGATCAAGATCATCGCAAAGCAGTTGGAGAATCTCAGGCGCCAACAGGAGGAGGACCAGGTGCTCCTTGCTGGGATGGTGCAGCGCTTGACGGCGCTCGAGCAACGGCTGCCAGCCCTGCCCCCGCCACCAGATTCCACAGATGCAGCAGCCACCCATGACGCCACCTCCATGCCCCTCGCCAACAGCACCTCCGGTGCCCCCTTCTCCAGCGGGGGAATTGCCACCACTGCCGACGGCGGACCTCTGGCCACGGGGCAGATTGGCCACCTCCACCACTACGCCATCTCTTTCTTACCTTCTGCCAACAACAACCAGTCGAGCCTCTTCGCACATCCACCTTACAGCACAAATCCAATCCCAAATCCCTCCCCAATTCTGCACCCCACCTACAAACAACTGCTGCAGCTAACACCATCACCAGAAGGGCTGCAGCCTGAAGCAGTGGAAGTACAGAAACTAGAAGGAGGAGCGGAAGTAGTGCCATCTCCAGCAGCAGGGTCAGAATTAGTCAAGAAAAGACATGTTTTGCTACACCCAAAAAGGGAGGAAGTTGTCTTCAGCACACCTCGGAGCTGGCGTTACACTTGCTCAATGTGGGGCTACCTTGGGCGGCAACCGTGGCCACCGCCTGAGCAGCTCGAGGATGAGCTGCTTGTCAAGGGGTCGGTAGTGTTATGTGTAGGAATATAGGATTATCAGATATTGAGATATATGGAAGTTATTTAAATAGGAAAGAGATAATTTAGAGTTAAGAGTCCGGATCTGTATCCTTTAGATTATTACTTAGGGGCCAAGTAAGTCCTCCTATATAAGGGACACCAGATGCAATGAAGAAGAATATTATCGTTTACTTTATCTACTTTTCAGTAATTAGGGTTTAGTTTCTTACACAGAAACACCACCTAGCAGAATAGGCATTTCAATAAGTGGGTAATGTGTTACCTTCTCTAGTCCCTGCAACTCCACGCGATCATCGTCCTGAAGGCCATCACAAAGTCTAGAGTTTAGCCCCCAAAGAAAAACACAGAACAACACTAAATATGAATGAAATGAAGCCTCACAGAGTCCAAACCTTAATGGAGTCAAACCCCTTGAGCTCCTCAACAGGACCCAGGGGATGCGACGATCTGGGGAAGCAGGCGACGTGGTACCACTTGGTGCTGTCCCAGCCACGGGGGTCGTGGGTTGCGACACCGAGCCGAAGTGCGCCCTTGTCGATGCTTACGTTGCAGCCCTTGCAGGTGGAACGGGCAGACTTGGCATATTCAACAGAGACAGTACCCTTTTCTGCCACCCCCGCTTCAGGCGAAGATAGATGTGCCTTTGCTTTCTTCGGACTTGGCTCTTCCAGTGAACTGAGTGCAGTCTGGTCGCTCTTTTTATTCTGAAAATGGTGGATTTCTCAATTTCATGGAACTGTGCATATCTTTTGCGGAGCAAAAATACAAATTGTTGGGGAAACAAGCTAAATTTTGTATCCCTTGCTCATCATAAATGCCTCGATTCTATTGAAAGCTACCCAAAAGTTTCACCTAAAACTCTAGCAACATCATTCTAGATTAACCCAAAGTCTGGAGTAGCAGGAACGCTACTAACATAACAGGCATTTCAACAAGTGAGGAATGTGTTACTTTCTTAAGCTCCTGCAACTCTTCACGATTGTCATCCTGCACAAGCCCCACATCACCGGAGTTTAACCCCAAAGGACAAAAAAATGAATAAAATATGAATGGAACAAAAACCACCCAAAAACCCTACAAATGATGAATCAAACATAGCATTCGGACCTAAAGTAAACATCAGATAAGAAATGACATGTCACACCAACCAAAGAAGATCATAAGTTCACCGATTATTAATGTGCAAGTAGCTACAGTGCTGCTTTGTTTAAACTAGCTCTATGAGTGGCCAAATTGTTAACCCCCTGATTTTGCACATCCCACCAAATCCAAACCTTTCAAACAATTTCCATTTAATAAAACCCAGACTTCTTAAGAATCAAAGCCCTCAAAGTTTTCTACAGTAGGCCACAAGAAAATACACTTGCCTTTTCTAGCACCTCCACTTCAGGCTTTATTTTGTTTGGACTTGGCACTTCCAGTGAACCGACTGCAGCCTGGTCTCTCTTATTATTCTGAAAATGAGTTATTTTATGGACTTGCACATATTTCTATAAAGTGTTGCAATTTGGTAAAATCAGTAGTCCTAAGTACTCAGCAAACGGTAGCAGAAACACATTTCAATAAGTGTTGAATGTGTTACCTTCTCTAGTTCCTGTAACTCCGCGCGATCGTCGTCCTGAAATCCGTCACAAAGCCTGGAGTTTAGCATCCAAAGGAAAACACAAAACAACACTAAATATGAATGAAACGAAGCCTCACAGAGCCCAAACCTTAATGGAGTCGAACCCGCTGAGCTTCTCAACAGGACCCAGCGGATGCGACGAGGTGGGGAAGCAGGCGACGTGATACCACTTTTTGCTCTCCCAGCCACGGGGGTCGAGGGCTGCGACACCGAGGCGAACTGCGCCCTTGTCGATGCTTACGTTGCAACTCTTGCAGGTGGAACGGCTAGACTTGGCGTATTCAACAGAGACAGTTCCCTCTTCTGCCACCACCGCTTCAGGCGAAGATGGATCTGCCTTTGCTTTCTTCGGACTCGGCTCTTCCAATGGACTGAGTTCAGTCTGGTCACTCTTACTATTCTGAAAATGGTGGATTTCTCAGTCTCGTGGAACTGCACATATCTTTAACGGAGCTAATTAAACTTCATTTTATGGGGGAAACAACCTATATCCAGTATTCATTTGCTCATCATAAATTGTATTGATTCTACTGAAAGCTACCCAAAAGTTGCAAAGTTACAATTTAGCAGTATCATTCCACAGTACTGAAAATTGACATCAAGTAGGCAGAAATGCTCAGCGCAGATTAGCAGGAGCGCTACTAACAGAACAGGCATTTCAACAAGCAAGTAACGTGCTACCTTCTCAAGCCCTCGCAGCTCCTCGCGATCGTCGTCCTGCACACACACACCACATAAACCCGGAGTTTATATAGCCCCCAAAGGACGAAACAGAACAGTACCGAAACAGAGCCAAAACGAAACACGAACGGAACGAAAAACCGCCCGCCGGAACCTCCCACGGACAAACCTTGATGGAATCGAACCCCTGGACCTCCTCGACGGGGCCGAGCGGGTGCGAGGAGGCGGGGAAGCAGGCGACGTGGTACCACTTGGTGGTGTCGTAGCCGCGGGGGTCGCGGGCGTGGGCGCCGAGGCGGAGCGCGCCCTTGGCGATGGCGTCGCTGCAGCCCTTGCAGGCGGCGCGGCCGGACTTGGCGTACTCGACGGAGACGGAGACGGCCGTCTTGGCCGCCGGCGAGGCCGAGGCCGACATTGCGGCGCGGGCGGCGCGGACGGCGGCGGGGAGGAGGCGGAGGCTGGGGTTTCGGGAGAAGATGGAGCGGAGTAGCATGCGAGGTGGGGAATGGGGTGGGGGATGGGACGGTGGGTGCTAGGGTTTTGTGCGGGTGGTCGGGGCTGGAATCACGGCGTGGGGGGAGGGAGGCGAGGGCGGGAAGAAAGAGGAAGGTCGGGCAGCGAGCCCTGGTGTTGGCCGGTGACGGCGTGTTTTCCGCTGACCGCTGCTCCAGTCGACAGTCGTGTTGCTCACACGTTCCAGGGTCGTTCGGCTAGGCCGCAGAAAACCTGTAGACTCGTGAACCGATTGAGATCGAGTCCTTTTTTTTACTCTAAAAAAGAAATGACACCAACTCGATTGTATAACACGAGTTGATCTTGAGCTAACATTAACTCGCCGTTTTAACTTGACAGTTTAAAAAAATATAATCATGTATGATAATTTGTTACATAATAATAATAAAGTGGGACTTGATCGGTCAGATTGTTTCCAATACTTAGTGCACAGGGTGTGCAAAATCATAAGCGGATGGAACGAAAAGAACCTCTCTGTTGGAGGAAAGGAAATGTTATTGAAAGCTGTAGCTCAGGCAATCCCTACTTATGTCATGTCAGTTTTTAAAATTCCAAAAGGGATTTGTAAGGCTATTGCTGCAGCAATTGCAAGATTTTGGTGGGGTGAAAAGGATGGGAAGAAATGCATGCATTGGTATTCTTGGTGGAAGATGTGTACACCAAAGAAACAAGGAGGCATGGGGTTCAGAGACTTGCATTGTTTTAACCTTGCGATGCTTGCAAAGCAAATATGGAGGCTTTTCATTGAGCCTGAATCATTATGTGCACAGGTGTTGCGAGCGAAATATTACCCATCTGGTGATTTGCTGAATACAAAGCTTAAGAAGGGCGACGAGGGTTAACTCGACAAATGTCCTAGATGAAGGACTTAGGATCGGGGGAATAGGGCGTCGGATGAACTCGAAGGTAAAGGTTAGTCGAAATAAGTGTATATCGAAAGTAAACTTGGGTATTCAACCTGACTTGCTTTCAATCTGCCCTACACCGTCCCCTCCTGGCCCCTATATATAGGTGGCCAAGTCTCGAGGATCGGGTAGGGTCCGATACAGATTACAATATCGACATACGGTAAGAACTCGTATTCGACTATCATTATAATTGGGCCTAGCTTAACGGGCCTCAGGGGTACTCAACTAACGGGATCTATTAACTATACCCTTGTCAGTAGCCCCTGAGATTCTACCAGAATTGCAGATTCGGGTTGAATCTCTAATCTTCAAATCTTTGACTTGATCAATTTCTCCGATTTCTTCATATCTTCAAATCTTCGACTTGGTCTTTCGACTTACTTTCATGATATTTTTTCGCAAGGGGTTTTGGTGAACAAGCCTGACAACTCTGACGGATCAAGAGGTCAGTTAACTGCCGGAACAGATACTTGTCACCTACTTTAAATTCAATCCCCTTGGATTTGAATTCGGGATACTGATGACCCACAAGTATAGGGGGTGTATCGTAGTACTTTCGATAAATAAGAGTGTCGAACCCAACGAGGAGCAGAAGGTGTTGATGAGCGGTTTTGATCAAGGAATCACTGTAAATACTAGCAAACAGGTTTTCAAGAGTATTTGGTGATACGAGTAAATAAAGTGCGAGTAAATAAAAGACAGTAGTAGCAATTGCAGCAAGTGGCCCAATCCTTTATTCAGCAAAGGACAAGCCGGTTGTATACTTATAATAACCAAACGTTCTCGAGGACACACGGGAGTTTCTGTCAAGAGCTTTCGCTTCATAGAGTCAATAGTATTTATTGGTTTGGTAAGTGTTATGGGGGTGAACCTGTGCTAGCGCACTACCCTTACTAGGATAAATACACACTTGTGATTATACCCCTTGCAAGCATCCGCAAATACAAGAAAGTAATTAAGATAAATCTAACTACAGCCTTAAACTCTAAGATCCTACGCTCCCTGGTGCAATGGTTTCCCAACGGAGGTTTAGGTTTCTGTCACTCCAGCAACCCCACAATCGGTAGCCAAATACACAATGCATCTCACTAGGCCCATAAATGGTGAAGTATCATGTAGTCGACGTTCATATGACACCACTAGTGAAATAGCACCACAACAATATCAAACCATTAAATATTTCTCAACAATAATTCACTATTAACATCTTGACTTCTCTCATGTCCTCAAGAACTAAACGAACTACTCACAAGACATCATATGGATCATGATCAGAGGTGAAATAATGGTAAATAACAATCTGAACATAAACCTTAATTCAACGGTTCCACTCAATAGCATCAACTACAAGAGTAATCAACACCGGGAAAGTTTCCCCTATGAATATAACAAGATCCAACTCAAGATGTTACAGCGGGACGGCGTGGTGATGGTGGAGATGAAGGTGCTGGTGATGGAGATGATGATCCCGATGAAGTCCAGTGCGATGGTGATGACGATGGCGACGATCTCCCCTCTCCGGGAAGGAATTTCCCCGGCAGATTTCTCCCTGCCGGAGAGCTTTCTCTCTCTGGTGTTCTCCGCCCCGCAGAGGCGGTTGTGTCTAACTCTGAGCCCCCCCCTTGACTTAGGTTTTTGGGGACGATGATGTACGCGGAGGGGCGAGACCAGAGGTGGGCCAGGGCGGCCCCACACAGGACTGGCGCAGCCAGGGGTGGGCCCGCGCCGCCCTGGCGTGTGGAGCCCCCCTGGCTCCTCTCGACTCCCCCTTCTGGCTTCCTGAGTCTTCTGGGAAAATATAATTTCTGGGTATTTTCCTGGAATTTTCCTGATCTTCAAAATATGGTCTCTTGATGGTCCTTTTTCCAGCAGAATCCTAACTCCGGCAGCAACTCCTCCGATGATCATCAAACATGTGAAAACAAAGGAAATAACATAAGTAACTTATCTAAATATGAAATATATCAATGAATAACAGTAAATTATGATACAAAATAGTGATGCAAATTGGACGTATCAACCCCCCCAAGCTTAGACCTCGCTTGTCCCCAAGCGAAAACTAAACTCGGTAAACATGACCACAGGTTTATGGAGTGAAGTGTCGATAATCAAAATACGGACAAGAAGCATCACATTCACTAAGGCACAAATTATAATAGACAGCAACTTCCCTTTATAAGATGTAGACTTGCAATAGGTAAAAGGGAATCACATGTAAAGATGCACAAGGTAAATTATAATTGGCAATGGCAAACCTTAGTTCTTGGTCGAAGGGTGGAGAACAAACTATTCTCTCTTTTAAACGGAGCCTTTTAAAACAGAGCTAATATAGCAAAGACTATATGCTCAACAAAGTAAACTTTTGCATTCAAAGAAAGCTTTCAAAGATATATTCCTTCAGACAAAAGCATTATACAAAACAAGGAAGATAATAAACATGATTAAACGGATCAACATATGGATGAGTGAAACATAACAACTCAAATGCTTGCTTGAGACAGAGGGAAATAGGTTGACTCAACATAAAAGTAAAAGATAGGCCCTTCGCAGAGGGAAGCAGGGATTAAACATGTGCTAGAGCTTTTCATTTGTAAAGCAGAGGTAAAAGTTATTTTGAGAGGTGGTTACTTTTGTCAACGACTAGCAACGGAGTTCTTGATATCTTCCATACTAAACAAGTGAGAGCGGTTCCGAGATGTTTGATTAATTGGCACTTTGGTGCTCTTTTATAGCTTTGCACTCCTTCCCACCTTTTTCCTTTCTCAAACCATGGCTAACCGATTCCATCGGGTGCCGACCAACTTTCACATTCCAATGGAGGAGCGCTTTTTTTCTTTCTTTTCTTTTGAGATTATGATGGTCTGACCAGCTCCCTTGCAAAATTAATGACGAGCAGATGAAGCTGCCTAGTCGAGGGGTACTTAATTTAGTATGGAAGATAACAAACCCATCCACTACGTCCTCATGAGCTAAAAACAGTGGCACAAAATGAGAAGTGTTTGAAGGTTTTTGAAAGGTAGCACATGCAAATTTACTTGGAATGGCTTGAAATACCATGCATAGGAATTTGTAGTGGACTCTTTGGAAGTGACTTGGCTTTTGGGGATTGGATGCACGAGAAGTATTTCCTCTCAGTACAGGTCTTTGGCTAGCAAGGCTGGGTAGCAAGCATAAGAGTTGCATGAAACAAACAAACATACATATAATAAGAACAATCATGCAAACTCCCTTGAAAGTGCAACGATTTTAACTTTAAGAATAACAATGCTTATAAGCCAAACATAAGGGAAAACTGAAGTGACGAAACTGCAAGCACTTCTTTATTCTTTTCTACTCAAACTTCAAGGTAAAGTTGCTACTGACCAAGCTAGGTTTGCCAAAACCAACTAAATCTACTCATGCTCCCATTGTGATACCAATACCAATCAACAAGACTAGTCACATAAAAGAGATTGCAGACTAACATAAAGTGTGCGAAAAGTAAACGATAAAACTTCTCATTAATATTTCATTACCGCAACTCACACCAAGGGATACATAGATAACTGACTAAGGAGGATACTTCCAACTGCAAACTATTCTATATGATAACTTCTCTATTCATGATATGACTCTACTTGAAAAGTAAATGAGCAAAAGGTAATGATGTGATACCGCGGCACTCCCCCAAGCTTGGAACAAGCCAAGGAGATGCCTAAACCGATGACGAATTACTCCTTTGGTGGTATTGGAAGCAGCCTTGGATTAATGAAATATTCCTGCATCAAGCGAAGCCTGAGATTCTCTTCTTGAAGCATCTTTACCTCCCTCTTCAAAGCTTGATATTGAATGCAAAACTCAAAAGTGACCAGCATGCCGTGTTCTATCACGGGCATGGAGTCAAGATCCAAAACATGATATGTTGGTGCCTGCAAATCATGAGAAAAGATATGTCTAGCTTTCGTTGGTCCTTCAAAAGCAGGGTTTGTCGGCCTTGCTCTTCCAGAACCTAGCGCCTCCTTCCACTTCTGGCGCTGGTGATCATCTACATAGGGCCTTTTGCCCTTGTCGTCGCTTGAAGAGGCCATGACTCCCCCAAGCTTAAGATCAACTCCTGGCAGAAACAGCTCGAAACAAAACACGACGAGAAAATGATATACAGACCTCGGGGACTCTGGGGGGTTAAATAGGCGAAAATTATACATCGAAACGAAGTCACAGGAGGAAACCGGGACGGAAACGAGTTCCGGGGTGTTCTCACACCCAGGTGGCGCGGCCAGGGGTGGGCCCGCGCCACCTGTGTGTGAGACACACACGGACTCTTTTTCCTCCCCTTTTTCGTCTCGTGATTTTTCATATTTAGTAAAAACAGCAAAAATATTAAAGGAAGAACTTTTCGCGAAACTTTTCTAACTAGAACTGTTACCTATTCGAAAGCGAACTCTGCGGGTTCCTGCAGTTTGTCTTGGATAAATTCTTCCGGAGAAACTGTTTCAATAACATCAACATCTTCATTATAAGAATCTCCAGAAATATAATGCTTGAGTCTTTGCCCATTCACCACTTGTGTAGAATCATCTTTCAATGAAGCAATCTTAATAGCACCTGAGCGATACACTTCCACAATAACATATGGCACTTCCCATTTAGAGAGTAATTTTCCTGCAAAAAATCTGAGACGGGACCTATACAAAAGAACTTTCTCACCAACATGAAACTCCCTCTTAAGAATTCTCTTATCATGCCATTGCTTGACTTTCTCTTTGAAAAGTCTGGCATTCTCATACGCTTCGTTTCTCCACTCATCTAGAGAACTCAAATCTAACAACCTTTTCTTACCGGCTAGTTTAAAATCTCTGTTAAGCTCTCTCACTGCCCAAAAAGCTTTGTGCTCTAATTCTAAGGGCAAGTGACACGCTTTTCCGTAAACCATCTTATAAGGGGACATACCCATGGGATTCTTATAAGCAGTTCTATAAGCCCATAAAGCGTCGTTTAACTTACTAGCCCAGTTTTTCCTAGATCTATTGACAGTCTTCTGCAAGATAGACTTGATCTCCCTATTTGAAAGCTCTACTTGCCCACTAGTTTGGGGATGATAAGAAGAAGCAATTCTATGATTGACATCATACTTAGCAAGAGTTTTTCTAAAATTACCGTGAATAAAATGAGAACCTCCGTCAGTCATAAGATATCTAGGCACTCCGAACCTAGGAAAAATAACATCCTTAAGCATTTTTAACGAAGTCTCACCATCGGCACTCTTTGTAGGTATGGCTTCTACCCATTTAGTAACATAATCAACAGCAACAAGTATATGGGTATAGCCTTTCGAAGGAGGAAAAGGACCCATAAAGTCAAATCCCCAACAATCAAACGGTTCAATAACGAGAGTGTAATTCATAGGCATTTCATTGCATCTAGAAATATTACCAACTCTTTGACATTCATCGCAAGATAAAACATACCTTCTGGCATCTTTAAAGAGGGTTGGCCAATAAAAACCTGATTGTAGAACCTTCTGTGCGGTTCTATCTCCAGCATGATGCCCTCCATAAGCACTGCTATGGCATTTTCTTAATATCTCTTGTTGCTCATATTCCGGTACGCATCTTCTCATAATACCATCAACTCCTTCTTTATATAAATGTGGGTCATCCCAAAAGTAATGCCTCAAGTCATAAAAGAATTTTCTTCTTTGCTGAGCTGTAAAGGTTGGAGGCAAATACTTGGAAACAATAAAGTTAGCATAATCAGCATACCAAGGAAGGTCTCGCGAAGTTACATTTATTGCAGCCAACTGTTCATTTGGAAAACTATCATTAACAGGAACAGGATCAAAAGAAATGTTTTCTAATCTAGATAAGTTGTCAGCCACAGGATTTTCAGCACCTTTCCTATCTACGATATGCAAATCAAACTCTTGTAAAAGCAACACCCATCTAATAAGCCTAGGCTTAGCATCCTTCTTAGTCATAAGATATCTAATAGCAGCGTGATCAGTATGAATAGTAACTTTAGAATCAACAATGTAAGATCTAAACTTATCACAAGCAAAAACAATAGCAAGAAACTCTTTCTCAGTAGTAGCATAATTTTTCTGAGCAGCATCAAGAGTCTTACTAGCATAATGAATAACATTCAACTTATTATCTATGCGCTGTCCAAGAACAGCACCAACAGCAAAATCACTAGCATCACACATAATTTCAAAAGGTAAATTCCAATCAGGTGGTTGAACAATAGGAGCAGTAGTTAAAGCCTTCTTAAGAGTTTCAAAAGCTTCCTTACAATCATCATCAAAGACAAATGGTACATCCTTTTGAAGAAGATTGGTAAGAGGCTTTGAAATCTTAGAGAAATCTTTAATAAACCTCCTATAGAAACCAGCATGACCAAGAATACTACGAATACCTTTAACATCTCTTGGACAAGGCATTTTCTCAATTGCCTCCACTTTTGCTCTGTCAACTTCAATACCTCTTTCAGAAATTTTATGTCCAAGGACAATTCCTTCATTTACCATAAAGTGGCATTTCTCCCAATTAAGAACAAGGTTAGTTTCTTCGCACCTCTGCAAAACTTTATCAAGGTTGTGCAAACAATTATCAAAAGAAGTTCCATAGACGGAGAAATCGTCCATGAAGACCTCCACAATTTCTTCACAAAAACCATGAAAAATAGCAGACATACATCTTTGAAAAGTAGCAGGAGCATTGCATAAACCAAACGACATACGTCTATAAGCATAAGTTCCATAAGGACAAGTAAAAGTGGTTTTCTCTTGATCATCTTTCTTAACAGCAATTTGAGAAAAACCAGAATAACCATCAAGGAAACAAAAATGAGTCTTCTTAGACAACCTTTCTAGCATTTGATCTATAAACGGTAAAGGGTAATGATCTTTCTTAGTAACCTTGTTTACCTTCCTATAATCAATGCACATTCTATAACCAACTACTACCCTTTGAGGAATAAGCTCGTTATTCTCATTAGGCACAACAGTCATACCTCCTTTCTTAGGAACACAATGAACAGGACTAACCCATCTACTATCAGCAATAGGATAAATAATACCAGCATCAAGGAGCTTTAATACCTCATTTCTTACCACATCCTTCATCTTCGGAATTAGGCGGCGCTGATGCTCCACAACTGGCTTCGCATCTTTCTCCATATTAATGGCATGCTGACATAAAGTGGGAGAAATCCCTTTTAAATCATCCAGAGTATATCCCATAGCTCCTCGGTGTTTCCTCAATATCTCCAATAATCTTTCTTCTTCCTTTCCTGAAAGTTTAGAACTAATAATAACAGGATATATTTTCTTATCATCAATATAAGCATATTTGAGGTCATCAGGCAAAGGCTTTAATTCAAACACATGATCTTCTTTAGGCGGCAAAGTGGTACCAAGATCCTCCACAGGTAGATTATGCTTGAGTAATGGTGGTTGACGAAGGAGAATATCGTCAATCTCTTCTCTTTCCTTGCTAAAAACATCACTTTTGTGATCTTCCATGAATTGCTGCAAGGCATTATTAGGAGCAAGAGCAATAGAAGCAAGCTGTTCAACTCGAAAATTTTCATTAGGCGTGTCATTTTCATAAGAAGTCTTAGCAAACTTGGAAAAATTAAACTCATAAGACTCTCCATTAAACTTAGTAAAAAATTTCTCCTTCTTACAATCTATCACGGCGCCACAAGTGTTCAAAAATGGTCTACCAAAAATAATAGGACAAGTTTTACTAGCTTCCTTACCAAGTACTAGAAAATCAGTAGGGTATTTAGTCTTACCGCAAAGAACTTCCACATCTCGAACAATACCAAGAGGCCACACAGTCTCTCTATTAGCAAGCTGAACAACCACATCAATATCTTCAAGTTCACAAGCGCCAATCTCGTGCATGATTTCTTTGTAAAGCTATAAGGGAATAGCACTTGCACTAGCACCAATATCACATAAACCATAATAGCAATGATCTCCAATCTTGACAGAAATAACAAGAACACTTGCTTTCCTGTGCTTTTTAGGATGTGAGAGAATGTTAGAAGCATCTTCACAAAAGAGAATATATTCATCCCCTACATCTTTAGTAACAAGATCCTTCAATATAGCTACAAGAGACTTAATAGTAATTTGCTCATCAGGTTCTGCAGCTTTCTTAGTACTTTTATTAGACACACTTACCAAAGTAGAATACTTCTTTACCTTAGCAGGGAAAGGTGTCTTCTCAAAATAAGGTTCAGGCACAATGCTATCAACAGTACAAACTTCAGTAGCTGCAGCAGGAATATGACTGATAGAATCTTTATAAGGCGCATGATATTTGTTCCAATCTTTCTTTGGAACATCAATATAAGAGGCAAAGGCCTTAAGACAATTAGCAAGTATTTGGGAATCAAGACCATATGCAGCACTAACACCATGAAAGTCATCGGTCTCCATGAAAGATTTAATGCATTCATAATCATAGTTTATACCTGACTTCCTACCTTTGTCGTTTTCCCATCCTTCAGCATTTTCTTGTATACGGTCAAGAAGTTTCCACTTAGCATCTTCTTTCATATGAGTAAATGATCCAAAGCAAGAAGCATCCAAATAATTCTTATCAGGAAGAGTAAGCCGCGCATAAAAATTATTAATAACAATATTATTGGGGAGCTCATGAATGGGGCATTTGAGCATTAGTAACTTCAATCTCCCCCACGCTTGGGCAATACTCTCTCAATCATGAGGCCAAAAATTATATATCCGATTATGGTCTTTATGAATTTCACTTGGAGGATAAAACTTGGAATAAAAGAGAGGCACAATATCCTCCCATGCCATAGATGGACCATCTTGGAGTAGTCGATACCACTCCTCAGCTCTGCCTTTCAATGATAATGAGAATAATTTCTTCTTAACCTGGCTTGGTGAAATACCTGCACATCTAAACAACTCGCATAATTCATGTATAAGTAATAAGTGATCACCCGGATGGACAGTTCCATCTCCTGAATAGCAGTTATCAATAATACGCCCAACAATTTTCATAGGTATTTTAAAAGGATCAATTTCAGCAGGCGGTGGCGGTGGTGGTTCCTCCGCATGTGCAGCAGCAGCAGTAGTAGTAGATGTGTTTCCAAATAGGAAACCAAATGGAGAGTTCTCCATAGCAGAGTAAAATAAAAGACAAAATAAAAACAATACTCACAGCGACGGTTACCTTTACCAATTCCACTCTTCAATAGCGCTACACTCCCCGGCAACGGCACCAGAAAATAGTCTTGATGACCCACAAGTATAGGGGGTGTATCGTAGTACTTTCGATAAATAAGAGTGTCAAACCCAATGAGGAGCAGAAGGTGTTGATGAGCGGTTTTGATCAAGGAATCACTGTAAATACTAGCAAACAGGTTTTCAAGAGTATTTGGTGATACGAGTAAATAAAGTGCGAGTAAATAAAAGACAGTAGTAGCAATTGCAGCAAGTGGCCCAATCCTTTATTCAGCAAAGGACAAGCCGGTTGTATACTTATAATAACCAAACGTTCTCAAGGACACACGGGAGTTTCTGTCAAGAGCTTTCGCTTCATAGAGCCAATAGTATTTATTGGTTTGGTAAGTGTTATGGGGGTGAACCTGTGCTAGCGCACTACCCTTACTAGGATAAATACACACTTGTGATTATACCCCTTGCAAGCATCCACAAATACAAGAAAGTAATTAAGATAAATCTAACTACAGCCTTAAACTCTAAGATCCTACGCTCCCTGGTGCAATGGTTTCCCAACGGAGGTTTAGGTTTCTGTCACTCCAGCAACCCCACAATCGGTAGCCAAATACACAATGCATCTCACTAGGCCCATAAATGGTGAAGTATCATGTAGTCGACGTTCACATGACACCACTAGTGAAATAGCACCACAACAATATCAAACCATTAAATATTTCTCAACAATAATTCACTACTAACATCTTGACTTCTCCCATGTCCTCAAGAACTAAACGAACTACTCACAAGACATCATATGGATCATGATCAGAGGTGAAATAATGGTAAATAACAATCTGAACATAAACCTTAATTCAACGGTTCCACTCAATAGCATCAACTACAAGAGTAATCAACACCGGGAAAGTTTCCCCTATGAATATAACAAGATCCAACTCAAGATGTTACAGCGGGACGGCGTGGTGATGGTGGAGATGAAGGTGCTAGTGATGGAGATGATGATGATGATGATCCCGATGAAGTCCAGTGCGATGGTGATGACGATGGCGACGATCTCCCCTCTCCGGGAAGGAATTTCCCTGGCAGATTTCTCCCTGCCGGAGAGCTTTCTCTCTCTGGTGTTCTCCGCCCCGCAGAGGCGGCTGTGTCTAACTCTGAGCCCCCCCCCTTGACTTAGGTTTTTGGGGACAATGATGTACGCGGAGGGGCGAGACCAGAGGTGGGCCAGGGTGGCCCCACGCAGGGCTGGCGCGGCCAGGGGTGGGCCCGCGCCGCCCTGGCGTGTGGAGCCCCCCTGGCTCCTCTCGACTCCCCCTTCTAGCTTCCTGAGTCTTCTGGGAAAATATAATTTCTGGGTATTTTCCTGGAATTTTCATGATCTTCAAAATATGGTCTCTTGATGGTCCTTTTTCCAGCAGAATCCTGACTCCGGCAGCAACTCCTCCGATGATCATCAAACATGTGAAAACAAAGGAAATAACATAAGTAACTTATCTAAATATGAAATATATCAATGAATAATAGTAAATTATGATACAAAATAGTGATGCAAATTGGACGTATCAGATACCGGTCAAATCCATTCTTTTACCGCATTTAGGACTTACAAAGAATGAATCCCAGTGATTCTCAGGGTACTCAGTGCGTCCACCAGGATTTTTTTCGCGTCGTAGACATGGATACATACCAGCAGAGCGCATCCATGTGCGTATACCAGGCCACACAGGACGGATCCCGGGGTCTTACCTTCGTGATAAATCACGGCATTCGAGTTTCGTTGCGATAACGCAACTCGAGAATCTCATATCGCAGCCAAGTTTTGACTGATAAAATCAAAGAACTCCGAACTTAAATTAACTTCCTCCAATTCCCTCCCGATGGGAGTAGTCTCTTTGCATTTTGTCTCTATATAGTCGAAGTTTATATGATATACTTTCTTCATCCTCGATACTGACTATCTCATCCTCTATCGGGTGCGCGCTCAACGCTCCCGATGGGAGTAGCCCCCGAGGCTATGTTTGAATACTTGTAGTCAAGCATAGGCTCAAAATTCACTTCGTCTTTTTTCTTGTAATTTCTCCTGTTTACCAGCCCCTGAGCCCAAGGCGAGGTCTTTTATATCGTGCAACCACACTCTCCCCTTCTTATTTCTTCTCCTTTTGGTATTTTATCGTCTGCTACGTGCATAATTTAACTCCTTTGTAGAATACATTTGTGGGCCTTGCTTATCACGGGGGCCCGATAATACGTGCTTATAAATAAAGCACCTTTTGGCAAGGGTAAAAACCCTAATCAGATTCCTCCTCCGCCGCATCATCTTCTCGCTGCATCTAGGGTTTCTAGCCTTCTCCCTTTTCCACATGGCTGACGCAGATGGTTCTCGTTTGAACCTTAGCTCTTCGGTGGCGCCGCGAGGTCGGGGCCGCCCTCGTGGAAGCAAGAACAAGAACAACACAACTCCGGCCGCCGCAGGATCATCATCGGCCGCTCCTGTCAAGCGTCATCCCGGCCGCCCACTTGGTAGCAAGAACAAGCCTAAGGTGACTGGCGCTGCCCCAGGTCCAAGCGCTCCATCTCCTGCTACGCCCGCTGCTCCTGCTGCTCCTCCCAGAATCTTCTCTTTCTTCTGCATTGCCATGGCGCAGTGCCGCGAGATTCAGCGTCTGCCGCTGAATTTCACCAAGTTCATGGACGGGCGAGAGCTGCGAGAAGCGGTTCTCCGCGAACAATCTGGCAGTGGGACTCCATACGAAGTGGAGGTTTGGTATGATGGCAACGGCGAGCAGTATTTTAAGGGTGGCTGGTCGCAGTTTGCAGAAGACCACGACATCCATCAAGGCTTCTTCATGACCTTCGACTTCCATATCGGCACATCAAAGTTCGACGTGAAGATCTATGACGGCACTCAGTGCCAAAAGGAGTATGAAGCTAAAGTCCACTTTCATTAGGATCTTCTTTATATGTAATGTCTTTTCATAGTGTCTTTGCTGCCGTGCTATATGTAATGAATATTCGTACTTTGCTTTGACGCTTTTATTAGTAACATGAAAACAAATCATTGTTTTGAGGTATGCTTTATATATATCGGGTTCCTTGCGAACCATTTGGTATGAAGAATATCGGGTTCTTTTGTGAACCAAATTGTTTGAAGAATATCGGGTTGTCTGCACAACCTTATAGTGAAAAAAGATCTCTATGTCGTGATACAAGTTTCTTTTGTATGACCCGAGGGTTGAAGCCCCCGAGCGGAGAAGTAGAAATACTTGTACAATTTTGTCGAGTTCAACCCAAGAAACCCGACCTATGGCCTCATGTTCTGGGTTCAGAAGGTTAACTCAAATTTAATGATACTACTAGATTTATTCTACGCGTAAAAATGTTGTAACTGCTCCGCATTCCACGGGTTGCCCTTGTCTTTTCCTGTCTTCTTGTCTTGTAGTCGATATGCTCCTCCTGGTATCACTTTTGTGACGATGTAAGGTCCCACCCAAGGGGACTCTAATTTGCCGTGGCTGTCTTGCCTGAGTCGCAAAACTAGATCTCCCACCACGAAGGATCGTGGACGAACTCGACTACTGTGGTAGTTTCGCAGGCTCTGTTGATACTGCGTGGCTCTTTCTAATGCTTTATCTCTTGCTTCATCTAGTGCATCGACATCGTCTTGCAATGCTCCTGTTGATGTTGTTTCATCGTATGCCGTTACTCTTGGAGCCTCGTGTGTAACTTCGACTGGAAGCACGGCTTCTGCGCCATGGACTAGGAAGAAAGGAGTTTCTTGACTTGCTGCATTGGGCGTGGTTCTTAGACTCCAAAGAACGGAGGGCAATTCATCTACCCAAGCGCTCTTGGCTTTCTCGAGAGGTGCTAAGAGCCTCTTTTTTATCCCACTACATATCAGGCCATTGGCTCTTTCGACTTGCCCATTTGTCTTCGGGTGTGCCACAGATGCAAATTTGAGTTTGATTCCTAATCCTTCGCAGTAACTCTTGAATTCCTTTGAGGTGAAGTTTGTCCCATTGTCCGTGATGATGCTATATGGTACGCCAAAACGGACACTACAACAAAATCATCATATTACGACGTTTTCCGTGTGACGCATTTATATTCGTCTCTATTCTACTTTGAAACCCATATTTAGGGACGCTTTTTGAGACGTTTCACGTGCCGTCACAATTTTTATATATAAAGGTAAACAAAATAAATACTTTTGCTAATTTATGGATATGTTGAGACGAATTTTAACACGTTTTAGTACGTCTCTATAAGCAGGAGCGTATTTTCACCCTGGATGTAAATTTTTACCTGAAAATTTTAGTCTTGGCGCTAATTGCTTTTTGGTTTTACCACTTCCAAAAATCTCCGCGCCATCAGTTTCGTAAAGTTCCTTGATATATTCCTCAACCTTTCCCCTTCACCTCTCCTATTTTCCCCATCTAGATCCGATTTGTCCTCGCAGCGCCGCCGCCGCCTTCCCTGTCGCTCCATGCCTTCTTCTCGCCCTGGCCTGTCGCTCCTCACCGTATGCTCGCCACCGTCGCCGTCGCGTTGGTCCCATCAACTCGCGTCATCGCCCTCGGTGGTCCGGTCCCAGCGTCGTCTTCCCCCGTTCGTCCACGATCTTCATCAAAATCATCGGTGCCCGGTGGAATTTCCTTCGTCGACGTCTCCTGTGGTGGTAAGCGGCAACAGCCTCTTCTCCTCCTGAACCTTGTTCGTGCTGCTCCTCCCTAGTTTATCCATTCCTGTCAGATTTTGAGAACAGTGCCGCCATGCTCCGTCTGCACAGGTTCCTCGCGCTTCTCCAGCACCAGCGATTGCCACCGCTGTTCGTAGCCACTCGAGTCAAGGAAGGATGACAAGGTATTACAAGTTAACAACAATAAAATAATTTGCACTTCTCGCTTACTTTCAGTTTCATCTGTACTTTATAATTGGGTATTGAACGTTTCTTCATGATTTGGTGGGATGAGCCCTTGATGCGATTCTCTTTGGGCATTGCAGTTTTTTAACTCGAGTAGATGGTGCATCCCTGAATTACTGCTGCCTCGATCATAGCCATGGGATAATGTGCAGCACCTCCAACAGTCCAATCACCTTGTCTGCATCAAGGATTCCTAGTAAACCTGATGCTTGTACTTTGTATGAATTGTATTTTGCATAATCTGGTCACCAAGTCTTGATATTAATGTATTCTGGATGTTTAGATTCTAATCTAAGAAATAACATTTGTCTTCTTGACATAAATGATTAAACTGTTATAGCATTAGTGCATTAAACATTAATTAGTACTCCCTTCGTTTATAAATATAAGATGTTTTAGATTTGTGAAGCAAATGTATTATTTTAGTACGTAGGTTCACTTGAATATACACACTAAAACTTGTCTCATCTTATATTTATAAACGGAGGGAGTAATACTTAGCTCTTCTATAGCGTTACAAACCAGCCATTGTAGCACATTGGCTACATCTCCATGTTAATGAATCAGTGATGGGAAACTCAGCTCATGGTAATGGCTCTGATATTCTGAACCTTTTCTCGCATGCTTTCTCACTGACAGTTAAATTCACAGAAAAAGGGACATAGTTTATTCTGTGTTTTCTAGCATTCCAGAATCCAAACACTGGAGCACCATTGAATTTATGCAGCATGAGGCTCACTATGCTATATGAATTATGAGTAGTTTGTAATCAAATCTTTACTCTTTTTATGGTCAAGACATGGTTTACCTAGTTTTGCAAGGATTAGTGGACGGAGCACAAATGGTTCTTATTCTTGTTACATGGAGCAGGTACTTTCTATCATAGAAGTCTTTTTTTCGTTGAGCTAGGGCAGTTTTGATAAATATAATGTATTTGATGATTAGTAAATTTCATAAATTTCGTTGTTCTCATGTACTATGTTATTCTCAGCAATATTTTATATTGTATATAGAACATGGAGATTTGAGATTTACAACCCAAGGAACAATTATGGAAAATCCTTGGATGTATCCAACTGAGAGGAAACAAAGGAATCTCTGTGGGAGAACTAAATTTCTGATTTTTTTTTGCTTTGGTTTAATCTGTGATTATCGTCGAGGTAGAATGATGAATGTTTATGTGAATAGCATATATTAGCTTAATGTAAAATTTTGAACAATTTTCGTATTGTTTCATCACACAAGTTATAAGTTCATACTGTTGAGATGCTTATGTGCCACTGTATGGCATGATCCTGTAGTTTGCAGTCAAACGTTCTTCAATGTGCATCTGGATACAGTATGCAGCTGTTGTACCTAGTAGTTTTTTCGTGTCTAGTTTCTAACACTCTCAAAAAATTTAGGTAATGGTAGTGAGGAACCAGGAAAATATTTTGTGTTTTCAATGCAGAACTGGTCGCATATCTTTTTTTATTATCAAATGAATTTGTCATATTGCAACTTCTGGCTTATTCTAGGCCATTTCTAACTTTCACCCCTGGGGTTACTTTGCAGATTAACCGAGGGATTTAGTATTAAACAAGAATGAACTGGAAGCAAATGAAGGCCTGATGCACTCCCTCCACACAAAGCTACACATGGATTTAGTATTAAATTAGAAAGTCGTTATTTTCATGTAAAGGATAACTTTTCCTGTTCACTATCTTTCCTGGTGTATTTGCATTCTTTGTATCTACATTTGATGGTGTGAACTCCATTTGCTATTAATATAAGTTCTTGCTGGTTTGCTCTATAATTTATGGTGTTTTGTTTGTATAATATAATACTAGTGTATGCTTTTTTAGGTATTAATTGCACAATATAAAAACAAATACAGGAATATACAAATAAAATGAATTATACCACCAGGTATCCACCTAGAGACGCTTTGTTACAATTGGCATGCTTAATTACATGTGTATTACGAGATGTACACGCAGAATATAAATTTTGTGTATAAATTTTAGTATATATGTACATCATAGTGTATACTAAGAAACGTCCCTACGGTCTGTTGACATGCATTCTAAAACGTCTTATACATCTGTAGACTTGCTTTTGAATGTCTCAACAAATCGTCTTTATACCATGTATACACGCTTAGTGAGCGTCTCTATGGTCTTGAGACGGTGCATAAGAAGACGCTCCAAAGACGCTTTAGAGAAGCGGCTCTACAGTCGTCTAGAGATGAAATTTCGTGTCTCAAGTCTTAGAATTTAGCGTCTTTAGGTGCTTGTTGTGTTGTAGTGGGAACACTATTGACTTGATGAAGTTGATCGCTGCTGTCGAATCTTGAGTTGTTACCGGGGCTGCTTCCACCCACTTGGTAAATTTATCGACTGCCACTAGCATGTAAACATGTCCTCCTGGCCAAGATTTGTGCAACTTTCCCACCATATCGAGACCCCATTATGCAAAGGGCCAGGATAATGGTATTGGCTGTAGCTCTGCTGCTGGTGCATGTGGTCGAGATGCGAATCTTTGGCATGCTTCACACTTCCGGACTATATCTTTCGCGTCTTCGATGGCTGTTAACCAATAGAATCCTGCACGGAACGCTTTTGCCGCTATTGCCCTGCTGCTTGCATGATGGCCGCACACTCCGCCATGTATATCTTTTAGTATTACTTGTCCTTCCTGAGGTGTTACACAACGCTGCAAAACGCCGGTAATACTTTTCTTGTATAATTTCCCCTGCAACACGACAAACGCTTTCGATCGTCGAGTTATCCTCTTGGCTTCTACTCATCTTCTGGTAACTGTTTGTTTATCATATACGCGAGATACGGCTGCATCCAGGTTTCTTCTATCATCATGACTTCCTCGGGTTCCAGCGCAGCCCCCGAGCTTGCTGCAGTAGTCAAACTTTTGATACTTTTTATTGACCTTTCTACTATTTCCTCCTAGAATACTCCAGATGGCACGGGTAGACACTGGGACCCGATATTTGCTAAGTTATCGGCTTCTTCATTGCTGTTTCTGCTGATGTGCGAGACTTCGCATCCATCAAATGTTCCTTCGAGATAGTGATATAAGTTCTTGTAGGCCATCATGTTGTCATTGATTGTGTCGCATCTATTCATAACTTGTTGGACGACAAGATTTGAATCCCCAAATATTTTTAGTCGAGTTGCTCCACATGCTTTGGCCATCTTCATTCCATGTAGCAGAGCCTCGTATTCTGCTTCATTGTTAGAAGCCTGCTGACGAGGGGTTAACTCGACAAATGTCCTAGATGAAGGACTTAGGATCGGGGAAAGAGCAACGACTAGAGACTCCGGGATCGAGATTGGCACACGATGTACCCAGGTTCACGTCCCCGCGGTGGAGGATCGCTACATCCTGCTAGCAATCTAGTATATGATCACAATGGTGTTTACATGGTGCCGCCGTAGGCGGAGTATTGTATCTAGTCTATGTCTAATCTATCTTGTATATCTAATATTGCTTGTCTATGATATTTGATGTCTATGAGATTGTGTTTTGTCTTAGATATCTCTCTAGGGGCGCCCTTGCCTAGCTTTATATATGCAACCGGGCAAGAGATTACAAGTGTCCTAGTCGAATACAGATTAGAACCTTCCTTCTTCGTCTCCAAGTCAATCTTCGAGTCCTTGTAGTTCTCCACCTCCTTAATGGGCCGGGCCCGGTATATTAATCTGTGAGTACCCGAAGGGCATATCCATGTCAGTAGCCCTCGAGACTCAATTCGAGTTGCAGACTCGGGTTGAGTCTCCAAAACTTCAAATCTTCATCCATCTTCAAATGCTTAAATCTTCGACTTCTTGAATTTTCGACTTCAATTCTTTGACTTCCTGAAATCTTTGATTTCTCCAATTTTTGACTTCAGTTCTTCGACTTCCTGAAATCTTCGGGTTCTTGAATCCGCGCTCCCGATGGGAGTGAAATGTCTAGTTTATTTTCTGGTGCTTGCCACCGACAATGGACTCGAAATTTTGCTTCCTCGCTCTTCATTGATGATCTTCTCGAAGTAAATCTTCATCGGGTGCGCGACCAGCGCTCCCGATGGGAGTAGCCCCCGAGGCTATGGTCGTATACTTGTAATCGATCATAGGCTCCAATTTTCTTCTTCTTCATCTCCTTTTGTTGAATTCTTTCTCAAAATTATCTTTCTATCAGGTGCGCGGCCAGCGCTCCTGATGGGAGTAGCCCCCGAGTCTATGTTCGGGTACTTGTAGCCAGACATAGACTCAAGTTGTACTACTCGAAGAAGTTCGGCTCCTGTTGAAGGACTTGATGATTTTGTCGACTCCTGCAGAAAATATGAATAATTATGAAATAATTTGCCTCTCGAAGAAATATTGCGTTTGCATATTGCAACAATGATGTAGTAGTATGTAAAACAAAAACTCGATGTTTTTTGTTTAATTTTGTTGCTCGTACGTAAGACCCTTTCGTTACCCTGATGCACTTCACGGCTCGATCAGCTACTCAGGTCAGACGTAAATTGATGCGTGTGCCGCATTTGAATTTCAAGATACTTGCTAAGCCTT
This sequence comes from Dactylis glomerata, assembly GCA_007115705.1. Taxonomy (NCBI): domain Eukaryota; kingdom Viridiplantae; phylum Streptophyta; class Magnoliopsida; order Poales; family Poaceae; genus Dactylis; species Dactylis glomerata. Next base: position 666,198 of record QXEO01001691.1, read on the forward strand.
TTTGTTATCCTGACGCCCAAGATTTTGGCCTTGCCAACCGTTAGTCGAGCTTCATGCGACTGTAAACTAAATTGACAAGTATTCGACAAGGAACGCCAGCTAGCTACTAGGGCTTTCACAATTTTTCGAAGTCAATGATATGCAAGATGATTTTTCATAACGGAGCCCCTGAGTCTCGGTTGCGGTGAAAGGTAAATAATAATCGACTCTTGGAAGAGGAAAACTTAGCTTTTATCGAGTGCGCCCTGGTCGGCGCGGCCGTAGTTGATGATGTAGAGGTAGTTGAGGTCGGCGAGTTGTTGTTGACGATGACGTAGTCAAGTTGTTATCGTAGAATCACAATCACGTTCGGAGGCGAAGCTGTTGTCGAGCCCCCGAGCGCTATTGGGATCGTCGCGTTGCTGATGTCGACGAAATCGCAGGTCTTGAGTGTGAGTTTTCGTACTCAGGGGCGAGTTGATGTCGAGCCCCCGAGCGTTGCCGATAGTTTGCGTGAGTGCGCGACGACGATGAGCCCTCGAGCGTGGCAAGCCGCAGTTGACGCCGTAGTCGACGATGTTGAAGACGAAGTAGTCAAGATATTTTTCTCCAAATTATTCGAGTTGCCCGTGCAGTTCCAATAACTTGTCGGTAGAATCTTTGGCTAACTCGCAGTCTATATACGTGTATGCGAGAATCACGAAGTCTTCCACTTGATTTATTTTGCTTTGAAGACGTGCTTGCTTTTTTCCAGAAGTCTTGAAGCGCTCGATCTAGACACGCCGCTGTTTCATATCGAAGACTTGCATCACCAAATATGCTGATTTTCTCGGATGCGATCGGCCAGAAAAATCCGTGCAGATGCATCTTGACGCAAAATCCATACGCGCAGCTTTTTTTTTTGAGCTCTGATCAATTTCTCATAATAAATTCTTGATGACGGCGCACCAATCTCTGAGTATTGATGCGATTTTTCCTTCTCGGAACTTGAACCTTGCGTCTCCGTTGATTGAGTTTCCTTCCAGATGAAGTAGTAATTGGAATCCTCTTTCCTTGAAAATCTCGCCTAACTTTTAGCTTTTCTTCATCGCATTATACGGACGCGCTGCCGGACTCGACTCCATCTCCCGACGGATATTAAGCCTGCTGCTGCTGATCGCGACATTTTTCCGACTCGACGAGGCGCTGATGACCATAAATAGAAGGAACTGTCGATAAACACGAAACCGGGCAGGTACTAGCCGCCGATGATCTTGCTGTTGTCGATGATCTTGTTGTTGTTGTTGAAGAATTTCGCCGATGTAGCTACTGCTGCCTCGTCGGCAGCCGCAAATTTTGCTGATCTTGTCGATGAAAACTTGAAGGACCCCACCCGGATAACAAAATCCAGTCGCCGCGATCCCCACGGTCGACACCAATTGACGAGGGGTTAACTCGACAAATGTCCTAGATGAAGGACTTAGGATCGGGGGAAGAGCAACGACTAGAGACTCCGGGATCGAGATTGGCACACGATGTACCCAGGTTCACGTCTCCGCGGTGGAGGATCGCTACATCCTGCTAGCAATCTAGTATATGATCACAATGGTGTTTACATGGTGCCGCCGTAGGCGGAGTATTGTATCTAGTCTATGTCTAATCTATCTTGTATATCTAATATTGCTTGTCTATGATATTCGATGTCTATGAGATTGTGTTTTGTCTTAGATATCTCTCTAGGGGCGCCCTTGCCTGGCTTTATATATGCAACCGGGCAAGAGATTACAAGTGTCCTAGTCGAATACAGATTAGAACCTTCCTTCTTCGTCTCCAAGTCAATCTTCGAGTCCTTGTAGTTCTCCACCTCCTTAATGGGCCGGGCCCGGTATATTAATCCGTGAGTACCCGAAGGGCATATCCATGTCACCTGCGGAAAACTCATCCTTAAGACGTACTTTAGTTTGTCGCCATGCGGCGATATCAAGATTACTCCCGCTCCTGCGCATTGTACTCTTTTAGAACCGTCGAAGTACATTGTCCATACACTCGATAGATCTGGCGGTCCCGTGCTCTGCAGCTCCAACCATTCTGCTGTGAAATCTGGCAAGATTTGCGACTTGATTGCCTTCCTCTTTTCATACGTGATGTCCATGGGAGATAATTCGATTTCCCACAAAGAGACACGTCCTGTTGCTGAAGGATTGTTCAATATGTTCGATAGTGGCGCTTCATTGACCACTATAATTGGGTGCACCACAAAGTACTGTCGCAATTTTCGTGCTGTTGTAAAGACACTATATGCGAGCTTTTGATAATGCGGGTACCTCTGTTTTGTCAGGGATAACACTTCACTGATGAAATATACCGGCCTCTGGACGCCGTGGGCTTTTCCTTCTTCACTTCTTTCGACTACTAATACTGTACTCACCACCTGATGGGTAGCGGCGATGTAGAGTAGTAGTGGTTCTTTTTCTTTTGGTGCGACCAGCACTGGTGGCGTGGAAAGCACTTTTTTCAGCTGTGCAAAAGCCGCGTCTGCTTCTTCTGTCCATTCAAATTTATCATCTGATTTCTTCATAAGTGCATAGAAAGGAAGCGCTGCTGCTGGTTGATGGCGTGTGGTTAACGTGGGAGCAGACTGTCCTTGTGCGTGGTGAATAACCAGCCCGTTGGGAACCCCAAGAGGAAGCTATGATGAGTATAGCAGCTAGTTTTCCCTCAGTTAAGAAACCAAGGTTTAATATCGATTAGGAGAGGAGAGACAAACGACTGAAGGTGATGCGGAACCTGCACACACACAACCAAGTACTTTGTTCCCAACTTGCGATGAGGTTGTCAATCTCACCGGTTTGCTTGAAACAAAGATTATGAGCGTATCGAGTGAAAACAATATAGTATGCGAGTAAAGTAAATAGTGCGAGTAAAGTAAACAGGTGATAGCAATATGATGTAAATAGGACCGGGGTCCACAGTTCACTAGTGGTGTCTCTCCATAAGATAAATAACACATGCTGGGTAAACAAATTATAGTTGGGCAATTGATAGAATAAAGATAAACGTGATATGTCAACAAGATCACTATGAGATTTACTCTGGGCATTACAACAAAATACATAGACCGCCATCCAACTGCATCTATGACTAATAATCCACTCCCGGGGATATCAATCCGAACACCCCAGAAGTATTAAGTTGCGAACAACAGATAATTGCATTAAGCAAAGTGTGTAATGTAAACAAAGCATATGCCCTTGAGCATATGAATGTTGTTTTCTCCCTAGTAGCAACAGCACATCTACAACCTTAGAGGTTTCTGTCACTCCCCCAGATTAAATAGAGGCATGAACCCACTATCGAGCATAAATACCCCCTCTTGGAGTCACAAGCAACTACTCGGCCAAGATAGCTACTAACAACGGAGAGCATGCAAGATCATAAACAACATAGAGATAACAAAAGATAATATTCGGTACAGCAACTTAATCATAAACACCAATATTCATCGGATCCCAACAATCCAATCATGTAGAATTACATAACGGTGATCTCAATCATGTAGGGCAGCTCATGAGATCTAAACATGAAGCACATGGTGGAGAAGACAACCATCTAGCTACTGCTATGGACCCATAGTCCAAGGTAGACTACTCACTCATCGCTCCGGAGGCAAGCATGGCGATGAAGAAGACCTCCAGTGGCGATTCCCCTCTCCGGCAGGGTGCCGGGAAGAGCTTCTGGACCCTCCCGATCTTCGGGTCGACGGCGGCGGCGGATCGCGATGTGTTCTGGAAATCTGATCGGGTACTTAGGTTTTTTTCGTCGGGGGGTCTTTATAGGCGAAGGGGCGATGTCAGAGGAGGAGCCAGGCGCCCTCACACGGGGCCCGCGCGGCCAGGGGCCTGGCCGCGCCACCCCTACATGTGGGGCCCTGGTGGCCCCCCTCCTACTCTCCTTCGGATCTCTGGAAGCTTCCGGGTAAAATAAGACTTCAGGAACTTGTTTCGTCCAATTCCGAGAATATTTCCTGTGTATCACTTCTGAAACACAAAAACAGCAGAAAACATGAAACTGGCATTGTGGCAACTCGTTAATAGGTTAGTTCCGGAAAATGCATAAAAGTGCCACTAAGTGTAACGGAACAATAGGCAAATGGTGTAAAAACAAGCATGGAGCATCAAAAATTATAGATACGTTGGAGACGTATCAAGCATCCCCAAGCTTAACTCCTGCTCGTCCTCGAGTAGGTAAGTGATAACAAAGAATAATTTTTGAGGTGACATGCACCTACACAATCTTGATCATATATGTAAGCATTTGTGAGCTGGGATCATAAGAACTTAAAACATGGGCATGAAGATATAATCATGACAATAAGAAACTTAGCAACCATGTTGTAAACATGCACATGAACACAAACAAAAGATCATGAAAATGAAACAATGAAAGTCAAACGTGTGTTCAAATCATAAGGAAAAACATACAAATGGTTTTCAGCTTGTCCTTCAAAGAGAGCAACACATAAATGCATAGGACACCTTCAAGTTTAAGAGGGCGACTAGATACAAATAATTTAAGAACAAGTGAAACCAACAATATGAATCAATCAATGAACTTTGGGACAATGCATATCTCACTAAGAATGACAACTATGCTCTCTTAATGGTGCATAAAGAAAGAAGGTGGTGACTCAACATAAAAGTAGAAGAAAGGCCCTTCGCAGAGGGAAGCAGTGATTGCAAGTTTTATAACCTTCAAAAATTATGGTACTTACCGGCTTTGAGCTCTCATTGCCCCCATCATAAGCATCTTGAATGGTTAAAGTTAATGCGAGAACAATTATGATGCATATGGTTGACAAATCATAAGTTGAAGACCTCGTGCCCCGTGAATACGAGTACCCAAACCTCATGCTACTTTACTTAGAGTCCCAAGCAAGGCTCTTGTCATTGTAAGTATATGCATATCATTGAGAACCGCCAATGGGATACCTCCGTGCCCGATGACATGGAACAAGCCTACACCAAAATGACAGGACAAGCAGACAATGAACACCTCGACATCTCTTTTATTTGCCTTTTGTTTAGCTTTTTATTGTGAGATGCGTCGTCGTATGTTCACCATGGGTATGCTGCAAATTTCCACCATGAATTATGCATGGCTTAGATTGGCGGCCCGGCGTTTCCCTAACACATATACAAAATCCATGATCCCCACAAGATTCCCAATTCATTTCACACTGCGGGCATCCGTAAACAAAAGATCACGATATCAACTCAAATAAGAAGTGCAATGTTGAAAGCTTGCCCCATGACAGCATGGATGGGCTAGAATCCAACTTACAACTTGCAAGCATAACAACTCAACATAAGAGACCACAATGTCAAATTTTTAAGAACAGGAAAAAGTAAAGTGTGCCTTCTGGTTCGTGAGAGCTTTACTGACCGAATTTTGCATAACACTGGTAAGAGTTTAATTTGAAGAGAAAATAAAAGCAAGTCAAATTTACTTGGAATAGCAAATTGCTAGTAGGTATGTATGGTGGACACTTTGGAAAACTTTGGCTTTTAGGAGTTGGATGCACGAGTAGAGCTCATACTCAGTACAAGGCGAGGGCTAGCAAAAGACTGGGAGCGACCAACTAAGAGAGCAATAATGGCCATAATCATGCAAAGCGACATTAAAAGAAGTATAAGATGGCATCAAAAGTCAAAAACTAAATGATCATGAAGGCTATTGGCGACTTTGTAAGAGTCTAACATGTGTGAGCATGTGCCAAGTCAACCCAAATAAAGCATCAAGGAGAAAACCAAAATAATGCTTCCATACAATAAAAACAACGCATAATTTTTTCAAAGGCTCATTAAGCAATCTCAGTTATTTGAGACAAGTCATGCTACAGCAAAACCACTAAGCATACTATCAAAAAGACATCAAGCATGATATGAAAAAGCCTAAGCCGCAGTCTACACAAGCTCCTTCTTGTACCACTATTTTGCACAAAGCTTTTTCTCTTTTCTAACACCATTTGAAATTTTTAAAGACACCTCTTTTGATGAAAACCAATAAAGATCAGTGGCAAAAATACACCTTGATGAAAATATATGACAAGGTCTGAACGCAAATCAAGGCGAAAACAAAAACCAAAAGCAGTAGCAGAAAAAGAAGAACGCTCGATTTTTAATAAGAGTGAAAACTAGAGCGTTCTTTGCAAATGAAAACGAGTACATCTCCTCCAAAGGAAATTTGTTGGGGTCCAACCATTTATTGCAGCAAACAAACAAACTAAACCAACTAAGAAAACTAAAACAACTGACGCTCCAAGAAAAACACATAGTGCATGAAGCAATAAAAATATAGTGTCTTGAAAGGTGACCTGATTTTTGCCGATGAAGAAGGGGTGCCTCGGGGGCATCCCCAAGCTTTGACGCTTGTACTTCTTGGATATTTCTTGGGGTGATGCATGGGCATCCCCAAGCTTGAGCTTTTGTCCATTCTTCACTCATCTCATCATTCTCCAATCCCTACATTTGAAAACTTCCTTCATACAAAACTAAACACAATTCTATTAGCAACATTAGTGTAAGCATAACATATAATCAACCTCTTTTTGCTTCAGGTTTCAACTCAAAACCACCACATATATAGCAAATACTACTGTATCAACCTCCCAAAAAGTTTCGTGATCAAAAGAACTCAAAAGAAAGCGATAAAGTGGCAAACACAAATATTGGCAGAAATCTGTCAAAACTGAACAGCTGACAAAGGTAGAATTTTTGAGGGGTTTTGTGTTGCTCAAATCAAAAAGTGTTCAACTAAAAAATTTTTGGATATAACCTGGGGCATATGCACAAGAAATCGCAGGTCCAAAAGATAAACAGAGAATTTATACGAATTTTTACGGTGCAGCACCGAAAACAGTTTCAGGACAGCAACATCCCCAAATCTTTACCTCGCTCAAATTAGAGGCTTCTCTTGGCACAAAAACGAAATAAACAAGATAAGGAGCGGTCATTACAGTAGTAATGACTTCCAAGACTCAAATAAAAGAAAAATTACTGAAAAGAAAACATTGGGTTATCTCCCAAGAGTGCTTTTCTTTAACGCCTTTGAGCTAGGCGCAGAAAATTGCGAATCAAGTAACATCAAGTGATGAAGCTTCAAGCTCATAATTTGCTCTAAGAATAGAGTCAAAAAGTAATTTCTTTCTTTTCCTAGGGAAGTGTTCCATACCTTTCTTTAGTGGGAATTGATATTTGATAGTGCCTTCCCTCATATCAATGATGGCACCTACAGTTCGAAGAAAGGGTCTTCCCAAAATAATAGGACATGAAGCATGGCATTCAACGTCCATAACAAGAAAATCAACGGGAACAAGGTTATTGTTAACCACAATAAAAACATCGTTAATCCTTCCCAAAGGTTTCTTCTTAGCAACATCGGCAATAGGAACATCAAAATAACACTTTTGAAGCGGTGGTAAATCAAGCATGTCATAAATCTTTCTAGGCATGATAGAAATACTAGCACCTAGATCACATAAAGCATGACAATCATAACCATTAACATGCATATCAATGATGGGTTCCCAACCATCTTCTAACTTCTTGGGAACAGAAGCTTTTTGCTTCAACTTTTCATCCCTAATTTTTATGAGAGCATTGGTAATATGCTTAGTAAAAGCAATATTTAAAGAACTAGCATTGGGAGTCAAAGCAAGCTTTTGCAAGAACAAAATAACTTCAGATATATTGCAGCCATCAACATCAAAATCATTAAAAGAAATAGAGCTATCATCTCCTACACTCCGAAAAATTTCAGCACTCTTTTGAGAAAAAGTTTTGGCTGTTTTAGGCTTTTTAACACAAGGAGTGGGAGTTTTCTCTACACCAATTAAAGTAAGAGGAATGCTACCAGTAGGAGCAACATCATTAGAGGTAGTAATAGTACATACCTTCATCTCTCTAGCCATCTCATCTTCTCTTTCCCACCTGGCATGCAATTCCGCTAACAATCTAATATTTTCATCAATTCCAACTTGAATAGCATTAGCGGTAGCAAAAACATTGTTCTCTTTCACATCATTAGGCAACACTTTTAATTTCAGAATTTCAACATCATGAGCAAGGCTATCAACTTTAGAAGCAAGAATATCAATTTTGCCTAACTTTTCCTCAACAGACTTGTTAAAAGCAGTTTGCTTACCGATGAAGTCCTTGAGCATTACCTCAAGCTCGGAGGGCGCGGCCCTAGTGTTGTTGTAGGAATTACCATAAGAGTTACCATAACCATTACCATTGGTAGAAGGATACGGCCTATAATTGTTACTAGCAAAATTGTTCCTATAAGCATTGTTGTTAAAATTATTGTTTCTAGTAAAATTCACATCAACATGCTCTTCTTGAGCAACCAAAGAGGCCAAAGGAACATTATTAGGATCAACATGAGTCCTATCATTAGCAAGCATAGCCATAATGGTATCAATCTTATCATTCAAGGAAGAGGTTTCCTCAACAGAATTTACCTTCTTACCTTGTGGAGCTCTCTCGGTGTGCCATTCGGAATAATTTACCATCATGTTGTCAAGTAGCTTCGATGCGGCGCCCAAGGTAAGGGACATAAAAGTGCCTCCAGCAGCTGAATCAAGTAGGTTCCTTGAAGAAAAATTCAGTCCTGCATAAAAAGTTTGGATGATCATCCAAGTAGTCAGTCCATGAGTGGGGCAATTCTTTATCATAGATTTCATTATTTCCCAAGCTTGAGCAACATGTTCATTATCAAACTGAGTAAACTTCATAATATTGCTATGCAAGGATATAATCTTAGCAGGAGGATAGTATCTACCAATAAAAGCATCCTTACACTTAGCCCATGAATCAATACTATTCTTAGTCAAAGACAGCAACCAATCTTTAGCTTTTCCTCTCAAAGAAAAATGAAACAACTTGAGCTTAATAATATCACTATCAACATCCTTATATTTCTGCATCTCACATAGCTCAACAAAATTGTTGAGATGAGCTACAGCATCTTCAGTACTAGCACCAGAAAATTGCTCTTTCATAACAAGGTTCAATAAAGCAGGCTTAATCTCATAAAAGTTTGCAGCAGTAGCAGGTGGTGCAATAGGAGTGCAGATAAAATCACTATTGTTTGTGCTAGTAAAGTCACACAACTTGGTGTTTTTAGGATTGGCCATCTCAGCAAAACGAAAGTAAACAAGTAAAAACAACTACCAAGGATTCTATTTTTTTGGGTTTTTGATATAAAGCAATGCAGGTAAAATAAATAAAGTAAAGCAAAACAATAACAAAGTAAAGGATGTGCGTGCGAAAACTCCCCTCGCAGAAGTCTTCTCTTCCTCCCCGGCAACGGCGCCAGAAAATTAGCTGCTGCTGGTTGATGGCGTGTGGTTAACATGGGAGCAGACTGTCCTTGTGCGTGGTGAATAACCAGCCCGTTGGGAACCCCAAGAGGAAGGTATGATGAATATAGCAGCTAGTTTTCCCTCAGTTAAGAAACCAAGGTTTATCGAACAGGAGAGGAGAGACAAACGACTGAAGGTGATGCGGAACCTGCACACACACAACCAAGTACTTTGTTCCCAACTTGCGATGAGGTTGTCAATCTCACCGGTTTGCTTGAAACAAAGATTATGAGTGTATCGAGTGGAAAACAATATAGTATGCAAGTAAAGTAAACAGTGCGAGTAAAGTAAATAGGTGATAGCAATATGATGTAAATAGGACTGGGGTCCACAGTTCACTAGTGGTGTCTCTCCATAAGATAAATAACACATGCTGGGTAAACAAATTACAGTTGGGCAATTGATAGAATAAAGATAAACATGATATGTCAAGAAGATCACTATGAGATTTACTCTGGGCATTACAACAAAATACATAGACCGCCATCCAACTGCATCTATGACTAATAATCCACTCCCGGGGATATCAATCCGAACACCCCAGAAGTATTAAGTTGCGAACAACAGATAATTGCATTAAGCAAAGTGTGTAATGTAAACAAAGCATATGCCCTTGAGCATATGAATGTTGTTTTCTCCCTAGTAGCAACAGCACATCTACAACCTTAGAGGTTTCTGTCACTCCCCCAGATTAAATAGAGGCATGAACCCACTATCGAGCATAAATACCCTCTCTTGGAGTCACTAGCAACTACTCGGCCAAGATAGCTACTAACAACGGAGATCATGCAAGATCATAAACAACATAGAGATAACAAAAGATAATATTTGGTATAGCAACTTAATCATAAACACCAATATTCATCGGATCCCAACAAACCAATCATGTAGAATTACATAACGGTGATCTCAATCATGTAGGGTAGCTCATGAGATCTAAACATGAAGCACATGGTGGAGAAGACAACCATCTAGCTACTGCTATGGACCCATAGTCCAAGGTAGACTACTCACTCATCGCTCCGGAGGCAAGCATGGCGATGAAGAAGACCTCTGGTGGCGATTCCCCTCTCCGGTAGGGTGCCGGGAAGAGCTTCTGGACCCTCCCGATCTTTGGGTCGACGGCGGTGGCAGATCGCGATGTGTTCTGGAAATCTGATCGGGTACTTAGGTTTTTTTCCGTCGGGGGGTCTTTATAGGCGAAGGGGCGATATCAGAGGAGGAGCCAGGCGCCCTCACGCGGGGCCCGCGCGGCCAGGGGCCTGGCCGTGCCACCCCTGCGTGTGGGGGCCCTGGTGGCCCCCCTCCTACTCTCCTTTGGATCTCTGGAAGCTTCCGGGTAAAATAAGACTTCAGGAACTTGTTTCGTCCAATTCCGAGAATATTTCCTGTGTATCACTTCTGAAACACAAAAACAGCAAAAAACAGGAAACTGGCACTGTGGCAACTCGTTAATAGGTTAGTTCCGGAAAATGCATAAAAGTGCCACTAAGTGTAACGAAATAATAGGCAAATGGTGTAAAAACAAGCATGGAGCATCAAAAATTATAGATACATTGGAGACGTATCAAGCGCCTTTTCTCCCAATCGAGCAACGAAACGACTTAATGTCGCGACGCGTCCTGCAAGTTTCTGGACATCGTGTAGTTTCGTGGGTTTTCCCATTGTTAAAATTGCTTGAATCTTCTCTGGGTTCGCCTCTATTCCTCGTGCTGATACCAGAAACCCCAAAAGTTGTCCTGCTGATACGCCGAAGGAACATTTTGTCGGGTTAAGCTTAAGCTTGTACCTGCTCAGGTTGTCGAAGGTTTCTGCCAAGTCGTTGATTAAAGATTGCTCCTCTCTTGTAGTGATGACCACATCATCAATGTAGACTTGGATGTTGCGTCCTATTTGGCTCCCGAGGCAGTTTTGCATCATCCGTTGATAAGTTGCTCCTGCATTTTTTAGGCCGAACGACATTACTTGGTAGCAAAACACTCCGTACGGTGTGATGAAGGCCGTCTTTTCTTCATCTTCCTTCTTCAATTTGATCTGATTGTAACCAGAATACGCGTCCAAAAAGGAAAGCCTCGCGCATCCTGCTGTTGAATCAATTATCTGATCGATGCGGGGTAGAGGGAAGGGATCCTTTGGACAATGTTTATTGAGAGATGTGTAGTCGACACATACTCTTTGTACGTCTGTGTTCTTTTTGGGTACGATAACTGGGTTCGACACCCAACTCGAAGTTTTGATTTCTCTGATAAATCCGGCATTTTCCAGCCTGTGCAATTCTGATGCTACCGCCTTCCTTTTAGGTTCATCAAATCGTCGTAATGGTTGTTTGACTGGCTTTGCCTTGGGATCTACATTTAAGGCGTGCTCGACGAGTTCCCTGGGAACCCCTGGCATGTCTGATGGACACCAGGCGAAGATTTCTCAGCACTCACGGAGGAACTCGACGAACGTGCTTTCCTATGCGGGATCCAAGTTCACCGCAATTGATGTTGTCTTGTTTGGATCTGTAGGGTGGACCTGGATCTTCTTCGAGTCCTGAGTTGTGTCGAAAGCCTGATCTGGCAGGGATCGTCCAACGTCGGGTAGCACATTATGATCTGTTTCTCCTTTTAGCCTCTCATATTCTGCTGTCATGCCGAAGGTTTGCGCCATCCTATTGAATTCTCTGTCACATGTGTTGGCTACTTCAAAGCTCCCTTGCACTGTAATTATTCCTTTGGGTCCTGGGATTTTTAGCGTAAGATACGCGTAATGAGGCACTGCCATGAATTTCGCAAATGCTGGGCGCCCCAGGATTGCATGGTATTGCGATGGCCAGTCCATAACTTCAAATTCCAGCTTCTCTCTGCGGTAGTTGCTGCTACTGCCAAAGCAGACGTCGAGTTCTATTCTTCCCAAAGGGTAGTTTGCGGCTCCTGGTACTATTCCATGAAAGGAGCAGTCTATTGGCTTTAAACTCGACAGCGAGATACACATTGCTTTCAGTGTTCTAGCATATATCAGGTTGATGCCACTCCCTGCGTCCATAAATACTCTTTCGATGTAGTACCCTCCTATTTGTGCCTTTAGAACCATAGGCGAGGGGCCTGGCCTGGGAACTTTCCTTGGGTGGTCTGCTCTACTGAACTTAACTGGTTGATCTAACCACCGCAGGTACTCTGTAGTAGCTGGTGGTGATGATATTGCTAGATTTACTTGCCTGGATATGCTCTTTTGCTCTTTCTTCGACTTAGGCACCGGTTGAATCATAGCTGATATGTAAACTTTTGACTCTAGGTGCCTTGCTAGCCTTTGCATTTGATATCCTTGAGTTGTGTGCTTCTCTTCTTGCCATCCTCCTTGGTTTGAACCCATGGCGCTTTGTAGCCTTAGGAATGTTCTACAATCCTTCATCTGGTGATTTGAGACTCTTTTTCTATCAAGATATGCGTAGTGGATTCGACAAGGTCCATATAACATATCCTCGGCCGAAGGACCGGAGTATCTCGATTTTTCTACTCCTTTTGCCTGAAACCTCCTGTTTACATATCCTTCCTCTTCTTCTGCTGCGTAGCCCGCGGCTACCTGATTTCGCCTTCCTTGGTTATCCCTGCTGCGGTGTCGTCTCCTCTGTCTGCTTATTCTGTCGATTTCTGGTGAACGTCCCCTTTTGTTATTATATGCGTCTTCTCCATCAGCAAATTTGTTGGCATCTTCCATTAGCTCGGCTACTGTTGTAGGTCTTGTTCTTCCTATTTCTTCCACGAGATATGAGCGACGAAGTCCAGCCGAAAAAGCGTCTATTGCTCGTTCGTCGGAGACGTCCTCTGCTGAGTTTTTGATTATACTCCATCGTTGTATATAAGAACGTAGAGTTTCGCCTTTCCTTTGCACACACGCCTTAACTTCCTCCAGTGATGCTGGGCGCTTGTATGTTGAACGAAAATTTCTTGCGAATTGGCTTTCGAGTTCTCCCCAACTTCCAATGGATTCGTTGGGTAGGGTATTCAACCACGATCGTGCTGCGCCGGTGAGGTGTAGCTGCAAACTTTGCATTGCAGTCGCTTTTGTTCCCCCTAATATCTGCACTGCCTGCAAATAATCCGATAACCACAGGGTAGGTTCTTGCAACCCGTCATATTTATGTTGATCATGTGGTAATTTGAATCCTTTGGGTACCCGAGTTTTGTGAACCCTGCGGGTAAAGCATAATGCGCCCATCTCTTTATCGTCGTCTTCATAATTTTCTTCCCTCCAGGCGTGGCGTGATTTATTTACTCGAGCATGTGCTATTATATTTCTTGTGTCCTCCTTCCTCTTTTGTCGCCTTTCCTCTTCTGATGACTCACTATACTCGTTATCTATGAAGTTGTATCTGAGCTTCTCCTTTTGCTTTTCTTTGTAGCTTGTCGACTTTGTGTCTGGACCTTTTTTCCTGATCTTGCTCTCCACTATTCCGAGGTTTCGTATCGCGGCTCGGTGCATATCCTCCCGCGGATCCCCGGGTTCTGGCCTTGTAGTTAGTAAATACGCCTGTGCTGCTATCAACGCTGCTTCTGGCGTTTCTTGCATGAAGTCATCTTTCTCCTCTTCTAGCTGTGGGGTAGGGCTCCTCGAGTACCTTTCTTCTCTGCTGCGTGCTTTTGCCCCCCTGTTGTGTTTTGGGTCTCCGCGCCTTTCTCTACTGTACTCGAAATCCTCACTGTAGTCATCCCAGTATTCCTCCCTTGATACACTGTTATTGTTTTGAAGAACCGTGTCTCTTTCCTCCCTTAGTTTCTTTCTGTGTTGGTATAATGCATACTGATATCCCATTAGAACTTCTCTTCTCGATCCTTCGTGTACTTCTGTACCATGATTGATAGCTGACTTGATCATTCTCCATTCGCCAGCCGAAACGTGGACTTTCACCTTATCCTTTTTGTTGTGTTCCTTTATTTTGTCGACTTGCCTGTCGACCTTTTTACTTCCTTCGTTGTTGTTCTCCTCTTCTGCCTCAGTGATAATGACGCATAGCTGATGCACTTTGGAGACGCCACTGCTTCCAACGGCGAAGTCCCTTGCACTGTTGTATGTTTGACTTACCCTATCTTCTGAGTCAAAATTTTCCCAAATTTTGTCGCCTTCTGCGATTGGCGCTTTTTCCAAGCTGACCGGCGAGTTTACCTCGCTGGAAGAGCCTTCTGATGATTCCAGTATTACCTCTGTTTCGGGCTTGCTCGCCGACGGATCTGGTTTCGTCGAATCCGAGAGGCGGGATGAACCCGATGGTCCGACAAAGATGCTCAGACTTCCAATTGTTAACTCCATCTCCTGACTGCCGTCGAGTTCTGAACTGTTGTTGGCTAAAAGCGAAAAAGCCGTCGAATTCATGACTCCAACGCCCAGAGTCCCCACGGTCGGCGCCAATTGACGAGGGTTAACTCGACAAATGTCCTAGATGAAGGACTTAGGATCAGGGGAATAGGGTGTCGGATGAACTCGAAGGTAAAGGTTAGTCAAAATAAGTGTATATCGAAAGTAAACTTGGGTATTCAACCTGGCTTGCTTTCAATCTGCCCTACACCGTCCCCTCCTGGCCCCTATATATAGGTGGCCAAGTCTCGAGGATCGGGTAGGGTCCGATACAGATTACAATATCGACATACGGTAAGAACTCGTATTCGACTATCATTACAATTGGGCCTAGCTTAACGGGCCTCAGGGGTACTCAACTAACGGGATCTATTAACTATACCCTTGTCGAAGGGTGCCTCGTTTACATGGCAAAGTTTAATGGCGGGAATGGAGACCTTTAAGCGAGGCTATATGTGGCGAGTGGGTAATGGAGCATCTATAAATGTGTGGTCTGATGCCTGGCTTCCCAATAGTCCGAACAGAAAGGTGTTAACCCCAAGAGGAGGCATAGTTATCAGCAAGGTGGAGGAGTTACTGGATCCTATCACGGGTACTTGGGACATACAACTGCTGACAGATAATTTCCTCCCAATAGACGTGTACAGAATACAGGATATCCCTTTATCTCCATGGGATTCTGAGGATGAAATGGCCTGGCAGTACACTAAGAACGGTATGTTCTCTATAAAATCTGTGTATCATATTGAGTGGGATCATCAGTTCGGTAGTAGAGGAGTGAGAAGGGATGCAGCCTCGACGGCCACTATCAATCCGATATGGGAAAAGGTGTGGAAGCTGACAGTTCCGCAGAAAGTAATTTTTTTCACATGGAGGGCATTACATGGAATCATCCCATGTATGTGTGTACTTGCAGATCATCACATTGAGAGAAGTGGGCAATGCCCAGTGTGCGACAGGGATGCCGAAGATTTAACGCATATGCTATTCAAGTGTAAAGGAGCTAAGGAGATTTGGAAGAAGCTTGGCCTAAAAGAGGTGATCAAGTCTGCTCTGCAAATTGATCGGGCAGGCAGTGCAGTTCTAGAGTTTCTCCTAGCTACTTCTATAGGCCAGGTGTCAGGTTTGGGCGCTTTACCTATACACGAAATAATAGCCACCACTGCATGGTTCATTTGGTGGCGCAAGAGGGAGATTAAGTATGAAGGCAAAGCTCCGCCGGCAAACCGAGTAGCTCTGTCAATCAGAGCCATGGTGGCTAATAGTATGAAGACAAAGGAAAATAAACAGGGTGTACCAAAGATAGGTTGGTCGCGTCCCCCTGCAGGTTTTGTAAAACTGAATACTGATGCTGCAGTTGACCTAGGGGCGAGGATTGCATCATCAGGATGTGTGATCCGAGACTCACACGGACAGTTCATGGGTGCCTTTTGCGGAAGAATCAATGGTGTGATCGATGTCACGACTGCGGAGGCACAGGCTCTTCGGGATGGTCTCCGGTTTGCTGAACGTGTTGGATGTACTCGACTATATGTGGAGTCTGATTGCATGGAGGCAATTCAGGCTCTGACGGATCCATTACATAATAGGATCGTGGGCTCTGCTTTTCTGGATGAGTGTCGGATGATCTTGGCAGGATTTAGTTCGACACGGATTGCCCATTGTCCAAGAGATGCGAATAAAGCTGCTCATATGGTTGCTAGATCGACTCAAGTTTTAGATTCTGTTGTTTGGCTAGATGATCCACCTGAATTTCTTATTCCACAGCTGGTGGAAGATGTAACCTTGTTTTCTTAATTAATAAAGGTCGTTTGTTCAAAAAAAAAAAGTTATTACCTTATAGTACGTTGTCAATGAGTTTTTTTTTTGTGAGGGGCGGGGGGGAGGGAGTTGCCAATGAGATTTGTTTCTTTTAATTTAGACAATATTTTGGTTAAACGAATATGGAATGCAAACAAAAAATTTAATTTTATTATTTTTCTAACCCCAAAACTAGATCGAGATCGTTACAAGCCGAGTACGAAGCAACTTCTAAAACTTGGTCTTTGACTAGACTTTGTAATTCGCTCGATTCGCTTAACAACACTAGCTGCCACGATTCCTATGGCCGCTCACTGCGGCAACTCCACCTTCCTTTTTGGACCCAGCAGAGTAAGAGAGTCTAGTGGCAACATCAAAATTGATGGTTTTGAACGAATTCAAACTACCAAGTCACCTCGTACGAGGGAAATTATGCAAATCGTGCATTCCGTTGTGCGCCATCCTCTTCTTCTGTTTTGAACGAATTCGAACTACAAAGTCACCTTGTACGAGGCAAATTATGCAAATCGTGCATTCTGCCGTTCGCCATCCTCTTCTTCTCTTCTAAATTCAAATACAGGTATGATGTGTACAACATAGAACACTACGTGCTTCTTAGGATAAGTTTTGCGAGCCACATCATATACATTATAGGATAGTTCGTAATAACAACGCACAGGCCACATTATGTACACCATATGATAGTTCGTCACAACCACGCGGATAACATAACAAATCAACTTCAACTCATAAAAATGAGATCAGCCAGAACTAGTCCTAGTTGGCCTTGTTTTATAGAAGAAACAACCATAAGCACCTGTCAATCCTAGGATTCAACACGGATGGTCTAACTTCAACTCACAAGTTCAGACAAAAGCAGAAGAAAATAAGGTTGCATCTATGATATGTTACAGACCCGGAAGATACAAAATAACTATGAACCATCCAAGCTTAACCCTTTACAAAGAGCCGGAGTGTTCTCAACCTTCTGTTGAGATCTTCAAGACTTAATGTTCCACCGCCATAATATAGCCCTGGATTGAAATGCTACAAATTGAAATCCTTCCATAAGTTTTGGTATAAATATATCAAATTTCTCATGTCAGTTGCAACCAAATGAATCCAAAGAACGCCCATGGATTGAGATATAGCAGAACTCGCTAGCACAGCACAGGAAAAAAGAAGCAGTATATCTCGGAGTTCACTAGGCCCTAGAACAATGATAAATTGATAATGCCACAATATTTCTGGCTCCCAGATAGAGTAGCCATGCTGAAGTTGAAAAACAAATACAAATGAAAATCAACAGTTTTCAGCTGGCATGACTCCATTTCACAAAAAAGATCAGCACACCAAAAGCTATATGTACTACCAAGTATTAACTAGAGACAGGCACAATAACACAGAACCATCCTTCAAAATGCGAGGTGACAAGTAGAGATTAACACAGATGGCAATTCTCTGCAGGGTATGATCTATTGCTTCTTGTTCTTCAGAGGACCCTTGGGGATCTTGGAGAGGTACTTCTCGTCAACGATGGCATAGTACTTCTTGAGTTCGATCATGGCCTTCTCACCAAAAGCATCAACCTTGTCATCATACTTCTCATACAGAACTGGCACTGTGTAGAGCACCACAAAGACTGCAGTCGGAGAAACAACGGATGTCAGTTTACAACTCGCACGGACAATTAGAGTAGTTATGAATGACGATGGATGTCTTGCAGCACAAGAAATAATTACCTATATATGACAATGTCAAAAAGTTGCAGCAGCTCCCAAGAACAGAGAGAACCCAGAGGCCAGCAACCACCTGAGTACACAAAGAACAATCACATGTTCGTGAGCAGGATAGAAGAAAGCACACAACATTAAGCATGGAGAAACTGAAGAGATGACCAACATACAATGAGGAATTTCTTCAGATCACGACCCTGACCAATCTCCCTCAAGGTAGAGAAGCCACGGTTGATCTCATATCTCAGTGAGCGCGCAATGTTCACAATCGTGTCCTCTGGAATTTTCACCTCAGGAATGTTTGGGGGCGACCTACAAAGAAGAGTCGATCAGCAAATTTAAACGCTAGTGACGGACACCACAATCAACAGCAGCATGTCCACAACAAGTTCAGTCAATTTCAGTTTGGAAGCGAGGAGAAGCTTACTTGTTGATGAAGGTGCAGGCGTTGGACCAGAGGAAGAGGGTGGCCAGGGAAAGGATGAGGCAGTGGCCCAGCAAGGTGAGCAGATGGTACTCCATGACCTCGAACAGGAGCCAGATGGCCGTGGCGCCGGCGAGCACCCCTCCGGAGATCTTCTTGTTCCTCCATAGAACAAGATCGGCAGCTGCAAGCAAGGCAAAAGGAATTGTAAGCAATTCGCGTCAGGCCAAACAGCCGAATAAACATTGACACGGTTCAGCAACTCCAGATCTTCCCCAGATCGGATGGAGCATGTTAGGGTTCTAGAGCCACGACAAACTGTGCCGCCGTCTAACCGTCGCCATTAATTAATTAATCGAATTAAACAGCCAAATCATGAACTCGCTGCGTAAGGACGAACTATAAACCCTCCGAGCAAAGCTACAGAGCACGCTAAGATCATGGATCCTATCCTACTGAAGCTAGTTAGGAGCTAGTATGAATGAAGTAGTAGCAACAGCAGTTCGAAATCATAACACAAGCGAGACGAAACGAGATCAGATCGAATCGGATCTACACCTAAGAAGACTTGCGATCTGGAGTACAAAAAAGCTGGGAGGGGGCTTACGCTTTCCGCCGCCGAGGACGGCGTGCACGGGCTTCTCGCGGCCGAAGAGGCGGTAGATCTTGGATTTGGCGGCGGCCGCCGCCGACGAGGAGGACCCCTTCTTCTTGTCGTCGTCCGAGTCGGACGACGAGGACGAGGAGTCCCCGTCGCCGTGAAACTTGTCGGAGATTTTGTCCATGACCGACTCCATCACCGACTCGTGCTCCTCCTTGTGCTCCGCCATGCCCTTCTCCCTCCGACGAACAAGAAACCCCCAAGCTTTTTCGGTTGGTTTGGGTTTTTTTTTCTCTCTCGCTTTGCTCACACAAAGATCTCCGGGTGCGCGTAGCCAGGGTAGGTCGCTTTATACACGGGCGTGATGCGATCTCGGCCGTCCGTTCGATCAGAGCCAAAGCGGTTTGAACACCGGGTAGCTTTGTCCGCGAGGTGGCAGATGCGGCCCCCGAAAATTGAATTCGCCTCACCCCGTCACCCGCCGATTAATGGCGAATTGAAACCGCGGGTACGGATCGGGGCCCAGCGAGCAGTGAGAGGTGGGGGTGGGTTTGCAGGTAGGCGGAAGTGCGTAGTCCTTCGGGGTTAAGTTTAAAGACGTGGACAGGGAGGCGTCCTCGTCGCAGGCACGTCCGTGGGACCCACGAGCAGGTGGAGATCGCGAGGTTGGAATGAGGGGAAGGTGACACGTGGCGTGCGAGCGAGATCCGTCGGCGGAGAGCGATGGACGGGCGGTACCTGAGGAAGAGGGTAAACTAGAAAGGTGGACTTGTCGTCTCGGAAAGTTCTAGAGCAGGGACGACTTCGTGGAGCACATAACTTGGTGGCGAAGGTGCTACGTCACAGATTAATGGACTGATTCACCCGTAGAAACGCATGTCCCGTTTTTGGAACTATTAGCTATTTATTTTTAAATATTTCAAATCATATTCCCTCTGATCCGTTCGTAAATCAGCGACAATTATCATGGAACAGAGTGGGTATCTTAAAATATAAAATTTAAGAAAAATCCTTGAGAGAGGCAATGATGTATAGTAAAAACATGCAAAATCTTAATACAAGCTACTCCCTCCGTCCCAAAATGTAAGCCTTTTTAGAGAGCTAACTAGCTCTCTAAAAAGGCTTACATTTTGGGACAGAGTAATACTTCATACTAGCTACAAAAAATAATAAAATATGACAAGATATGACAAGATATGAAGTGAATAGTGCCCATTTTAACACTATATAATTTGTCGGATTATGTCATTTTTTGTGTAGCCTGAATTTATGATACACATGTGGTTTTTCTTATTTATGTATTAAGTTCCTATGTTTCAAATGGGCCATATTTTTGTCCTAACTAACGGTAGGAGGGCCCCTATATTCATTTAAGAGAACAAACGACACCAAAAGTCGCTCGATTAATGAAAATTCTATTGTATAAAATCTATACAAAGAGACAGAACCACCAAGCTAAGTTAGATCTACAACAGTGCTACATAAAAGTAGAAACACTAACAAAGTTAACATGACCATAAAAAGGCTACGCCGCCAAAAGCGTCATCATCAATCGCACTCACATACTACCAACTCTAAAAATTCCACGGTGTGTGCTCTTCGTTTCCTACATGAGAAAAAAGAAACCAAGGGCACATCCGTTAACCTCGAGGGGATGACAAACACGGTTGCCAAATGGACATACGTCGAAAGTGCCATAGGATGTCGTGCACCCCGAACCTAAAGCTAGACACCCCACCACCAACTAAAGAAAGTGAAATGGAATACGCTGTCACACTAGTTCGGCTAAACGTGATATAGGGTCTTCACTCGAAGAGAAATGATACGTCTCAAACGTATCTATAATTTTTGATGCTCCATGCTTGTTTTTACACCATTTGTATATTGTTTCGTTACACTTAGTGGCATTTTTATGCATTTTCCGGAACTAACCTATTAACAAGTGCCACAGTGCCAGTTTCCTGTTTTCTGCTGTTTTTGTGTTTCAGAAGTGATACACAGGAAATATTCTCGGAATTGGACGAAACAAGTTCCTGAAGTCATATTTCACAGGGAAGCTTCCAGACATCCGAAGAGCTGACGGAGGGGGCCACGTGGGCCCCAGACACAGGGGCGGCGTGGCCACCCCCCTGGCCGCGCCAGCCCCGTGTGAGGGGGCGTGGTCCCTCCTCTGACATCGCCCCTTCGCCTATATATACCCCCTGACGAGAAAAACTGATGTCTACGCACTTCTATTCTTGTAGACACTTGTTGGGCCTCCAAGTGCAGAGGTTTGTAGAACAGCAGCAAGTTTCCCTTAAGTGGATCACCCAAGGTTTATCGAACTCAGGGAGGTTAGAGGTCAAAGCTATCCCTCTCAAGCAACCCTGCAATTACGATACAGAAAGTCTCTTGTGTCCCCAACACACCCAATACACTTGTCAGATGTATAGGTGCACTAGTTCGGCAAAGAGATAGTGAAATACAAGTAGTAGTGATGATTATAAGTAGTAACTGTGATATGAAATAAATATCGCTGCGAGCAAACATGTAACAAAACAGCAAGTAAACGGTGTGCAATGCTTGGAAACAAGGCCTAGGGATCATACTTTCACTAGTGGACACACTCCCAACAATATAACATGATTGAACAAATAAACAACTTCTCTCCACTGTGGTACTCTGAATTACTCTCCTATTGAATAACACTAATCATTGCGTAGTGGCTACAGAAGCACCCCTTAAAGTTCATCAAGTACTTGACAAACACCACTCATAGAGACATCCAAATCAGATCACAAATCAAGATAGAAATCATTGTGACTTAGACCAAGTACTAACACGGTGCACACACTGTCAACTTTACACCATGAAAGGAGGAATAGATCACTCAATACTATCATAGTAATAATTACTCTCATAATCCACAAGAGATCACGATCATAGCCTAAACCAAGTACCACCACGATGCACGCACTGTCACCGTTACACCATGGCAGGAGGAATAGATTACTTTAATAACATCACTAGAGTACACTATAATAATTAAGCATAGGAGTAGCATAATATCTGAATAATAACATCTACTTGTTCAACATGATACAAAGCTCACGATCACATAAAGATCACATCATGGGAGAGAGAGGTGAACCACATAGCTACCGGTAGAGCCCTTAGCCCCGGGGATGGACTACTCCCTCCTCATCATAGGAGACATCAAGGTTGATGGAGATGGCGGTGAGGTCGATGGAGACGGCGGAGACGGTGATGGAGACCGATGGAGATGGCTCCGGGGGCACTTCCCCGTCCCGGCAGGGTGCCGGAACAGAGACTTCTGTCCCCCGAAATTCGTCGGTGGCGGCGGCGGAACTGCGGAACTCTTTCTGGAAATTTGCCGACTCCCCTAGGGTTTTCCGTCCCGAGGCTTCTTATAGGCGAAGGGGCGATGTCAGAGGAGGGCCAGGGCCTGCTCACACATGGCTGGCGCGGCCAGGGGCCTGGTCGCGCCACCTGTGTGTGTGGGGCCCCTGTGGCCCACCTCCTACTCCTCTTCGGATCTCTGGAAGCTTCCGGGTAAAATAAGACTTCAGGAACTTGTTTCGTCCAATTCCGAGAATATTTCCTGTGTATCACTTCTGAAACACAAAAACAGCAGAAAACAGGAAACTGGCACTGTGGCGCTTGTTAATAGGTTAGTTCCGGAAAATGCATAAAAGTGCCACTAAGTGTAACGAAACAATAGGCAAATGGTGTAAAAACAAGCATGGAGCATCAAAAATTATAGATACGTTTGAGACGTATCAAGCATCCCCAAGCTTAACTCCTGCTCGTCCTCGAGTAGGTAAGTGATAACAAAGAATAATTTTTGAGGTGACATGCACCTACACAATCTTGATCATATATGTAAGCATTGGTGAGCTGGGATCATAAGAACTTAAAACATGGGCATGAAGATATAACCTTGACAATAAGAACTTAGCAACCATGTTGTAAACATGCAAATGAACACAAACAAAAGATCATGAAAATGAAACAATGAAAGTCAAACGTGTGTTCGAATCATAAGGAAAACATACAAAAGGTTTTCAGCTTGTCCTTCAAAGAGAGCAAAACATAAATGCATAGGACACCTCAAAGTTTAAGAGGGCGACTAGATACAAATAATTTAAGAGCAAGTGAAACCAACAATATGAATCAATCAATGAACTTTGGGACAATGCATATCACACTAAGAATGACAACTATGCTCTCTTAATGGTGCATAAAGAAAGAAGGTGGTGACTCAACATAAAAGTCAAAGAAAGGCCCTTCGCAGAGGGAAGCAGTGATTTAAACATGTGCTAGAGCTTTTCATTTGTAAAACAGAGAGATAAAACTTGATTTTGAGAGGTGGTTGTCTTTGTCAACGACTGGCAATGGGGTTCTTACTATCTTCCATACAAAAATAAAGCAAGTTTTTGAGAGAGAGATTGGCACTCTTGTGCTCTTTTTATAAAACTTGGCACTCCTCCCCACCTTTTCCTTTCACATACCATGGCTAACCGATTCCATCGGGTGCCCACCAACATTCACATTCATTGGAGGAGTGCCTTTTTTCTTTTCTTTTTTCTTTTTTTTTCTTTTTGGAATAAGCAATATGGAAGATAGCAAATCCGACCACTACGTCCCCATGAGCTGAAAACAGTGTCACAAAACGAGAAGTATTTTGAAGGTTTTTGAAAGGTAGCACACAAAATTTTTACTTTGGAATGGCTTACAAATACCATGCATAGGAATTTATAGTGGACACAATCGAAAACTTTGGCTTTTAGGAGTTGGATGCACGAGTAGAGCTCATACTCAGTACAAGGCGAGGGCTAGCAAAAGACTGGGAGCGACCAACTAAGAGAGCAATAATGGCCATAATCATGCAAAGCGACAAAGCGACATTAAAAGAAGCATACGATGGCATCAAAAGTCAAAAACTAAATGATCATGAAGGCTATTGGCGACTTTGTAAGAGTCTAACATGTGTGAGCATGCGCCAAGTCAACCCAAATAAAGCATCAAGGAGAAGACCAAAATAATGCTTCCATTCAATAAAAACAACGCATGATTTTTTCAAAGGCTCATTAAGCAATCTCAGTTATTTGAGATAAGTCATGCTACAGCAAAACCACTAAGCATACTATCAAAAAGACATCAAGCATGACATGAAAAAGCCTAAGCCGCAGTCTACACAAGCTCCTTCTTGTATCACTATTTTGCACAAAGCTTTTTCTCTTTTCCAACACCATTTGAAATTTTTAAAGACACCTCTTTTGATGAAAACCAATAAAGATCAGAGGCAAAAATACACCTTGATGAAAATATATGACAAGATCTGAACGCAAATCAAGGCGAAAACGAAAACCAAAAGCAGTAGCAGAAAAAGAAGAACACTCGGTGCACGATAAGAGTGAAAAACTGAGTGTTCTTAGCAAATGAAAACGAGTTCATCTCCTCCAAAAGAAACATAATGTGATCTAACCATTTATTGCAGAAAACAAACAAACCTAACCAACTAAGAAAACTAAAACAACTGACGCTCCAAGAAAAACACATAGTGCATGAAGCAATAAAAATATAGTGTTTTGAAAGGTGACCTGATTTTTGCCGATGAAGAAGGGGTGCCTCGGGGGCATCCCCAAGCTTTGACGCTTGTACTTCTTGGATATTTCTTGGGGTGATGCATGGGCATCCCCAAGCTTAAGATTTTGTCCATTCTTCAACTCATCTCATCATTCTCCAATCCCTACACTTGAAAACTTCCTTCATACAAAACTAAACACAATTCTATTAGCAACATTAGTGTAAGTATAAAATATATTCAACCTCTTTTAGCTTCAGGTTTCAACTCAAAACCACCACATATATAGCAAATACTACTGTAGCAACTCCCCAAAAAGTTCCATGATCAAAAGAACTCAAAAGAAAGCGATAAAGTGGCAAACACAAATATTGGCAGAAATCTGTCAAAACTGAACAGCTGACAAAGGTCGAATTTTTGAGGGATTTTCTGTTGCTCAAATCAAAAAGTGTTCAACTAAGAAAAGTTTGGATATAACCTGGGGCATATGCACAAGAAATCGCAGGTCCAAAAGATAAACAGAGAATTTTCACGAATTTTTACGGTGTAGCACCGAAAACAGTTTCAGGACAGCAACATCCCCAAATCTTTACCTCACTCAAATTAGAGGCTTCTCTTGGCACAAAAACGAAATAAACAAGATAAGGAGCAGTCATTACAGTAGTAATGACTTCCAAGACTCAAATAAAAGAAAAAGTACTGAAAGTAAAAACATTGGGTTATCTCCCAAGAGTGCTTTTCTTTAACGCCTTTGAGCTAGGCGCAGTAATTTGCAAACATGCTCATGTGGGCGCCATATAAAAGCTTGAGGCAAAGGCGCCATATAGGAACTTAAAGCAAAAGAGAGCATCAAAAAGCAAATGTGGAACACATTTAAATCTAAACCACTTCCTATGAAAAATAGTCTTGTAAAGAGACAAGTTATGAAAGCGCAAAGCAAAAAGCATAGGAAGGCAAAACAAGTACAACTTCAAGAATTGCAACATAAAGAGGGGAAACTTAATATTGTCGAGATCTATCAAACCATGTTTCCCTCTCTCATAATAACTTTCAGTAGCATCATGAATAGAACTAACAATATAACTATCACATAAAGCATCCCTATCATGAGCCACATGCATAAAAGGATTAATACTCCCTACATGAACAATAGTAGTAGGAGCAGATTCAATAGAATAATTATTCTCATTACCATAATCATCAAAAACAGGAGGCATATTGCAATCATAACTAATTTTCTCCTCAAAAGTAGGTGAACTAAAAATATTATACCCATCATCACAAGCTAGAGAACTACTATGTCGCAAAGCATACTCATCAAACATATCATCATAAGAAGGAACATGGATAGCACTAATGGTACAACAATTATTAACCTTAGAATTGGTACCAAAAAGATTTTCAATATCAAAAGTAGAGTGCTTTTCCCAATCATGGTCACTAACATAGGTAACAGGCATATGAACATCATCCCAATCAGAATTATCATAATCTATAGCAGGATCATAATGCTTAGGGGAAGATACCGTGTCCTCTCGCCTCTTACTCCTCTTCTTCTTCTTCTTCTTTTTACTCTTTTTACTCTCTCCTTTAGGAGGGAGAGACTTGAAGGGCATCTTCTCCATATATTCTTTAGGAGGGAAAGGCATCTTCTCCACATAATCTGGTTTGCTAACAGAAACAACAGAAGAAACTTTGGAGGATTCCTCCTCTCTATTAATAAGATAAAAACATCTATCAGTCCTGTCATAACTTGGCAAAATATCAAGTTTTATAAGATTTTGAATGTAAGTATTTGCAAGGCAATCTTTAGCACAATAGAGACGACAACCACGAAGGGTGCTATTAATATCAACATCATTCATATCTATCAAAGCAATCTTTCTAGATATCTCATCACACGCGAAGAACAAAGCAAGCTCATCATGCTGATTGGGAGTAATCTTGTCATCACAATACATACTTAAGGTACTAGAAGAGTAACTATTAAAGCTTGAGCATTGAAAATTAAAATGACCTATGTCATCGCAATGTTTACAAAGAAAAGGATAAAGCTCACAAACCTTTTTACCGATCTCACCTATATCCTTGTACCACATACTGGTTTCTTCATTTGCGTGGGTGATGCAATAATCTTCCTTGTTGTAACTCTGTTCACAAGGTCTATGTACTCCACAAAAATTAACATGCTTATAAGAAGTAGGACTTTTAGAAGTTTGAGTATGTTTATTGGAATCATCAACAACAATATCATTTTCTACGCGAGTGTCCTTAAAAGGTTCATGATACACGTCCCCATTTCCTTTAGGAACATTCATATGGGAAGCAAAGGCTTTAAAGCAATCAACCATAATTTGAGGATCAAGACCATATTTAGCACTAAGCTCTTGAAAATTAGCAGTTTTAGCGAAAGACTTAATGCAATCAAACTCGTAATTCATACCTGGTCCTTTACCTTTGTCGCTATCCCAACCTTCAATATTGTTTTGAATTATCTCAAGCAGACCCCACTTGGTGTCTACATCCTTGCTTGTGAAAGACCCATCAAAGCATGCATCTAGATAGTCCTTGTAATATCCTGAAAGCCTTGCATAAAAATTATTAATAACAATATTACGGGGAAGATCATGAATAGGACATTTATGCATTAGTAACTTCAATCTTCCCCACGCTTGGGCAATGCTTTCTCCCTCATGAGGCCAAAAATTATATATCTGATTACGATCTTTATGAATCTCACTTGGAGGATAGAATTTAGAATAAAAGAGAGGTACAATTTCCTCCCAGCCAACAAATGGACCATCTTTAAGCAGCCGATACCATTCCTCGGCTCTGCCTTTCAGTGACAAAGAGAATAGCTTCTTCTTAACTTGGTTCATCGAAATACCTGCACACTGGAACAACTCGCATAATTCATGTATAAAGAGCAGATGATCACCAGGATGGACAGTTCCATCTCCTAAATAGCAGTTATCCCTAATACATTCAACAATCTTCATAGGTATTCTAAAAGGATGGGGAGCACAAGCATCATTAGAAATATCACATATGGGAGATAAAATATCATCAGAGCAACCTTTCTCCTCTAAAGCTGGGGGACTAAAAATATCATACTCAACAAAACTAGCTTCCCCAAGCTTAGACTTTTCTATAGCATTAGCATTAACAGTATTCAAAGCATTCGTACTAATAACATTGCTATGCGAAATAAGCTCCAAAGGATTTTCAATTTTCTCTTCAAATCTAAAATCAGGAAAAAGACTAAAGAACTCTTTGTTTTCCATTAAGCCTAACTAGTGATAATAAAAACAAGAAACAAAAAGATATAATTGCATAATCTAAAGGAAATAACTCTGAGCACTCACTAGCAACTAAAATACTTAGTAGCCAAAAGATGTGAGTACCTTTTACCTTACCTCCCCGGCAACGGTGCCAGAAAAGAGCTTGATGTCTACGCACTTCTATTCTTGTAGACACTTGTTGGGCCTCCAAGTGCAGAGGTTTGTAGAACAGCAGCAAGTTTCCCTTAAGTGGATCACCCAAGGTTTATCGAACTCAGGGAGGTTAGAGGTCAAAGCTATCCCTCTCAAGCAACCCTGCAATTACGATACAGAAAGTCTCTTGTGTCCCCAACACACCCAATACACTTGTCAGATGTATAGGTGCACTAGTTCGGCAAAGAGATAGTGAAATACAAGTAGTAGTGATGATTATAAGTAGTAACTGTGATATGAAATAAATATCGCTGCGAGCAAACATGTAACAAAACAGCAAGTAAACGGTGTGCAATGCTTGGAAACAAGGCCTAGGGATCATACTTTCACTAGTGGACACACTCCCAACAATATAACATGATTGAACAAATAAACAACTTCTCTCCACTGTGGTACTCTGAATTACTCTCCTATTGAATAACACTAATCATTGCGTAGTGGCTACAGAAGCACCCCTTAAAGTTCATCAAGTACTTGACAAACACCACTCATAGAGACATCCAAATCAGATCACAAATCAAGATAGAAATCATTGTGACTTAGACCAAGTACTAACACGGTGCACACACTGTCAACTTTACACCATGAAAGGAGGAATAGATCACTCAATACTATCATAGTAATAATTACTCTCATAATCCACAAGAGATCACGATCATAGCCTAAACCAAGTGCCACCACGATGCACGCACTGTCACCGTTACACCATGGCAGGAGGAATAGATTACTTTAATAACATCACTAGAGTACACTATAATAATTAAGCATAGGAGTAGCATAATATCTGAATAATAACATCTACTTGTTCAACATGATACAAAGCTCACGATCACATAAAGATCACATCATGGGAGAGAGAGGTGAACCACATAGCTACCGGTAGAGCCCTTAGCCCCGGGGATGGACTACTCCCTCCTCATCATAGGAGACAGCAAGGTTGATGGAGATGGCGGTGAGGTCGATGGAGACGGCGGAGACGGTGATGGAGACCGATGGAGATGGCTCCGGGGGCACTTCCCCGTCCCGACAGGGTGCCGGAACAGAGACTGCTGTTCCCCGAAATTCGTCGGTGGCGGCGGCGGAACTGCGGAACTCTTTCTGGAAATTTGCCGACTCCCCTAGGGTTTTCCGTCCCGAGGCTTCTTATAGGCGAAGGGGCGATGTCAGAGGAGGGCCAGGGCCTCCTCACACATGGCTGGCGCGGCCAGGGGCCTGGCCGCGCCACCTGTGTGTGTGGGGCCCCTGTGGCCCACCTCCTACTCCTCTTCGGATCTCTAGAAGCTTCCGGGTAAAATAAGACTTCAGGAACTTGTTTCGTCCAATTCCGAGAATATTTCCTGTGTATCACTTCTGAAACACAAAAACAGCAGAAAACAGGAAACTGGCACTGTGGCGCTTGTTAATAGGTTAGTTCCGGAAAATGCATAAAAGTGCCACTAAGTGTAACGAAACAATAGGCAAATGGTGTAAAAACAAGCATGGAGCATCAAAAATTATAGATACGTTTGAGACGTATCAAAAACCTAAGGACCCGATCAGATTTCTAGAACACATCGCGATCCGCCGCCGCCGTCGACCCGAAGATCGGGAGGGTCCAGAAGCTCTTCCCGGCACCCTGCCGGAGAGGGGAATCGCCACCGGAGGTCTTCTTCATCGCCATGCTTGCCTCCGGAGCGATGAGTGAGTAGTCTACCTTGGACTATGGGTCCATAGCAGTAGCTAGATGGTTGTCTTCTCCACCATGTGCTTCATGTTTAGATCTCATGAGCTGCCCTACATGATTGAGATCACCGTTATGTAATTCTATGATGTTGGTTTGTTGGGATCCGATGAATATTGGTGTTTATGATTAAGTTGTTGTACTGAATTATATCTTTTGTTATCTCTATGTTGTTTATGATCTTGCATGATCTCCGTTGTTAGTAGCTATCTTGGCCGAGTAGTTGCTAGTGACTCCAAGAGGGGGTATTTATGCTCGATAGTGGGTTCATGTCTCTATTTCACCTGGGGGAGTGACAGAAACCTCTAAGGTGGTAGATGTGCTGTTGCTACTAGGGAGAAAACAACATTCATATGCTCAAGGGCATATGCTTTGTTTACATTACACACTTTGCTTAATGCAATTATCTGTTGTTCGCAACTTAATACTTTTGGGGTGTTCGGATTGATATCCCCGAGGGTGGATTATTAGTCATAGATGCAGTTGGATGGCGGTCTATGTATTTTGTTGTAATGCCCAGAGTAAATCTCATAGTGATCTTCTTGACATATCACGTTATCTTTATTCTATCAATTGCCCAACTGTAATTCGTTTACCCAGCATGTTATTTTATCTATGGAGAGACACCACTAGTGAACTGTGGACCCCGGTCCTATTTTAATCATATTGCAATCACCTGTTTACTTTTCCCGTACTGTTTACTTTACTCGCATACTATATTGTTTTCCACTCGATACGCTCATAATCTTTGTTTCAAGCAAACCGGTGAGATTGACAACCTCATCGCAAGTTGGGAACAAAGTACTTGGTTGTGTGTGTGCAGGTTCCATAACACCTTCAGTCGTCGCCGTCTCTCCTCTCCTGTTTGATAAACCTTGGTTTCTTAACTGAGGGAAAACTTGCTGCTACACTCATCATACCTTCCTCTTGGGGTTTCCAACGGGCTGGTCATCACCACGCACAAGGACTTACTGCTCCCACGTCAACAAACGCCACAGCTCTTTTCTGGCGCCATCACACGAGTAGCAGCCTCTTTTCTGGCGCCGTTGCCGGGGAGGAAGAGAAGACTTCTGCGAGGGGAGTTTTTCGCACACACATCCTTTACTTTGTTATTGTTTTGCTTTACTTTATTTATTTTACTTGCATTGCTTTATATCAAAAAACCCAAAAAAATTAGAATCCTTGGTAGTTGTTATTTCTTTACTTTATTTTACTATGTCTAGTTCCGTTGCTACTACTATGTCTCCCGAGGACATGATTTTTACTTTCAAGCAAAAGGATGAGGAAAGTTTTAAGGAAGCTTGGTCTAGGATTTATGATTGGCATGGAAAAACTGAACCTAAAATGGCTTTGAGTTTGCTTCTTAGTAGTTTTTACTTTGGACTTTCTCTTTGTTATAGATATGCTTTGGATGCTACTTCTGAAGGAGATTTCCTTCATAGTGATGGAGATCAAGCCTTCAATACTATAAAAAATTTGATCACAATTTATAGCATGCCAACCTATTTTGATTCCTCTCTTGTGTGCATCTTTAATAGACTTAATACTCTTGAGGCTCGCACTGCTAGTTTGAATTCTTGCTACAATACTTTACGCCAGCATTTTGATTATGTGCCAATAAATTCTGAACCTTCGAGTTGGAATCCTACAATAAAAATCACCATTAATGGTGAAACTTTTCATGCTCGTTGTGATATTATGTCTGAATTTTGTCTTATGCCAAAGGATGTTTATGAATCTTTGAGCCTTTGGAAGCTTTCTGAGGGAGGAGAAGAAATTTTTCTTACTAACAATGCCACCATATCTCCCCTTGGAATAGCTGAAGGAGTCTTTACAAAAATCCTAGGAAGAATGATATCTACTGATTATCTTGTTATTGAATGTGTAGGAAAAGGACAAATCACACTTGGAAGATCCATTCTGAAGCTCCTTGGCGCCGTTATCGATGTGGGAAAAGGCAATATAACATTTACTACTCCACCTTGCAATAACCATGTCTTTCCTAGAGTCAAGAGCAAAGGTAAGAAAGGGAGACGTAAGGCACGTGCTGATCCTAGCACTTCATCACTTGATATTACTTGATTCGCAATTTTCTGTGCCTAGCTCAAAGGCGTTAAAGAAAAGCACTCTTGGGAGATAACCCATTGTTTACTTTTCAGTACTTTTTCTTTTATTTGAGTCTTGGAAGTCATTACTACTGTAATGACCGCTCCTTATCTTGTTTATTTCGTTTTCGTGCCAAGAGAAGCCTCTAATTTGAGCGAGGTAAAGATTTGGGGTTATTGCTGTCCTGAAACTGTTTTCGGTGCTGCACCGTAAAAATTTGTATAAATTCTCTGTTTATCTTTTGGACCTGCGATTTCTTGTGCATATGCCCCAGGTTATATCCAAACTTTTCTTAGTTGAACACTTTTTGATTTGAGCAACAAAAAATCCCTCAAAAATTCGTCCTTTGTCAGCTGTTCAGTTTTGACAGATTTCTGCCAATATTTGTTTTTGCCACTTTATCGCTTTCTTTTGAGTTCTTTTTGATCATGGAACTCTTGTGGAAGTTGCTACAGTAGTATATACTTTATATGTGGTGGTTTTAAGTTGAAACCTGAAGCTAAAAGAGGTTGAATATATTTTATGCTTACACTAATGTTGCTAATAGAATTGTGTTTAGTTTTGTATGAAGGAAGTTTTCAAGTGTAGGGATTGGAGAATGATGAGATGAGTTGAAGAATGGACAAAAGCTCAAGCTTGGGGATGCCCATGCATCACCCCAAGAAATATCCAAGAAGTACAAGCGTCAAAGCTTGGGGATGCCCCCGAGGCACCCCTTCTTCATCGGCAAAAATCAGGTCACCTTTCAAGACACTATATTTTTATTGCTTCATGCACTATGTGTTTTTCTTGGAGCGTCAGTTGTTTTAGTTTTCTTAGTTTGTTTAGTTTGTTTGTTTGCTGCAATAAATGGTTGGACCCCAACAAATTTCCTTTGGAGAAGTTGACTTGTTTTCACTTGCAAAGAATGCTCTAGTTTTCACTCTTATTCAAAATCGAGCGTTCTACTTTTTCTGCTATTGCTTTTGGTTTTCGTTTTCGCCTTGATTTGCGTTCAGATCTTGTCATATCTTTTCATCAAGGTGTATTTTTGCCTCTGATCTTCATTGGTTTTCATCAAAAGAGGTGTTTATAAAAATTTCAAATGGTGTTGGAAAAGAGAAAAAGCTTTGTGCAAAATAGTGGTACAAGAAGGAGCTTGTGTAGACTGCGGCTTAGGCTTTTTCATGTTATGCTTGATGTCTTTTTGATAGTATGCTTAGTGGTTTTGCTGTAGCATGACTTGTCTCAAATAACTGAGATTGCTTAATGAGCCTTTGAAAAAATTATGCGTTGTTTTTATTGTATGGAAGCATTATTTTGGTTTTCTCCTTGATGCTTTATTTGGGTTGACTTGGCGCATGCTCACACATGTTAGACTCATACAAAGTCGCCATTAGCCTTCATGATCATTTAGTTTTTGACTTTTGATGCCATCTTATGCTTCTTTTAATGTCGCTTTGTCGCTTTGCATGATTATGGCCATTATTGCTCTCTTAGTTGGTCGCTCCCAGTCTTTTGCTAGCCCTCACCTTGTACTGAGTATGAGCTCTACTCGTGCATCCAACTCCTAAAAGCCAAAGTTTTCCAAAGTGTCCACCATACATACCTACTAGCAATTTGCTATTCCAAGTAAATTTGACTTGCTTTTATATTCTCTTCAAATTAAACTCTTACCAGTGTTATGCGAAATTCGGTCAGTAAAGCTCTCACGAACCGGAAGGCACACTTTACTTTTTCTTGTTCTAAAAATTTGACATTGTGGTCTCTTATGTTGAGTTGTTATGCTTGCAAGTTGTAAGTTGGATTCTAGCCCAGCCATGCTGTCATGGGGCAAGCTTTCAACATTGCACTTCTTATTTGAGTTGATATCGTGATCTTTTGTTTATGGATGTCCGCGGTGCGAAATGAATTGGGAATCTTGTGGGGATCATGGAGTTTGTATATGTGTTAGGGAAACGCCGGACCGCCAATCTAAGCCATGCATAATTCATGGTGGAAATTTGCAGCATACCCATGGTGAACATTCAACGACGCATCTCACAATAAAAAGCTAAACAATATAGCAAATAAAAGAGATGTCGAGGTGTTCATTGTCTGCTTGTCCTGTCATTTTGGTGTGGGCTTGTTCCATGTCATCGGGCACGGAGGTACCCCATTGGCGGTTCTCAATGATACACATATATTTACAATGACAAGAGCCTTGCTTGGGACTCTAAGTAAAGTAGCATGAGGTTTGGGTACTCGTATTCACGGGACACGAGGTCTTCAACTTATGATTTGTCAAGCATATGCATCATAATTGTTCTCGCATTAACTTTAACCATTCAAGATGCTTATGATGGGGGCAATGAGAGCTCAAAGCCGGTAAGTACCATAATTTTTGAAGGTTATAAAACTTGCAATCACTGCTTCCCTCTGCGAAAGGCCTTTCTTTTACTTTTATGTTGAGTCACCGCCTTCTTTCTTTATGCACCATTAAGAGAGCATAGTTGTCATTCTTAGTGTGATATGCATTGTCCCAAAGTTCATTGATTGACTCATGATGATTGGTTTCACTTGTTCTTAAATTATTTGTATCTACTCGCCCTCTTAAACTTTGAGGTGTCCTATGCATTTATGTTTTGCTCTCTTTGAAGGACAAGCTGAAAACCATTTGTATGTTTTTCCTTATGATTTGAACACACGTTTGACTTTCATTGTTTCATTTTCATGATCTTTTGTTTGTGTTCATTTGCATGTTTACAACATGGTTGCTAAGTTCTTATTGTCATGATTATATCTTTCATGCCCATGTTTTAAGTTCTATTGATCCCAGCTCACCAATGCTTGCATATATGATCAAGATTGTGTAGGTGCATGTCACCTCAAAAATTATTCTTTGTTATCACTTACCTACTCGAGGACGAGCAGGAGTTAAGCTTGGGGATGCTTGATACGTCTCAAACGTATCTATAATTTTTGATGCTCCATGCTTGTTTTTACACCATTTGTATATTGTTTCGTTACACTTAGTGGCATTTTTATGCATTTTCCGGAACTAACCTATTAACAAGTGCCACAGTACCAGTTTCCTGTTTTCTGCTGTTTTTGTGTTTCAGAAGTGATACACAGGAAATATTCTCGGAATTAGACGAAACAAGTTCCTGAAGTCATATTTCACGGGGAAGCTTCCAGACATCCGAAGAGCTGACGGAGGGGGGCCACGTGGGCCCCAGACACAGGGGCGGCGTGGCCACCCCCCTGGCCGCACCAGCCCCGTGTGAGGGGGCGTGGTCCCTCCTCTGACATCGCCCCTTCGCCTATATATACCCCCTGACGAGAAAAACCTAAGGACCCGATCAGATTTCCAGAACACATCGCGATCCGCCGCCGCCGTCGACCCGAAGATCGGGAGGGTCCAGAAGCTCTTCCCGGCACCCTGCCGGAGAGGGGAATCGCCACCGGAGGTCTTCTTCATCGCCATGCTTGCCTCCGGAGCGATGAGTGAGTAGTCTACCTTGGACTATGGGTCCATAGCAGTAGCTAGATGGTTGTCTTCTCCACCATGTGCTTCATGTTTAGATCTCATGAGCTGCCCTACATGATTGAGATCACCGTTATGTAATTCTATGATGCTGGTTTGTTGGGATCCGATGAATATTGGTGTTTATGATTAAGTTGTTGTACTGAATTATATCTTTTGTTATCTCTATGTTGTTTATGATCTTGCATGCTCTCCGTTGTTAGTAGCTATCTTGGCCGAGTAGTTGCTAGTGACTCCAAGAGCGGGCATTTATGCTCGATAGTGGGTTCATGTCTCTATTTCACCTGGGGGAGTGACAGAAACCTCTAAGGTGGTAGATGTGCTGTTGCTACTAGGGAGAAAACAACATTCATATGCTCAAGGGCATATGCTTTGTTTACATTACACACTTTGCTTAATGCAATTATCTGTTGTTCGCAACTTAATACTTTTGGGGTGTTCGGATTGATATCCCCGAGGGTGGATTATTAGTCATAGATGCAGTTGGATGGCGGTCTATGTATTTTGTTGTAATGCCCAGAGTAAATCTCATAGTGATCTTCTTGACATATCACGTTATCTTTATTCTATCAATTGCCCAACTGTAATTCGTTTACCCAGCATGTTATTTTATCTATGGAGAGACACCACTAGTGAACTGTGGACCCCGGTCCTATTTTAATCATATTGCAATCACCTGTTTACTTTTCCCGTACTGTTTACTTTACTCGCATACTATATTGTTTTCCACTCGATACGCTCATAATCTTTGTTTCAAGCAAACCGGTGAGATTGACAACCTCATCGCAAGTTGGGAACAAAGTACTTGGTTGTGTGTGTGCAGGTTCCATAACACCTTCAGTCGTCGCCGTCTCTCCTCTCCTGTTCGATAAACCTTGGTTTCTTAACTGAGGGAAAACTTGCTGCTACACTCATCATACCTTCCTCTTGGGGTTCCCAACGGGCTGGTCATCACCACGCACAAGGACTTACTGCTCCCACGTCAACAAACGCCACAGCTCTTTTCTGGCGCCATCACACGAGTAGCAAGAAACATAACCAAACCAAAAGAGATGTAGACTATGCAAACTTCCCGATGAAGCCTCCAAGGAGAAGACCAATGTCCAACAAGTCCTTGCTGCCGAAACTGACCAAACTATAAATCTATTTTAGTTATGAATTGGTCATTTTCTGAGGACGAGCAACGGTGGTTCGATTCTTTGTGGCGATGTGGAACTTGCTTGGTGATTCATGACTTGTAGCAACGGCATCGATTTGTACTGTTGTTACAAGGAATAGATCACTGTAGCGGGACTTTTTTTTCTATAATTCTTCTTTTGTTTTTTTTTGGCTGTGTGAATTCATAATGCCATTAGAGCACTGCGTTGTTACAGAGGCTGGGTGTAATTGATATCTTCTTGATATTAATAAATACTCTTTATCGAAAAAAACTATATATTTATGAAAAACGATACTACATAGCTAAATCAGACATGAAAATGTTACTGTAAACTTTAGGCAAATGATCCATCTGTTTATTGCATTTTTTTCAAATGGTGGCAACGAGCTTAACAAAGATCATCAAGAACCAAAATAACAAATGTCACACAACACCACGGTCGAGGTTTCAAGCAAATCATCATCAATCTGTAGTTATTGACAACTGATTGGTGCAATAGGTAATTTCGTACAGAACTGTATACTGATACTAGTGTCTCTTGCAAAAAGAACCAACATCTATTTTTTTTCCTGATATATTTCATATGGGCCTGGAAGTTCAAAGCGGACGTGGTGCACCCTTTAGGCCTTTACAGTACCTATACTAAATCCAGTCAAGTACTCGGGCCTTACTGTGTCTGACCCTGTTTATTGCGATTTTTCGAACTTGAAGAAGGAAATATTGCTCCAACACTTTTATCGGCAAAACAAAGTTTCTGACGCATGTCCCTCTAAATTAATGGCTGAAGTATCTCTTTATAATCTTGGAGCAAGCCACCAATCTAGAAGAAGGGAACCAGGTTTGGTCAAGGCATCTACTGCTCGCACTTGAATTCTACCTCCCCTAGTATCAGCAGAACAGAGTCTCCAAAGAGAAACCGAGTGGAAGCCCTGTCGAACTAAGCAACAGAGAACGGGGAGACTACACGAACATAAACCGAAGCAAAGGGGAGCGCTAAACTGCATACACATATTAACTTTACCAAGGAGTAGAATTCAGGGATAGACCAGATTACTCACAAGTAAAGCCAACAAGCGGGAGCGCTACCTCAAGTAGCCTCCGAACTCCGAAGTCTGCAGACCCAATTAGTGGAGAAGAACCCAGCAGTGGTTGTTGGAGCACCGGAGCAACTGAACATAGTGAGACAGAACTCGGAAGACGATAATGATCCAGAGATAAAAGCCAAGAGTGGAAGCTGGGAATATGCTGCTCGGATGTGCCGATGCTCTGCGATTGGGAAGCAGATTTGGTGGCTTTGAACTAATATATAGAGTGCATAATGACTTATTACAACAAAGTCGTTGTAGTATAGTGGTAAGTATTCCCGCCTGTCACGCGGGTGACCCGGGTTCGATCCCCGGCAACGGCGAGTTTTTAGTTTTTCTGCATTTCAGTTTTCACTCAGAGTTTACAATCCGGCATCGAAAGCATTGCATGAATCGCAGGCACTTCTTAATTCTATAGATTTTTGAAACTTTTTACCCTTAACTCCTCATTATTCGAGTTTATCGGGTGCTCCTAAGAAAAAATTAAACCAAATACTAGAGTAATTCTTGCACTCACTTTGTACCTCCTGCTCGGGTAAAGGTCGAATCAGCTCGGCTCCCTGAGGCTTACAATACGAACTTTTCTGATGATCCAGTTTGATCTCTCTCGGATAAATAGTCGAATCAATATGACTTCTTAAAGCTCACGGTATGATTTTATTCTAGTCTGGTCAAGATTTCAGTAGGCTGTTTAGCTTACAAGTCAACATTTGTACTCCCTTCCCCTTTGTTCTAAGTTCCAACAACTGGGATCCACCTTGCTACAACTCCGCACGTATGACTAAGGTCATAGACCCACATAGTCGACACCGTCATCTCCAACTCGGGCCGCCTCTCATGTGTCCAGAGCCCACACCGCACGAGGCGCTGCACTTTTCTAGTGATCTAGTTTGGTTAAATGGTCGAATCAATGTGACTTCTTGAAGCTTACAGTATGATTTATTCTAGTCTGCTCCAGATTTCGGTAGGTTGATTAGCTTACAAGTTAACAGTCATATTCCCTCCCCTTTGTTCCCATAACTGGGATCCACCTTGCTACAACGCCGCATGTATGACTAAGGTCATCTCCACCTTGGGCCGCCTCTCTTGTCTAGAGCCCACACCGCACAAGGCGTTGTAGCAAGGGCCTCGCCACCACCTTCATTCACACCGCACAAGCTTACCAGACAACCACCGTAGGGCTAGGGTGTGATGAGTGAGAGGGGAGGGAGAGGGGAAGAGGTATGACGATATGTTTCCTCAAGTCGGGAAAGTACTCATGCT
Organism: Dactylis glomerata; assembly: GCA_007115705.1. Taxonomy (NCBI): domain Eukaryota; kingdom Viridiplantae; phylum Streptophyta; class Magnoliopsida; order Poales; family Poaceae; genus Dactylis; species Dactylis glomerata. The sequence goes on from QXEO01001691.1 coordinate 705,394, forward strand.
AATTATCTGATTCCGTTACCTCAAAAAAAATATTGGATTCCGTCTCTCTATAAGATTGGTTACTTCTTTCATTCTAAGAGCCTTCTCTCACTCTCGAGAACTGCAAATTGAGCGAGGAGATTTGCTGAGCGAATTTTTAGATGTCGCTCGCCAATGCCCTTGGAACACTTTTTCTTAGGGACCAAATTCAAAAGTTTATTTTTTATTTAAGGGAGCATTTACTATGAAATCACCTATTTCATGCAATCATGCAAACCGACCGACTCGAGGCGTCCGATTCAAAAGGTGCGACCCGATCCAAACATATGTGCTTCCACCTCCACTAATTTGTAAGTTTGTGAAAACCCCTGCACATCTCAGCCATACCAAACTAAGCAACCATTATTCTCCAATAGATCTCGATCGCTCTATACTAAAGAAGGGTCAAAGAGGTCCCTTAGGTATCACCACATTTTAGTTACTGTTATCATCATGTGTGTATGATAAAATTACCTTTTTTGTTCATCTTTGGTAGAAGGTTTTGACTCCATCCTACCAAAAAAATTGAACGTCATCCGTCACTGGTATGGCCGGTGGATCTTCTAGGATCCAATCGATTTTCATTATCGTCGGTGTGGTTTTTGGTCATTCTCCTCCGATCTATGATTGCCATTATTGGAGATTGTTGTTTCCCTTGTGCGCTAGTCCTTGGGATCCTTAGCACGATGTTTTTTTACATATCTACTATAACAAGCCCTACTACAGAAAAACTTTGCACGACTTTGTTTGTAGTCATCGCTAGGTGGTCTAGTGACTTGTTAGTAATTCTTATTACTACTTTTGAAACTCTCTACATATTGTTGACGATTATTAATAGATTGGTGAAATTTTTAGAAAAAATAAAAAACTCGTGTTAAATCAACAAATTTGTTCCCAAACTCTATCACATTACTGGGCGTAATGCAAAATAGGGGATGCGTTCCTTAGGCAGTTCATTTTGATAATGTCACATACTAAGCCTCCTAGATATCCCGTTCTGTTTTTCCATGCAAAGGTCGGAAATATTCCGCTCTATTTTCATCTCTATTCAGCAGTATGTTACCATCTCCAGTGTAGTTCTTGTGAAACTAGAAGGACCTTACGCGCTTTGCTGCGCCATTCTTTGTTGTTGTCGTTACATTTTTTCATCGCTAGACCGTGACGGGTTTAGGTTGGGCATCTTGTTAACTCAAGACGGAGGTCTTTGTTCCTGTTCTAGACCAGGCATGTTGTTGGAGCGAGATGTGACAGATCGTTCGAGAGCAAGGTAGCTGTCTGATTTTGCACAAAGGAAGGCTGATACTCCCTCCGACCCATATTACTTTTCGCTAAAATAGATGTATCTAGACACATTTTAGTGGTAGATACATCTATATTAACAAAGAGTAATATGAGTCGGAAGGAGTACACTAATTGAGATGCTAATAATTGCTCTACCCCGGTAGAACTTTGCTCTACTCACTGGACCTTCATTTTCTCTTATATGCCCATAGTAGTTCTTTAAATTGCAAAACATCTATCACACCGTGTCGAGTACGCGACTTGAGATGCCAATAAAAGGAACAAAGCATCGGTATGACCTATCAATATCACACTATAAAGAAGATATCAGTTTTACTTGGTCCATGATAGAATGTGGTAATAGTGTGGTTTAGGTAACGGTCATACAAAGGTGGTTTCATGTACATAAATGGTGGATAGTGCCTAGTTCGGATTGAGCTACATTTAGAAAGAAAAGAAATTCTAATACATTTTTCAAGACACCACTTCATTCGTCATGGCCAGTTTCCATTCAGCTACACATGAAATGGTATATTTAGAATGAATTGCATGCTTGAACCAGATAACACACATCTAAAAAGAACAATACAAACTCATGTGAAATACCTCTCTAGCTTTGTGAATGTACTATTCAAACTATCACGACTTTCTTCAGGTGTGAAGCAACTAATAGGCCATCGATTCAGTGTTGCGTCAGCACAAGGAGAAGTCAAGCTATGGCATTTCAAAGCCTTGCTTCCCAAAATCACAGCGAAATAGTTCTTTCTTGTACCAGATAAGATATTGAAAATAAACCTAGTGAATATACATAATATAGTTTTAAGCAAAGGTAAAAATTTAGTGATTGATAAATCCAAGAAAACTTGATGAAAGTTCCCAACTACGAACAGAAATAGAGGTGAGCTTTGCCAACAATTCCTCAATCCCAATCAGTCGCATTATGGCTAATCATCACCGGAAGGAACCACTCTCCCTGTCTCCTTCCACCACCGGATCCTATCCTAATCACTCTGCAATAATCACACAAGATGGCAACAATAATATTCATCGAGGGTATTCCTCTTACAGCTCCAATACCAATACGATAGAAAATATTTGACACATGACATGTATACACAGAGTGAGAAAATACCAGGTCTCACTACCCCCAAACCTTCCAACTTGTAAAAGTTGTGCTTCCCTCAACAATATAATGGGGTAGAAAAAAATAGAACTTAACAACTCACTAACATAATCCTCTATACTACTTATCTAATACCATGTGATAGTGTGGATCCTTCGCCATGGAAGAATTATTTTTATTAGCTAGAAGGCAAGGCAGTGCACATGATTGCGACTGGAAGAAAACGAAGATCACAAAATTAGCTACATGCTATATGTCTATATGCTTGTGATGGCAAAAAGTGAAGACCGTAGATGCACTGACATATTATATAGTTGGTGGAAAATAGAGAACCTACTCTAAGCCCATGAAACATAAATTCATTTTAGTAGAGTCAGAAGAATGGTCTGGTAGATAAACAGTCATTTAGGTTTGAGGTTGTTGTCATTGTGCTAATAGCATTTGCTACCAATTACTTCAAATAATTTATTGTTAAATGATACTCAAATTTAAAACATTGTCCCTGACAACGATTGACTCCAACGAAAAATTGATCCTTACAGCTATGCAAGAATGGCTCCAGAGACAATAAGTGAAGCTCTGTAATCTGTAATCTGAAGAACACATGAGGAAACCGAAAATTGAAGTGGTAAATTACCAAGGATATATGATGTATATCCAAAAATAAGATAGCATAGTCCTGAAATTGCATACCATGGATCTTCTTTAGTATTCCATAGCGCTGACCATCACCTCTCTGTCGAGGAACACAAAGAGCATGTCGTCGATCGCCTGGTCCAGCCAACCATCGCGTAAGGTGAACAAATCCTTAAGCTTTCCCTGCAGAGCAGACATGTCCTCAACACTGATCTGAGGAGCTCGAATGAGCAAAAAGACACAACAATAATTGATTCCATCAAAGATAGATCACCCTATTCTTCCAATATACAACTTCGGTCTTATTGTTGTCAAGACAACAGGAGAAATACTATTCTAATACCAAATTAATTCATCAACACTATATTACTATATGCTTCCACTATACATGTAAAATTGGTGTTACAGCTTTCGCAGATATATCAAATAGGAACACCTTTTGTAATCCATTCACTTAATATCGTGTGTAACCTAACAAAAGTATCAAATAATATATGAAGTTTTATTGTCCCAACTAAGTCTGAAGGTGAAACGATCTTATTGAGTAAAATAACTTTTTTCACAAACAAGAGTGCATAGATAACCGATGTATGTTATTGGTTCTTGAAGAGCAGTCCTGACCAGATAAGCTCGCCATCTCTAAGTCATGATGCCGTGCTAACCATTCCTTCACAAGAAAAAAATCACCATGAAAACTGAGGCACGTCCACATATTATCATTCACCTCTACCTTGTATTTCTAGAATTGCATAACAGATTGTTGCTCTCACAGGCATTCCATTGAACACCTAACGTGCAAGGTTATCTAAGAAATTTGCTAGCTGCAAGATGGAAAACATGCATGACCAATCCAGCTGAAAGATTTGCATAATCATTTCCTTCCCTAAAGATCATTAACCAGGGACCAATCACCATGTACACTATTCTACAGGGTAGCCTTGCACACATGTAGGACCAAATCTGTGTCTCGTCAAGGAGATACAGGTAAAATTGCCAACAAATTTGCTTCGATAGCAAAACACGATCTACTTTTTGCAGGTCCCAGCCATGGATGGTTCATCTAGGAGCAAGCAAATTATATTTGAGATGTGTATGAGAGAGAGGTGGGACGGGACGTAGACCTTGTCGGCTTTGGCAGGGTCGAGGTAGACGACCCATCCGTAGAGGCAGCGGACGTCACGTCCAGCGTCATCGCAACATGTCCTTGTCGGCGGCGGCACATGGCGAGGACCGTGGCGGCCTCCGGCAGCTCCTATGCCAGTTTCTCCTCTAAATTCCGCTGCGTCTCCAACTCTCCATCGCCGTCCATTGGTTCGCCATGGGAGAAAAATACCAATCTGAGGACGGCGAACATCTAGTTCCAGCACCGCCGAGACACATCGTCGTTAGCGCTGCAGCACACGAGGCCCATGGCATCCTCCCTACAGCTCCCGCGCCTCCTGCTCTTAGGGCCTCCATTGTGTCACCATCACCAGCCATAGCCTCGCCGCCAAAGAGAGATAGCGAAGTGGAGAGGGACATGCAGAGGTGCGGCGATGACCTGCGATGGGGCCAGAAATTACGGGGTGGGGAAGAGCAAATCGAGTCGGTTCCTGTTGGTCGGCACTCAGCACCGAGTGTCTATAATGTACATTGGCCAGCGCAAGAGGTGGCCCAAACAACACGAAGCATCAGACCAGGCACCGCCCTTCTCAAGTAGACCCCATGACAATGACACGTGAATCAACCGGAAACGTTCAAAAACAGGGAGCTTATAGCATCTTAGAGATGCGCGACGTGAGGTCGACCTCAGCTTGCTGGCCACTTACTTTCTCCATCCACAAAAGAGTATACGTTTGAGTTTTTCAAGAAAATTAAGCTTTTTGCATTGAAAAGGTGACAACCATCATCTCTCTCCTCTTTAATTTCTCCATCTCAAATGAGCTAAGTGCATGTAAAAGAATGAAAAAATGCTATTGGCCTTGATTTTCGGATAATGAGAGAGAAACACTTTTTACTATTTAAATATACATTAAAAAAAAGTACACTCTTTTGTAGTTTTTGGACTAGATGTCCACTTATTTGAGGATGGAGAGAGTAGACATTATGGCCTCCTCTGTTGATGGAGTCAACTTGTATCAACGGAAGCCGGCATGCATCATTATTAGCCGGCGGTCCACGGCAGCAAGCGATGTCGAAGTCCACCGGCCGGGTGGTTAGCGGCTTAGCGCCGCTCCGCTCAGTCCCAGAACGACAACACGTACGTACATGCCGCGGGCCGCCCAACACGACTTGTGCAAAATCCACCGTGTTATAACAAGACCAGACCATCTAGCGATAGAATTGGGAATCTGGTACTCTACTGAACTAGCTCGAAAACAAACTCCCAGAGAGCTGCTTCTGCTCGTCATGGCGACCGTCGGGCCGTACAACCCCGCGACATCCGACGAGAAGAACGAGCCGACGCGGCCGCTCGCCCACCCGTCCCCGTCCGTCCACCCGGCGCCCAGCGACGACGACGACGACATCGAGGTTCAGGAGGCCCCCGCCGCGACGTCCACCGCCACCAAGCGACGCCGCTCCGCGCAGTACCTCCGCAACCGCCGGCGCGCGCTCTGCTGCCTCGGGTGCTGCGTCGCCTCCGCGGTCGCCGTCGCGATCGTCGTCCTCGTGCTCGCGCTCACCGTGTTCCAGGTCAAGGACCCCGTCTTCACCATGAACCGCGTCACCCTGGAGGACGTCGACGGCGACTTCCTGGGCGCGGACGACCCGACGCGCCCGGTGTCCGTGAACGCCACCCTCAACGCCGACGTCTCCATCAAGAACCCCAACGCGGCCTCCTTCCGCTACAACCGCAGCGAGACGGACTTCTACTACGGTGGGGAGACGGTCGGCGTGGCGTACGCGCCCGCCGGCGAGGTCGGCGCCGACCGGACCGTGCGGATGAACGTCACGCTCGACGCGCTCGCCGACAGGATCTCCGCCAACGTCAACCTCACCGACCTCATCTTCGGCCAGGAGTACGCCCTCACCAGCTACACGGAGATCAGCGGGAGAGTGAGCGTGCTGGGGATCTACAAGAGGGACCTCTTCATCAAGGTGAACTGCTCCATCACCTTGGAGGTCAGCGCCTTTAGCTCGGTGCAGAGTAAAACGACGGACTGTGTTGCAGACGTGAAGTGAACACTTGTCTTTTTTGAGAGAGACAGGTCAGGTGATCACTTGGCTGGCTCGTGGGTTCATATTTTTGTTCTCGGGTTCCTAGCTAGTTCCATTGCGTTTTCTTCTCACTTTTGAGATGGAAACTCCATAGTCCATTCCTCTGATTATTAAAAACCTCAATTTATCTGATCGAGTTATGTGTAATTATTAAACAAAAATAAGGTGATTGCCATGTCATTGTATCACGGTGCTCAACTTTATGAAGGGTTATAAATTAAAGCTTACTGTATTGCTTAGGTCAGTTTTTATCTACTCTGAAAGGACAAGAGCAAGCTTACCAACTCATATTTTTAGACAGCATGGTAGGCTAACAACCATGTTCTGCATAGCCCTTTTCACTCACGTCATAGATCTTCACTTTGAAATTTGCTATTTCTAAGTTGCCTGCAAAATCCTCGGCAAAAGATATGCCTGAAAAAACAGTCATTTCTATAAAGATCATGTTGCACTGAACATTTACAAAATACACAACTACAGAATCAAAGCTCAGAAGATTGAGTAGACACGCCATTTCCATTCTTAAACGGCTTTATCAACATCTCTCAAGCACAGAAATTATGCTTCTTGATTGCGATCCCTACATTTTTTACATCTACCATCAGGAAAACGTGATAAACCACGCGGAAAGTGTGGTGAGCTATATGCAGATAAAAAAATACAAACATGACGAGTTCCATATTCAGGCCTTGTTTAGTTATAGAGTATTTCCAGAGTTCGTAAAGATTATTCTTACCAAACCTCTAAATTCTCATTTATCCTAAATGTATGCTCGGTTCTAGTATATTGGGCTAATAAATTCCCATTTTCCCTAAATCTTAGTGTATTTTTTGTCGATATCCAATACTCTATCCCTACCTAGTGCATAGGAATTGGGAATTAGTGGGGATCGGGTGAAGATAAGAGTTCACCCAATCCACTTAAGAATTATCCCTAATAATTCCACAAATACTCTAAAACTAAACAAAGCCTCAGAGAGATGGGATGGACGGGGAAACTTGGTCATGGAGCCATGGACCGCTTTATGAGCCACATTCATATTGGGCTGGGCCTGAATGGATGATGCAAAAAAACTTCGGGTGGCCCGTGTCCTAACGTACATCACTTTCATAGTTGATTGTTGTACTCCTTCCTATAAGAAACAAGCGTGAGATGATTTCGTACAACTTAGTACAAAGTTTATAAGTCATTGACATTTTTTCTGATTGGAGGAAATAATAACTTACATTAACTAAAATAATGGCTCAACTGTTTTCCACCAAATTAGCATGTGGTCCGTGTCCCCTCCTACTGGGGCAGTTAGGGTGAAACCCTAGCCACCGCCATGTCTTCCTTTCCCTTGTACATCCCATTGCCGCCGAAAGTCGAGGGGTAAAGCTCCCCCACCCTAGCAGACGACAACGGTGGGCTCATGTTCCTCCTGTACTATGGAATTCTGGCTTAGTGTGGCATTCTGTCTTAGGTGAGGTAGCGTTGGGCAGAGTTTGGAAACTAGGGTGGTGACCCTGGATCTTTTGGGTGGTAGCATGGTTGCAGTAACTTGCAGCCCTCGAGAGGTGGTGCCTCACGTGAGGCCGTAACGGGTCAACAATGGCGCGATTGTTCAAGAAGGCGAGTAGGCGAGTAGGCGGTAGGGGCCACCCCTAATAGTTGCGGTGGCAGCAACTACACGTGACATCCGTGAGACATCTTGCCTCCATCATGCTGAAAGGACGAAAACCCAGAAGCTGCCGAGTTGCATGCCGGATCCGTGTCAGCATGGGATCCCGCGCGACCAAAGATGGCATTGACGAGGTTTATTCCTGGCAATGTCCATGCTTGAGGACTTTCGAGTTGTGAGAAGATGGGCGATGGCGGATTCGACGGCTTCAGACAGAAACAGGGGGCACGATGTTTACCCAGGTTCAGGCCCCCAAAGGGTAATACCCTACATCCTTGTCTGATCTTGTATTGATAGTATAATTTGGAGTTGCTACAATGGTGGTGCAGATGAGATATGGCCGAGGTGGAAGAAGCTATGAGGCGTGTGCCAGCCTATGTGGGCGGGGGGAGAGAGGATATGTGCGAGATCAGATGATGATGCCTTCCTGGCCGCCCCTCCTTACCCTTATATGGGGGGCGAGGTCTCGGGATCCGGTCCAAGTCGGTTATAGGTAGATGCAAACCCTAACTAGTGTTGGGCTTCATGGGCTTCGAGTGGTCATCTAATTCTTGGGCTGCAGCAGGTATGCCAATAGTAAAGACCCGAGGGGTCGTACCCTCGTCAGGCATGTCTCTAGAGAAGGCATATGAGTGGGCGCCAATAGGGATTCAGTGGCATAAGGAGGGATGGAGGTGCATGTGAAGGGGAATGGACATCGCTCGGCACCATACACTGCCGGACGACCTCCTTCTGTTGGCGCGAGCAACTGGATAGAGAGGGAGATGCTTTTGGTGGGTGTCAACGGCGCCTCCAGAGTCGCCCGAGGGTGTCGGGAAGGGGAAGCTTGGTTTTTACTCTAACTATTTTCTCACTCAAGCACATCCTATGTTCATAGAAAACAGGTTTTGCTAATTCCATTGACTGAGAATTATCTACATCTTAGTGGACTTCCAAACCATTGGATTACGCCGTGATTCTTGGTGTCCTATGAGTTGCACATAGTTGTAACTGAAATTTTCTCAGTTGCACATGGGGTACAATTCAGATTTTTCAGTTGCACATGAGTTGGATCTGAGAAAAAGTTCTCAGGACGTTGAATTTGCTTTATGATTTGTGCTAAATTATGAGTTACGCAAGGTTGCAACTAGAATTAAGTGACGCCACCCTACCTATAGCGATTTAGTTAAATCTAAATCGAGTGAGATCTTGACATGCCCCATAGAATAAATCTTTGAAAAGAATTAGAAAATTGATGCAAAAATAACAGAGTATTTGGTTCTGCAAAATTGTACACTGATCTGTGATCACACTGTATGGCTTCATAGCCTGATTCTGGCATGCAGGCTTTGTCACCGCTGCTTCATCACGATAGATAATTATAAACATTGGAACAATACTGAAAAGGAGAAAACTGCACAAGCTAAGTGGGTTCATAGCCTGATTTAGGCATGCTGGCTTCGTCATCGGTAGTTCGATACTTCATTACGGCAGATAGAGATAGTTGAACAACACTGAAAAGGGAAAACCATACACGCCAACTGGTTCCTTTGTACAAAAACGGAAAACCCCAGGTCGTAATAGTGCAGCTTGACATCTATCGGACCACTTCAACTCCGTTATTGTCTTATTGAGATGCCCCGTACTCCAGCTTCCGTGTGCGTGTGGCCCATGCATGCCAGCAGGCAACCTTACTGTATCGCTGATCGTACATGATGCGAGACGCGTATTCCGGAGGTAGTAACAAATGAATACATCAGTACGTGTGTACGCGGAGTCACGGACATCCTCATACCGTTCTCCGTTTCTCCGGCGGGATGATGTCTTCCTGCTCTCCATCTACAGGTTGCATGCCTGTTACTGCAGAGTAGTTCATGGCCTGCGGTCTAAGAATCCAGGACTTCTCCTTCCAATGACTGCAACCAACAGTACCAATACTCTTCTTTTTTTTTGAATGGCCTCAAAGGACCCCGAAGAAACTGCTTATATATATCGTCGGTGTTACAACACTTTTACAGATAGGCCTTTGAAGAAAAACAAAATACAAACCGGCCTTGAGAAAGTGCAAAGGGACCCTGAGACTAAAAGCGAAACGTGATCAGGTTCCTGGCGTTCACCGAGCTCCAACACCACCGACGAAGCTCTGAATACGGTCGAAAGCTCCACCACCGGTGACGAAGGCCACTTGGAGCGGGGTGAGGGGAGCGAGCCGAGATAGAGACGAAGCAGGGAGGGAGTGGCTGCCCTACAACCCTATGGTTCGGCGGGACGATGGAGCTGGCCGGTGATGACCGCCAGAGGGAAGCTCCTGAAACAAATCCTCCCCGTCCGTCGCCTCCCCGACAACCTAGTCACCACCAAAGCGACTAGAGGAAGAGGAGAAGCAAGCACCTCCAGAGAAGAACACCACCACCCAAAGCAGAGAAGGGCCCACCGCTCCAACCCTCCCCACGCTGCCACGGCCGACCAGGAGGGCAGGAGAACGATCCAACTCCACATGCCACAGCTCCCCGCTCCTCGCCTCCACGGCCGACCAGGGGAAGTTGCGGCGGCGCAGCAAATCTGCATCACAAGGCGGTCATCACACCGGCGGTTTATGCTGTCGACGCCATGTCGAGCTCCCACCGGAGGAGCGCCGACAAAGTGATGAAGTACCACCAGAGGACCCAGACTAAAAATGGTTCGACGAGAACGAAGCCTTTAAGAAGGAAACAAGGCATAAACAACATCTTTCGCCTGATCAACAAGAAGACAGATAGATATCCGACATTGCCAGATACAACCAGTGAAGGTCAAATCTAGAGTTTTTTAAATCGAGACTTGGTGCCCAAAGAGGACCACCAAGAACGAAGTCACCCTTGTGTGTGACGTCCCCACTTGCCAAGGCTGCAAAACACTGATCATCTCGCTCACAATTTTCACCACATCCAAACTCGACCTCCGTCATCACTTGTAATCTCGAACTAAACATGAGCCCATCGAGATGCACTGGTCAACATTCAACGCAACCATCTTGATATTTCTCATCACTATTAGCACCACAACCATCGTAGTTTATGATATTGTGGTATGCCAGATGGTGCCTACAACGTGGGACCCTGATCATGAGTCCACATCTGGTCATGGCCGACGTCAGTGACAGCCGACCAAGACAATTGCCCGCGTGGAGATCTAGTCGAGGAGCCGAGTCGCGCCAACCCCGCAAAGCAATTCCTGGCCTGAAATGCACCACGCGAGGCTTGTGTTTATGATGATCTCGCTTGGCATCCACTGACACCCATGAACGTGATCCACCATCGCGAAGATCAGGCGCACATACGCGAGGGGTTGAGCCAGGTCGAGCCGACAACTTTGGAGATAGATTGGCGATGATGGGTAAGGAAGACCATTGAGACTTTAAGAGAAAAGGCGGGAATGGGCGCCCCATTGTTGCCTTTGGTCGCCCATAGAGGGCGGGGGAAGGGAGGATGGGGAGGGGGCCAGCGGCTAGGACGCTAGGCTTCTCCCGAGTCGCCTGCCGTGGACGACGCGAGGTTTCTTTTGCTATCTCGTGGAGTGTGGACCTGGGACACCATCTTTTTCAAACCTATCATTAAGGGTGTGACAACTCTCAAGATGGTGTATAAATATGTCTTAATCTTGTGTGCAAGGTGGAGAGTTAAGATAGAAATGGTGCATTGCTAGCAAGCTAGATAAAAAAGACCAACACTATGGGAAATTCGATTCGGGGCATGGGAGCATATGCTCCCACCACAAAAAAAAACATTTTAAAACAGAAAAAAATCCAAACCAAAATTTCGCACGTACATCTCGACATTCTATGTGCATGTGGCAAGTTTCGCGGAAACCCGACATTTTTTATGTCTTTTGTAAGAAAGACAAAAAATATCTCGTTGAACGCTATTTTAGCAATAAAATTTGTCTTTGTTACACACAACACAAAATATATCATTTTCTCATAAAACAACTTTGTAAGAACATAGAATGTGGAGACCTACGTGCAAAATTTTTGTCAGAATATTTTAACATTTTAAACTTTATTTAAAACTTATTTTTAAAAAGAAAGTATATGCTACCGGGTGCCGAACCGCTGCCCCACAAAACTATCTACAACATAACCTTTCTAGGAAGGCGTGCTATGAATCATGAAATGGATTAATGTATAAAGTGCATGTTATCAGGAATATTTCTGCATGTGTTTTTTTTCTGCAAAACAAGCGGGATAATTTGGAGCACTTTCAAGTACACAAGCAACTTCAAATGTCACTAAGGTAAGATGACTTGCCAACAGAGATAAAATGAGAGACAGGGGAATCGCAGGTAGCAATTCAAAGTGTACCAAAAATATCAATATTTCTTCATTATGGCATTGGGCGAAAACATAAAAGAGTAGGTTAACATTTACAACAATTTGACTTTTATTTCAATATGCTTACTGTACTTGAACGTACGTTAGTTCAGAAGGTCATTGGTTGCAACGGTCCCAGTATGCATTCTCGGGCTGCCCCATATCTATTTTATTGTTTTTGAAACGGGCCCGTATCTGATTTTTTTTAAGGTAACCGTATCTGAATTTCTGGCTTCAAGGACCACGATTAGGCAACACATTTTCAGAATGAGGTTAAGATTTATTTTTTTGGGTTTGTCTATATGTCAGTCGCCTGAGAAATAGTTATTTCTCAGTCACTCAGAAAAGTGCAACCGTAGTTTAAAGAAAAGTGCAACCACAACGAGTTTAAATAGTGCAACTGATGCGTATTTTTTAGGGTGACTGAGAAATAACAATTTCTGTTACTTAGCAAATCCGTATTTTTTTGGTGTAGAGTGTACATCTGAGATTAAATAGTTCTCCACGTATATTTCCTTTGCGTATTTTTTACATGCATTCCTTTGGGACAATTATGTTTCCTTGAATTTGTTACTCCCTCCGTTTTTATTTAGTTCGTGTTCTGGGTTTAGTCAAAGTCAAATTTTATAAACTTTGACTAAGAATTAAGAAAAAAGTATCAATATCTATAATGCTAAATAGACATAATATAAAAATATACTTTGAGAAGATTCTAATGCAATAGTTTTAATATTGTAAATATTTGTATTTTTTCATAGATATTTGGTCAAAGTTCAAATTTTTTGAATTTGACCAAACTCAGAACACAGAGTATTTATGAATGGAGGGAGTACCTTGCACTATAAATCTAGAACATACAAGTTCAGAGGATCACGTGGTTAGGAGTATGACTACTAGTCTACTGCTACTAACAACCACAAAATCACATATAGCCACAAAGGTTAGCAGGCAAATGAAGTGTTTTTTGGACGTAGCAATCAATATTGATGCAACGTCCAACTCACCAACCATCCCAAATCAAAAGTCTACTGGACCAAGGAAAATTCCCACTTGTATACTGAGAAAGCCTTTAAAGACGAATGTTGTCGCTTAGCTGGCTTTTGCATTTCTGTGATATGATTGCATACACTGAATGTCATTTGGCACACAATGAACATCAACTAAAAATACCAATATAACCACGTACTTGAACCCATACGATTAAGCAACAGAAAATGCATTGCAAACTTGTGCAAGAAATCTCTAACTTCTGAGCTACGATCTTGTTATATTATGCCAAATATTAATAGGATGCGACTAGTTTGTTCTTAGCCATCAAATCTCAGTTGCAAATTACTATTAGCACGAATTATAAAACAAATCTTATTTGCAACTGAAAAAATCAATTGTAACCTAACTTGCAACTTAAAAAATATTGCAACCCAACTTATAACTCAATTGCATGAATCACGATACGATCTAATGGTTTAGGGCTCTAGTGAGAATTAAGTTAGTTCTCAATCTACTGAAACTAGCAAAACCGATATTAATAACATCATTCTCAATAAGGCACTTTGCAATGGAAACCTAGGAACGTTGTATTTCCATCTATGCCTTGTCCTACTCCGACATACTGTACCTATTTACATATCCTAAGCACACCCCGCCACCAGTCGAAGTTGGCACCTAAAACCTCTCATGTATCCTTTACCAATCAAATAATCAATCCACAAATTTACACCAACCTTCAACGCAAAAAAGAAGCTACAAAACGCCTAAAATGAGGAGTAGTACCAATGAAGATCATGCACCAAATGTATCCGTTGTCACCTGCTGCGCCTCCGGTCAGCGGCGTACTGCGAGAGCGGGACGAGCTCCGAGAGCGGCGTGGCGACGGGCGTGGGGATGGGCGACGACCTGCACACTGGGCAGGAGGCGCTCCTGCGCAGCCAGGCGTCGAGGCACACGACGTGGAACCGGTGCCGGCACTCGGGCATCAGGCGCAGCATCTCGCCGTCGACGTACTCGGAGAGGCAGATCGAGCACATGGCGTCGGCGCCGGCAGCTGCGGCCCTGGAGGAGAAGGGGGCCTTGGGGTACGAGGCGATGGCGGCGGCGTCGAGGCCGACGGGCGACGATGCGGCCGCGGCGGCCGAGGAGTAGGCCTCGGGGGACTCGGAGCCCTCGGCGACGAAGAGCACGCGCGGGACGGTGATGGAGAGGTGGCTGGAGCTGGAGGTGGGCGTGACTGCGCCGGCGAAGTGGGTGTCGCCGTGGCGGAAGCAGAAGTAGGACGCGAGGAGGACGGAGGCGAGGAGGACGAGGAAGCCGAGCGCGATGGCGATGGAGTAGCCGAGGCCGAGCGTGGCGAGCGAGGCGAGGAGGGACGAGGAAGAGGAAGACATGGCGGTTGCAGCGGCGGCGGCGGGTTTCCAGTGGGGAAGTTGTGCAATGGCATCGGTGGCGGGGGTCGATCGAGCGGGCGAGTAGAGCCGAGGCAGGCTCGTGGGGGAGTAAATGTGGATGGTGGCGTGCGTGGTGAATTTTGGTTCTCGTCGGGGCGCAGCGGGGCTAGTAGATCTGGTGGTGGTGGGTGGGCGGCGCCAGCGGCCGCATTTATGGCCGGAGAAGTGGCACGGGCCGAGGAGTAATGGCGGCGGATGGAGATGCTCTGCTCTCCTCGGCTGCGGAGGTGCTGGCCTGTTGGGACTTCGGGAGGGAGAACTTGCCACTCACTTGGGGGTGTAGTGTAGTGGGGAGTTGGATGTCACTCGTTTGACCTTTGGAGCGCTCTGCTGATGAGCAGCGTTAGTCAGATCGAGGGTCAATTTCTTGGTAGATATCCTGTTGTTGGTGCCTTGGTGGACCGATGATGTCGGGCTCTCCGGCTCTGCATGGTTAGAGAAGAGGTATCGCGGGCATGTACTGTACTCCCTACTATCAAAAGTGTAGCTGATTTAGTATAACTTTCTAATATATCATTTTTACTGGCTCATCCACGTGGCCATTTTGAAGACAGTAGCTCGGGATTTATTCAGTCGATGCGACTGAAAAATTGCATAATAGAATTTACTCCTAAATATATTATCTTTCGTTGGCGCATTCACGTGGCCATTTTGTGCAATCAATGATTTGTAAAACTTGATACTTGTGTTGTCTTCGGACACAAAATATGCTGGAGTTTCCTCATTTTGAAAAAATCACACATTAGTTTCATATTCTTCCATGGCAACGTATAGACTACTAGTGCCAGGCTTCGTTCATAAGGATTTCCACTAAAACTTAGTAAGCTCAAACGGCGGCTACCTTGTATGAATAGTACACATCGCTGCATGCAAAAGTTAGGTCGGACGGATGCCATATCCCGCCCTATGGGCTCCTCTGTCATACGACTGCAAGTGTCCTCCGCCAACGCTAGGCACACCATCGTAGGGAGGATAGGATATACTAACTTCAGGATATCAGTGCCACCTCACCATCTTAAAGAAGACAAAAAAAACCTAAAAAAAAACACAAACCCTCCAGCCAGCGAGGGGCTAGGGCCCACCTACCTCCAAGGCTTGAGAGCCGGGCAGACCAACACCGGCGCTGGCGGAGGGGACGGAAACCCTAGCCGCCAAGGGATCGCCTATATTTTCTCCTTTTCCTCTCATACCCGTTTGGGTTTTGGTTTAACATGAGTTGCTTGAGGTTTTCTGCATTACTTAAGGGCTCTTGGTTTCGGTAATCTTCCGCTTTTTGTTTATGTCGATTGTATTCGGTCTATATCGGTTTCCGGTAGCTCTTGGAGTGCAACTCTTGAAAAGTTTCAGTAGCAATTCATTCATCGAAATTAACGAAAGTACAATCGGATAGCAGCTCGCTGACATACTGGCGATGCTTGCTAGTGAGTAAACAGTAGCCTCACATACAACACGTTGCCTATAAGGGGCCTTCCGCGTATTGATCTTTCAGCGGGAATAATACAGGCTCATCCAAGCAAACACATCTGGATTTTACAAACAACACCGGACGATTGTCTATTCTCTTGGTTGGAATACTGCCCGTACCGTGAGATCATTGTTTAAAAAAATTCAAAATGGTCATGACGCCTTGTTTTGGTCTGCCACACTGCCACGCCTGAAAAGGACTCCAGAGAGGCCCTGCGAGTTGGCGAGGCGCTCTAAATCGCCCAGCTTAAGCTTCAAAGTCTCGATTTCTAGGGCCAGTTGATCCTCTTTTTGTCTCAGCTCCTTCAAATTAAAAGCAATTATGCATCATCATGCGAATGTAGAAATTAAAGGTATTAACTAGCCTATGCAAATTCAAAAGTTTCTATCTCAGCCTAAAAAAAGACCATTGCATTATAATTTTCTTAAACAGAATGGAGTTGAAAACACAATCCTTAAACACGTCGACAAGTGCCCATGGAGAACCATACGATATACAGTTATAACCTCATACGTCAGAAGCTTTTAGTCACTACAGATCATAGGCAGTGTTGAAAATAGCTAGATTATCATGGCTCAAAAACATTTAGTTGAATAGATAAGATGTCAAGTCAACATGTAGAAAAACACCCTTCCCCATGACTGGACCCAATCTTTTTGGCAGGGTTATATCCAGGCTTCTTTTTCTAGATGACTTATGCATTGTGAAATACTAGCATTAGACTCATGCCAAAATTATACTTGTCAGAAGGATATGGAGAGATGCCCGTGTTGGATCAAAATTAGTAGAAATCATTAAATATCAGAATATGGAGCCATGCAACTTCATGTATAGGAACTTTAGTTTTACATGGGACATGTAGGCTCACCATACTAACCTATGTTAAACCTGGACCTTCTAAGGTGGATAAGAAATCAACAAATATAATGCTAAGCTCAAGGTCAACTTGGAACTCCAGCTAAGGATTCCCCACTCCACTTGTCTTTCATTTTAACCATATTTCAATGCAAGGAAGATTCCTGCCAGAATTTTACCTGTACGGGTCCACATCATATGTGTGGTAGTTACAGCTTGGAAAAAGCTTTGTGGATTAAAGGCATGTGCGTAATGCTTGTCTGAAATTACAAAACTACATCATCTGAGTAGTTTGCGGCAGACTACTTTACATGGTCTTGCTATCCTGTTTGGCCTAGTCTCCACAGGTTTGAAGATTTTACACGGGAACACCTGACTATATATGATTGGTGTAGCTGGCAATTAACCCAAGACATATGTTTTATCTTGTCTGCAGTGCTTGCGATACTAACATATTTCAACAAACATTGGATATAATTATACACCCTAGGAGAAATTATGAAGAAAATATTGTAAAGAAAACAGAGCTAGTAATTAAACAAAATTGTCACCAACCATATGCATTGCTGTAAACCTGATGGTCGGTTTTATTATGCTCTTAATCTCGTATATCTGGTAAAAGTGGATTGTTTTGTACCAAATATCTTACTCCACACTTGCACCCACAAAAAAATGGTCAAAGAAGCTCTGAACTGACTGATTGCTTAAATTTCATTTGGTTGATTCATTTTTCTAGAATGCTGCATTAGGAAATTAGTAGTTCTCTTAATTAACCCCTGTTTCGACAAAAGGTAAAGTGATTTTCTGGATACATCATTTTCGAAATTATTCATGTACAGGTCAATAAACTCAGTTTGCCAAAATATGTCAATGTCACAGACCTTCAAAATCGATTCAAAATACATCGCAATATTATAACTAGTGGCATTAGCGAGTTATTACCTCAATTTCCTTTTTACGAGCCTCCTCTTTTCGATTCTCTGACTTTGCACTTCTTTGCACCTCAAAGACCACAACAGCCCCAGCAACCTACTATACAACATTTACCAAATTATAGTGAATGGCCACCAAAGATAATCACCAAACCATTTAAGAGTACATGTGCAAAGAGAAAGCCATGGTCAAGGTTTGAAATAGTGGGTACCAGCCTATTGGGTTCATATCAGTTTGGCTTCCGTATAACATATACCAGGTGGTATATCAGACAATATGTTGTTGTATCGGAGAAACAATGATTGCATTTTTTGTTATTATTCATATAATGCCTTCTTATACAAATAAAATGTATAGTAAAAAATTCCTCAAGCATATTAAGTATCTGATTTCAAGTTTTTGGGTTAAGAAACATATACATTCTTTTCTGAAGTCTTAATGTAACACACATAAGTACATTCTGCAAGAATCATATGCTGGGAACATGCACTGGAGGATATCATAGAGATGATTACATTTCATTGTATCCATGATGTATTGATGGTTCCATGATGTGACGACATATATGAATATTAGACTAGCACATGAATTGGTTGATGAGAATGTTTCGGAAGTCATAAAACTGGAGATGCCAAACCAATAATGTGGACACATGTCGTGAACATGGATTGGACCGACCCAACTTCAGACATAGCAATAATGTTCATAGTTCTCTCTACAAAATGTGTATGCTTTGTACTTAGACCTAAGATCGTCGCATGTACTCAGCCTACCTAGTGGCTATCAAATGCTACTACGTTACTGAGTGGTTGTAATGGTAACTTTTGGGTTTTCCATGAAGCATGTTGCGAGGCATGATTAGCCAAGACGGGATTTATCGCTCTCTACTTGAGAGAGAGATCGCTACACCCTCAAGTGTTCGAAGCCAGAAATGCATGACAGCTACTTAAGGTTAAAGAGTTAACCTACTAAGGGATTCCAAATAATGTGATCAAGAAATAGTGGTCAGCTTGGAGCTTGACCAAATATCACGAGGCAAAAAGAATGACACATATACCTTGCACCTATATAAACATTAGGAAGGTTCGTCCAATATGATCTTTATGCGCATTTAGGAGTTGGCTGCTATCAATTATTGACCAAGTAGGAGTACTCGCGACATCTCTAATTGTGCGTAAACCTATAACGTCACAATCTTACGAGGTTGGGGCCTAAGTCAGATTAGGATCGGAATTATACTGGAGTAGAGTCCTAATGAGCCGCAAAAGTAGAAGCCCGTTAGGGAGGTATATAGAAAGGAGAATGCGGCGTACGGTGCGGTTGCTCAATCCGCCACACCCTCAACCGTAGCTGTCACCTCTCACATGCCATAGCTGCCCGCGTGGACCTAGGAGTCTAGTTGCTGGACTCCGGCATCTTCCCTCACCCCTCTCGATGCCAATTGCCGGAAATACTAAGCCTACTAAAGGCACGAAAATAGAAGGTAAGTTTAAATCCGTCATAGAATAGGTGTCTCAATTTAAATTCCAGCCTCACCCCCACAATAGCCACAATTCAACAGCCATTCCACCCCAAAACCCTCTCAACCCACCTTTACACCCCACAGTCCGTGAAATATCGAGCAAAATATGGTCGTATTGGCAGACATATTTGTCGATATGCCTGAAAATGATAATTACAATATGATATACTAAATCGCAATCGGTGGCACAAAGATACTGATATATCGTTCGTGTCGGACTATATTTGGAAACTTGGCCATGATAGCATTTGGTTGATTGTCTTTGTCTATTAGTACTATAATTAACGGAGTTGATGGAACCAGTGGTAGTAACACCCCCTCCCAAGCACCTACAAATTCTCTACAAAAGCAAAAAAAAAAAGACGAGTCCCAAGCAGAAAACCAACTCCCAACAAACTAGCTAACTTCAACACAAATCAAGACAACAGGTCACAGCGAAACTCTACACAAGTGATGGGGATGCCCATGGTTTTTCAAGGCATCGCCTAGACGATACCTAGGCGCTTTGGGCGACCTCCCTCCGCTTTGGAAAAACAGCCGCTTTGGGCGCCTAGGCGCCTAAAGCGTCCGCTTTGGCATCGTCTATGTGTTCAGAGCGCCCCTTTTTGGCCTTAGGACGCCTTACCGCTTTTAAAACCATGGTGATGCTGAGCATACGGTTTATGTCAGATGGCAAAGCTCAGACGCTAGACATACTTGCATATATGATATTTTTTCATCCATAGCATATCATATGCATTGAGCATACAACTACTTTATGCAAAATGAGCTAATGCATTTTAAACAAAAATAAAATAATTCTTGGTACCAAAGCTATGTGACTTATATTTTACCGGTATTTAACTACGGGAAAACAAGTGTTCAAATAAGAACTCTTGCACTAAGAGAATCATTACCAGAAAATACAGGACGAATTTTACCAAAAGTTGCAAGTTGAAACATTATGCTATACAGAGAAAGCGTGCATGTACAGTAAATCTAGTTAGTTTCATAAAGTAAATCCATTTTCTGAGTTTAGTAAATACCGAAAACACAAAGAGCTCCCCGATAAGATCGGCAGCAGCTTGAACAGCTTTCTCTTCATTCAACGGTCGAATCTCAACTTTAGTTGAATGCGCATGTATTCTTCTTTGGATGTTTGTGGAAATACGATGATTTGCCTACAAAAGCAGTACATTGGCCGAAAAGGTCACTTAAGACAGTGAAACAAATAAGTAGCAGCAAAAGGAGAGATTGACATAATATTTTGAGGCGAAGAGTATGTTCCTAAACCAAGATTTTTTTTATTATTACTTTGGCATCTACCAAAAGTTCACAGGATGCAGGAACAGAATATTAAAGCAAGATAACCATATGATAGCAAAAGCACTGTATCAAGGATAAGGAAAATAAAAAGGGGTAAGGCGCCCGCTTTTGTTACCAAAGAGGTGTAGATTTTTTCCCCTTTATTAAGACCATGTCTGTGTCTTCTACGACAAAGACCTCCATAATCTACCATTGACGACACATTATTTTACCAAGTGAACTGACCCCAGACACTGAAGAGGAACATCGATGGGCGTACAAAACAGAAAGGTATGCTGTCGCCAAGCAAATGCCTCTTGAAACACTGAATCTCAGATCTTTGCCTTCGATCCACAATTATTATCTATTATGTAACAGTTCTTGGTAATCAACACGATTACACGATTTACTCAATGCTGAAATAGACAATAAGGAAATCTACATGGTTACATACATGATTGAGTTTTGACGCACATCTTTGATTTGTTTTGAATTTATGAAGATGCATAAGTCGGACAACTTAAACTCAAGCATCCACCCATGTACATAATCTACTCTCTGGAAACAAACCTAGTTAAATAATAAGTCTTCTTTTAAAGTTAATTACAAATAACCAAAATGACCTAAAGTGACAATTCTAGAAGAGGGGACACTGCTTACAGAGTACCTAGCTTATTTAAGTTTCTGGAAACTGCAAGATAGACCGGGCCCTATCAATATAACTTATTCATATCTGACACACACGTACCAAAACTGAAATAGCCATTATGACAGATCGCATGCATGTCGACTGCCAATACTATGGTGAATAGTGGATTCAGTATACTATATCGGCCCTAATGCCTAATAACCTACAAAATAGTACATCCATCCACCATATCTGAATCTCGCAGAATAAACAAACCAGTGAATGAAAGGGTGGGATAGCCAACTGAGGGTAGCAACATATTATCCATAATTCACCTACCTGTGAATATGGACACGGGGATATAGGGAGAAACACCAAGGGAGACCATTTTTTCTGAATGAAGTTTACTTATCAAACACGAACTGAAATATCGACTACTGGTAACATGTATACAAGCAGCTCTCATGTACCAACTACTAATACATAAATATGAATTTTCTTAGAATAGCATACTGACAGGACATCCAAATAAATTGACCATCAGCATAGCAAAGTACTGAATCCGGTTACTTTTCTATTCATAAATTTCATATCTTAGACATTGATGACGTGTGTGCCTTATATTGTTCACCTGTGCACATGTATGCACCTCCCATCTCACGTGTTCAAAATTTGAAGTTATGGTCCATGGAATGCAGTTCACTCCTCTAACTGCGTCTGATTGGGTCACTGGTTTCCTAAGTCTATGAAACAAGCACTGGGTCAACATAGAAGCATTCTGCCTACATAGTTCCATGGTTAGCACCAGCTCGACCTCCTAATTTTACAATAGCAGCACATGATATCAACACCTCTAGTTTACAACTTCAAATCCATCAGGTGAGTAACTTGTCAATCTGTTAAGAGTCAGCAGGGGGAAAGGACACATACAATCAAATTATCACAGTTCCAGATTGGTCCTAATTCCTTGCTGTTGACTGGTTTCTGGTAATAGGGGTGGAACTACACACAACATGGTAAGAAAAAATATATCTTAGCAATTATGGTTAAAAAAAGCAGCCCGTGCACCACCGTAGACTATGTAAAGTTCATACTGGTCAATTCTCATGCAAAGTTTGAGGATAATTTTCTGATTTGTTCACCTGGATAGGAACCTGGAGCAGACTGCCACACGATAGCGCATTGTTGTGGTTATCGTGAGATTGCAAATTAACCATGAGAAGCTGATTTACATGGTTTTGGTGTATGTTAGTTGGTAGATCATTAACTATTGGTGTTATTTGTTTTATATAAATATGGAAATATTGTATGATGACTATGTTTCTGTTCATTCTAATAAACACATTACATGTTTTGGCCAATTGTGTAGACTATCACCCTAGAGAACAAGTATATTTTGCTTAGGGCATATCCTAAACCAGCAGGTTAAGACAACTGTGGTACAAAAAAAAGAGAGCCTAAGACAAGAAAATGAGCAAAATACAAGCCGGCCAAGATGAACTGAATCAGCTGGACAGAACCAACTTCAAGGAAAAAACAGTGTCTGGAAACCCCAGATCATAGGCTATGTTACTAAGGAATGGGTAACTAGTGGACTGCTCAGCCCAACACAAATCCAAGACGGACGAAATCCTCTCTCAAAAATGCTGCGCAATTACAATCTACGCAAATACATGATTTCCAAGTGTGCGACGAGAGTTTCCTCTAAGAAAGTTTTCGTTGGCCAGGTGAAGAGGAACATTAAAGCGGGCACGGAGAGAGGGGAAATGGCCAGCACGGCACCTGGGCGAGGTTGATGATGAGCTGACGGAACTTAGGGTGGCGGCTGGCCTCTGTCTTGAGCCTGATGGCGATAGGCTTTGCCATCATCTTCAGCGTCAGCGTCCCGAGCTTAGCCAGCGGAAGGATCATCTTCTCCGACGACGACGACTTCCCGCCGCCTTCCTTTGGCGAATTAGAGTCGCCGGGATCTGGTAGCGGGGTGGTGGGGCGGCGGAGGACTTGGGTACTCCGAGGACTTGACCGCCAGATACCCGCCGTTGAGATCGGGAGCCCGATTTGGGAGATTCCGACCACGAGTCTCGCTTCTGGGGTCGCTTCTTTACTAAGGTACCGTTAGTTCAACGGAATTTCATCTGGCTCCCAAAACTATGGTGTTTCTCTTCTCGGAAATGTATTCTCTCCATTACTTTATCTCCGCCACTTTAGCCCGACATTAAATCAATACGTCACCATGGAAATGGAGAGGACCAAGGTTTGCTTTTCCTGTTTTCGTTTTAGGATCCTTTGTGCAATTATCTAGGACTTTGTTGTAATTTTCTATTTCTTTTAGAGTCAAGTATGTAATTTGTACCCACCTACAATGTTATGAATGCAACACTCAGCATCCTTCAAGCCCCTCTCCCTGTTAAAAAAAAAATCGCCATAGAAAGATCTTTACTATTAAATTGGAGTCCGTGATGGTACGTCGCCTCAAATTTATTTGATATCAAACATTGCAGGAATCACAACCGTCCGATCCATATCGAATGGTATCACCTAATTATAGCTTAACTTATTATTACACTCTTTGCCACCGATTAGTGAAAAGAAACACCGGTTCAGAACGCCTCACGAAAAAGAAAAGAAACGAAAGGGGAGCAACGGCCCGACCCATCATTCCCGAATTTTGGGGCATTTTACTTTTTGCCCTTCTTTACTTTGGACTTCTATCTTTTGCCCTCTTTTACATTGACCTCTCTTTTTTGCCCCATATTACTTTGCCACTTTATTATTTGCCCCATCACAGCCTAGGCTCACGTGGAATGACAAGCTTACCCATCTGGCTGTATGACCTAGATCGAGGCCATGTGGTTTTGTTCGCTCGCACGCATCTGACCATCTCTCCCGTCCCCTTCCAGTTCGAACAGAGGACCATGGCCGTGAAACAGACGCACAGTCTTGACGAAGAAAAGCAGAGCAAAGCGGTAGTGCCCGGCCATGGTGAGCCCACGGATGGTCCAGTTCCAGGGGAGCGTGGCGGTGGCCCGAGGGAGTGAGGAGAAGACCGCGATGGCATCACGAAAGCGGCGCGGGTCTGGAGCGCATCCGGTCCGTCAGCGGCCGCGAGGAGGCCGGAGGTGACGGCACGCGCTTGGATTTGGAGGCTGAGCGGGAGGTGGGACGGGGCGATGCAGCCGAAGGAGCGCGAGCAGCAGTAGGCTGTAGGCGCATGGTGGAGCACAAAAGTCGGACGGCGAGCAGCCGGACAACGGTTGGGGTATGGTTGCCCTGTGAGGCAGTAGCTAGCTAGTGTTCTTCCATGCCGTTCTACACAGAGAAGAAAGGGGATACAATCTGATTCTAGTACGGTGTCTACGCAGGGGCAGTTCTGTCTTGGAGCTTATTTCTAAATCCTCAAAATAAAAGAAAACAATTCAAAAGGGCAAATAATAAAGTGGCAAAGTAATGTGGGGCAAAAAAGAGAGGTCAATGTAAAAGAGGGCAAAAGATAGAAGTCCAAAAGAAGGGCAAAAAGTAAAATGCCCCCCGAATTTTCCAATGGAGCCCTAGCACACGATCCACCGCCGCCGCCGCTGCCACCGTCTCGCACCCCGCACCAGCAGTCCTCCCGCCGCCCGCCATCTCATTGTAGGCCCTCCTCCAGCACCTAGCTCGCCGTCCTCAGACTAACGACACGAGACCGGCAAAGGAGCTCGTCGGCGGGTGTTGGCGGTGGGGAGCCTACCAGACTCGTGATTCCCTTCTCCTCCATGTCTCACCACTCCGGCGCCTCTCCTGGTCGTCAGCCCTGCAAGATCCGCCTCCTGTAACCATGATTCAGGTCCCGCGGAACCCTATCTTCGCATGTTGGTCCGGTGTCGAGGTCGACTCGTCCCCGCGCGACCTTGCGTGGCTCTCTCGTAGTCCACTGTGTCCTCCACTCGCTTGTGCTCATCTCAAACTCCTCAATTGTATGCACCTTCATTTTCCTATCTGAAATCTGCTTCGTGTTCATGGCCTTAATTGCAGGGTTTGGGTCTGTAATTGCAGGCTCAGACTCAGCTTCTTCTGCGAAGAGGGCACAAGATGGTAGAAGCTTCGGTGCCGTGAATTTCCACGATTGCCTGTAGTATTGGCAACAACGTCTGCTGGATGCGTATGTGTGAGATCTTGCAGCCACGAGCATGCTTTATTGCGTGCTAAGATTATTATTTGGAGCGGGGACTCATCATCTCATGTACTGTTGTTCCATACATATTGCCTTTGTTTTGCTAATATCATCTATCTTAAGGGTGTCTGGTTAGTTGCCTTTCTCCTTCAAATGTTGGTACGATCAAGACATGCAAAATATAGTGTTTTCCCCATCTGCATAAAGAATTAAAATAGCACAACAAATGAAGCAGAACCTAAATGATGCTTATTCGCCACGAAATTAGTGAAAATAAATCATCTGATTAGTGTTCTGAGCTCATAATCAAGTGACCACTCTATATGCATTGTTAACATTTTAGACCATGTTCATCCCATATGTAACAGTAAACTTGGTAGAAAATATAACAACCCTCTAAATCAATCATTTATCTGATTATAGCTAATCCCCAATTGGCAACTTTGAGACCAAATGAATTTTTGTGGATCTATTGTATATCATGAATCCTGAGAACAATGCTATGTAAAGGATTCTGAAGCATACTGTGAGCTTTACAAACTGTCAAATATTCAGAGTCATCAGAGATAGCACCGGCTCTTTGGATGTGCCGTGGAGGCATTCAAGGTAGGCACAAACAGGGTATACCAGTTGCAAACTGTTTACAGTGGTAACATTTGAGAAGCCGTGATTCAGGTGAAAATAATAAAATGACACCCTCTCGAAAGAGGCGCTGGGAAGCAGTGGTATGTTTGTCATGGGGTATTAAACTGTGTGACAATATAAGCAAAGCTATTGTCGGTGTATGAAACAACAGAAAGGAAATATGATTTGTGAGTGCGCAATTAGTACATAGCTCTCCATTTGTGTTGCTGGCAAAAGAATAAATGGTTCTTGTTTCCCCATTTCCAATATTTTGTGAGTCCTCAACATTCATGTAACAATATAGTCAAGTCCGAAATGCAGCATTGCTCACTCTATTGTGCAATTCCAGTCAAAAGTTCTGCTCCTTTTCAGAATTTTGTTTAACTCAATTTCCTGCTTTGTATAATTACTAAACTTGCTTTGTATAATTATTGAATTGGATTGTTTTACTCTTAATTCATTTATATTGTGTGTAGTCAGCCACTGTGTTGTGCTTAATCATGATGTTACACTATCGTGAAAACATTACTTCACCTGCTCTGTTTATTCCTGTCACTCAAAAAAAATACACTTATACTTTCAGAAAGGAAAAACCGTCAGCGCGCTCCTACCTACACTCCCATATCACAGACGTCCGTCCTTCCTAGGGATTGGAGAGATCGACCCCACACGCGCAGTCGCTTAGCAGTGTCGGCGTCATTAGCAAAGTAGTGCCCGCTAGAACAGGATACTGTAGCATAGGGTTGACTTGGGCCGTTTTGTCCTCTACCTGATCCCATGCAGAGAATCCAAAAGAGAAACTCTCCCTCTCTCCCCACCAAAGCTCACGGAGCAAACTCTCCTCTCTCCTCACTTTTCTCTCTCCCAAGTCTCTAAACTTTCTCAGATTCTCTCCCAGACCTAAAATAATTGTCGCTCTCTCAATCTCTCTTAGGCACGAGTCCTTCTCTCTCTCCTTCATTTTCTTTCAAAATAAGATTTTTAATTTACTTTTTGGTTTGAAGCGGAGTGGACACATGCAGCACACACCCTCCTCCCTCTCACGGGGCAAACACCATCTCAGATGAACAGTAGCCTACGCCCGACCCATCTGAATTTAATCACAGGACTGCAGAAGCATCTGCAAAATGATGCCAAGATCGGCTCCTATCCCCAGGTACTACCGGTAGGTGAACGGTGTGGATAGAAGGTACAGCTGAGGTAGGCCTTAGAAAAAACGCTCTCATTCAGAAATTATGTGAATGTATGAAGAACTAATTTGCATTTGTTTGAAAATGCCATTAATTTTTTGGGATAAAGACAAAAAAACATTCACACGCAAATTTTCTTTGAAACACATTTGGGTAAAATATAAATAAAATTACAAATATTTTTAATTTTTATTCCGTAGCAACGCACGGGCATTCAACTAGGACATATATAATTTTAAACCGAGCTTACAGTAGAGAACACTATACATGATAGCCAAAGTAGCTACACAGGAGCACACATCAGAGGACCAGCCCAACACCTACAAGGATACGCTCTTGTTAAAAAAAACAAAGATACGCCGAAAAGGATCTCTCCTATAAAGCATGCTAGACTACCCGTCATCTGAGGCTGTAGTTTTGTATAATGTTTCACAAAAACGATAACAATTGTGTTGAATTACAAGGGGTATAAATAGAGGGGAGGGGGGCGGTGGCTAACCCTAACCCTAACTTGTGTTACAAGTAATATAGTCTAACATCCCCCCACAGTATCAACGTGGGGTTCAACAACGTTGAGACTGAACCGAATATCGAAGAAGAGTTGAGTTGGCAGCCCCTTGGTGAAAATGTCGGCGAACTGCGCTGTACTCGGCACATGAAGAACACGAACTTGGCCCAAGGCAACCTTCTCCCGAACAAAATGTATATCAATCTCAATGTGCTTGGTCCGCCGATGCTGTACTGGATTGCTGGACATGTAAACAGCTGAAATATTGTCACAGTAAGCAATAGTGGCCTGCTGTAGAGGGGGATGAAGCTCTGTCAAAAGTTGGCGAAGCCAAACTGTGTCAGCCACCGCATGAGCCACTGCACGATACTCAACTTTTGCAGAAGAGCGAGAGACTGTAATCTGTCGTTTAGAAGACCATGAAATCAAATTGTTACCTAGAAAAACACAGTATCCGGACGTGGACCGACGAGTGTCTGGACAACCAGCCCAGTCGGCATCGAAATATGCTGTCAAAGTGGCTGGAGAAGAATTATTAATGTGGAGACCATGATCAAGAGTACCTTTGAGGTATCAAAGAATTCGTTTGACATGATTATAGTGGGGAACACGAGGATCATGCATGAAGAGACAGGCTTGTTGGACGGCATAGGAGAGTTCAGGTCTAGTAAGAGTAATAAGAGTAAGGTACTGTAATGCACCAGCAAGACTACGATAGAGAGGAGGATCGAAGAAAGATTCTCCATCGGAAGAGAGTTTTGAACTAGTATCAACAGGAGTGCGAGACGGCTGGCAGTCAAACATGCCGACTCGTGTAAGAAGATCTAAAATATACTGGCGCTGAGAGAGGAAAAGTCCATGAGAGTCATGAGTGACAGCAATGTTGAGGAAATGATGAAGAATACCAAGATCCGTCATAGAAAATTCAGAGCTAAGAAGAGTGATGATATGATGAAGAAAAGTAGGTGTGGAGGCTGTAAGTATGATATCATCAACATAAAGAAGAAGATACGCAGTGTGAGATGAAGTATGGTACACAAAAAGAGAGGTGTTGGTGAGAGATTGAGTGAAACCAATGGTTTGAATATAGGTAGAGAAACATTGAAACCAAGCCCGGCGAGCTTGTTTGAGACCATACAGAGATTTCTGAAGAAGACAAACATGATCAGGAGCAGAAGCATCCTCAAAACCAAGAGGTTGCTAACAGTAAACTGTTTCCTGAAGAGAGCCATGGAGGAAAGCATTTTTGACGTCGAGTTGGTGAATAGGCCACTGAGAAGAGACGACTATACTGAGTACTGTGCAAATGGTGCTGGGCTTAACAACACGAGAGAAAGTTTCATCATAGTCAATCCCATGCTGCTGAGAAAAACCGCGACAAACCCAGCGAGCTTTGTAGCGAGAAAGACTACCGTCGGAGTGGAATTTTTGACGAAAAACCCACTTACCAGAGACAATGTTTGCACCAGGAGGGTGAGGAACGAGCTGCCAGGTGTCATTTTGAAGAAGGGAAGAAAACTCCTCACGCATGGCAGCAGCCCAATTTGGGTCTAGGAGTGCAGTTTTGTAGGTTTTAGGAAGAGGAGAGATCGAGAGAGAAGGGGTGGCGAGAAGATTTAAACGTTGAGTAGGAAGACGAAAACCAGATTTTGCACGAGTGCACATAGTGTGATCGTTTGTGGGAACGGGAACAGGAACAGCGCGAGATGGTGGTGGTGGTGGAGAGGCGTCGGGCGCAGCGGAAGAGACAGACGTCGGAGAGTGTGCCGCGGCAGAGGATGGTGACGCGGCAGGGCTAGGTGGTGCTGCGGCAGGGCTTGGTGCCGCAGTGACGGGGCTAGATGCCGCGGCAGAACTTCGTGCCGCGGCAGGGCTTGGTGGTGGCGCGGCAAAGCTTTGGGCCGCGGCAGGACTTGGTGGTGGCACGGCAGGGCTAGGTGGTGCCGTGGCAGGAGATGGAGGGGCTGTCTGTGGGGTGGTGGGTGGTGGCATGGTTAGTTGGTGAAGGAGTTGTGTTGTATGAGGATGATGACGATGAGTAGAAGGCATGTGATTATCGGAGACAGGTGGGGATACACTGGAAGAAAACAGAAAGATGGTCTCAGAAAAAGTGACATGCCGAGAGATGTGAACACGACCGGAAACAAGATCCAAACATCGATATCCCTTGTGTTCATCAGAATAGCCAAGAAATACACAAGGTATAGAGCGTGGAGAAAGTTTATCGGGAGAGGTAGAGAGGGTATTGGGAAAACATAGACAGCCAAACACACGAAGTTCGGGATAGTTTGGGTGACAGAGGAAAAGAGAGTAGTATGGAGTGGAAGTATGGTTGGATTTGGTGGGACAAATATTGAGCAAATATGTGGCGGTGCGCAGAGCTTCAGCCCAAAATTTTGGTGGCATGGAAGAGTGGATTAGAAGAGTGCGGACAATATCATTGAGGGAGCAAAGAGAGCGTTCTGCTTTTCCGTTTTGAGGAGAGGTATATGGGCAAGAAAAACGAGGTAGTATGCCATATTGTAAGAAAAAGTTGCGGTTCTAAAAATTGTCGAATTCTCTACCATTGTCGCATTGGATGAACCTAATGGGAAGAAAGAAGTGGGTAGCTACATATCATTGGAAGTTAATAAAGATGGTGTGGACATCAGATTTGTTGCGTAAAGGAAAAGTCCAGACAAAGTGTGTAAAATCATCGAGAATGACAAGATAATACTTGAAACCAGAAATACTAGTATGTGGTGAGATGTCCAGAGATCACAATGCAACAGTTCGAAAGGAAAAGTACTAGTAGAATGCGAGGAATAAAACGGAAGTCTAACATGTTTGCCTTGCTGACACGAAGGACAGACTGCAGAATTATGAATATCTCGATTACAATTTATTGAAAATTCACTAAGCATAGAAGATAAAGCGGCGGTGTGTGGATGTCCTAGACGATGATGCCAAAGGTCGACGGAGGCGGCCATGGATGTAGGAGGATCGGTGGCCGGAGCTCCATGAAGAGTGTAGAGTTCACCGGAGCTATTGAAGCGAGCGATCTCCACCTTGGTCAGGTAGTCCTTCACAGATAAACCAAAAGGATCAAATTCAATAGAAACAAGATTATCACGAGTGAATTGTCGAACGGAGATTAAGTTTTTGATGAGTGCTGGTGCAATGAGAACATCATGAAGAAGAAGAGATTTTGTGGGTGTGGGAATAGAGGTTTGGCCTGTGCAATAAATTGGAATAGAGGAGCCGTTTCCAAGAATTATAGAAGAAAAAGGTGTGGAGGAAAAATTTGACAGCATATTACTCGAAGAAGACATGTGACTAGAAGCACCAGAATCGAAAATCCAGTCCATACCTGAGTTCCCTTGGGCAGCAAGGTTGTTCATGGCCTGCAAAAACGCAGACTGGTTCCAGCTTGGTGATGGTGCCACAAGCAGGGAGGGCGGCGTGTAGTGCATGTACTGGCCCCCTCCATCGGTGACGTAGGGGTAGTAGACCGGAGCAGCGTGGTAGGCGTTCGGCGGAGGACGTGAACCGAGGAGTCCAGGAGCACCAGTGTGGGGGCGCATGCCGGGTGCCCAGTTGCCGGAGTAGGCGGGAGGAGCACCGATCGGAGAGGGAGACGCCCAAGGCATGGGCCAGGCCTGGACCATGCCGGTTCATGGGTCATGAGGCGGGCGCCAAGTGGGCGCCGCAGGAGGAGCTGGTGCAGGTGCCGTCGGTGGTGGTGGAACAAGGCGAGGCGCAGGTGGCATCGATGTCGATGGAGCGGGGTGAGGCGGCCAGTACATCGGGTTCTTCCCGCGGTAGTTTGGACTGGGACGCCATCCTGGAGGTGGCTGCGGCGACGGGGCTGCTGCGGCAGGAAAAGGCACCGAAGGGCCTGCCGCGGCAGGAGCAGATGGCGGCCGGGGCGAGGCGACGAAAGCATGTGGGCACGCCTCCTTGCGCGTTTGTGCATCATCGGCGCACTGGAGCAGAGAGCGGACTTCGGCAAAAGAGGGACGGGGCCGCATCATCGGGATGAAGGACGCCTATTTCTCGAAGCGATCGCTAAGCCCTTGAAAGAGGATGTTGATGAGCTGGCGATCAGGCACGGGATCGCCGAGTTCGCGGAGCTCGTCGGCCATGGTCTGGATACGCTGGCAGTAGACGCTGAGGGAGGAGGCCCCCTGGACGGTGTTGCGGATCTCGGCGTTGAGGTTGTTGACCCGGGCGTCGACGTTGTCCTGGAAGAGCTGGCGCAGAGCCGCCCAGAGAGCAGCGGCGGTGGCGGCCTCGCGGAAGATGAGGTTGAAGATCTCGGTAGAGACACGCGTGTAGATCCACTGGATGATGGCGAGGTCGTCAGTAACCCAGCGAGGATCAGCGGGGCGTGGAACAGAGTTGTCGGTGACGTGATCACGAAGGCCGCAGCACCCAAGGTGAACCTCGAAGAGATGGCGCCAATGATAGTAGTTGTGTTTGGCGAGATCGAGGGTAATGGGGATAAAGGGAGTAACGTCGGCTATGGTGTCTGTAAAGGAGAGAGGTGTAGCCATGGCGGCGTTGGTGGTGGTAGGAGTAGGGTTTAGGGATGTTGAGGTAGAGATAGAGGGAGAGGAGGAGGTGGTGGCGACGGTGACACCCTTGGAGGCGGCGGCGGCTTTTTGGGAGAAGTAGCCCGATGGTGGGGGCGGCGGCGGGCGATGATGTTGCGATGGTGATGATGTAGATGGTTGTCGGCGATGATGACCATGAACGATGTTGGTGAAGACGATCCGGCACGGTTGACGAGGAGTAGCCGGAGATACGTCGACGCCAAGGCTGGTGTAGAGGCGCACGACGACTTGGCATAGATAGGCTTGCTGTAGACGGCGTAGACGTACTTGGCAGATCGGCTTGATGTCGAACTTGGCGGCGAGATGATCGGCTTGGTGACGCTGGCACAGGGAGAAAGAGCTCGGCTTGGTAGTGCACGTGCTGCTTCGTTCTTTGCGTGCCTTGAACTGGAGCTGATCATCTTGTCAGCGTTTGACGTTGACCATGAGCGGTGACGGCGGCGACGATGTTGCGATGGTGATGATGTAGATGGTTGTCGGCGATGATGACCACGAATGATGTTGGTGAAGACGATCCGGCACGGTTGACGAGAAGTAGCCGGAGATACATCGGCGCCAAGGCTGGTGTAGAGGCGCACGACGACTTGGCATAGATAGGCTTGCTTTAGAGGGCGTAGACGTACTTGGCAGATCGGCTTGATGGCGAACTTGGCGGCAAGATGATCGGCTTGGTGACGCTGGCACAGGGAGAAAGAGCTCGGCTTGGTAGTGCACGTGCTGCTTCGTTCTTTGCGTGCCTTGAACTGGAGCTGATCATCCCACATGCACATGCACGCAGCATGTGACATGAGCCTTGGAGCTTGATGCCTGATGCGGAACGCCCACGAGAGAATAAGCTGCGCTTGCAGCTGCGTGTTGGCGAGCGCATGCGATCAAGGCGAAGGCCTTGAGGCAGTCCTTGGTGCAGATTCGATCAACTCCGGCGAGAGGGGTAATCTAATATCTGGTGGCTGAAAAAAAAGATAGATCTAACTGGAAACGAAATTTGGCTAAACTAGCTATGAGATTTGGTGTCCCCGGCGAAGATCATGAGCTCGATCTCGCCGGGGGCGGCGCGGCGGAAGCGGCGGCTAAACCCTAAGCGGAACGAACCGCTCTGATACCATGTAGTTTTGTATAATGTTTCACAAAAACGATAACAATTGTGTTGAATTACAAGGGGTATAAATAGAAGGGAGGGGGGCGGTGGCTAACCCTAACCCTAACTTGTGTTACAAGTAATATAGTCTAAGAGAGGCCACTCTCATGCGCACGTAAATCTGATCCGTAGAAATCGACTGCCACACTGTAATTTACGAGTCCCACTTTTCACAGCAGCTGTTCAATGCGGTTAAAACATTTCTCACATGTTTCTTCCTTTAAGAGGTCGATGACGGCTAGGACCAGGCGTGTGCGGGGCTGACAAACAGAGACAGCCAGTCTACTCCTTTGCGTGACCTTTCTTTTGGTACTAGTAAGTGTGCATGTGCAACGCACGACTATACAATCGCTCAATAGCAATATATTATAGCGTTCTAACACGCCCTTCTTTCCTTCTCAAGAATCCCTAAGCCTAGTGCTCGTTGATGTTAGCCAAAACTATCTATGCAATCTCTCATGTCGGTTCTCCCATCCACGCTCATCCACGCTAGCGAGGAGGGGGAGACTGCTGCCAGACTTGACAATGACGCAAAGAAAATTTCTTTTCTATTCATATGCACCATATACAACATCAAACATATGTTGCCCCTTTACACCATTTCCTCGTCACTTTGCAAATCCAATCTAAATATGACAACACTAAAAATGAGGTTTCAAAAATCATGGTTCCTCATCCCACTCCGTGCCAACAATCATGAAGCACCAACAAATGGTAGCACTCAAAAGTCTCAAAGAACTAATGATTTTTGTAATTTTTATACAAGAATCAAGTAATTCTTACAACTAACGACTTTTTCTAGGGAAATCATTTTTCACATTCCACATGCATTTCTTAGTTTCTCCTAGCATATTTGGTGACACATCCAAAACAAATAGTAGCATGGCACGTGCAATGCCATGTTGTTTCAATAAATACCACGAAATAATATACATAATGTAAGGAGTAATCCATTTGAAGTTAGTATCTATCAATATATATGTAATCATTAGTACAATATGGCCCAAATTTGTAGGTACTTTCTTAAAAAAAACTGTGTTTCAACATATCAAAATACCAATTCTTCCCACATGTTATCTTTACAAAAAGAAAATTAGCTTATGCTCATCAATGAGTTTAGCAAAACTTTTACCGCACTTCAATTGAACAGCGGCAACTTCTGAAAAATGACAATAGTGGCTGGTTCAGTTAAGCCAACACAAGATATCCAATAAGTTACCGTGCTCACTAATCTACAAATCCTAGGTAATGAAACTCCTTATGTTAGTCACAACTCATTATATAACAACATGATCAATTGCCTTTGTCATAGTATATATAATTTTAGCATGGGCATAGCAGAGAGGTTGCATGTTGGAGATCATATCGCTGTTGGACCTTGCCACATCCATCTGGAAGCAAAGTAGCCATTTCAAATTGTCTCCATTTGTCTCTCTCTCTATATTTTTTATTTTAGAAACTTGACAAAAAATAACAAGTACCAAAACTGAGGTGGAGGAGCTTGGCGTGTCAGGGAGGTTGAGGTCTGGTTTCATTTCCAAGAAAAAATGGAAAATAAAGTAAGTATCATTCACAAAATTGGGAAAAAAGGCATTGCTGAACTGCAGAGTTTTTTGGCTTCAGGAAATGTCACACCTGCATGTATATGTCAAATTGCATATATTCCTCCATATCAAAATAGAAAAAATGAAAGATTTGGTTCACACATGAGAGGCGATAATCTAGTACTAAGTTATATCAAAGCAGTAAATAAATTTATACTCTGTTTCATCAATATACAGTTTGACAGAATCATACATGGTAACAGACACAAGAATGCTTACCTCTTACCGCATGTCCTCTGCGACTCCTTTGCCATTTACAAATATTCCTCCAGCCTTCCACTGAAAACCTCATGTTGCACCTCGAAACAACATTTATTGCTATCTTCATAGCTCAACAATTCTCTGAAATACACACATATGGCAATCTCATCTCTCATGGTAGTAGAGGAACATATTAGCTTCAAATTCATGGATGTACCTCTTTAGAGTCCTCTTGGCCCCTGGTTGCGAAAGATTTAACATGTTAAATTGAAGCCTCGTTAGCCAGTCCCTTGCCAATGGTGGAGATGTCTGATAGTACATGTGGTTGTGGTTCCTACAGGTTGCGGCCTTGCAGGGTCTTTAGCAGGCGCCATTGGGAAGAGGATGCAATGAGCGGCGACGGCAATCATATGTCCAGACCGCCCGGGCGACATGTTTACATTTCACGCCTACATAAATGATGCATGCAGCGAGCTACTGCGCCGTCGTCAGGGGGCATGAGGATGGCGTCAACGATCCTGAACAAATGCAGGTGAAAATGAAATATCCAGCTTGTCAACTTGTCAGCTGCAAGGTCCAATTTAACCTGAATACATCCATAGCAAGCAATAAAATAGAAAAATATCCAGTTCACGTGCTACCTTCAATTTATCATCACAGATAGAAAATAGCTTAGAATATGTATCTGAAGTTTATACCTAATAATGTGTTAGCCTTTCATCATCGCCACCAAATTCTAGATTATCTTTTTGATAAATCTTTCCACTCATGTTGTTTTCCTGCATTATGAAAGAAGGTTATTCACAGAAGCCCCAAATAGTCCATGCCATGCAACAAACATGGAGCTAAACTGATGAACAATAGAGCTATGCCCCTATCAATTAACATTGCATCCTCCAAAGATATTCAGCATCATTTCCCGAGAAGGAATCTAACATGACAATTCCAGAGGAAGCATCAACATATCTAGGCAAGATGGAAAGAAAGATCAATCATGACCTTCTCAATTTTTTTTTTACAAAACTTAAGAGAGCAGTCATTACAACAACGCACAGAAGGCTCATGTATATATGATCAGATCATTACAAGCACTTGTCGTTATCCATATTGTGAACACCCTTGTGAATACAGCCTGTGAGAAGTCATCCACACAGACACAATGTCCATCAATCCATGTTCAATACACCGTACAACAATCTCTTCGTGCATGTGTTAATATATGAGAATACTGCACAAAGATATATCCATCTGCTGGCTTACGATGAAGAGGATTACAAGGGAGGGGTACAAATCTACACATACACAGAGGGCTCTACGTTATGGAGGAGCAGACAGCGGCAGTCACGGCACCTGATACGTCCAATTTGCATCACTATTTTGTATCATAATTTACTGTTATTCATTGATATATTTCATATTTAGATATGATACTTATGTTATTTTCTTTGCTTTCACATGTTTGATGATCATCGGAGGAGTTGCTGCCGGAGTCAGGATTCTGCTGGAAAAAGGACCATCAAGAAACCATATTTTGAAGATCGGGAAAATTCCAGAAAAATACTCAGAAATTATATTTTCCCAGAAGACTCAGGAAGCCAGAAGGGGGAGTCGAGAGGAGCCAGGGGGGCCCCACACGCCAGGGTGGCGCGGCCAGCCCCTGGCCGTGCCAGCCCTGTGTGAGGGAGCCCTGGCCCACTTTTGGTCTCGCCCCTCCGTGTACTTCATCGTCCCCAAAAACCTAAGTCAGGGGGGGGGCTCAGAGTTAGACACCGCCGCCTCTGCGGGGCGGAAAACACCAGAGAGAGAAAAGCTCTCCGGCAGGCAGAAATCTGCCGGGGAAATTCCTTCCCGGAGAGGGGAGATCGTCGCCATCGTCATCACCATCGCACTGGACTTCATCGGGATCATCATCATCATCATATCCATCACCAGCACCTTCATCTCCACCATCACCACGCCATCCCGCTGTAACATCTTGAGTTGGATCTTGTTATATTCATAGGGGAAACTTTCCCGGTGTTGATTACTCTTGTAGTTGATGCTATTGAGTGGAACCGTTGAATTAAGGTTTATGTTCAGATTGTTATTTACCATTATTTCACCTCTGATCATGATCCATATGATGTCTTGTGAGTAGTTCGTTTAGTTCTTGAGGACATGGGAGAAGTCAAGATGTTAGTAGTGAATTATTGTTGAGAAATATTTAATGGTTTGATATTGTTGTGGTGCTATTTCACTAGTGGTGTTATGTGAACGTCGACTACATGATACTTCACCATTTATGGGCCTAGTGAGATGCATTGTGTATTTGGCTACCGATTGTGGGGTTGCTGGAGTGACAGAAACCTAAACCTCCGTTGGGAAACCATTGCACCAGGGAGCGTAGGATCTTAGAGTTTAAGGCTGTGGTTAGATTTATCTTAATTACTTTCTTGTATTTGTGGATGCTTGCAAGGGGTATAATCACAAGTGTGTATTTATCCTAGTAAGGGTAGTGCGCTAGCACAGGTTCACCCCCATAACACCTATCAAACCAATAAATACTATTGGCTCTATGAAGCGAAAGCTCTTGACAGAAACTCCCGTGTGTCCTCGAGAACGTTTGGTTATTATAAGTACACAACCGGCTTGTCCTTTGCTGAAGAAAGGATTGGGCCACTTGCTGCAATTGTTACTACTGTCTTTTATTTACTCGCACTCTATTTACTCGTATTACCAAATACCCCTGAAAACCTGTTTGCTAGTATTTACAGTGATTCCTTGATCAAAACCGCTCATCAACACCTTCTGCTCCTCGTTGGGTTCGACACTCTTATTTATCGAAAGTACTACGATACACCCCCTATACTTGTGGGTCATCAAGACTATTTTCTGGCGCCGTTGCCGGGGAGTGTAGCGCTATTGAAGAGTGGAATTGGTAAAGGTAACCGTCGCTGTGAGTATTGTTTTTTATTTTGTCTTTTATTTTTATTTTACTCTGCTATGGAGAACTCTCCATTTGGTTTCCTATTTGGAAACACATCTACTACTACTACTGCTGCTGCACATGCGGAGGAACCACCACCGCCACCGCCTGCTGAAATTGATCCTTTTAAAATACCTATGAAAATTGTTGGGCGAATTATGGATAACTGCTATTCAGGAGATGGAACTGTCCATCCGGGTGATCACTTATTATTTATACATGAATTATGTGAGTTGTTTAGATGTGCAGGTATTTCACCAAGCCAGGTTAAGAAGAAATTATTCTCATTATCATTGAAAGGCAGAGCTGAAGAGTGGTATCGACTACTCCAAGATGGTCCATCTATGGCATGGGAGGATATTGTGCCTCTCTTTTATTCCAAGTTTTATCCTCCAAGTGAAATTCATAAAGATCGTAACCGGATATATAATTTTTGGCCTCATGATGGAGAGAGTATTGCCCAAGCGTGGGGGAGATTGAAGTTACTAATGCTCAAATGCCCCATTCATGAGCTCCCCAATAATATTGTTATTGATAATTTTTATGCGCGGCTTACTCTTCCTGATAAGGATTATTTGGATGCTTCTTGCTTTGGATCATTTACTCATATGAAAGAAGATGCTAAGTGGAAACTTCTTGACCGTATACAAGAAAATGCTGAAGGATGGGAAAACGACAAAGGTAGGAAGTCAGGTATAAACTATGATTATGAATGCATTAAATCTTTTATGGAGACCGATGACTTTCATGGTGTTAGCACTGCTTATGGTCTTGATTCTCAAATACTTGCTAATTGTCTTAAGGCCTTTGCCTCTTATATTGATGTTCCAAAGAAAGATTGGAACAAATATCATGCGCCTTATAAAGATTCTATTAGTCATATTCCTGCTGCAGCTACTGAAGTTTGTACTGTTGATAGCATTGTGCCTGAACCTTATTTTGAGAAGACACCTTTCCCTGCTAAGGTAAAGAAGTATTCTACTTTGGTAAGTGTGTCTAATAAAAGTACTAAGAAAGCTGCAGAACCTGATGAGCAAATTACTATTAAGTCTCCTATAGCTATATTGAAGGATCTTGTTACTAAAGATGTAGGGGATGAATATATTCTTTTTTGTGAAGATGCTTCTAACATTCTCTCACATCCTAAAAAGCATAGGAAAGCAAGTGTTCCTGTTATTTCTGTCAGGATTGGAGATCATTGCTATTATGGTTTATGTGATATTGGTGCTAGTGCAAGTGCTATTCCCTTAGAGCTTTACAAAGAAATCATGCACGAGATTGGCGCTTGTGAACTTGAAGATATTGATGTGGTTGTTTAGCTTGCTAATAGAGAGACTGTGTGGCCTCTTGGTATTGTTCGAGATGTGGAAGTTCTTTGTGGTAAGACTAAATACCCCACTGATTTTCTAGTACTTGGTAAGGAGGCTAGTAAAACTTGTCCTATTATTTTTGGTAGACCATTTTTGAACACCTGTGGCACCGTGATAGATTGTAAGAAGGAGAATTTTTTTACTAAGTTTAATGGAGAGTCTTATGAGTTTAATTTTTCCAAGTTTGCTAAGACTTCTTATGAAAAGGACACGCCTAATGAAAATTTTCGAGTTGAACAGCTTGCTTCTATTGCTCTTGCTCCTAATAATGCCTTGCAGCAATTCATGGAAGATCACGAAAGTGATGTTTTTAGCAAGGAAAGAGAAGAGATTGACGACATTCTTCTTCGTCAACCACCGTTACTCAAACATAATCTACCTGTGGAGGATCTTGGTACCACTTTACCGCCTAAAGAAGATCCTGTGTTTGAATTAAAGCCTTTGCCTGATAATCTTAAATATGCTTATATTGATGATAAGAAAATATATCCTGTTATTATTAGTTCTAAACTTTCAGGGAAGGAAGAAGAAAGATTATTGGAGATATTGAGGAAACACCGAGGAGCTATGGGATATACTCTGGATGATTTAAAAGGGATTTCTCCCACTTTATGTCAGCATGCCATTAATATGGAGAAAGATGCGAAGCCAGTCGTGGAGCATCAACGCCGCCTAATTCCCAAGATGAAGGATGTGGTAAGAAATGAGGTATTAAAACTCCTTGATGCTGGTATCATTTATCCTATTGCTGATAGTAGATGGGTTAGTCCTGTTCATTGTGTTCCTAAGAAAGGAGGTATGACTGTTGTGCCTAATGAGAATAACGAGCTTATTCCTCAAAGGGTAGTAGTTGGTTATAGAATGTGCATTGATTATAGGAAGGTAAACAAAGTTACTAAGAAAGATCATTACCCTTTACCGTTTATAGATCAAATGCTAGAAAGGTTGTCTAAGAAGACTCATTTTTGTTTCCTTGATGGTTATTCTGGTTTTTCTCAAATTGCTGTTAAGAAGAATGATCAAGAGAAAACCACTTTTACTTGTCCTTATGGAACTTATGCTTATAGACGTATGCCGTTTGGTTTATGCAATGCTTCTGCTACTTTTCAAAGATGCATGTCTGCTATTTTTCATGGCTTTTGTGAAGAAATTGTGGAGGTCTTCATGGACGATTTCTCTGTCTATGGAACTTCTTTTGATAATTGTTTGCACAACCTTGATAAAGTTTTGCAGAGGTGTGAAGAAACTAACCTTGTTCTTAATTGGGAGAAATGCCACTTTATGGTGAATGAAGGAATTGTCCTTGGACATAAAATTTCTGAAAGAGGTATTGAAGTTGACAGAGCAAAAGTGGAGGCAATTGAGAAAATGCCTTGTCCAAGAGATGTTAAAGGTATTCGTAGTATTCTTGGTCATGCTGGTTTCTATAGGAGGTTTATTAAAGATTTCTCTAAGATTTCAAAGCCTCTTACCAATCTTCTTCAAAAGGATGTACCATTTGTCTTTGATGATGATTGTAAGGAAGCTTTTGAAACTCTTAAGAAGGCTTTAACTACTGCTCCTATTGTTCAACCACCTGATTGGAATTTACCTTTTGAAAT
The DNA here is from genome assembly GCA_007115705.1 of Dactylis glomerata. Classification (NCBI taxonomy): domain Eukaryota; kingdom Viridiplantae; phylum Streptophyta; class Magnoliopsida; order Poales; family Poaceae; genus Dactylis; species Dactylis glomerata. The sequence continues at coordinate 746,714 of QXEO01001691.1, forward strand.
TATGTGTGATGCTAGTGATTTTGTTGTTGGTGCTGTTCTTGGACAGCGTGTTGATAATAAGTTGAATGTTGTTCATTATGCTAGTAAGACTCTTGATGCTGCTCAAAAGAATTATGCTACTACTGAGAAAGAGTTTCTTGCTGTTGTTTTTGCATGTGATAAGTTTAGATCTTACATTGTTGATTCTAAAGTTACTATTCAAACTAATCACGCAGCTATTAGATATCTTATGACTAAGAAGGATGCTAAGCCTAGGCTTATTAGATGGGTGTTGCTTTTACGAGAGTTTGATTTGCATATCGTAGATAGGAAAGGTGCTGAAAATCCTGTGGCTGACAACTTGTCTAGATTGGAAAATATTTCTGTTGATCCTATTCCTGTTATTGATAGTTTTCCAAATGAACAGTTGGCTGCAATAAATGTAACTTCGCGAGACCTTCCTTGGTATGCTGATTATGCTAACTTTATTGTTTCCAAGTATTTGCCTCCAACCTTTACAGCTCAGCAAAGAAGAAAGTTCTTTTATGATTTGAGGCATTATTTTTGGGATGACCCACATTTATATAAAGAAGGAGTTGATGGTATTATGAGAAGGTGCGTACCGGAATATGAGCAACAAGAGATATTTAGGAAATGCCATAGCAGCGCCTATGGAGGGCATCATGTTGGAGATAGAACCGTGCAGAAGGTTCTACAATCAGGTTTTTATTGGCCAACCCTCTTTAAGGATGCCAGAAGGTATGTTTTATCTTGCGATGAATGTCAAAGAGTTGGTAATATTTCTAGATGCAATGAGATGCCTATGAATTACACTCTTGTTATTGAACCGTTTGATTGTTGGGGATTTGACTTTATGGGTCCTTTTCCTCCTTCAAAAGGCTATACCCATATACTTGTTGCTGTTGATTATGTTACTAAATGGGTAGAAGCCATACCTACAAAGAGTGCCGATGGTGAGACTTCGTTAAAAATGCTTAAGGATGTTATTTTTCCTAGGTTCGGAGTGCCTAGATATCTTATGACTGACGGAGGTTCTCATTTTATTCATGGTGGTTTTAGAAAAACTCTTGCTAAATATGATGTCAATCATAGAATTGCTTCTGCTTATCATCCCCAAACTAGTGGGCAGGTAGAGCTTTCAAATAGGGAGATCAAGTCTATCTTGCAGAAGACTGTCAATAGATCTAGGAAAAACTGGGCTAGTAAGTTAAACGACGCTTTATGGGCTTATAGAACTGCTTATAAGAATCCCATGGGTATGTCTCCTTATAAGATGGTTTACGGAAAAGCGTGTCACTTGCCCTTAGAATTAGAACACAAATCTTTTTGGGCAGTGAGAGAGCTTAATAGAGATTTTAAACTAGCCGGTAAGAAAAGGTTGTTAGATTTGAGTTCTCTAGATGAGTGGAGAAACGAAGCGTATGAGAATGCCAGACTTTTTAAAGAGAAAGTCAAGCAATGGCATGATAAGAGAATTCTTAAGAGAGAGTTTCATGTTGGTGAGCAATTTCTTTTGTATAGGTCTCGTCTCAGATTTTTTGCAGGAAAATTACTCTCTAAATGGGAAGGACCATATGTTATTGTGGAAGTGTACCGCTCAGGTGCTATTAAGATTGCTTCATTGAAAGATGATTCTACACAAGTGGTGAATGCGCAAAGACTCAAACATTATATTTCTGGAGATTCTTATAATGAAGATGTTGATGTTATTGAAACAGTTTCTCCGGAAGAATTCATCCAAGACAAATTGCAGGTACCTGCAGAGTTTGTTTTCGAATAGGTAACAGTTCTAGTCAGAAAAGTTTCGCGAAAAGTTCTTCCTTTAATATTTTTGCTGTTTTTACTAAATATGAAAAATCACGAGACGAAAATGGGTAGGAAAAGTAGTCCGTGTGTGTCTCACACACAGGTGGTGCGGGCCCACCCCTGGCCGCGCCACCTATGTGTGAGAACACCCCAGAAATCGTTTCCGTCCCGGTTTCCTCCTGTGATTTCGTTTCGATGTATAATTTTCGCCTATTTAACCCCCCAGAGTCCCCGAGGTCTGTATATCGTTTTCTCGTCGCGTTTTGTTTTGAGCTGTTTCTGCCAGGAGTTGATCTTAAGCTTGGGGGAATCTTGGCCTCTTCAAGCGGTGACAAGGAGAAGTCACCTCCGGAAGATGACGCCAAAGATTTCCGGTTGATAGAAGAGGTTGAAAGCGAAGACGAGGAGGAAGATCAAAGTCCAAGGCCGAACACCGTGATTGCCAGCATAGGGGTGGTGACAGATCATGACAAGTTCATGAAGAGTGCTCGCATAAGGACCGGAGGGGGTGTGCCGCGTCACACCTTAGCTCCACGGACATCTCCGCCAAGCCAAAATCCCTTTCATACTCTAATTCATGAACATCAGTTCCAAAAGGTGCCCAAATCACGATTACCCTCTAGCTGGGATTTAGATCGTTCTAATAATGCAGGGATAGAAAGCTCCAAGAGTGAAGAAGGATGGGGAAATAGTTCCAAAAGCTGGGATTCTCTTGCTGACAGGTTCATGAATCGTGTTGAGCATAATTCTGAGATGATTCGCAACCTTGAGTACAAGATTGATGAGCTAAAGGATTTGATTGAGAAGCTTATTAAAGATTATCCACCGCCACCGCCAAAGGAGTAATTCATCATCGGTATAGGCATCCCTCTTGGCTTGTTCCAAGCTTGGGGGAGTGCCGCGGTATCACATTATTACCTTTTGCTCATTTACTTTTCATAGTAGAGTCATATCATGAATAAAGAAGTTATCTTATAGAATAGTTTGGAGTTTGGAAGTATCCTCCTTAGTTAGTTATCTATGTATCCCTTGGTGTGAGTTGCGGTAATAAAATATTAATGAGAAGTTTTATCGTTTACTTTTCGCACACTTTATGTTAGTTTGCAATCTCTCTTATATGACTAGTCTTGTTGATTGGTATTGGTATCACATTGGGAGCATGAGTAGATTTAGTTGGTTTTGGCAAACCTAGCTTGGTCAGTAGCAACTTTACCTTGAGGTTTGAGTAGAAAAGAATAAAGAAGTGCTTGCAGTTACATCACTTCAGTTTTCCCTTATGTTTGGCTTATAAGCATTATTATTCTTAAAGTTAAAATCGTTGTACCTTCAAGGGAGTTTGCATGATTGTTCTTATTATATGTATGTTTGTTTGTTTGTTTCATGCAACTCTTATGCTTGCTACCTAGCCTTGCTAGCCAAAAACCTGTACTGAGAGGAAATACTTCTCATGCATCCAATTCCCAAAAGCCAAGTCACTTCCAAAGAGTCCACTATAAATTCCTATGCATGGTATTTCAAGCCATTCCAAGTAAATTTTCATGTGCTACCTTTCAAAAACCTTCAAACACTTCTCATTTTGTGCCACTGTTTTTAGCTCATGAGGACGTAGTGGATGGGTTTGTTATCTTCCATACTAAATTAAGTACCCCTCGACTAGGCAGCTTCATCTGCTCGTCATTAATTTTGCAAGGGAGCTGGTCAGACCATTATAATCTCAAAAAGAAAAGAAAGAAAAAAGGCACTCCTCCAATGGAATGTGAAAGTTGGTCGGCACCCGATGGAATCGGTTAGCCATGGTTTGAGAAAGGAAAAAGGTGGGGAGGAGTGCAAAGCTATAAAAGAGCACCAAAGTGCCAATTAATCAAACATCTCGGAACCGCTCTCACTTGTTTAGTATGGAAGATATCAAGAACTCCGTTGCTAGTCGTTGACAAAAGCAGCCACCTCTCAAAATAACTTTTTACCTCTGTTTTACAAATGAAAAGCTCTAGCACATGTTTAATCCCTGCTTCCCTCTGCGAAGGGCCTATCTTTTACTTTTATGTTGAGTCAACCTATTTCCCTCTATCTAAAGCAAGCATTTGAGTTGTTATGTTTCACTCATCCATATGTTGATCCATTTAATCATGTTTATTATCTTCCTTGTTTTGTATAATGCTTTTATCTGAAGGAATATATCTTTGAAAGCTTTCTATGAATGCAAAAGTTTACCTTGTTGAGCATATAGCCTTTGCTATATTAGCTCTGTTTTAAAAGGCTCCGTTTAAAAGAAAGAATAACTGGTTCATAGTTCTTTGACCAAGAACTAAGGTTTGCCATTGCCAATTATAGTTTACCTTGTGCATCTTTACATGTGATTCCCTTTTACCCATTGCAAGTCTATATCTTATAAAGGGATGTTGCTGTCTATTATAGTTTGTGCTTTGGTGAATGTGATGCTTCTTGTCCGTATTTTGATTATCGACACTTCACTCCATAAACCTGTGGTCATGTTTACCGAGTTTAGTTTTCGCTTGGGGACAAGCGAGGTCTAAGCTTGGGGGGTTGATACGTCCAATTTGCATCACTATTTTGTATCATAATTTACTGTTATTCATTGATATATTTCATATTTAGATATGATACTTATGTTATTTCCTTTGCTTTCACATGTTTGATGATCATCGGAGGAGTTGCTGCCGGAGTCAGGATTCTGCTGGAAAAAGGACCATCAAGAAACCATATTTTGAAGATCGGGAAAATTCCAGAAAAATACTCAGAAATTATATTTTCCCAGAAGACTCAGGAAGCCAGAAGGGGGAGTCGAGAGGAGCCAGGGGGGCCCCACACGCCAGGGTGGCGCGGCCAGCCCCTTGGCCGCGCCAGCCCTGTGTGAGGGAGCCCTGGCCCACTTCTGGTCTCGCCCCTCCGTGTACTTCATCGTCCCCAAAAACCTAAGTCAGGGGGGCTCAGAGTTAGACACCGCTGCCTCTGTGGGGCGGAAAACACCAGAGAGAGAAAAGCTCTCCGGCAGGCAGAAATCTGCTGGGGAAATTCCTTCCCGGAGAGGGGAGATCGTCGCCATCATCATCACCATCGCACCGGACTTCATCGGGATCATCATCATCATCATCTCCATCACCAACACCTTCATCTCCACCATCACCACGCCATCCCGCTGTAACATCTTGAGTTGGATCTTGTTATATTCATAGGGGAAACTTTCCCGGTGTTGATTACTCTTGTAGTTGATGCTATTGAGTGGAACCGTTGAATTAAGGTTTATGTTCAGATTGTTATTTACCATTATTTCACCTCTGATCATGATCCATATGATGTCTTGTGAGTAGTTCGTTTAGTTCTTGAGGACATGGGAGAAGTCAAGATGTTAGTAGTGAATTATTGTTGAGAAATATTTAATGGTTTGATATTGTTGTGGTGCTATTTCACTAGTGGTGTCATGTGAACGTCGACTACATGATACTTCACCATTTATGGGCCTAGTGAGATGCATTGTGTATTTGGCTACCGATTGTGGGGTTGCTGGAGTGACAGAAACCTAAACCTCCGTTGGGAAACCATTGCACCAGGGAGCGTAGGATCTTAGAGTTTAAGGCTGTGGTTAGATTTATCTTAATTACTTTCTTGTATTTGCGGATGCTTGCAAGGGGTATAATCACAAGTGTGTATTTATCCTAGTAAGGGTAGTGCGCTAGCACAGGTTCACCCCCATAACACCTATCAAACCAATAAATACTATTGGCTCTATGAAGCGAAAGCTCTTGACAGAAACTCCCGTGTGTCCTCGAGAACGTTTGGTTATTATAAGTACACAACCGGCTTGTCCTTTGCTGAAGAAAGGATTGGGCCACTTGCTGCAATTGTTACTACTGTCTTTTATTTACTCGCACTCTATTTACTCGTATTACCAAATACCCCTGAAAACCTGTTTGCTAGTATTTACAGTGATTCCTTGATCAAAACCGCTCATCAACACCTTCTGCTCCTCGTTGGGTTCGACACTCTTATTTATCGAAAGTACTACGATACACCCCCTATACTTGTGGGTCATCAAGGACAAAGTGGTTCTATATCAAGGACCGCAAATCCTCTCCTGAAGATGAATACGGCCTGCCTCCTTTTGATGCTTCCCAGGAGGTAAAGAAATTGGCGTCGTGGGATACGCTCCCCTCAGATGCGGAAGTAGAACAAATTCTTCCTCTTCTGTCTCGCATCAAGGCTTTAAAAGGAGGTCGAGGAGGCGTTCTGTCGGGTATTCAACTCATGGCGTTTTTTATTCAACGTCGAGTTCAATCCCTACAACACCGCCTTACCAAACTTTGGAGTTACTCCGGCTTGGAAGATCCTACCCACGTATCTGAAGATCTGATATCGAAAGAAGATGTCGACAAGCGAGTCAGGAGTCTCACCAAGCTCACCAAGGAACATGCAGTTGCTGATTTGACCGCTGATTTCTTCGACTCCGTGCACCCTCTTCCTGAGGTATATATCTGCTTATTTCTTGGCTCCTAGTTGTCAAATTTCGTGTTTCTCAAACTATGTTTTCCTTTTTCCTTATTTACTTTAGTAACGTGTTCGCGTGCAGGGGCACCAATTTCTCCTCTTGCGCCCCCTCTTCCAAGAGGGCAGGGCCCCTTCCACAGCTGATCTGACCATGTCTGTATCTGAAGCCCCCGAGGCTGATGATAATCAGGACGGAGATGATTGCCGAAGAATCAGAAGAGGATACTAGTCGTCGACATCGTCTCTCCTGTGCGGCCTGAAGACACTGGCTTGACAAGAAAAGGAAACGAGGTCAACGAATTTGCTTCTTCGAGTTCCTCTTTACAACAAGCAGTTGCGGAGAAATCTTTCCTATTTTGACAGAAGATATGGAATTGTTCGACCTCCTGGCGTCGTAAGTGCTTTATTTGAGTTTTCTTCAACTTGCACCATTTCTGTCTTGTTTCTGTAGTATGGCATATAACGTATTTCTTCTTTATAGAGATGACGAAGAGCCGCCAGAAGAATGATACAAGTGCTCCTTTGATGTCACCGGGGACCGCTGACGAGCCCACTGAGCCAGTTGCCGCACCGAGGGTCACCAGGGCTTCTGTCAAGAAGGTTCCGGAAAACTCAAAGCAACAAACGCTCAAAGAAGGCCAAAGAACCCGACGTTTTTCTTGAGGCCCATGCATCGACGGGTTCTCCCGACGATGTGAGCAACCTCTTTTGCTTCTCCTTTTCTCTGTCTTTCCTTGGCATATACGTGTGCTTCTTACACGCCCTTTCTCTTAGGCATTATTGAATAGATTTGTCGGCCTAGGCACGGAATGTGCTGGGTACCTGAGGGTTGCAAAAGCTTCCGAAGGTACGTTCTATACTCAATCGTGGCTTTTCCTCTATGCTTTAATCTTGTGATTTGTATTTGACTTTCTTTCCTTTTCCTGTTGCAGCCGCTCTAGCTACAGCCAATGCCCGAATTGCGTCGCTGCAAGCCGAGCTTAGTGCTTCGCAGAAGGCTTATTGATATTGTGGCTGCTGCCAAAACAAGTGCTGAAAAGTCGCAGAAATCAGCGCTTGCTAGGCGAAGAAAGCCGAAAAAGCTTTGGCCGATGCCAACAAGGATCATGCCCAGCGAGAGCAAGGCCGTGGCAGAGCATCTTCACATAGTGTCTTACTGCTGCTGAAAGTAAAGTGCTTCACCTTGCCTTCTATTTTTGACTTCGGTTGTACTGTTGTACTTGCTGACATTTTTCTCTTTTTTTTGTTTCTCTTCTATCTGCTTTGTGTCGTGCAGGATTTACCGGGGCATCTCCGTCGTCACTGCCACCGGACGATGATCCTCTGATGACTGCGGTTAACCTACTCGAGGGAAAACTGGATATCTATCAGGAGACTTTTGAGTTAGTGTAACCGCATTTTATCACGATTGGTTGTCGGGTTGTGGCCGAAGAAAAGGGCAGCAGTTCCAAAGGACAACTTGAGTACTCTAGCCAAGTCCTTCGATACAACTGAAGACCCCCACCCTCCAGCTGAAAGGGCCTTTCTATTAAGCGTGGCGCCGAGGGTGCTATTGCACTTTCTCTTGCGCGCGGTACGGACTTCGACTGGGAGAGGGTGAGCTCTCCCATGGCCGCACCCGCGATGAGATGAAAGCTTTTTTAGAGAAGGCGAAGAAGTTGGCACCTGCATTGGTGACAATTATTTCCTCTTCCCTTCGGCATCCTCTGCGGCATCTGATGCACCAACCTCCAGCGGTGGAAGATCCAGTGCCGCATCGACTTCAGGAGAGGAATTTGCCGTGCCCTCTTCTGCCACGGAGCAAAATGCTGAGGTGGCGTAGACTCGGCTCTTTGTAGCTTCAAGTTTCTCCTTTTGAATGTAAAAACTTTTAGTTGCATGCAACTCGAGAACCTTAGTCATAGGGTTGTGCTCTTATGTAAATATATCTTCTTATGAAGTCCTGTGCTGCCTTCTAAAATGTTTCTTCTTCCTCTTCTTTGGTTTCAGTTGACGCATATCGATGACCCTTGGACTTGCGGGCCTGCTCCTTTCTCTGCCAGTACGTTCAATTCGAGGATTCCGTCGCCTCCTAGTCGATGCGATCAATGCGCAGAATATTCTTCAAGGATTTCTGACCTTGAGGTTCGCTTGACTTCAGCCAAACGCCAAGCTCAGATGGCGTTTGATAAAGCTAGCAAACTTCTGTCCTGACGAAGCAGGTATCGATTCTTGGTGATGAAGTGTCCAGCTTGACGGCAAAGATTTTGCATCACGAAGAATGCATTCTTTTATTCTTGGTATCGTCGAATCCGCCTGTGAAATGTTATGATGTAAGTTTCCTCTCGACTTATTTTCTTCGCTTTTTGCTCCACTGCTACTTTTATGATATCCTTTGCCCTTATAGGCACTTGCTTGGATTTCGCTGCTGAAGATCTCGGGTTACCGAGCGAAGTGCGGCTCTAGAAAAAATGTCCGCAGGTGTTGAAAATTTATGGTCTGATCCTCGACGCCGGAGTGCTGTTGTATTGCTTCAGGACCGTGCCCAGCACATTGGCGAGGCAAGTGGATGGCTATAGGAGAGCTCTCGTAACTATGCACACCCTCGCAATCCTCTGCCTGCTACTTTCCCATTGCTTCTTGATGTTTTTAGATCCAGCCAGCGAATCCATCGTTGATAGAACTGAATTTAGTGGCAGGTACCAATTTTGCTCTTGGGTGGATACGCAAGTGGCAGCCAAGACTCAATTATAGTTCTATGTCGCTGAGCTATCCTCCGGGTAGGGCAAGCCTTCGAGTACACTTAGAGAGTACCTTGCAGCCTGCCCGACGAATTATAGCCAGGCTGTTACAGAAGACTCCGCGTTTTTCCGCGAGTTTCACTACTTAGACCCTTTAGGTGTAGATGATTCTGACAACCCGATGTTGTAAGACGTATGTGAATGCGAGAGTTTCTTTATTTCGCGACTGTATGTCTGAAACTTATTCTCAGAGCGTTATTGTATGATTCGTGCGTTTTGCCGCATTTTCTCTTTGAAAGACTCGTAAACTCGAATACGAGGAACGTTTCATCTTATTATACTTGTAATGTAAGATACATGGGGTGACCCAAGAGATCCGGCCTGTGACCTATGTTCTGGATCTAGAGGGCATTGCCCTGGTATAACTCGTGGCTTTTACAGCCTTACTGTTCTACTCTACTTTATTGTCTTTTGATGCTTATGCCGTTCATGGCTTTCCCTTCTCTCCTGCGTTTTTGTCTTCTCCTGATGCTCCTACTCGCGGTATTCTTCTTCGTCTCGGGCTCCGCAACGTGTCCTTCGAGTAGCTTGATGCCTTCTGTAGTCGTGTTCTTCGCCTTCTCTGCATAGTTGGCTATCATGCCAAAGTTTTGCGCCATCTTGTGGAACTCCCTATCGCAGAGGTCTGAGACTTCAAAACTCCCTTTGACTATAATTATACCTCTTGGTCCTAGTATTTTGAGTACCAGATATGTATAGTGAGCACTGCATGAAACGTGAAAACGTGGGTCGTCCGAGATCGCGTGATATTGAGATGGCCAGTCCATGACTTCAAAATCTAGCTTTTCTCTTCTGTAGTTTTGGTCGGTTGCCGAAACAAACATTGAGTGCTATTCGACCCAGTGGGTAATTGGCACTTCCTGGCACGATCCATGGAATGAACAATCTGTTGGTTTCAGGAACTCTAACGATATGTGCATTGCCTGAGTGTTTTTTGCGTATATCAGGTTAATTCCACTTCCTTCGTCCATGAATATTCTGTCGACATCATACCGCTGATTTGAGCTTTGAGTACCAAAGGCGCATTTCCTGGCCGAGGTATTGTTATAGGGTGGTCTTCTCTGTTGAACTCAATTGGTTGTTCTGACCAATGCAGATACTCTGTTGTAGCTGGAGGCGAAATAACTACTAGGTTGACTTGTCGAGTGATACTCTTTTCTTCTTTGTTCGACTTGGGCACGGTTGTATCATTGCTGTGATGTGTCCTTTTGATGGAACGTACCCTTCGTCGTCATCGTGTCCCTTGTTTTGCTGGTCTTGTCCTTGAGGAGCTCCGTTGTTTCCTGCTGGTTTGTCGGAGGATTGTTGCTCCCTTCGAATCCTTGTCGCCTTGCTTCGGTTTGCTTGTTTAGTGCTGCCTCTTGTAGTTTTAAGAATGTTGTGCAGTCTTTCATTGCGTGCCTTGATACTCGCTTCCCATCGACGAACGCTGAGTGTATATGACAAGGTCCGTTGAGCATATCTTCTGGTGATGGGTTGTACTCTCTGGTTCTCTTGTAGGGAACTTTTATAGTCCTCCTTACCGTAGCTTCGATATCCCGAGCTTCTGCGATCACTTCCTTGATAGATGTTGTCTTTGTATCCTGCGGCGACTTGGCTATGGGAAGCCGTAGGTGTCGTAATTTCGGGATCGTCTCCTTTGACTTCCATATCTGTTTCTTCTGTCGTCCTCTGGAGATCGCGTCCGCTTGTTGTTGCACGCATCTTCTCCATCTGCAAATCTGTTTACTGTGTCCATGAGGCCTGACACTGTTTTCGGCTTGATTCTACCACCATCTCTTCGACTAGGTCCTCTTCGCCTTAATCCAATGATGAACGCATCTATTGCTCTTTCGTCTGAAACTTCGACTGCTGAATTTTTGATAAGGCTCCATCTTTGGATGTATGCCCGCAGTGTTTCGTCGCGTTGTTACACACATGCTTTGACTTCTTCTATGATGCCTGGCCGTTTGTATGTCGACCTGAAGTTGCTTGTAATTGTTTTGTGAGGTCTTCCCAGCTTCCAATAGATTCTTTCTCTAGTTTGCTCAACCATGACCTTGCTGCGCCGGTGAGGTGTAGTTGCAAACTTTGCATTGCCTGTTTTCTTTGGTTCCTCCTAATATTTGAACTGCTTGTAAGTAATCTGCGAGCCATGATTGTGTCCTGTGATCCGTCGTACTTTTGCTGATCATGAGGTAGCTTGAATCCCTTGGGAACTGGAGTGGTGCGAACCCTGCGGGTAAAGCACGATGCCCCCATCTCTTTTTCGTCGTCTTCATAGTCGCGTTTTTCATTTGGGGATCGCGATCTTCGAGTTCCCACCGTGCTGTTTGGTGATGGCGATCGAGATCGGTGCTTGCTGATTCTGGGACTATTGTGACGGCGAGGTGATCTTGCTTTATGCACTTCCTTGTGATGATATGCTTCTTCTCCTTTTGCTGATAGCTTGTGGCCCACCATGTTGAGTCCGTTCAATGCTGCCCTATGCATATGTTCCCTAGGATCTCCTGGACTTGGTCGAGTTGTAAGCAGATATGCTTGCGCTGCTACTAGTGCTTGCTTCAGGGGTTTTTGGTAGGATGTTTCCCTGCTCGTCGACCGATAGGAAGGACGAGTCGAGGTTTTTGGAAATACTTTGCCTGTCGGAGTACTCGAGGTTGTCGTACCTTGAGCCGTGTCGACGTTTTTCCTTGCGTTGCTATATGATGTGTCGCTTCGTGCTTTACGAGCAGCTTCGCTAGCTGCAATGGCTGAATCTTTTCTTCTTGTATCTCTATTTTCTCCTTTGCTAATTGCTTGCCTGCTGCCTTAGGGCGTAATGATACCCCAAAAGCATGTCTTTGCTGGAATTTGATGGTATTGGCGTGCCGGGTTCTACGGCTTCTCTTATTACCCTCCACTCGTCGACTGATAGTCGAATTTTTTCCCTGGCTGTGAGGGATTCTCTGTTTGCCCTTCTGCTAGGTGATTTGCTCCTCTGTCGATATTTGCTGGGTTTAGCACTGGGTTGTTATTTTCATCGAATTCTTCTGAGTTGTCTCCCACGATGGCGAGCACCTGGCATTGTTTGCCAATGTTACTATTGAAGCTCGAGAAGATCGAGTCGCCATCTTCAGAAAGCTCTAACCCTGTCTTCCATGGTCTGTTGATTTGTCTGAGATATCGTCGAGGCAAATCATGAGATCATTGAGTTGGACTCCTGCGTCGAGTTTTTCCTTTGCTTTATTGTCTTCTTCAATTTCTTTTAGCACCTCTTTTAAGGACCGGCGAGTTTACCTCGCTGGATGAGCCGTCGGAATACTCCCTCATTGCTACTGTTTCGGGCTCACTTGCCGACGGATCTTGTTTCGTCGGATCTGAAAGGCGAGATGAACCCGATGGGCCCGATGAGGATGCTCAAACTTCAATTGTCAACTCCATCTCCTGATTTTCGTCGACTTCTGTACTGTTGGCTAAAAGCGAAAAAGCCGCTGAATTCATGATTCCAACGCCCAAGTCCCCACGGTCGGCGCCAATTGACGAGGGGTTAACTCGACAAATGTCCTAAATGAAGGACTTAGGATCGGGGAGATAGGGCGTCGGATGAACTCGAAGGTAAAGTTAGTCGAAATAGGTGTGTGTCGAAAGTAAACTTGGGTGTTCAACCTGG